>JARBWK010000007.1:113459597-114155207 GCA_030556195.1 Anolis apletophallus
AAGTAAGAATAACTAATTTTTTTTTAAAAAACCCGCTATAATAATGATGATGATGATGAAGAATGTATTACCCGCTTCTCCCTGCAGCTCAAGGCAGAATACAACATCATTAAAACAAGAGATAAATCACTATTAAAAGACATACAAAAAGATGCACAGTTAAAATACAAGTTAAAATCCACTGATAAAATGCAGATTAAATCCAATTGACTGGGTAGGCCTGCTGGAAGACTTTAATTGCATCTAAAATTCCGACAGCTCATTTGGCTGTCGGACCTCTTCCAGCAAAATCGTTCCAGTCTTGGGGGGGCAGCCAATGAAAAGGTCCTCTGGGTGATGGTCACCAGTTGGGTTCTGGCTGGTTGGAGTAGCTGCCACCCAGAGGACCTAAGTGTTCGGGGCAGATTGTATGAGAGAAGGCAATCCCTTAGGTAACCTGGATCCAAATCATGTAGAACTATGGGAACAGTTTTACATTTTTCAGGGTACCCCTGTGTTGAAAAGCTTACAGGGCATGTTAAAAAAAACATTCTTGCTTAGTAAACCATAATTTATTGAGCTGGCGGTGGGGAGCATAAAGGTCATACACTGCCATTCCTGGACCAATATTCCAGGAGCGGGCAACTGAGAGTCAAACTGAAAGGAGAATTGTGCCCTCCATCCTACAACAGGCCACACCCCATGCTTTTAAGACAAAAAAACCTGCAGAAGGTGACATCAGAAGTCACTTTTGGATGCCACTTCTGAATATTGGACATAATTTTGAAAGCATTTGAGAGTTTCTGGGTTTTTATAGCTGTTTTGCCACATCTTCAGAAGTGCAAGATCAGGGATTGATATAAATTTCACTTTCTGGGGAAATTTTGGGAGAAATGCCATGATGGTTAAATTATTTATTCATTTATTTGTCACGTTTCTATGCCGCCCCTCTCAGCCCGAAGGCGACTCGGGACGGTTTACATAGGCAGTCTCTGCTCTCAATACAACACAAGCAACAAGGCAAAAAAATAACCATATAATAACAAATTAACAGTTAAAAACATGCAATTGCAGTCTCGGCATCATGTTGAAATCAGTATCCGTCGCATCGTCATCATTCCATATATCTAATTAAGCCTTATATTTCATCAGCAAATGCCTACTCAAATAGCCAGGTCTTGACTTTCTTGCAAAATGTCAGGAGGGAGGGGGCCGATCTGATGTCTCTAGGAGAGTTCCAAAAGTCGAGGAGCCACCACTGAAAAGGCCCTCATTATATCAACTGCATTAATTCTACAATACCAGTAACACCTTAAGTATCACCAAAAGTTCCATAGAAATAGAAGAAGGGAAGTTCACTCTTGAAAGAGTTATCATGGGGAAAGGGAGTCTTAACTGAAGCTTTCCCAGCAATCCTTAATTCCACAACAAGCCAAATTTCCCAAAATGCAATTAAGTGACAGAAAGTGAAATCTTCTGAACAGTGGCACAGACAGCAAAACAAACACTACAGGGGTACTGTTAATTGTGAGCTGCTTTGAGTCTCATGGAGAGAAAGTGCGATATAAATAAGCATAATAATAATAACCTTTCGCTATACTATCCAAAGCATGCATGTGTGTGTGTGTGGACATATATGTGAAGGATAAACATGAGCCATATGGAGTTCAGTGAGGCCCCTTCTACTCTGCGATATAAAATCCAGATTATCTGCATGGAACTGGATTGTATGGCAGTGTAGACACATATAATCCGATTCAAAGCAGATAATGTGGATTACCTGCTTTGATAATCGGAATTATATGATAGTGTAGAAGAGACCTGAAGATTTTATTTTCTTTTAAAATAAAACCTGAAGATGACCTGAACTTTTTGGTTTTTGTGCTATTCACATCTAGAACTTACTGCTCTCTGGTTTTTATATCTCATGGCAGTTAAATGTTATTCTCTCTTGGTCAATGGCAGATTGGGGGGAAAATACTCTTATGCCACTTATCTTTACCATCCACAATAAAACAATAACTGCCTGGAGTAATCCTAGAATTTATCAAGGTACATTCTGGCACAGGCAAGAATCCAACTATGTAGATGCTCCATACTGGTTCATTGTCTCGTAGCTTGGCACAGACCTAGGGCCCTTCTACACAGCCATATAATTTTGAATATCAAGGCAGATAATCGACAATATCTGCTTTGAACTGGATTATCTGAGTCCACACTACCATATAATCCAGTTCAATGTGGATTTTATACAGCTGTGTGGAAGGGACCCTAGACACTTGGGACCCTTTTACACTGTGATATAATCCAGATTATCAATGCAGATAATCTACATTATCTGCTTTGAATTGGATTATATGACTCTACACTGCCATATAATCCAGTTCAAAGCAGATAATCTGGATTTTCTATGGCAGTGTACAAAGGCCTTAGAATAATCACGTATCTTGCTTTTCCCTCATTCTTTAATCCAGAGGTCTAGAACCAAAAAAAAAAGTTGCCCTCTCCAGTATGGTTCAGTTGTCTTAAGATATTTAGTAGATGATTCTTGTTTATAACTTGTTTATGTTCTTATACAGAAAACATGGTGTCATTTTTAAATCAAACTCTCCCTGATAACTTTCTGCAGTAGTTTCCTGACATGTCTTGCATTTCATTTTGTTTTCTAGGTGTAGAAGATGTGAACCAACATTTGTCAGTGTAAGCAAGTCATGTACCTGTCAGAATCCAAATATTTTAGTAAGTGCAACAAAAACATGTATAGGAGATACACTTGATTCAGTCTTTGCCCTTAAGAAAATGTGCTCCTAATTTCAAATTTTATTTTATTTTTCAGACAGGGGGTTTATGTTTCAGGAGCCCTGGAAATTTCCCTTTAAAAGAAACTCCTACTGTACGGTTTGGAAAACTAGTAAGTTACAGTCTCTTTATTTGTATACTGTTTTTCTGCTCAAATGCTCAAGGTATTTCACAAAAGTAAAATGAGACCAAACATGTACATGAAAAGCACAGCAACAGTATAGCTATATCATTAACAATCTATCATAAATAATATGTGATAAAATTAATAACTATCTCAGTTAATTAAGTTAATGGATTCTTGCGCTTTACTTATTTTATCAGAAATGTTGGTACTAGAAGCAAGACTAACATTATTATGTGCATTTATATCTCACGTATTTTTCATTTTGGCACTCAAGATGGCTTGTTGTTGTGTGCATTCAAGTTGTTTCCAGGTTATGGCAATCCTAAAATGAACCTATCAAGGAGGTTTCCTGACAAGCCTTTTTCCAAGGCTTTCCTTGTGGGCTGAGAGAGTGTCTGCATTTGATTATATGAGGCCCCTTCTACAAGACCATATACATTTGGATTATTTGCTTTGAACCGGAATAGATGGCAGTGTAGACTCATATAATCCCGTTCAAAGCAGATGTGGATTATTTGTTTTGATAATCTGTATTATATGACAGTGTAGGAGGGCCCTATATCTGCACTGGGATATGCAGAAAATCTAGGATCAATCCTGGGATATAGAGTAGTGTAGATCCAGCCTCTGTATCTTATTTCTGATTTGAAGAAGAAAAAGTGTTGGGGAGTTACTGCACAGAATGGAATTGTATCGGATTTATAGCAGAACAGTTTTCTTTTAAATATAAATTGCATTGCAAACACAGTCCATAAAAAAGCAATACTCAGGATTCAATCCCATGCACCAGGATTTCTCAACTATAATTCCCTGAAATGATGGAGTCCCTTGAGTGGTCTCAAGATGTTCCATGAGAGATTATGATTGTTGGATTTTAAATTGATAGGGTTATATTAGTATGTTGTTTATTGTAAAGGTATGTTATTTTTTATAAAAACGTATGTTGTTTATGTAAATGTATGCTGTTTTGTCGCAGCACTATAGTGTGCTTTTTGTGAGCTGCCCCAAGTCTCTTCAGGGAGATGGTGGTGGGGTACAAATAAAGTTTTATTATTGTTATTATAAAAGATTAATATTTTTAAGTTATAATCATTTTATATAGGGTTTTCTGACACTTGAAACTTATTTCAAGGGTTCCTCCAGGGAAAAACGGTTGAGAAAGCCCACGATACACACTTATCAGGGACTGACTGAGTCCCACTGAACATGTATGTATGTTAGTTGCACTAAGTCAGCTGCAACAGCTTGATTATTTCTTTTTTAATTTGTAGGGCATTACCTTGGTATCTGCCTGGTTTTCGAAAAATCTGCAAGCAGCAGCAGCTGCTTGCTTGGTATGTTTTGGATTAAGATATAATGGAGGATGTTAAAATTCAATCGTTATGCATTAACTTTTAAGAAATCATTTTCTAAAATAATTTTATTTTGCTTGTAAATTTAAAAAGCTTCCAGAATGCCATACATGAGCTCAAGGAGAAAAAAATAGTTTCTCTTCACTTTCTTTGCTGAAGGTTAATGGAGTGGTGCTGCTAGATGTCTGCTGGTGGAGTGCTTTTCACCTTTCCCTCAGCCGCCATCATATAACAGTTTTTGGGAAATTATATAGTATAAACCACAATCCTACATATACTCCATTGGAAGGAATTCCTATTTGTTCTTCTATGTAATAGAATTTAACCTCCTTGGATATGAGATAATCTAAATTTTACACAGAGTCTGAGTCACACTGAGGTCCTAAATCAAAACTGAACATTTCAAGAACGTTGCACAGTTACTTCCTGTTGAAACATTTCCACAATCTGTTATTAATTGTATTTGGTATATATCTCTTTGCAGTTGTACTCCAACCTGACTTCTTGTCAAGCACTTGGAAATATGTGTGTGATGAACATGAATATTTTGAACTCTGGTAGTACTGATGCATGTGGCCTCTTTCAATATGTCTATATAAATACCATTGGACTCGGTACTGTTCATTCAGTATCATTTTGGTATGTGGACTATCCTATTAACATTTTTTTTACTCATGTAAAAAATAGACAGAATATCACAAGACTTAAGCTGCAATGACTTTTTTATAACTTTTTGCAGGAGGCAGAATCTTCCATGGCTATACTATGGTGACCAGCCAGGATCGGCATCACAGGTCCTTGAAGCCACCCCATTTCCAACTAGTTTCACTTTTAAAGGAACAAACAATGTAAGTTTTCAGGCTTGCTTTTAGTTTTCAGGCTTGCTTTTATAATGTACTCTGTGAGATGACTTCTTTTTTGCAGAACCTAAAAACTTGTATGTCTTTAGTGTTTTGTTGAAGCCAGGCATGTAGCCAGGGGGGGGGGGCCTAAGGGGGCTTCAGCCCCGAAATTCTCAGGGTGGTCCGCGTAAAGGCCTTACTGGTACATTATTTAAACTGTTATGTTTATTCATATCATGATCTGATCACCATGCTCGGCCCCTACTGTCCCAAAAAATAGCGATCAGGCCCTCACTGCCAGTGCTTTACAGAGCTTTTTCACAGACAAGATTCTGAGCCTCCGCCAGGACCTTCCAGCCACGGTTGAGACAGTAAGAGAGCTTGAGACCCCGTGGCCCTCCGCCGGGCCCACCCTCGACCGGTTTCGGCCACTGAACGCAGATGCTGTTGATAGGATTGTGGCTGCAGCCAGGCCTACCACCTGCTCCCTCGACCCGTGCCCCTCCTGGCTTGTTAGATCCTGCCTAGAGGGTTACGTGGGCCTCTGTTGAATATCATAAACAGCTCCCTTGAGCAAGGAGTCTTTCCAGAGTGCTTAAAAGAGGCGGTGGTAGCTCCATTACTGAAGAAACCGTCATTAGACCCTGCGGTTCCCTCCAACTACCGCCCAGTGTCGAATCTTTCGTACCTGGGGAAGGTAGTTGAGAGGGCAGTAATGGAGCAGCTGCAGTCCTTCCTAGATTATGCAACATGGCTTGACCCCTTCCAGTCCGGCTTCCGTTCGGGGCATGGGACGGAGACGGTTCTGGTCTCCATCACAGACCAACTCCGCTGCCAGCTTGACCAAGGCGGGTCTGCGCTGCTCGTGTTATTGGACCTCACGGCAGCGTTTGACACGGTCGACCACAATCTATTGACCCACCGCCTGGCCATGGCTGGAGTGAGGGGGACAGCCCTAAAATGGCTGACCTCCTTCCTCCACCAGCGGTCTCAGCGTGTGAGGAGGGGCGGGGATGGTCTCAAGGGCTCCTCATTAGTTTGTGGAGTTCCGCAGGGGCCATCCTCTCCCCTCTGTTATTTAACATCTACATGCAGCCGCTTGCACAGCTGGTGCGGAGTTATGGGCTGGAGTGTCACCAATATGCGGATGATACCCAGCTCATTCTGAGGATGGAGGGCAGGCCGGGATCCGTCCCCGATAATTTCCAGCACTGCCTCGAAGCCGTTACTGGATGGCTGCGAGCCAGTAGTTTGAGGTGAATCCGGCGAAGACGGAGATCTTGTGGCTGGGCCGCCCGGGTGGGGTAGATGTCCAGCTTCTGACCCTGGGCGGTGCGGCGTTATGCCCATCGTCTTCCGTGAAGAGCCTGGGAGTCCATCTGGACTCTCAGCTGACCATGGAGGCCCAGGTCTCTGCGGTCAGCAAGGTGGCCTTTTTCCATCTCCGACAGGCAAGGAGGCTGGCCCCCTATCTCTCCCGGAACGACCAGGCCACGGTGATCCACGCCACGGTCATCTCAAGCCTAGATTACTGCAACGCGCTCTACGTTGGCCTTCCTTTGTCGGCGATCCGGAAGCTCAAGCTGGTGCAGAACACTGCCGCCCGGCTCCTGTCTGGCTCTCCAGCAGGTTGCCATATAACACCTGTTTTGCAGGACCTGCACTGGCTGTCAATTGAGCACCGGATCGCCTTCAAAGTGTTGGTTCTTACCTTTAAGGCCTTGCACGGCCTGGGGCCAGTGTATCTGAGGGACCGTCTCACTCCATATTGCCCTCTGAGATCACTGCGGTCCGAGGATGCTAACTTCTTGGAGGTACCTTCGGCGAAGCTGGCACGGCTGACATCCACCCGCCGGAGGGCGTTTTCTGTCATAGCTCCCACGCTGTGGAACGCCCTCCCGGCCGACACCCGGGCAATGAAGGACCTGCTCCCGTTCAGGCGGGCTTGTAAAACCTATTTGTTTAGGCAGGCCTTCGATGGGTAGGCCCGTGCGTCTTGGTTGTGCCACTACCTCAACTGTGTTGTTGTTTTTACTGTGTTGCTTGTTTTTAATTGTTCTTAACCTTCTGTATTTTATTGTGCCTTCGGCTCTTGTAAGCCGCCACGAGCCTTCGGGAGTCGGCGGCATAGAAACCCAAATAAATAAATAAATAAATATCCCACATTAATGGGGTTATTGGGATAACAATACAAAATGTTTGCTAGGGTAGACCCTCTTCCACCCAGTCTCAGCCCCCCCCCCGAACCAAACTCAGCCCCCGAATCAAAATCCTGGCTACGGCTCTGGTTGAAGCAGTTCTATCTTACACTTTCCTGATTATGGCTGGATCTACACTGTCCTATAATGCACTTCAAACTGCATTATATGGTTATGTGGATGCAGCCCTAGTTGAGTCCTGGTTTATTATTATTAGCCCCCAGTGGTACAGTAGGTTAAATCACTGAGCTGCTAAACTTCCTGACCAAAAGGTCAGCGGTTCAAATCCAGGGAATGGGGTAAGCTCCCACTGTTGGCCCCAGCTTCTGCCAACCTAGCAGTTCAAAAACATGCAAATATGAGTAGATCAGTAGGTACCTCTCCAGCAGGAAGGTAATAGCGCTCCATGCAGTCATGCTTGCCACATGACCTTGGAGGCCTCTATAGACAACGCCGGCTCTTCAGCGTAGAAATGGAGAGAGAAAGAGGTATTATATTAATTACACTCTTGGTTCTAATGTTGCATTTATGCATTAAAAAAAATTAAATCCCATTTTTTAAAAACGACTTTATTCTTCTGTTCACAGAACATAAAATTGGATTTTATTGCAGCTTCATATGATGCAGAAGGAAATTTTCTTCAATGGCAACATTTAGAAGATGGCATTTTCCAGGTAGATGGCATATGTTTAATTTCTGCACTTTATGAATATAAAGACTGCGGTAGATTTGTGGAGTCTACAGAATCAGCACACTTCCAGTGCTCATTTTAGAAATATTGCTTTTGGTGTCTCTTTAATATTGTTTCTAAACAACAGCAATCTTCAGTTATACAGTAAGTCAGAGATTGGCCGCTTTTTGGAGCAGGGGACACGTTGTGTTGTCAAAGGCTTTCATGACCAGAATTACTGGGTTGCTGTGAATTTTCCAAGCTATATGGCCATTTTCCAGAAGCATTCTCTTGACGTTTCGCCCACATCTGTGGCAGGCATCCTCAGAGGTTGAGGGGTCTGTTGGAAACTAGGTAAGTGGGGTTTATATATCTATGGAATGTCTAGGGTGGGAGAAAGAACTCTTGTCTGTTTGAGATAAGTGTGAATGTTGCAATTGACCAACCTCTGTGGATGTAAGCCAAAGATTTGGATGAAATGTCAGGAAAGAATGCTTCTGGAACGTGGCCATACAGCCCGGAAAACTCACAGCAACCCAGGGGACAGGTTTTTTTAAATTTATTTATTCATTCATTCATTCAACTTGTACACCGCCACTCCCAGAGGCTCAGGGCGGTTAACAGAACTCAGTAAAACAATAAAAACAGTACAACAATACATGTTAAAATAACAATACATGTTAAAATAATTTTCCTGTGGACAAGTGTGGTATGTTACATCACCCCAATTTTATCTGGAAATCTCAATCAGAAAATGCATGCTTTGGGAGCCACTAGATAATGGACAGTTTATTGTCCACAAGTTTCCTCATAATTTGCACACAAGATTAGGAGAAGGGATTCAGGTGACTGAGATTATATATATTTTACTGTCACTTGTTATACTCAAAACTATCTGCCTTGGAAGCATCTTTCTGAAATGTTTGAAAAGTTGTTTCATTTAATGTAAGTAATTATGGTATAGGACAGATTAGCTGGTCTCAAAAGATTGAACAGAACCCCACATCAATCAAATGAAACATTACTGGTACAATGCAGCTTTTCCTACTCTATCTCCACCTCACAAGAGGAAGATGGAATAAAAACCTTTCTGGCTCAGTTGATAGAAACAGCTCCAGAAAAATACATTGAATCTAATTTATTGCATTTTTGCTTATTAGTGTAGGGGAAAAAATAAGTTGCAGCATTCTTTTTATTATTTTGAAGTTTGTGTTTTGTTTTTGAATACAGCTTTGCCCGGATACATTGGCCAGACTAAGAGCCGCTTACACCTTTGGAACTACTTACCAGCAAAAGGTAAGCACATTTTAAAATGATTTTTAGTACTTCTATTGACTACATTTTAAATTCCACTAAACTATCCTTTTTATACATCTGTGTAAGATGACCTTTCAAGTTTGGGCAAGAATAAGGTGCTACACATGCACACAGAAAATGGTTATTGATTTATGAATCACAGCAAGTTACAGTTAGTTATAAAATGCATCTGGGCAGCATTGTATTAAATACCCAGTATAAGAATCTTCTGCCTCTTTGTAAGAGATAACAATGTATAACTAAATAAAAATATTAAAGTATGCAGCAGGTATGAAAAAGTTCAGTTCCATGTGGATGACTGTTATGTTAGTGAAAAGATGAAAATTCATCTACAAAAATATGTAGTCACATTGCACAGTTGTGCTTGTCACATCTCAAAGATATAGCACAGAAGAGATAGAGAAAAGAGACGGCTGGGGTGATTGCAGGATGAAGGGAATCTGTTTTTTGAAGAGTACAATATTTAGATTTTTTATAATGTGAAAAAATATAAGTAAGGGAGAACATAATTCAGGCTTATGAAAAGTGTTCACAGCATTGAAAAAGCACTACAGAATTCTCGATCGTTCCTGGGATTCTTTGGGATGGAATCATGGCAGTTTAGACTAAAATAAAAGTGTTGCAATTTTGCAGTCTGGATGCATCCTTAGTTGACTTTCAAGAGGAATTTGATCCATTGGCTATCAGCATATACTCCTTATTCACCATAGTCATACTGAATGTGAAATTGACACTTGTCATTCATAAAACTTTTATAAATTCTTGTCCAGAGGCAGCATGAAACAGAATGAACTGTTGCTGAAACAAAGCAAAACAAAAATCAGAATGGAGCTATTGCTCTCATATCTTGCTTGTGGATATCCAAGAAAGATGTGATTAACCTCTGTGGAAAAGCAGAATGCTTGACTAGATTGATGTTCAGTCTGAATCAGAATGACTTATAGTTTCTCAAGAGAGAAAATCCTTTCCAAGCCTGATGTTCTACCCAACAGCTCAATTTAAGCAATTGGTATTTTTTCCAACTTTGAACCTTTTATTGCTAGAGATATGTATCTGTTGTCTTCTGTCACCAGTGATAAATTATTAATCATATTAGAGAAGGAATGTTTCGGTTTTCCAGGCATTTTGTTAGAATATATTTCACTCTTCCATTATAATGTCATAACTTTTTTTTATTGCTCAGTGTAAAATTTCCGTTTCCAAGATTTTAAAGGATTATTCTCATCCAGTGTTTTATGATGTGTTCCTTGAATATCACAATGAAGAAAATAAACAACAATATCTGTGGGCAGTGCCAGTATTAAATTTAAATCTGCAATATAATGAACTGTTCATAAACAAAGGTAAGAATATTGTATTGATTAACTATTCTCAGTTATCATTGTTTGCATACTTTCAGTTAATTGTAATAGATACTAGCCAATGGCTATTCAATAATCTAAAACTATTACTTCACTCTGCAATTATATTCATGATCTAATATCATTAATCTTCAACTACCTCTCATCCAAATCTCAAGGAAGTAGAAAAAAATAGTTTTCCCTTCTACACTGCCATATAAAATCCAGATAGACTCATATAATCCAGTTCAAAGCAGATAATGTGGATTATCTGTTTTAATAACCTGGATAATATGGCAGTGTAGAAGGGGCTTCAGATTCCTATGTCTGCCCTTCCCTCCAAGGAGACTGGATGTGTGTTTTTAATTAAGCATAGTTTTGTTCTATGTCTGAACCTGTACAGAACTCCTCCATTTCTTACAATAGATCTAAGTGTTTTAAGCAGTACTTTTTACCTTTAGGAGATGTGAAAACTGCAAGACTGTAGAGAATTCTTATTTTTTCTTAGGCCCCTTCCACACTGCCCCTCTATCCCAAGATCTGATCCCAGATTATCTGGCAGTGGAGACTCATATAATCCAGTTTTAAGAAGATAATCTGTGATGAGATCCTGGGATATAGGGCAGTGTAGAAGGGGGGTTAAATCTGTTCCAAGCAAGGTTGAGTGTCTCATGTTCCATAATCCCACAAACCAAAGTGGGAGGAGGCAGTGGATAAGTACTTTTTGCAGAAGTAGTATCCCACAGAGAGTTGGTGCCTCTTATCCCAGCCCCCTTCTACACTGCCATATAAACTAGATTATCAAATCAGATAATCCAAATTATCTACTTTGAACTGGCTTATATGGGTCTGAACTGGATTATATTTATTTTATTTATTTATTTATTTATTAGACTTATTAGCCGCCACTCCCAGTGGCTCGGGGCGGCTTACATCAACACCACGATAAAATCACAATCTACAATAGCATTAAATCCATGGAATAAAACGATTCCTAAAAGAAAACGCATATGGGTCTATCCTGCCATATAATCCAGTTTAAATCAGATAATATGGATTTTATATGGCAGTGTAGAAGGGGCCCCAATTGTTTTCCTGTCAGCCTTAGTCTAAATACTGAGAGGAACTCCTCTTGAAATGCTCCTGAAGTGGCAACAGCTGATGATGCTGATATGGAAAGGGAAGCGGGCTCTTTATGGTCTTCTGTAGTCCTCATTACCATCCCCATATCCTCGCCATCCTTTGCTTCCTGTACTAAAAGAGCTCGCCACATTCTCTTGAAGTTCTTCTTCATAAAGTCCACACTTCAGATGAATGTCACAAAGTCCAGCTTGTCAACCTATCTTCTACCAGTTTGTCCATCTGTTCATGTTTTACCTACAACAGTGTAACGCCCAGACACTGATGGAAATGCCCAGCTCATGGGCCTCCCCACCAATGAGCCATCAGTGTTCAACATAGCTGTGCATGATATACATATTTAAGAACAACAGCTTCTTGAAGTTCACATCATCAGAACACACCATGAGGCATCCTGCACTGGAAGGTGGAAGAAAACACGTCCTTGAATTTTTAACTCTGTCATTCGCAATTACTCCTATTCAGTAAGCTAGAAGGTGCCAGAGGACTTCAGGCTAGCACAACATGCTCCTAAACTTATTTGGCCCAACACAATCCTGTTTGAATGAATTATATATTGGATCAATCAGGCCATCTGGTACTGAATTCAGGCTCTCTTTGAACTGCAAGCACAGCCCTAGTTTTAGATCAGTTTTAATTGTTTAATTGTATTTAGAAGCATGTATCTAACAAAAGAAAAAAAAGAGTTTTTCTCAAAAAAAATGTTTTATTTAGTAAGACTCATTATTACCGTATTTTTCGCACCATAAGACGCAGTTTTTTCCCTCCCAAATTAGGAAGAAAAATCAGCCGCGTCTTATGGAGCGAAGATGCAGGCAGGGGGGCGCGATATACTCACCAAAAGTGTCTGGAGACCGCCGCCTCTGTCGCCGCCTCTCCTCTTCTCTGGTCCGTTGCTGGTCCGTCCTTTCCTTCCCCCGCCCTTTCTTCCCTCGAGCAAGGGCGGGGAAAGGAGCAAGAGGAGGAGCGAAGCAGCGTCGCGTCAGAGGCTCTGGCGCGACGCATTGCTCCTCCTCTGCTCCCTTCCCCGCCCTTTGCTCGAGGGAAGAAAGGGCGGGGGAAGGAAAGGGAGCAGGAGGAGGAGCCGGTAGCGTCGCGTCAGAGCCTCTGACGCGACGCTGCTCTCCTCCTCCTGCTCCCTTTCCTTCCCCCGCCCTTTCTTCCCTCGAGCAAAGGGCGGGGGAAAGAAGGAGCAAGAGGAGGAGCGTCGCGTCAGAGAGGAGGAAAATAGAAAAAAAATTCTATTTTCCTCCTCTAAAATCTAGGTGCGTCTTATCAGCAGGTGCGTCTTATGGAGCGAAAAATACGGTATATATAATACAATAATATAATGTATGCTTCTTTGTTTTTTCATTCCCTTTCCATACTAAATCTTCTCTTTAAATATTTTAATTTTACAACTTATTTTTCAAAGGCAGCAATATGAACAGTTGGCTTTTGACACGTCGGATATTTTTGGTGGATACTTTAAGCGGTCGAGAGAATGAACTGGGAAACCAACCAAGAATAATCCGAATTGCTAGTGAAATAACTATAAGGTGAGCTGACATGAAAGTTGGAAAAGGGACTACTTCACCTCTGATTTATATGGTCGTTGATTAAAAGAAAAATGTATATGTAACTAAAGATACAATTAGTACAGGTAATGTTTTTCAGAATGTAATTTCTAGCAGCTATTTATCCATAAGTGGTTGGCTACTTTTAAAACTAAATGTTAGCTTGCCTTTCTGACACTGAAAGACGAATTCAAATGAAGTTCCCCATATCTATGTGATACTTTGTTGGAAGCCGAACTTACTTGGCCCAGGATTTACTTGACCCAGGATTGGATTTTTAAGATTCTCCTTTTATTTCTAAGGTGCTGTTTTTCCTCATATCTTTTTGTAGTATTCGTCTTGTGCCTAACACTCAAAGAGGAGCCATCTATCCCCCTCTGATCACAATTGTCTACAGTGATGTTTTGGTCCAAAATCCCAATACAGAGAATGTAATGGTGAGTTCTTATGTAACCTCTGCATTCATTTGAGTTTTCTGAGTTTTATTGAACAGTCATTCAGAAATGGCATAAAGAGGAGAGCAGAGGGGCAAAGATGGCGGCAGGACGGGTGTCTTGAGAGCTCCTCAAGACATCAACCGAAATCACCGATCGGAGGGCGAATCGCGCCCCCACCTCAGGCTGAGTCGATCAGCCAAGAGGCAGCGAAGACAGGGGAACCCATCGCTGGCTCTATAAGTCGCCCCCTCCTCAAGAGGGGGAGACGGAGAGAGCCCGGTGGCCTCCCAGCCTGGTGAGCAGATCGGTGTGAGGGAAGCAGGCTCACGCCTGCACTCACTGCCAGCCCGGCCCAAACCAACAACGCAAAGTGAGTAACGGGGAGACCTGGGACAGAGGGACAGAAGATAAGCCAAACAACGGGCGGGAACCCCCTCCCAAGAAGCCCCAAATTTAGAGGCCCAACCACACAAAAACAGACAGGGAGAAGCCACGAGAAGGACAGCGAACGCGACCCCCCTCCTCCCCTTCCCACCGGCATCACAATTAAGGACGATAAGAGTCGACGGGGGAAAAATAATAGTAACATCACCAGGCATCAAAATGGCGGACCAAACAACAACCTAGGAGGAACGGGAGGAAGCCTCTTTGAAGAAGAAGACCTCCATGTTTAGGGGAGAAGCCAGGAAGTGAAGGCAACAAGACATCCGGACTCTATTGGGGAGCGGACACCAAGGGGGAGAAGAGGCAGGAAGTAAAGCGGGCGGGAGCCCACGATCACTGACTGCCCAGTCCATTCCACCAACACCAGAGAAGGAGGGGGTAAGGAAGCCTATCGTCCCGGGGCAAAGGAGACCCGCTGACCAAGGGAAAAGGGAAGCAAAGGACAGGAGGGAAGAAGCCTTGCGGGGACGACCAGAACGGGGAGGACCGGAGCGGAGAGGCACCCAGGGGGGAAAAAGCCACAAAATAAAAGGAGAAGAGAGGAAGAAAGGGACAGGAGTAAAGAACAAACAAAAAACGAAGGAGGGGGAAAAGAAAGAGCCCCCCCCGACCAGGGGCACCTGGAAAGACGGGGATTTGACAGAGCAGTGCACCCATCCTGCTCTCCTGCCAAGTTTCATCTAGCCAAGCAGCCCATTCGCTAAATAATACTGCCAGCTCTGAGTAGGAGTCAGACACAGGACAAACAACTATGTCTCTGAAGGATAGTCTGAGAGAGTTGCAGAGGCTGGGACAAAAGCAGGACCTGATCCTAGAAAAGGTGGAAATAATGCTAGAGGGGGCACAAGAATGCGGTTCAAGAGCAACCTCACTGGGGGAGAGATGAACAAACTGAAGAAGGGACCGCTATGCTGACGAATGAGTATGAAGAAGGAAAGGGAAAAGATAATGGCAAGGAAAAGGAATCAGCAATGCAAGGCGAATTGAAGGAGAGAGAAGAGAAAAATATAGACCAAAAGCAAAAGCAAGAAGTATGGGAACAGCTGGAGTCCATTCAGAGAGCTAAAAATGCTGGGGCTGTGCCACAGAATGCTGTCAGCTTGTCCACCAAGACTAGGATGTACATTGCCCTCCAGCAGAACCCCTCTCAGCTCCCAAAGAGGAATAAAACCAACGGAACTGGAAAGCACTTCAACAAACAGAAAAGCCAAGGGAACAAAGAGAGCCGAAGAGGGAAAGATAAACTACACAAAATATGCCCTCTCCATGCAGTGATGACTACAAGCTATGGCCTCTGGAAACATGATTCCCAGAGGCGGATGAAGGAGAAGCAGAATCCCCTAAAGAAAATGGTTAGATACGACCTCAGGGAAAAAGGAACGAACAGAACTAACTACCTAACCGACAAATACTAGCTAATGGTCATGGGCACTCTAATCACCTAATTGAAGGGTTAAAAAAAAAAAACTGAGGAGAGATAATAGAAATAATAGTAAAAGATAATAGTTTCAAGGGACATAAGAAGATCTGACATGGACATACAACTAAAGAAGACGAACAGAAAGAAAGAAGTGACACTTTAAAGAATAAAAAGAACTGTATTAGATATGTCAGAATGAAACCAGGGCTCCTGGAAGATGGAACTCAGCAAGAATCCCCCTTCTTTTCCTTTTCTTTCTATCCTATCTCACTACCCTTGCCCTGTGGTTTTCCCCGCAGGATCCCGGTTCAATCCGTTACCCCAACACCTCCTATTCCCACCCCTTCCCTTCCCTAACCCTCCTTCCTTCCCCGACCCTTAACCTTTCCTAGCCCGAAAACCCTTTTCTATCTTTTATTCAGATGTAACCAAAACTTTCAATAAAAATTATTTTTAAAAAAAGAAATGGCATAAAACATTACAAAATGCTAAAGAGTGAAGTGACAAACATGATGTTCCCATATTTATACAGATTTAAATTAATGCAAAAGAACATTTGTCATATTTTTGCATAATATGTTCAAACTTTTAGCTATCTCGCCTATATAATGCCAGCCTGCACATTTGTTATAGAAATTGGAAGGGGGTGTGTATTAAACTTCCTGGAGTAAAATATTCCATAACTTTAATAGAGTTCTCTGAAATGTATCTCTCTTTGCCTGTTATAGAGAAGTAGTAACTGTTTATATGGTTAAAAGATCTGAATTTCAAAAATGAAAATGTGAAATAAAAAGAGAGTGTTTCTTAAGTATATGAAATCAGTCTTATCAAAACTGGATGAAGCAACATCTCTTCTTTGATATGACACTTAAGTTACCTTTCTGAGAAATGTCATGGAATACAAGGTGCAAAAACCAGCTGCCCAGTTATGTCTGTCTTAAAAACTGGCCCTGGTTCTGGGTTGCTGAATGGGAATAGAAATGTATGCATAGAATTTATTTATGTCCCAGCATTGTTTGCCGTTTGCATGTTATGCTCCGCCCTGAGTCCCCTCTGGGGTGAGAAGGGTGGAATATAAATGCTTTAAATCTCTATCTCTATATTAATAAAGCGGAAAGTTTGTATGTACTGTATGTTTGTATGTTTGTTTGTATGTGGCAGCGTTCTGATTGGCTCCTGGCCTCTACATTCTGACAACATCATTGGTGTATGAGGGAGTATTTGCATAATGTCTCTAATTGGCCAGCTAACACGAACATTCCAACACTAAAACTGCCAGAGGGGGATAAGGCAAAGGCCTGAGGCAGTCAGCCATGGTGGGAGGAACTCAGATAACCCAGGGCCCTTCCACATAGCCTATAACCCTGCATATTAAGGCAGAAAAACCCACCATATCGGCTTTAAACTGGGTTTTCTGAGTCCACACTCATATAATCAGGTTCAAAGCACATAGCCTGGGACTTTATTCAGATGTGTGCAAAGGAACTCACATAACACAGAGACTTTCCACACAGGCTTACAACCCTGAATGATAAAGCAGAAAAACCCACCATATCGGCTTTGAACTGGGTTTTCTGAGTCCACACTCATATAATCAGGTTCAAAGCACATAGCATGGGATTTTATTCAGATGTGTGCAAAGGAACTCACATAACCCAGAGACCTTCCACACAGACTTACAACCCTGAATGATAAAGCAGAAAAACACACCATATCGGCTTTGAACTGGGTTTTCTGAGTCCACACTCATATAATCAGGTTCAAAGCACGTAGCATGGGATTTTATTCAGATGTGTGCAAAGGAACTGACATAACCCAGGGACCTTCCACACAGGCTTACAACCCTGAATGATAAGGCAGAAAACCCCACCATATTGGCTTTGAACTGGGTTTTCTGAGTCCACACTCATATAATCAGGTTCAAAGCACATAGCATGGGATTTTATTCAGATGTGTGCAAAGGAACTCACATAACCCAGGGACCTTCCACACAGGCTTATGAACCTGAATGATAAGGCAGAAAAACCCACCATATCGGCTTTGAACTGGGTTTTCTGAGTCCACACTCATATAGTCTGGTTCAAAGCACATAGCATGGGATTTTATTCAGATGTGTGCAAAGGAACTCACATAATCCAGAGACCTTCCACACAGGCTTATAACCCCGAATGTTACAGCAGAAAAACCCACCATATCTGCTTTGAACTGGGTTTTCTGAGTCCACACTCATATAATCTGGTTCAAAGCAATGGACCATGGCCAATGGGACTCGCAGTACCTTCACTAACTTCCTGAGACCACTGCGAGCCACGTAAACATCTGATAAGGGCCAACTTTGGCACACCGTGCCTTTCTCAAATAACCCGGGTAGGGCCGGGTCCCCAAGCTAGTAAATAATAAATAAATAAATGGGTTTCTGGTTCACTTAAGAGTGTTGCTGTGCATTGACGCATTTCCTTGGTTTTTAGCAATTATTTTAATGCAGGAACTTATCAAAGACTGTGATTTCCAGATTGCCAGAAAAAATTGCCAGATTGTCACAACCTATTTGTCAAAGCATATGGCTTCCAGATGCCTTGAGCTCTGGCAGTTCTCAATTAAGCACTTTTTTAAAGTATAAAGGAGATGTGATGCAGAATTTTAAAAACCAGAGCATACCTTACAGAACAGAGTTTGTGCCGTGTCAATCCCTTCCTTCGTTTAGGTTGCTGGTTAAGGCTTTCAAACAGTATTATACACGAGTTAACAACTATTAGTAAAAAAATTGACGTAATATTTAATTTGCCAATTTTACTTTTGCGGTCTGTGAGACTGGTCTTTCTGAGAAATTTTTACAAATGTGTTATATTTATATATGATTTGTATATTATGTGATTTTAATTGAAGATTTAATAATGTTGGATTGTATGGATTTAATTGTGTGTTTATTTTTATATTTATATGTATTGGCATTGAATCGCTGCCTGCTGTAAGGCCGCCCTAAGTCTCATTTTTTAGGGTGGGGAAGATGGGATACAACTATGTGATAGATAGATAGATAGATAGATAGATCTAACAGAGAGGGTAGCCACTGAAACAGTGTAGAGTCTAGTGATCCCTAAGGTAGGCCATAAACCTCAGGTGGCATTTTCTTCACAATCTTGTGAAATTTCAAAGAACTTCAGTTCCACAGTGACAGACTATTTTGCCTTAAGAAGCAGATTCTCAGTCTTAAGAATGCAGTATTCATCCCCCCCTAGTTAGTTCATGGCAGGTTTGAAGGGTGACATTGACAAATATTTTTGTTATTATTTTCATCCTGCTCCTCATGTTCCTATCCAATCTGATTCTTGCAATGAAACTTTAAAAAGTGCTCAGCACATTAGATTAAAACCCTGTGATTTACATTTAATTTTACATTTTTGTGTTCTGTGTACCATAATTATGTTTAGCACGCAGTGTAGCAGTCAGGTAAGGTTAATTTTATTAATTCGTTAAAATAAAATATTTTTTCTGCCCAGGTTTCTTTCTCAGTCAACTATGAGATGAACCAATCAGAGGCTCGCATACAAACTGATGTAAGTTCTCCTTCTACATTATATTGTAGATGCCTTAGAATTTGTCTGCTGAGTCTCTAATAGCTAGAAGTAAGACCCATTGGCCTCAATCGGACTTACTTCCAAGTAGGCAGGTATAGGATGTTGCTGTTAATTTTTGAAATCTTTTTTTACTTTAGATAGCGTTAGGTGTTCTGGGTGGCTTGGCAGTTCTGTGGTCCCTTCTCAGAACTGCTGGCTGGAAGAGGCATATAGGGAGCCCCATGATTGACTTACAGGTATGAATTACTTCAAATCTTAATTGTGATATAATACAGATTCCATGATACTAAACACACTACACTCCAATGTTACCCATACCTAAAATTCCCCACTAAATAAAACACATACACCTTTTTTTAAAATGTGAAGCTATTAAATATCCAAGCTTTTTGTGTCAGAGTAGCCTTGAGTGAAAGTGACATTTCTATCTATCTCTGTTGGAACAATTTGTCCCCTGTTGTGTATAATAAATTTATAATCTGATGTTGTAGACAGTTCTGAAGTTCTTGCTGTTCTACGCTGGAGACCTTGCAAATGTTTTCTTCACTATCACAGTGGGAACAGGGATTTATTGGCTTATATTCTTCAAAGTAAGTTTCTCTGTTTTCTTCTCTCTTTTTTTGCAAGATAGAGAGTTATGGATGATTATATGATATCTAAATGTTTTCATGTTTTATTTTTTTCCTTTTGGCCATTCCCATCAGACTATAGAGGCAAGTTGCATTTAGTAAAAATAGTCTGTGTGTTCCCCCCCCCCCCATTTTTCCCTATTCACTTCCTCCTCTGATTCGAAATGTACTCACATTAGTTTGGTTTTTAAAAAAGCTAGTTAAAATGCTTCAAATATGAATTTTCTCCAAACTTTGGTAATTTTGGCTATTTTTGTAGTCAGACAGAAACATTGATGTGACACAAGGAAAAGTGTTTATCAACAGTCTGTTTTAAGAGGGACCTTTCATTCCACAGGCGCAACAGTTTGTCTCTGTACTTCTACCTCTGCCAAGTCAAGAAGACCATTTTGTTTCTTATCTTGGATGTGCATTTGCTCTGAAGGTAAGCAAGTTACCTTTTAGCATCACAGCTATGCTTGCTTTTAATGTAAAATAGGAACAATTTATTTGTGCATGGATTTTAAAAGATTAGTACTAGTTATGTAAATAGTCCTTTTTCGGTTTTCATCGTCGTCGTCGTCATCATCAGTTTCTCACTTGTTAATCACCCCTCCATTAAAATGCTCCAGGCGATGTACATAAAACAATTGCATAAAAATATCACACAATACCAAATAGACTGCATTAAACATTAAAAGCTCTGCTAAAAAGCCAGGTCTTGAGTGCCTGAGCAAAGGGTCGCAAGTCACGCATGGCCCTCAAGCAGGGAGGCAAGGAGTTCCACAAGACAGGGGCAGAGATGGAGAAGGCCCTATGTTTTCCAAAGAAAGAAAGCCTCAATGATAAGTTTCCTTTCTAGTATCCAGCAATGTAATGTTCAGACCTTCCCACTTGTTTTCTTTGGCGTTGTTTTTAAATGGTTTGTTGATTATTTTGTATCATTTTGTATTGTTTTGATGTGTTTTGTATTTTATTAAGGTATTGCATTGAATGTTTTCCTTTTTGTATGTAAGCAAAGTATTATTAATCTGTGTGTTCTGAAATCCTGTGATGATGATTATTTATGATTATGATTTATATATAAATATTGAGAAGAGTGAGAAAAGAGCCATGTTATATCTCTAAACAAATAAACAGTCACCCTTTTCATGTTTTTCATGTACATAGCTTCTGCTAATAGTTATAGGAGCTGGAAATAATGGCCAAGGTTTAGTTGCCCGTCGCCCCTACACACACACACACATTTTACACCAAACTCTTCTGGATTGCATGATGTTAAAATGATTATGCGTATTTAATTCTGAATTACGGTTGCTTATTTTCAAATGATGGTCATTCTTTCCCAAATTCTAATTTAAGTTTGTCTTTTTCTGCAAAATAATTTCCTCAGACACTGCAATTTTTGCATCTGCTTGCTTCCCAACTTTCAATTGATATATTTTTTATTGACTGGGAGCGTCCTAGAGGAAAAGTACTTAAAGCTGTTGAAGGTATTTGAAAACAAAGTTTTCATGTTTTAGGAAAGTAATTACCATATATGCTCATGTGTAAATTGACCTCATATGTAAGTCAAAGGCGGGTTTGGGGGCGAGAGTTATGGATTTTAATATAACCTGTGGATAAATCGAGGGTTGTTCCATGGAGAGGGAAAAGCTCAGCGGTGCCTCTGGAGCCTCGTTGTCTCTGACTGCCTCCATTTTTACACTCACACAGCCCAAAAGGCCAGAATAGTGGGGAGTCAGTGCTTCTTTTAGGTTCTCCCAGGATGGCCTTGAGCTTGCCTTATGCCTCTGTACTCAGAGAAGGGAATAGTAACTTTTTATTTATTTATTTACAGTATTTATATTCCACCCTTCTCACCCCAAAGGGGACTCAGAGCGGATCACAGAACATAGATATGGCAAACATTAAATGCCGTTATACACTGACAGGACAGACAACAGTACATATAGAGGTATATAGGCTTTTCCTGTCTTCTGCATCTTGGACGTTGTGCTCAATTCCAGCCACCGGGGGGGGGGGGGGGCTTGCCACTCCATCTCCATGCCGAAGAGCCCTGTTCACAGACTTCCTCCTTTTGATCAAATTGCCAGCATTTTCTGGTATTTCCTTATGGTGCCATTAAAATACCTCCCAATTTAAGTGGTGCCTATTTATTTACTCATAGCTGTTTTCGATCTGCTAGGTGGGCAGTGAGCTGGGCTGAAGGTCGGGAGTGCCACCAGCCTTTTGATTGGCAAGATTTATTGCAGCTAGTGGGTAACCTGTGCTAAAGGAGTCAAGGAACAGCACATTGACCCAGTTTTGAGGGGTTGATTGAAATTTCTAGACATATACATGACATTTATACAGTGGATGTAGCCACCTAATAATTACGATTGATGAAAACTTTCCTTGATAACACCCCCATAAAATAAAGTGACTAATTTTGCAGTCATTAGCATTTCTTAAAATCCATTGATCCTGAGGCACTGCATTAATAATTGCCTAAAACCAACATCCAGACCACAACACATTGCCTGAAAACTGCATTCAGTTAAGAAGTGTTTTGTTTGATTACATTTCCCTAAAACTGAGTAATGCTTTTGTTTCACTGATGATCAGGTTTAAGACCTTTAAAAACAATGTTTCCATCTCCATAGGAGAAGGCGGCATAAGAAGTATTTCTGCACCAGTCAGTATATGGAGGACATATTTCATAGCAAATGAGTGGAATGAAATTCAAACCATCAGGAAAATAAATCCTCTGTTCCAAATACTTGCAGTTCTCTTCTTTTTAGAGGTGATTTTCAAATTTTATGATCATTCATTTGGTACTGGTAATTTCTAAATATGTACTTACATCCCACCTTATTTGACTGATAAGAACATAAGAACATAAGAAGAGCCATGCTGAATCGGGCCTCAGCCCATCTAGTCCAGCATTCTGTGTCACACAGTGGCCCACTAGTTGTACACAGGGATCTCTAGCAGAAAGGAGGGCAAAACCCTCACCTGCTCCCGACCCCCACAACCAGTACCCGGGAAATCCTGCCTGCCTCAATCAACACAGAGGTGGCACTTGGATGTCCATTTCAGTAACTACTGATTCCCTTGGTATCCATGAATCTGTCTAATCCTGCCTTGAAGCTGTCCAGGCTGACAGCTGTCACAACCTCCTCTGGAAGTGAATTCCATAACCCAATGACCCTCTGGGTGAAGAAATATTTCCCTTTATTAGTCCTAACTTTCCTACCTTGGAGCTGTAGGGAGTGCCCCCTAGTCCTAGTGTTGTGTGACAGAAAATATTTTTCTTTATTCACCTTTTCTATCCCATGCATGATTTTATACACTTCGATCAAGTCACCTCTTAAACGCCGTCTTTCAAGGCTGAAAAGACCAAGGGTTTTGCAACCTGATTTCATAAGGGAGCTGCTCCATCCCTTGGATCATTTTTGTTGCCCTTCTTTGTACCTTTTCCAGTTCCGTTATATCCTTCTTAAGGTGCGGTGACCAGAATTGTACACAGTACTCCAGATGTGGCCTCACCATAGATTTGTAGAGAGGCAATACAACATTTGCCGACCTATTTTCGATTCCCTTCCTGATCATGCCAAGCATAGAATTTGCTTTTTTCACTGCTGCAGCGCACTGGGTTGACATCTTCATTGAGCTGTCCACCAAAACAGTGATGGTGTCCACACTGTGCTGCATGCTCTTATGAATGTATTATTTTAATTAATAATTGTATTATCATAGTTAAGTTCAGTTATCTTTGTTCATATTGTACGCATGCCCACACCCACATACGTTATACGTTAAGAAGAAATTATATAAGACAAGTAGGCTTCATTCTTTTACAGTCTATTAAAGATGTGACATCAACTAAAATTAGTCTGTATATGTTCCAGCTAAATAAAAGTGAATAAAATGATTATTTGATGCTGTACCATAATCAAACTGTGCAAGACAAGTGAAGATATTTGTAATGAATAAGCAACACAGTTAAGCAGTAAAGCTACTTCTTTGTAATCTTCAAAGCTATTGTTACATTAATTTTGTGTTAGATTGTGGCAAAAAAAACCTTTGTAGCTTTATGTCTTGGTGCCAAGCAATGTTTATGAAGTCCAACGTTAATCATACCAGTCTGTTTAATACCTTATTCCATTAAACAGAACTCAGTCAGTGATTGCTCATCACAGTTGATTCATTTTTAAGTTTCAGGACTAAAATTGTGTCATGCTGATGTTAATTTTTGCTAAGTGTTACATAAAACCGATTCATCTGGCGTTGAAGAGATAAATAAAGTAATTACAGTGTTAATGAAATCATTTGGATAAAATTTAAGATGTAGAAAATATCACCTGGTATTTTGAACTCTGATGTATTAATTAAACAAACAGAGGTGACAATTCTTTCAATTTAGAGAATTGGGGCAGATAACAAGTGAAGCAATCTATAAGTGTTCTAAAATTATTTTTTCAGGTGGTTGGATTTTCAAATCTGGCCATAATGGATTCTTCTTCTGATCTCACTAGAAGCCCTGAGAGTTACATCGCTCCCTCTAGCCGCATTCTTAGATACGGTGTGTCTGCCTCACTTTGGCTAGTCATTGCCATAATGCAGGTACAACTTTTCACCAGCACTGTATACTTAACTGTCCCCTTAAATTATACTCATTAACCAATTATTTTATTTATTGGTAATCATCAGATAGATGCCTTATTAAAAACACAAGCTATTCTTTAGTGGTTTGGGGAGATAGGGCAGAATATAAATAAAGTTGTTATTATTTATTTGCTTCATTTCTTGCAAATGACTATTTGGACTTTTATTTTCTTGTGTAAGAAAATAGGAAATGAATAGCTATCCAATTAGCCATGATTTCAATTGCATCCAATTCATATCAAAATCCAGAAATCTGAATATTTAAACAGACAGATATATCCAGGCAACATTGTTTTAGCCATATTTAAAATTTGCTCTAATAGGGCGGGAGATAGGGCGGAATATAAATAAAGTTGTTATTGTTTATTTGCTTCATTTCTTGGAAATGACTATTTGGACTTTTATTTTCCTGTGAAAGAAAATAGGAAATGAATAGCTATCCAATTATTAGCCATGATTTCAATTGCATCCAATTCATATCAAAATCCAGAAATCTGAATATTTAAACAGACAGATATATCCAGGCAACATTGTTTTAGCCATATTTAAAATTTGCTCTAATATCTCTAAACTTTGCTAATCTTCGCTGCACTTTCCCTACCTTTGGAGCAGGATGGGGAAAGTAGAAACAACTTTCATCCACTCATTCATAAATTTTATTTGTTACAGATAATTTACTTTTCTATATTTTATGAAAGATTCGTAGAAGATAAAATAAGGCAGTTTGTTGACTTGTGCTGCATGAGTAACGTAAGTATTTCATATTATACTTCTGTTTAAAGTTTTCTTCCTGTCGTGCCACCAGAGAAACCCTCACTAATTGCCCCTATTCATTAATTAGGTAGGTATAGCATTGCATGTACAGTTCTGAAGAAAGTAAACTTAGATAGTTTCTTCCCCTTTGCATTTAGAGCCTACCTTGCCCTGCCCCTTTAAGAATCTTCTGAGGGGCGGAGCCTCAGCCCTGTCCCTTTTGGTTTTATGTATTTATTTATTTTATTTCAAACATTTCGATCCTGTTCTACTCACCACCGGGGGCGGGGAGGACTCAGGATGGCTCACAACCAGCAACCATTAGATGTCAAACACAACAGTTTTAATAACAATTACAATTTAAACAATTGGTTAAAACATCAATTATAAAACATCATTTAAAATTACACAAAGTCAAAGTCATGAGGTGACAGTTGGCGTGTTCCATTAGTGTAGTACTGGAAGGTAAAGAGGGAAGGAATGGAAGAAGCACAAAATAGTACGTCACATAGGAGCTGTATAACATGTCACGTCAGAGCTATATAGTAAATTCATAAGTCACTTCAGAGCTAAATAACACGTCACGTCAAAGCTGTATACTATAGTAAAACAATAAGTCATGTTGGAACTATATCATAAATACCAAGCCAAGTTACATCTAAGAGTTTAACAGACAACTACAAGCAACAGTCATTAAGAAAGAGACAAGATCCAAGAACCAGAACTGTGTACATACCCCAAAAACTTACCTTTCCTCACAGAAATTTTATAGTAATACCCAAGAGGAAAAGGAGTTTACGTTTTGTCTGTTAATAAAACATTTTTTGAATTACCAATATAGTTTCCGATCTGTTCCCTGCACCACAGAAACTTCCAGATTATTAGTTAGTGTGGGGACAGAACACCCCTGCTTCTCCCTGTCCATCTAGTGTGGTGTGAAGGCATGATTCAAACACAGAAAGGTGCCCTCTTGATCCCATACACCCATTTCACACATTTCTCAAGAATTGAGATTATTGCCAATTGTGATGTGTATTGTTGCTTTCTAGCTGAGCATGGTGAGGATGATTGAACTAAAGAAGATTTGGAAAATACAATAGTAGCCCAGAATTGTGCTTTCTTGTTCAAAGGTGCCTCAATTTTTTCTTGAAATGAAGAATTGTAAAGCATTATTTGGATTTGGATTTGCTAAGACACTTCATTCTCTCTCCTCCCATTATAGATTTCAGTATTTCTGTTGTCACACAGATGCTTTGGGTATTATATTCATGGGCGTTCAGTGCATGGCCATTCAGATACCAACATGGAAGAGATGAATCTGAACCTGAAGAGAGAAGCAGTATGTAGAAGAATTACAAAAGGAGGACCCACAAACTCATTTTATTTAAACTGCATTAGGAGTTGGTTTATGGGAGCAACAATGCTTGTTATGTACTTAATTGTTACTTAGGTTGCTACTAAAAAAAAGAAAGAGCTCTAAAAATATTCAGGGTAAAAACTGGTTATATGTTCGACTGAAAAAGTTAATACTAGAATCCTTTTACATCATTAGACATTTGGTATTAAATTCTGAAATCCAACATTAAATGTAATGCTGTGAGCATGAGGAAAAATATGAAGTCACTTGGTTGCCACTATCTGCATGTAGTCTCATTGCTGCTTGAGGCCTAGTACATCCATTGCAACAGGACTTCTTAAACTTTTTCTACTTTCTTCTTTGCCTGAGAAATTTTTATATGTCCCGAGGTATATAGGTATTTAAAATAGGTATACAAATAAAACATTGCCTGTATTTACTCGAGTCTTAATGCACCATGATTTTGAATGTGCACCTAAATTTTCAAAACCCTGAAACAAAAAAACAAACTGCTGCCAAATGTAATGTGCAGCAGCAAAATGTGGGTGGGCTCTTTGTAATTTGACCAAAAAGAGATGTGTATTACTGTTGCTGCTTCCTTATAATGCATTTTGTTATAAACAATTGTGTTGAAACATCAAAGCTTCCAGTGATGGAAATAAAACCTTGGGGCGCATCTATGTGTAGAATGCATCCACTTTAATTGCCTTGGTTCAGTGCTGTGGAGTCATGGGGGCTGTAGTTTTACAAGGTCTTGAGCCTTCTCTGCCAAAGAATGCTGGTGCCTCACCAAACTGCAAATCCCAGGATTGCATAGCATGGAGTCCTGGTCATTTAATCAGAGATGATGTCTCTCAAAGAGGGACTGAAGCACTTTCCCCTTTTGCTTTGACTCAGCACTTAGATTGTTGTATGACACAAATCTAAGGCACACCCCAATTTTGGCAAGGTCATTTAGCCAAAAAAGGTGAGCATTATATTCAAGTAAATATGGTATTTTGAAACCATTTTTGGTAAAGATTAAGGCAAATTTGCATATTAATGAGATAGATGTTTATTTTTACATTTAAAATTAAACCTTTGCTGAATATTTGATATTGTAGGATATAGAGCACATTCAACATTTTTCATGCCATGCTGGCATGCTTGGTTTGCAGCCTCAAGTGACGGAATATTTTCTGTTGACTCTCATTTTTCTTCTGGATTGATGTAAACAAACGTCTAAAACAGCCACTAGTTGGCAAGCTGCACACATTTTTCACAACCCCCGCATTCAGTTAGAGTACATGTATCGAAGGCAGCCCACCATAGTTACATTTATACAGTCTTACAATTACAACCAGCCCTTTGAAAGCAACCATAAGACTGATGTGGCTCTCAGTGAAAATGAGTTTGATACCCCTGGGTTGGAGGACCTCAGATGGGCTTGTGACTCATAATTTTTAAAACTTTACATTAATGAACTACTCTGAACCCCACCTCTCCTTGTTTTGTAGAGTCCACCTTCAATGTTGAAAGTCTTGCTGTTTCCTATTGTCCACTAGCCTAATTATTTTCAACCACCTCCAACAGCATAGAGACTGTAGTCCCTGGAGCTACAGAAAACAAGCTTACTCAATGTCATACATGCCATGTTTTCAAGCATTTAAAGATTGATAGCATGACTCACATTTTTTTCTTATCTAAAGTAAACATAAATAGTTCTGTAAGCCTAGTTTCAAATATAAAGCTTGCTTCAATTATGTTTTTCGCCTGTTGCTATCGATTAATTATAATTCAGATATTACCTTCCATAACAATTCTAATTTATATAAAAGCAATACATTATTATTTGCATAACAATATATAATATTTGATTTCAGATTTTTTGATTTTCCATAGTAGTAAGAAAAGAGACTGCTTACATAATTGTAGCTGTATTTAAAGTGACATAGAATATACATTATTAGATTTATCTTTTTGTTTGTTTTGACCTAACATTTCTACTTTGTATCACTTTTTCAGGAAAATCTATGTAGTCAAAGAGGTTTGCTACCCAATACAGATGGCCAAACATTTCAGATTTCCATTTCAAACAGGATGAGGCAACATTATGATAGGATTCATGAAACATTGACAAGGGTATGTATATTGCTAAACTATTTGCTGTCATATATATCTAAAATATTATGTTTATCTCCTGTTTTCTAACATGCCATGGGACTCAAGGGGGATTGCAAACAATTTTATGAGTTACTATTTGTTTAAAGAACTAGTTGACAAGAGATAGGGGTTTTTCAGATGTTTTTCCTCTTTGTTGCATGCCTGGATCCTTCACATGTTTTTTTCCTCGAATATAATTACAGTACACCACAGCAGTATGGTGTCTTAATTCCATGTTAACCCTGAGCCTCTGGAACAATAGAGACTCATATGGAGTGTCATTTGGATGTTTTAAGTACATGTTTCACTGATGCGTGATATCTAAAAATTGAAATTCAGTTATGACATCTAGAAAATGTCATTTGATCCTACATAGCTCAGTTGGGAGGTAGCTTCACCCATGTCCTAATGGGGCTGTATAGATTGAGAGGCAGATCATGAGCCACACAGTTCAGTCCAGAGTTAGCTTCATTTTCCCGATCAGAAAAGGAAGACGAAGGAAGGGCTGAGTGTATTGTAAATAAATAAATAAATAAGCAAATAACAAATTCTATTGTAAGCCATACATATCTGTTTGTGGGTACACCAGATATTTCCAAACCATTTTTGCATGACCTTTATGCCAAAAGTGAAACCAAATATTCTGGTTTAAATTATTTTGTCCCTTTTTTCTTCTCAGAAACATGGTCCTGTTAGGTTATTGAATTCTTCTGCAACTACATTTGAGCAAAGCACTAAGGCTTACCATACTATGAATAAATTCCTGGGCTCGTTTATTGATCACGTATGTATAACCACTGATATTTAATTTAAAAATTGAATCACCAGGGTGTGGGGGAGGTGTTTTTGTTATGAAAGGCTGTGATTTCTTTTACTTAAGACTGTAGACCTCTTACTAGTCTGCACTGTATTTCTTTATAGGATTGGATTTACTGCATTGCTCTTTTCAAAATGCTCTCTTTATGTAATTTGTGCATAGTGTTCTCCATTCTGGTGCCCACGACCTGGAACTACCTGCCCTGCTAAATCCATCTCACTCCCTATTGTTAGTTTTAGATTGCCTTTTGAAAAAGGTTTTTGTTTCAGCAAGACTTTGATCTCTCTTATTTGGGCCTCCATTCTGAAGTGAAAAGAAAAGATAACAGGTTCCTAAATAAATAGTGTCTGTCCTTTTTGGTTTTCAAGTATTTTTTGTTATAAAGATTTTTTCTCTAGTTTTCTTATGTGTTATTGTTTTCACCTTGTATAGGTTCATAAAGAAATGGATTACATTGTAAAGGACAAATTGTTGCTAGAGCGACTCCTTGGAATGGAGTTTATGGAACCAATGGATAAAAGCATCTTTTACAATGGTATTATCAACCTTCATTTTCATTTTTACAGACAAGTGACTTTCTAATAGCTTGTTCCTATTTGAGCTTCAGTCTCTTCCTTGAGAGACTAAGCTTCAAGAATACAAAATGAACAATGTACAGTTGAAACTCTCTTTATGCACATACCGAGAAGGAATGAAATATCTCTGTGACTAATAAATCACACAGTAAGATAAATTGTGTACCTCAAATAGGACAGATTCAGTATTGACCTGCATAAGCAAAACAACTTGCATATACTGTATATACCTGGTTAATGGCTTCATTAAATGTAACTTTCCTATTGTGATTTCAGTATTTTGAGCATCTGCTATTTTATAGTCTTCTCTCAACAGTGACAAAATGCTTCTTCAGGTCAAAAGAAAGAAGTTGTCTTTTCTCACAATGTTTATCCCGTTTCATCTTGAAGTTTGTGTAACTAGTTGAACTCCTTTTGGAAGAATTAATCAAATAAGTTTACTAAGCATATCATCCACTTTAGCATCATGTCATGAGCTAAAGTTTATACAAAGTCATTAGTTTTGATGCAGCTTTTTATCAAAACTTCCTTAAGCTAAAAGATGTCAACAGCCTGCTAAAAGGGGGAAACCCTATCTTCATAGCCAACCTGTAAACACAGGCTGGAAAATAATACAAAATTAGCTTCTGTCCCAGGCATGGGCAAACTTTGGTCCTCCAGGTGTTTTGATCCTTATCTATGATCCCCCTCAGAGGTTAAGATCTTTGGGAGAGGCCCTGCTCTTGGTCCCGTCCCGTCCCCCCACACACTTTGGGCATGACTGGTGGGGACGAGAGACAGAGCCATCTCAGTGTGGCCCCTCATCTGTGGAACTCCCTCCCCAAGGAAATCAGGTCAGCCCCCTCTCTCCTGATCATCAGGGGGGAAAACTTAAGACATGGCCATGGGACCAAGCATTCGACCAGTAATTGAAGCAGTGCGGTAATGATAACGATTTAATGTGATTGACAAATGGACAGGTCTTCGACTGCGATTTGAATTTTCGTGATTTTAACTGTTTTTTAATAATTTATGTTTTCATTGTTTGGATTTTAATTGCATTTGTTTATGTATTTTCGGACTTATATGTGTTGCCATCAAATCACTGCCTGTTGTAAAGCCACCTGATTCCCCTTCAAGGTGAGAAGGGCAGGGTCCAAATGTGGGAAATAGATAAATAAATAAATTTTAGACTTCCATAATTCCTAGCAGCCTACCGGCTGTTAAGAATTTTGCAAGTTGATGTCCAAAACACCTGGAGGGCCAAAGTTTGCCCATGCCTGTTCGGTCCAGTGGATAGGGAGTGATAGAATTAAATTATCCATTCCTTGTCCACCAATTGGCTTCAATTCCACGCTGACTGCTAACTTCTCCACAGTCACTATAAATGTAGAGTGGAAGAGGAAAGATGCCCATTCACTTGCATTGAATTTCTAGTTGACACAGTTGATCAGTTATGTGGTTGTGTGTCTTCAGGTCATTTCCAGCTTATGGTGACCCTAATAAGGTGAGCCTATCACAGGGTTTTCGTAACATGATTTGTTCAGAAGAGGTTGCCTTTACCTTTCTGTATATCCGAGAGTGTGTGACTTGTTCAAGGTCACCCAGTGGATTACCATGGCTGAAAGAAAATTTGAACTCTGGCCTCCAGAGCTCAGAACTTGAACCACTACACCTTGTTGGCTGTCCAAGTGGTTAAACACAATGTGGGCTAAATAGTAGGAAATCTACTAGTGCTTTTGATTGTTGATTTCCTTGTCCACTTGTGGTACCCTTTCCCAGCTTGTGATGCATCAGTGGAGAGAGAAGGATGATTTTGGCAGTTGTCTCATTGGTTAGTTTCACCAGGCAACTAAAAGTTCATGCTGTACTCAAGCATTTTATAAACAATTTCAATTATTTACTGTGATGAACAACAACAACAATTTATTATGGTCCAAAGACCCTCATTGCACTGTAGGCATACAAAATATGCAGGTAATGGGATCAAGATGACCATATTTGTGACACATTACACTTTTTAACGTTTTTATTCATTTTCTGGTAGTTTCTCATTTTTATACAGGTGCCTTTATTTCTTGCAGATGAAGGACATTCTTTCAGTGATGTTCTTTATTATGGCAATGAATCTGTGCTTCTCATCTTTGATTTGCTGTTTTTCACCGTTGTGGATATGGCTACTCAAAGTTTTGTTTTGGCAGCTGTTCTTACATATTTTCAGCAAGAGGTAAATGTCCTTAGTGGAATAGCACTGGAAAATACCTTTTTTCTTCTTTTGTATACTAGAACTCTGGGTGTATTGTCATTTAGCCACAATGTTTATTACTATCAGTAGAAAACTACCTCATCATTGTAATTTCCTAAGATTAATAGATCCTATAAAATATATTAATAGGTATTGCTTTACAAAACTATGGAGGAAAGAAAAAGAAGTATTGGGGATCGTGATATCCCACCCGCCCGCCCCTCCACACACACACACACACACACACACACACCATTTTCTACATCTCATAATTTATAAATTACAGTTTTTGGATATCAGGTTTCTGTAAAGCCGATACTTGAAAGACCTGAACATAAAATGTTACTCCATACAATCTCTGTTCTTCCAGAGCCTTATATGTTACATGGAATTAAGGTACTACAGAACTTAATGATATCCTACCCATGCAATGTATTGAATGTCTATCTAAGACACCGACAAGAAAAATGTCTGCCAAAAGAAAATCTCAGTCAGCTAGATCCTTAAACAAATAACTTCTAAAAAGTGCTTGGAATCCTCCAGGAGTCCCAGGAAGGCCAACAAATAAGAACAATGTGTTAGATATATAGGACAGCAAGTAGTTTACCAATACACAGACCCTTCTTATTTTTTCTTGAATCCTGTCATAATGTTGCCTCACCCTTCTTTAAATGGAAATTTGAAATGTCTGGCCATCTGTCTTTGGTAACAAACTTCTATGTTTTTTTCTGAAATGATATGTAGTTAGTCTCTAAGGAACTGCAAGATCATTTTGCATACTGATATTCTAGACAAACACAGCTACAGTATGTCTTTGCATACTTAATACTGTTAGTGTATATAATAAAGTGTTAAAATGTTTTGGCAGACAAGTTAGCAGACTTTATCTCCACTCAAAAATATAGTCCCATGGGCTCGCAAGCATAGAGGCAATATGAGTTTCGACTAACCAATTGGAGGATCATGACCATATAAATAGGGCAGTCCCGAAGTTGTTGGAGCCCGATCTAGAGACAACAATTCATAAAATTACATGGCCCAGTCATAGTACAATAGTGCTATTGACATTGGCATTGTACCCAACCCAACTTTGGAAAGCCTTTACATAGCACCAACATGCAGCCTGAAGGGAACCAGTGTGTTTTCTGCTAAGGCACATCAGGGGCTACTGGTGGCTTCTGTTTCTATTCTTATGATGACACTGTACTCAGGTCACAATACCACCTGTTCCTTTCAACATTGGGGCATTGTAGTCTTCCTGATTTCCAAAGTAATTTAACAATATAAGCTTGCACACACCTTTATCCCCTTATTCTTACACACCTCTGTTGAAGTGCTAACTGGACTGTCATTACAAAGTTCTTCCAGTAATAGGTATGTTTAAGGAAGACATACTAGTGGGAAATTCTGCCATTTTCATAAAAGATGTCATTCTGTTGTGGATATGGACATTCGTCTCTCTTGAAAAAGCTTATTTTAGGAGTTAGTATTAGGATTACAAACACAACCCTTCATATTCACTGCTTGATTTGAGTTGCCAAGACTAAGAAGAAAGATCACTTTAACATAACAACCTGTTATTTACCTGCTGCCCAGACAGTATTTTGTACAATTGGTGGCATAACATTTTCTTTTTCTGTGTTTAGATTTTTAGGTTCATTCGTAATTCAATTGGACAGAAGAATTTGGCATCCAAAACTTTGGTAGATGAACGATTTCTTATATAGACAAATATGAAGAAAAATTCTTGCTGGGAACCAATTGTGTCATGAAAAGTTTTCACAAAAGACAAATTCATTTGCAGTACTTTGTAAATATCAGTGTACAGTATTTTTCTTTCATATTGTATTTTACAAAAACAATATTTTGGATATTTGGATTTATACTTTTATATGTATAATTTCTGATTAATCACATGCCCTAGAAGGATACGAAGATGTAGCAAGATGTCACGGGGAAATATATGCATATTTATATGCAACTGCTGTTGTGTGTCTTTTTTATGCTCAGCATTTTTGCATTTGGTTTTTAAAATTGAGCGATTGTAGATATGGAATATTGTGGGGGATGCATATATAGAGGGCTGGAGATATTGGGGGGAAAGTTATCAAAGGATGCAGATAGCAAGTGGTTATATCTAATGAGTTTTCTAGATCAATAGTAAGGATCATTGATGTAGCGTTCTGCAGATAGATGCAATTTCATAGAGCTTTGAAAGCTGTGCCCTTGGCTCACCCTGAAATTAAAGGTGAAACATTTCCATAATATTTCAGGTTTTGGCAACTCTCTAGAAATCTAATTTTTATGGTGCAAGCCCTATCAACATATCTGATTGTAGGAGCTAAATGGCCTTGTACCAGATAGATTTAACCAAAAGTCTTTAAAAACGGCTTTGCAGTGGGGGGAAATATAGCTTGGATATACATGGCAGGCTAGCTGCAATTGCTTATACGCAATAAACAATCAGGTCATTTGTTTTCCTGCTGTGCTTCATGTTTAATCAACAAAAGGATTCTGGAATTTGGGCACTCTAGCTGACAATTCTGCTGATTTGTGAGGTAAAGTAGTAAAGGGAGGTTAGCCTTCCAGAGGAGTAAAAATGCCGACAGCTGTAAAAATGTGCTGATCTAATTAAACAAAGCAGATATGTCCTGAGAGATAAACAACCCTCCATCACATAAGTCAAGGGTCAGTAACAAGCACTAGCTGTGCAAACTAGCCTAATTGGTTAAGTTAAAATATTAGTGGGCCCATCCTTGGACTACATTCAGTTTTACTTATTTATTATTCAGTCTTGTATGCCGCCACTCCCCGAGGGCTCGGAGCGGCTCACAATCGACATAAAAGAACAAAATAAAACATCAGATTGAACTAAAAACAAGTTACAAAGTTCCAACACCTGACATCCCTGAGAGAGCCATTGGCCGAAGAATCGCCCCTGTTCCCAAGAGAGGCAGCTCGTCCCCTCTCAAGGTTAGGGCGCACTGGTCACCCCCGAGTGGACTGTTAGCTGGAATTACCTAAGACTCTTGTTCTCTGTCTTCTAGATTAGCCCCCTCTGCTGTCTGTCCTCTTTATTTCTTTAATATTTTGTATTTTACATTGTAGTTTGCTATTTGTATATGGTTTTCCAGTGAACTTTGTAAGTCGCCCCGAGCCGTGCGGGAGTGGTGACTAATAAGTTCAAATAATAAATAAATAAACACTCAAATGCCAGCGGAAATAGATAGGTCTTACATGCCCTGCAAAACAATGACATATCTTGCAAGGCGCGAATTTCGGTTGGCAAGGTATATCAGGTGGTTGACGCCACGACAGAAAAGGCCCTGCGCCGTGTGGATGTCAGGTGGGTGGATTTGAAACTAGGTACTGAGAGGAGATTCAGATCTTCAGAGCGAAGTGATCTCTGGGGTTGGTAGGGGGTGAGACGGTCCCTCAAATACATCGACCCCAGACCATTCATATAGTGAACTCATCAAATTGACTATTGTCCAACACTACTTACTTGGTTGTTGTGAGTTTTCCGGGCTGTATGGCCATGTTCCAGAAGTATTGTCTCCTGATGTTTCGCCTGCATCTATGGCAGGCATCCTCGGAGGTTGTGAGGTTTCTTGGAAACTAGGAAAATTGGGTTTATATACCTCTGCAGGAGTCTACCATATACCATGCAAGTGTGGACAAGTCTACATAGGGATCACCAAACACAGCATTGCCCAAACACGAATCAACATGAAAGGCACTGCAGACTACTTCAACCAGAGAAGTCAGCCATAGCAGAGTACTTGATGAACCAACCTGGTCACAGCATATTATTTGAGAACACACAAATGCTGGACCATTCTAACCAAAACCATGTCAGACTATACAGAGAAGCCATTGAAATCCACAAGCATGTAGACAATTTCAGCAGAAAGGAAGAAACCATGAAAATGAACAAAATCTGGCTACTGGTATTTTTTTAAAAGCCTCTAAAATAATAACAGTAAATAAAAAACAACACTAAAAAACAGGGGAATTCCAGACAAGAAACAATTGGGACCAGCTAATCACCTCTCAACAAAGGATCTCCCAGGCAGCAATCGGCTAGGCTTTGAAGCTACGAGACTATTGAATGCTAATCACGGTGGAACAACTGCAACATTCACACTTGCCTCAAGCAGACAAGAGTTTTTTCTCCCACCCTGGACATTCCACAGATATATAAACCCCATTTCCCTAGTTTCCAACAGACCTCACAACCTCTGAGGTTGCTTGCCATAGATGCAGGCTAAATGTCAGGAGATAATGCTTCTGGAACATGACCATACAGCCTGGAAAACTCACAATAACGCAGTGATTCTGGCCATGAAAGCCTTCAACATTTACTTGCTTGTCTTCTTCATATGCCAACCCAGAGGGAAAGTGCAAGTCAAGCAGGGAATGCTGCTTGCTTTCCTCATGTCTTCATTTAGTTTTTTTGTGTGTACTGAGCCAACTTACACCTAGATATCAGATTCTAGGAACAAACATAACAACCAGAGTAGTATAGTTGTTTGAATGTTGAACTAGGAAACTGGGAAACTAGGTGGACTTTCTACAAGCTTGAAATGAATCAAAATTAAACGATACAAAAAGCAAACCAATATTGTTCACCACCTGAAAAATTCTGAAGCCTATATTATAGTAAGACTTTTGTTAGTGAACCCATGTCCATAAAAAAATGCAGGCTTTCAAATTCTCCCAAACTCATTAGGCTAGGTTGTAAACAAAGCAAAAAGAGCATAGAAAAAAATGATGTTGAAATCATACTGTGTTCTCTAGTGGCATAAGATGATATGTGCAGGGAGGCTGCAGATACTCAATTTAAGCTCTGTTTGATACTGTGATAGTTTCACGTACCACCCAGGAACCCCTCATCATCAGGCAATTTTTTCCTCCCTATCCTCTTTTCCTTTACACTTCACATAATGGATAGTCTTGGAGAGCTTGAACACCATCTTTTGATTTTAGAGTTTGCTTAATAAAAGTATATGCAGAATATAGGTTTTAAAATAAAATTGTTTCAGGTTAATATATCCCTTCTAGCAACTGCAGAGATGGACTCCTAAATCTTTTCCCCTTAGGCTATTGCAGCAGTACTGTGACTTTTTTTTTAATCCCCAGGAAGAAGTACTTTCTTCAAATAGCCACCAGTATATTATATTTCCAGCAGCAGGAAAACTGGCTGGGTTTTTTGAAACATACAACCGAGGCTTCTTTTTCTCCATGTTCGGTATAAAATGGTCACATCCCTGATATGTTCACTAGGCTGGGCTTCAAACATATTTTATGTATGACTAATGGAGGAAATGCGTTCTCCCCTGACAGAGTTCTTGAGCTGCCACTGTATGAGTCATCAAGATAATGAAATACAGAATTCCATGAGTTCTGGGCTTAGCTTTTGGAACAATAGCACTTGTCAGACAAATACTATTATCACATTTGTGATGAAGGCTGTGTGTAAGCAATTCTTAATATGTTATGTGTTCAGTTTATTCTCTCGTCTCTTTTTCTTGTCCTTTTTTTGGTTTATAACTGGCTTATATATGTAAAGTTAAAATGCAACCAAGTAAAGCTGTTTGCAATAAAATACAGAATTACCCCATGTTCATTGGGACAGACACATTTCCAGACTCAAGATGGACATGTGAAATGGAGGAAAATTGTGAATTCTTATTATTTTCATTAGGATAAACTATGGAGATACAGAGAAGAGGGTGTAGCTAGTACAAAATGCCCTAAGTGATATCATGGATAAGTTAAACCACATATATTGTTTCTGTGCATACGGGGGGAGTCATACTTTAATTCTGAAGGTGATGAGTTAATTTCTCATCTTGAAGTTTTTAATTACTTCTGACAAAATACCAAGATGCTGTTAAGTTTGTTTTGGAAAGTTTGTCAACTCTTACAGTATATATGTCTCTGAGCATTAGAGGTCAAAACCAGAACTTTGAATTGGAACTAGAAGATGCATGAAGCAGTTGCTTAAAAATAGGTCTTGTGTGATTTTGGCAGCCTTTGCTGGTCAAAAGGCAGGTTTCCAAATTCAGCTCTAGTCACCATTTCAAACACCCCCTTGTAAAGCTGATGGTAGTTACTTTAGTTACAAAAGAATGCTAGTTATTAAAGGTTTGTAGCTGATACAAGACATTTTGTATTGCCATCTGTTACCTGACAGAAGTGTAAGACTGAACCATACAAAATATCTCACTTCTGAAACTACCTGACTGTAGGAGATATATGGCCATCACTATATCTGATATTTTTGCTGTTCTGGTTTCAAGGATTCCCTTGTCCCTAAGCTCATGCTATCTAGATTCATGTATACTGTAACTGGAGAAAGCACAACTGATTTGAATGAAAAAGAATTACACAAATATCTCATATAAACGTGGTACTGATTAGCTTGCAAGTTTCTTAACCCTCATCCAGTTATCTACGGCCAGAAGCTTAAAAAGACTGCTGGATGCCATCTGATGAAAAGAAAGGGGGAAAGAACTAATTTCCTCTCGGGGCCTAAAAATCTTATCAGAAAGGAAGACAGCTGGCTGCTGATACGATAAAAATACCAATTCTACTTCGTGTTTACTGGAAAAGGTGTTAACACAGGAGACTGTAGAAATTCCTGCCAAATATCAAATGCTGCACTAAGATAAGTGGTAATAAAAGCTGTCTATAAGACACTTCCTCCAAGAAAATCACTTTATGCAAATCAGTTTAAACCATGCTTATTTAAACGAAATGTCATTGAGTTAAATATGGACTTAATCTGTATTAAGCACACTTACTGGGATTGTAGCTTGAATCTCACTGCAAAATTGACTCTTCCATATTCCTGTCCAGTTGTGAATGTCCTTAATACAAGGGCACAGGGCTTGGAAATCTTGCATTTGGACTAGAACTCCCAGAATCACAACCCAGCCTAGAAAATAGACAAAAAAGCGAAATTTTCATGCTCTACAACGAGCATAATTTTATCCCAAATAAGAGCAGCAAATTGCTGATTGCAAGACATAAAAATAACTTGCAATACAACTTGATCCTATCACTCTTTTCATAAAGGGTAATTTGAATAAAGCACCAAAAGCGACACAAATGTGTTAGTTTTATTAAATTTGTTTAACTAAAATGTTTCGTGGGCAGACAACAGTCATGAAACTTTCTGGACAAAATGGTAACCTTTAGTTGAATTTAAAAGGTGAAAGTCTGACCTGAGGTTAGGTTTTTTGTATGGAAAATACTGTGTTCTGTTTTGAAAATGCTGTTTTGTAAGCTGCTGTATACGTATTTACAGTATTTGTTTAAAATAAAAACATGGAAATGTGATCCAGCATGTTCGGCTGTTCAGGAGAATAGCAAAATGGTGAGCCTTGACTAAAATAAAAGGTCTTATAACCATTCTAATGACAGACATGAGTTGCTGCAGTTTTTGTTTGTTTTGCATTCAGAATGGAGTCACACAACCCATTTTTCCCCATATCTTGTTTTTTCCTTTCATCTATCTTATTTCTGAGCTGCATAGATATTTTAGAATATGAAGCTAGGTTTACATGTAAGTTTGTTATCTCAGATGCTTTTTGTAATATCCTGCCAGCCCAAATATGTTTTGTCTGGACAGAGAAATGTAAACAAGATAAGGGGAAATAGGAACAGGCAGTTATTTACAGACGCAAAGCATCTGGAATGTTAAATGTCACTTCTCCCCTGTGAAGGATTATTGTCAAGTATGTAGAAGGCTTGATAGGGCACCAAACCACTAAAATGTTGTGATTAATAAAATGACATGCTGCCATTTGACAAGGAAAGTGTCATTAAACCCAAAGTTGGGTAACTTCTCCCAGTTATGTTGGATTGCAGCTCTTGTCCCTAATGCAAGGTAAGGTAGATGCACAGCAATGCAACATCGAAGACTATAGATTATCCATTCTTTGATGTACCAGTATATCCGCTAAGGTTAAGGTTTTCCCCTGACATTAAGTCCAGTTGTGTCCGACTCTGGGGTGTGGTGCTCATCTCCATTTCTAAGCCAAAGAGCTGACATTGTCCATAAACACCTCCAAGGTCATGTGGCGGGCATGACTGCAAGGAGTGCCGTTACCTTCCCGCTGGAGTGGTACCTATTGATCTACTCACACTTGCATGTTTTCGAGCTGCTAGGTTGGCAGAAGCTGGGGCTGACAGCGGAAGCTCATGCCACTCCGTGAAATCAAACCTGCGACCTTTTGGTCAACAAGCTCAGCAGCTCAGTGCTTTAACCCACTGTGTCAACGGGGATCCTTCTACTTTTCTTTTAATAGTAAGAGATTATTCTCTGGGATTGCCCAATGGCATGTTGTATGCCTTCAAATCATCTCATTTATGAGGCTTTCTTTGTGAGATTTCTGCAGGGGGGACGGGTTGTCTTTGTCTCTGAGGTTGAAATTGTGTGACTAGTGAGTTTCCATGGCTGAGTGGGGATCTGAATCCTGGCCTCCCACAATTCTATTTGAACACTGAATCACTATACCACGCTGGCTTTTCTAAGGACCCTTAGACCCAAATCCTTTCTAAAATCACTAGACCTCATCACATTGATGAGGTCACACTGGGCAATTCGCCAGCCTTCATGGCAAATCAGTGAGGCAGTCCCGGCTCCCTGCCTCACCTGTGGCAACAGATCCCCATCACACATGGGGAAGCATCGCCACATGGCTTCATGCCACGCTGGCCCCGTTGTTTACAATGGAACAGCACAGACCAGAATATTGGAATAAATATTCAGTTTCCTGGAGAACAGATGTGACTGTTGACTTCATGCATATCCCTGGCAGCATTGTAGGATACTTCCGCCCCAGTTGATCCATGTAGCTTTATGCCACCCATCACATAATGCACTCCTACTTCTGGTGGGGCTCTGTGGATCAACTGGGATAAAAGCATCCTACAACGCTGCCAGAGACACATATGATGAAGTCCACAGTCACAGCTGCTCCCCAGGAAGCTGAATATTTGTTCCAGTATTCTGGTCTCTGCTGTAAACATCCTTTGGAAGCACAATATGAATGCACAGCCTTTGGCCCTTTTCTTTGTGGGAGAAAAGAGTAAAACACATTTTCCCACATTTCTCAGGGATGCGAACTCCTTTTAACTTACAGCATAAGAGCTTCATTTATTCACTCATTTATTTGATGTTTGTACTTACATCTAAACCAGCATTTCTCAACCTGGGGATCGGGACCCCTGGGGGGTCGCAAGGGGGTGTCAAAGGGATTGCCAAATACCATCAGAAAACACAGTATTTTTTGTTAGTTATGGGGGTTCTGTGTGGGAAGTTTGGTCCAATTCTATCGGTGGGGTTGATAATGCTCTTTGATTGTAGGTGAACTATAAACCCCAGCAACTACAAATCTCAAATGTCAAGGTCTATTTTCCCCAAACTCCACCCGTGTTCACATTTGGGCATATTGAGTATTTGTGCCAAGTTTGGTCCAGATCCATCATTGTTTGAGTCCACAGTGCTCTCTGGATGTAGGTGAACTACAACTGCCAAACTCAACGTCAATGCCCACCAAAGCCTTCCAGTATTTTCTGTTGGTCATGGGAGTTTATTTATTTATTTATTTGTCACGTTTCTATACCGCCCCTCTCAGCCCGAAGGCGACTCGGGACGGTTTACACAGGCAGTCTCTGCCCTCAATACAACACAGCAACAAGTCAACCCCCCCCCCCGAAAAACATACAATAACAATTTAACAATTAAAAACATACAATTGCAGCCTCAGCGTCATGTTGAAATCAGTTTCCATCACATCATCGTCATTCCTTATATCCAATTAAGCCTTATATTTCATCAACAAATGCCTGCTCAAATAACCAGGTCTTGACTTTCTTGCGAAACGTCAGGAGGGAGGGAGCCGATCTGATGTCTTTAGGGAGGGTGTTCCAAAGCCGAGGAACCACCACTGAAAAGGCTCTGTCTCTCGTCCCCGCCAGTCGTGCATGCAAAGAAGGCGGGACCGAGAGCAGGGCCTCTCCAGATGATCTTAAACATCTCGATGGTTCATAGGGAGAGATGCATTCGGACAGGTAAGTTGGACCCGAACCGTTTAGGGCTTTAAAGGCTAAAGCCAGCACTTTGAATTGTGCCCGGTAGCAAACTGGCAGCCAGTGGAGCTGGCACAACAGAGGAGTTGTACGCTCTATGAATGGCGCTCCTGTTATCAACCTGGCTGCTGTCCGTTGGACTAGTTGCAGCTTCAGATCAGTCTTCAAAGGCAACCCTTATGTTCTTATGTAGAGAGCATTGCAGTAATCTATATGGGATGTAACCAGAGCATGGACCACCGTGGCCAAGTCAGACTTCTCAAGGTACGGGCGCAGCTGGCACACAAGTTTTAACTGTGCAAATGCTCCCCTGGTCACCGCCGAAACCTGGGGTTCCAGGCTCAGCGTGCCAAGTTCTGTGTGCCAAGTTTTGTTCAGTTCCATCATTGGTGGAATTCAGAAGGCTCTTTAATGGTAAGTTAATTATAACTCCCAGCAACTGCAACTCCTAAATAACAAAATCAACCCCACCAGTATTGAAATTTGGGTGTATTGGGTATTTGTGCCAAACTTGGTCCAATTAATGAAAATACATCCTGCATATCAGATATATCTTATATATATACACATACATACATACATACATACATATATATATATATATATATATATACACACACACACACATACATACATACATACACAGTTATAATGTAGCAATGAAAATAATTTTCTGGTTGGGGGTCACCACAACAGGAGGAACTGTATATAGGGGTCGTGGCATTAGGAAGGTTGAGAAATAGTGGTATAAACATAACTTTTTGTGTTCTTATGTATGTTTTTGTTGTTTCTTCAAATTGTTTTCAGCCTATGGTGGGCTTGAGTTGCCCTGTCAAGTTATATTCTTTGCAAAATTAGTTTAGAAGAGGTTTGTCATTGCCTTCCTCCGAGCCTGGGAGAATGTGACGTGCTTAAGGCCTAGTGGGTTTCATGGTTGAGCATGGTTGATTCAAATCCTGTCTCCAGAGTCCTAGTTAAATCCTCAAATGACATATTGGTTGCTTAGCATGTTCTTACTTGTATTATTTTTATATTGTAAACCGGGTTGAATCCAAGCTTGTTTTAACGGCTAGGTATAAATAATCTATATAAATAAAAGTGTAATGTTAGTTTGTGAGATTAACACAACTCAAAAACCACTGGGCGAATAGACACCAAATTTGGACACAATATACATATCAGCCCAACAAGTGATCATCACTAATGAAAACATGGAAAAACACAGTGGAAGCAACTTAAAAAGCAAAAAAAAAAACCCCAAATTCATTACAATGCATGTGCAAAACCACATATAAACAAATATATACACACATATACACACAAAACACATATACACAAACTGGGCCACAGCAACGTGTGGCAGGGGACAGCTAGTACAATATAAAATGACACCGCTTGGGCAGGTGGCATTTGCACTCTCGGTCTCCACCTTCCATTCATCACAGTTTATTTTGAGCCTGAAGTTTTAGAATAAGCAAAATGATGTGTGCAAGGGGACTCTTTTTCACACAAAGAATTTATCTTTATAAGGGAACACAAATAGGGGATAGAGAACAAGGGCTGAAGAAGGCAAACTTACCGTATTTTTCGCACCATAAGACGCAGTTTTTTCCTCCCAAAGTGGGATGAAAAATCAGCTGCGTCTTATGGAGCGAAGACGCAGGCCGGGGGGCTTCGCTCGAGGAAAGGTGGGAGAGAAGGGAAAGGAGCCAGGGAGGAGTCAGCCAGCGCCGCGTCAGAGCTGACGCGACCCTGGTGCACTCCCCTCTGCCTCCTTTCCTTTCCCTCCCACCTTTTCTTCGCTCGAGGAAAGGTGAGAGGGAAAGGAAAGGAGCCAGGGGAGGAGTCAGCCAGCGCCGCGTCAGAGCTGACGCGACCCTGGTGCACTCCCCTCTGCCTCCTTTCCTTTCCCTCCCACCTTTTCTTCGCTCGAGGAAAGGTGGGAGAGAAGGGAAAGGAGCCAGGGGAGGAGTCAGCCAGCGCCGCGTCAGAGCTGACGCGACCCTGGTGCACTCCCCTCTGACTCCTTTCCTTTCCCTCCCACCTTTTCTTCGCTCGAGGAAAGTTGAGAGGGAAAGGAAAGGAGCCAGGGGAGGAGTCAGCCAGCGCCGCGTCAGAGCTGACGCGACCCTGGTGCACTCCCCTCTGACTCCTTTCCTTTCCCTCCCACCTTTTCTTTGCTCGAGGAAAGGTGAGAGGGAAAGGAAAGGAGCCACGGGAGGAGTCAGCCAGCGCCGTGTCAGAGCTGACGCGACCCTGGTGCACTCCCTCTGCCTCCTTTCCTTTCCCTCCCACCTTTTCTTCGCTCGAGGAAAGGTGGGAGAGAAAGGAAAGGAGCCAGGGAGGAGTCAGCCAGCGCTGCGTCAGAGCTGACGCGACCCTGGTGCACTCCCTCTGACTCCTTTCCTTTCCCTCCCACCTTTTCTTCGCTCGAGGAAAGGTGAGAGGGAAAGGAAAGGAGCCAGGGGAGAGTCAGCCAGCGCCGCGTCAGAGCTGACGCGACCCTGGTGCACTCCCTCTGCCTCCTTTCCTTTCCCTCCCACCTTTCTTCGCTCGAGGAAGGTGAGAGGGAAAGGAAAGGAGCCAGGGAGGAGTCAGCCAGCGCCGCGTCAGAGCTGACGCGACCCTGGTGCACGCCCCTCTGCCTCCTTTCCTTTCCCTCCCCCCTTTTCTTCGCTCGAAAAAAGGTGGGAGGGAAAGGAAGGGAGCCAGGGAGGAGTCAGCCAGCGCCGCGTCAGAGCTGGCTGACGCGACCCTGGTGCACTCCCTCTGACTCCTTTCCTTTCCCTCCACCTTTTCTTCGCTCAAGGAAAGGTGGGAGAGAAGGGAAAGGAGCCAGGGAGGAGTCAGCCAGTGCCGCGTCAGAGCTGACGCGACCCTGGTGCACTCCCCTCTGACTCCTTTCCTTTCCCTCCCACCTTTTTCTTCGCTCGAGGAAGGTGAGAGGGAAAGGAAAGGAGCCAGGGAGGAATCAGCCAGCGCCGAATCAGAGCTGACGCGACCCGGGTGCACTCCCCTCTGCCTCCTTTCCTTTCCCTCCCACCTTTTCTTCGGCTCGAGGAAAGGTGGGAGGGAAAGGAGCCAGGGGAGGAGTCAGCCAGCGCCGCCTCAGAGCTGACGCGACCCTGGTGCACTCCCCTCTGACTCCTTTCCTTTCCCTCCCACCTTTTCTTCGCTCGAGGAAAGGTGGGAGGGAAAGGAAAGGAGCCAGGGGAGGAGTCAGCCAGCGCCGTGTCAGAGCTGACGCGACCCTGGTGCACTCCCCTCTGCCTCCTTTCCTTTCCCTCCCACCTTTTCTTCGCTCGAGGAAAGGTGGGAGGGAAAGGAAAGGAGCCAGGGAGGAGTCAGCCAGCGCCGTGTCAGAGCTGACGCGACCCTGGTGCACTCCCTCTGCCTCCTTTCCTTTCCTTTCCCTCCCACCTTTTCTTCGCTCGAGGAATGGTGAGAGGGAAAGGAAAGGAGCCAGGGGAGGCGTCAGCCAGCGCCATGTCAGAGCTGACGCGACCCTGGTGCACTCCCCTCTGCCTCCTTTCCTTTCCCTCCCACCTTTTCTTCACTCGAGGAAAGGAGGGAGGGAAAGGAAAGGAGCCAGGGGAGGAGTCAGCCAGCACCGCGTCAGAGCTGACGCGACCCTGGCGCACTCCCCTCTCTGCCTCCTTTCCTTTCCCTCCCACCTTTTCTTCGCTCGAGGAAAGGTGGGAGAGAAGGGAAAGGAGCCAGGGGAGGAGTCAGCCAGACGCACCTGCTGATAAGATTTACCTAGATTTTAGAGGGGGAGCGAAAATATTTTTTTTCCTATTTTCCTCCTCTAAAATCTAGGTGCGTCTTATCAGCAGGTGCGTCTTATGGAGCGAAAAATACGGTATTTCTTCTTGGCTTGAACACTCCTCTCTCCTCTGTGTCTTTTTGGGGATAGGAATTTTAGACATTTATTGTGTGTACTTAAATTTTAAATAGCAAAGTAGGTCAAGGTGCACAAATGCAAAATGAGCTTGTATTTGTAGTTGACCTACAAAAACACAGGGACAAATGGAGTTGGAGGGAAGAGGAAGCCATCTCTACTCCCCTTCTCAGTTCAATTTGAAATCTCAGCAGAGAAAGAATAAAGGCATTGCAAGGTGTGAGGAAAGCAGGTAAGAAGCTTTTCCAATATCTAATAATACTTCAATTTGGGGCCTTCAATTGAACAAACTGGTGAGAGATTCAGGACAAATGAAGTTTATTTTCACCCATCACACAGTTAAATGTCTCCAAAAGGTAATTGGAGAAATTCATGCTAGATGGAGACATCAATGGATATTATTCAGGATCACCGTATCTATTTCTCCACCAATATGCAATGTGACTCTGTGTATCATTTGGGAGCACAAAAGGGACAGCACAACTATATTAACATCCTACTAGTTACTTTTCTATCACCAACTGATTTGCCAAACTGTGTAAACAGTATATTAGTCTAGATAAGCCCAGCCCTGGGCCTCCAGATTTCATGGGTCATCTCCAGGTCAAGGATGAGAGTCCATGTTCTACAGTTCCAAGCAAAAAAGAAAAGTCTACACAAATGTCCAGCTCTGCTACAATTCACAAACCTTAACTGATTACTTGTCAATGGCGTGGTGTCAGGCATGTAGCCAGGGGGGGGGGGGGGGATAAGGGGGCTTCACGCCCCCCCCCCCCGAAATTTTCAGGGTGGTCCATTTGGAAAGGGGCAATCATTCCCCAATTCCTGCCTGTATGCACAGGTTTGATCCAGATCCATCATGGGCTCGGTTCAATGCCCTGTGTTGTTGTTGTTATTATTATTAAAAACAGTTATTCTACATTAAAATGAAGTTAGTTATGCTACTAATATCTTGCCTCCAAGGGCAGAATATGTAATTTAGAGCCTGTATATTTAAGAGTAGGGGAGGAGTCAGGAGCCCTAGCTTTAGAATTCTGGGTTTTGGAGTGGGGATTTCTGGGTAGTTTAGAATTAGCAGAGAGTTTGCTTGAAAGGAAGACAGAAAAGCTAAAATGAAAAGAAGCCAAAAGAGCATAGATTTATTCTTCAAAAGCTCAGAGAGGAAAACATTTCATCTAAAGTTAAAGGTAACGTATGTTTTATTCAGAATAACACTAAATTAACTATGTATAATACACTGCTTGCTCAATCCCTTTTCTTTTAAAACTTGTAGGTATCCTGATTTTGATGCATCTTTTTAAATATTATAATAGCATTTATATATATTAGGCTAGTAGGCCTTAAATTATCTCTCCCTATTGAAGTTCATTGTTTTGCCACAAGAGCAGCACTGAGTACACACAGTAATTTCACTAGCTTCTTTTGTACATTTAAGTTGTAAATGATTGTAGAACAATCTTGGATATATAAAACATACAATTTGTTGTCGAAGGCTTTCATGGCCGGAATCACTGGGTTACTGCTGTGAGACTATACAGAAAAGCTATTGAAATCTACAAACATGTGGTCAATTTCAATGCAAAGCAGGAAACCATGAAAATGAACAAAATCTGACTACAAGTATTTTTTAAAAAAACTCTAAAATCTGGACAGTGAATGAAGAACAACAATCAGAAATTGCAGACATTTTTATTTATTTATTTATTTATTTATTGGATTTGTTAGCCGCCTCTCTCAACGTGGCTCGGGGCGGCTTACAACAATGATCAAACAAACAATATAAAAGTACATCAAATACATATAAAGCAGTATAAAAGCAATATAAGGGCTATTTCAGATTGGTCACAAATATTTAGGGGCCGGAAGCTTGTTGGAATAGGACAGTCTTGCAGGCTCTCCGGAAAGCTCTCTCTCTCAATCAATCAAGGCCTGCTAACACTTCCTAACAAAAGGAGTCCCCCAGGCATTAAGCTGTCAGGTCTTGAGTTGCAAGGACATTCAATGCTAATCAAGGTGGATAATTGCAACATTCCCACTTGCCTCCAACTGACAAGAGTTCTTTCTCCCTCCCTGGACATTGTTATACAAGTATACAATAAACCTCACTTGCGTAGTTTCCAACAGACCTCAAACCTCTGAGGATGCCTGCCACAGATGTGGGTGAAACATCAGGAGAGAATGCTTCTGAAACATGGCCATACAGCCTGTAAAACTCACAGCAACTCAGTAAACAATACAATGTTTGCAGTAACAGATTTATTCCATTTATAGTACTAAAAGTAGTATTATTTTTTCAGATGAGGATAATACCGTTCCTTCTTCGAGCAGTACCACATTAGCCTCCCATTGCTCAAGCCAACAAAGTGGTCGTACTTCTGAAGCTGACAAAATATCAGAACTTTCAAAGATGTGTTTACTGGCATGCAGAGTCTTTTGACATAGGAGACATTCAACAAGAGAAGATAGATGAAAACACAAAGAAAAACATTCTTCAGTCAGTTCTCCTCCCAAAACAGCCTTACACTTTTCCTTCAACCCAAAGTAAAAATCAAACAAGAAGATTTCAAGAAAAATGGATTACAGACCCCACCTCAAGATTTGCTTTCTTGGCCTATTCTAAAAAAAGAAGATGCAGTTTATTGCAAACCATGTTTTTGTTTTATCCCCATGGTATAGGAAAAGGAACTCATGAGGCTCCTGGAAAGTTGGTTACGTGTGGTTTTAGAGACTGGAAGAAAGCCAAAGAGACATTTATGAAACACTCTGCTACAGAATATCACAAAGCTTGTGTTGTACATGCAGACAATTTCACTAAGATAATGTCAGGAAAACAAAAAGATATTTGCTCTCAACTAGACACACAACATGCAAGGGAGAAGGAGGAAAACAGAGCTGCTCTACTTCCCATTATAGAAACAATTCTCTTTTGTGCAGAGGAAGAGTTGCCTCTTAGAGGAAATGAAGACAGTGGTCCTCTCTCTTTGGAAAAACCTTCCAAAAAAGATGGGAAATTTCGAGCCTTACTACGATTTAGAGCATGCTCTGGAGACGAAAATCTAAGGAGACATGTTATTAACTGTGGCAAGAATGCTACATACATAAGTCCTGAAATACAGAATGAGATAATTTCAATCAGTTGCAGTTTAGTGACAGAAGAGATTGTTGCTAGAGTCAAGAAGTCTGATTGCTTCTCCATTCTGGCTGATGAAACTATGGATGTATCGGCAACAGAGCAGCTTTCGTTATGTCTTCGCTATGTAGATTTAAAGGAAAACTTACCAGTCATCCGAGAAGATTTTGTAGGATTTATACCTATATACGACCAATCAGCAGAAAATGTCACTAGAGTTATCCTAGAAAAATGCAACATGTTGACATTGGATATGAGCAAGTGTGTAGGGCAGGGCTATGATGGAGTTGCCACCATGGCTGGCCATCTAAGTGGAGTTCAAACAAGAATTTGAGAAACATACCCCAAAGCAAGATATTTTCATTGTGCAAGTCATCGACTGAACCTTGCATTGAGTGATACATTTTCAAGCTCTTCGGTCAGAAATTGTCTTCAGAAACAGAAACAGTTCAAGTGCTAACAATATTTTGCAGATTAATATTAGTGTTCATGTGCCAGAAACAAAGAGAAAAAAGATTGACACGTTTATGTGAGACTCGTTTCATTGAGAGGCATGACAGTGTATTAACATTCGTTGAACTATTTAAGTCAATTGTAGTTGCATTAGAAGAAATCTCAGAGAAACCATGGAAGATATCTTCTTCAGCTTCAAACTTTTTGACTGCAATTGAAAAAAGTGATTTCCTTGTTAGCCTGTTTGTTTGTGAACAACTCTTCAGCCTTACTTTGCCCCTATCAGTTTTTCTTCAGGAAAAAGTCTTGATATGGCATCTGCCATAAACCATGCTAAGTCACTGTTGAAGTCTTTAGAGATGTTGAGAGCAGATGCAAAAGGTCATTTTTTAAAACTCTTTGACTTAGCAAGAACAACATCTGAAAACATATTTCAAAGCAACTTGACTATTCCAAGGCAAAGTTCAAGACAGGTGCATCGGGCAAATCCAGGGACTACTTCTGTAGAAGATTATTTCAGAGTTGCGGTGTTCATACCATGTGTTGATTCACTCATACAGAACATTACTGCAAGGTTCATGACAAATGAAGACATTTTAACCAGTTTCCAGGTTCTCCTCCCTGGGTTTTCAGGTCTAGACAAAGTTCACCATATGGAACAACTGTCAGAAAATACTTTGAAAATGATGCAGCACTTGCTTCCGTCAAGGCTGAGTATATGATGTGGTGTAATATTACACCATCAATTCAGAAAGATACTGAGGTACTTAAAGTGTTGGAACTGTGTGACAAAACCTACTATCGGTCAATACATTTCCTTTTGACTGTGTTAGCTACTCTACCAGTAACAACATGCAGTGTGGAAAGATCGTTTTCAACCATGAAGAGAGTGAAAAGTGTATCTAGAAGTTTAATGACAGACCAAAGACTTAGTGGACTAGCAATGATTTCCATCCATCGGGACACCACTATCAAACCAGAAAAAGTAATTGACAAAATGGCTGGGGAGAAGAAAAGAAGACTGTTGCTGTAAAGTAAAAAATAAGTTTAAAAAGTATTCTAAACATTTTGTTAATGAAAGTAAATAAATAACATTTATTATTTAAACTGTTATGTGTATTGATATCATGATCTGATCACCATGCTCAATATATCTCATATGCATGGGGATATTGGGATAAAGATACAATTTTTTTAAAAAAGGTTTGCTACGGTAGATCCTCTCTCACTCACATTCAGCCCCCCCCCCCCCAACAAAATCCGGGCTACGGCCCGGCGTGGTGTCTTGGATGTTACTTACCCATATGGTCATTATAAGTCAAAGACGACATGATAGTCCTTAACAACAAAATCAGTTAGTTGCTGCCACCTGCAAATACTCTCCAAGGCATCCATGTATGTACTTAATTTGCTTATTCCCTCCATCCAAGTAATTGTGGTGCCAGAGCCCACCCTCCATGGTGCTCTGCGTCTACATACTGGCTCAAAGTAAGTAGAATAAATGAAGTGTTCCTTCTCCCATCTCCCTAAATAAGCCTGAAGGAATAATCTCATTTTGTAGGGCAGAACTGTTCTGGGACATACTCCTTTAGCTAAGATTTCAGATTTTGGTGAAGTGCCATGTGCATGCATTTAAATGACAAGCAGTGAGCAGATGTGATTAGTATTTAATGCATTACATGTCACATAACCATAGGATTTGGTCTGGAAACTTCAGGGTGTGGGATGATCCAGAACCAGCAACTAAATCTAGACAGGACTTTGGTTTGATGCACCATGAGTCTTGTTTATATTTATGTCCCATTTCTGCAGGCAACCAGATTTCAGTTCAGAATCTCATTGTGGAGACTAAAAGGTCCAAATATACATTCTTGTAAACCTAGCATGAAAGAAGAGATGTAGGGATTGCGGACACCAAACAATCATGTACATGTTTGTTTTTTGTATTGCAATTAAAACACTTTGAAACCCTAAAAGGAACATAAATTATACTTACATTTCTTTGTTTTGAGATAAGATGCGTTTCTGTCAACAGGAGTTAATTTAAGCTCTTTCAGCTTGTAACCTTTAGATGTGTTTGTTCCATCAGCCTGATTGCTTGTTTTTTCCTGCAGGACTCCTGCATTGTTAGCCAGCATGAAAATGGCTATGCTGAATTTATTCCATTCACTGAAACAGAAACTGCAGTGGGAGGACACATTACACTTTTGATCCAAGCAGTTTGGGCTGCAGTCTGGTACAGCGGATTCTTGTTATCTGCTCAGGTTTGCATACCAAAGTCTGTGAATACCCAAGTACCATGATATACAGTGCCATAGTAAAATGGTGTCCCTTATATAAAATGACAAAATCGAAGTTTGCTTTTGGGATTTTTTAAAATATGTTCAATCCATGGATGGTTGAAGCTGTGGATTGTATTTCATATTGTTCGTTTCCAGCAGTGTGACTCAGCTTCTATAAAATGTGCTGATTCAATATTAATTCTGCCTGTGTGGAGAATGCAGCATGACAAATAACTACAATGCACTTTCCTCATGATCTGGTCCAGGAACACAATGCACAATGAAGCGGCCCTTAATAGTTCAAGATCAAAGCACATGTCAAATGACAAGATCTCCTCCATGCATGGCAGGTAAAGAGATTTCTCAGGGGTGCTTTGATTGTGCTTTTCCTGCATGGCAGGGGGTTGGACTAGATGGCCCATGCGCTCTGTTCCAACTCTTAAGATTCTGTGTTAAAATTTCATTGTAACATTCAGTAAAGTGCAAAATTAAAAAACATATTTTCATCAAGATCAGATTCCTCAGGCATCTCTAGTTGAAAATAAGTTCCATTCTCTGAAAGGTCATGCTTTTCTAAAATGTTATTATCTCCAAATGGTGTTTTCCAAAAAGTTATAAATGCCATTTCCAGAACAAATCTATCTTTATATTTTGCTTCTTCCACGTAGAGCACTCCAATAATATAAATACTACAAGAGACGTTACTTGTTCCTTCATGATAGCAGCCAGCATGAATTGTTTAGCCTGTGCTAACCAACCTGAAACTTAAAATTCCACGTCTTCTTGCAGTCCCATGTATTCTAACCTGGCCGGTGCCCAGAATGGATCGAGCCCTTTGTAACAAATTGTTCCCCGGACATTTTATATGGCTAACTTCACAGAGCTTTTCGATCACATTTCTAGCTTCATGAAATTTTGAGGCAAACTGAAAGCAACGTGTGACTGGAAGGGAAAGCAATGCTTATGTAACTTCCAATCTGTTTGAAGAAAGAGCCTGCAGGTTGAAGTCGTGTCATAGAGATGGATCTGGAGAATTACGAACCGAAGCTCTGATCAGTATGTTGCTCAGACTTCAGAATTATTACTCAGGTGGCAGAAGCTGAGCTCTTGCCATCGCATGGGAGAAAGCTTTACAATATAACTAAGATTACATAATGTTATCCTCAACCTAGAAAGTGAGACTGAACATGAGTTAACTTCCTGCAAACTTGTTACAGACCTCCTGCTGCTTGTTCTAGCTCAGTTGTGGTTTGGACTACAGCTCCCAGAATTCCTGGCCATTTGACAAGCTGACCGGGGCTTCTGGGAAATGGACACTCAATCACCTTGAGGGCCACAAGTTTGATGCCTCTGTCTATAGTGCAGACCTGGGCAAACTTTGGCCCTACAGATGTTTTGGACTTCAACCCCCATAATTCCTAACAGCCAGCAGGAATTATGGGCATTGAAATTCCAAACACATGGAGGGCCAAAGTTTGCCCAGGCCTAATTCTTAGCAAAGGAAAGAGAATGCAGGACGTAGGAGCCATTGTTGTAAAAAGCAACAATTTACATACATAACTAACATACTTTGACATATACACTGTTCCTTCGCTACTTCGCGGTTCACATTTAATGGACTCGCTGTTTCACGGATTTTTAAAAAATTAAAATAAATATTATGGTTTTTTCACTGTTTTGAGGGGTTTTGCCGCTGCCGACACTCTCTGAGGCGCTTTCCCTCCTTAGTCCTCCCTCCCTTTCTCCAGCCTTGAAGGGCCTTTTCCTTGCGTTTTGCTATTCTGCTGCTGAATACGCATGCCCAGTGTGAAACACATCTCACCACATTAAAACAGTCAATGTGGCTTTTAATGACCCATGCCACATTAGCACAGGGTGTTTACACCCCACACCGCTGGAGAAAGTATACTGTTTAGCTGGTATTGCACCACCTGACATCCGTCAGTAGTAGTAGCCAGTATATGAAAGTGTAGGGGCTGTAGTTTGAAAATGGATCGTTTAAGTTGTAGTCCTAATAGAAAAGAACAGATGCTGTTTGCCAGTCCGGTTGCCATAATCTTGGTTTATTTGATGTTTAACTGCAACCCAGCTTTTGCACTTTCTTCTTTCACCTTGATTACAAGGCTCCTCAGCTCCTCCTCACTTTCGGCCATCAAAGTGGTATCATCTGCATATCTAAGGTTGTTAATGTTTCTTCCAGCAATTTTAATTCCATCCTTGCATTCACCAAGCCCTGCACATCGCATGATGTGTTCTGCATACAAGTTGAATAGGTTGGGTGAGAGTATACAACCCTGTCGTACGCCTTTCCAAATCTTGAACCAGTCTGTTGTTCCACGGTCAGTTCTTACTGTTGCTACTTGATCATCATACAGATTCCTCGGGATAAAGACAAGGTGATTGTGTGTGTGTGTGTGTGTATAAATTGCCAGACAGAGTACTCGTGACCCACTCTACATCCTACTGCAGTTCTAAGTGAGATGGACCATGGATGATGGGACTTGCAGTACCTTCACTCACTTACTGAAACTACTGCGACCCTCATCTAATGACCGATGCAGACCAAACTTGGCACACAGAGCCCCCATGGCCCACTCTACATCCCGCTTCAGTTTGAAGGAGGATGGACCATGGATGATGGTAGTTGAAGTACTTCTACTCACTTCCTGAGGCTGGTGCAACCCTCATCCAATGACTGATCAAGAGCAAACTTGCCACACAGAGCCCCCATGACCCACTTTACATCCTGGTGCTGTTTGGAGGAGGGTGGACCACAGATGATGGGACTTGCAGTACCTTCAGTAATTTCATACCACTGCAACTCCCAATAATGATGGATCAAGGCCAAACTTGGCAGACAGAGCCTCCATGGCCTACTCTACATCCTGGTGCTGTTTGGAGGAGGGTAGACCATGGACGATGGGACTCGCAGTGCCTTCACTAACTTCCTGACACCACTGCCAGCCACATAAATAACTGCTAAAGGCCAAGTAATACGTTTCTCAAATAACCCGGGCACCGCCGGGTCCCCAAGCTAGTATATAATAAATACCATTATATATATATATATATATATATATATATATATATATATATATATACACACATACATACATACACACACACATACATACACTAGCTGTACCCGGCACGCGTTGCTGTGCCCTATTTTGGAGATGCGAGGAAGGGAGTTGTTCTTAGTTATGGTGTTGTTGGGGTCATGGCTGTGTTGTTGTGGGTTGTTCTGGTGGGTGGGATGTTGGAGTCCTGTGGAGTTGTTGTTGTGTGGTGTTGCTGGCGTTCTGCATAGCTTTTGGATATGCAATGTTTTTTGTCTTTCCGTCTGCTGTGTTGATGTAGAGGTTGATGCGTTTGTGGGTGGGGTACTTTGGAAGTGAGTGGAGGTACTTGAAATCCCATTATCCATGGTGTGTCCTCCTCTAATCTGCAGTCGGATGGAGTGTGGGTCATGGGGGGCAGTGTTTGCCAAGTTTGGTCTTTATCGGTCTTGGTTCTGGGACACAGCGGTCTGTGGGGAATGTAGGTTTTTGAAGTACTACAAATCCCATTATCCATGGAGGTACTTCAAGTCCCATAATCCATGGTCCACCCTCCTCCAAACTGTAGTAGAATGTAGCGTGGGTCATAGGGGCTCTGTGTGCCAAGGTAGGTTACTGTAAATTCAGGCCATACACAATGTCCCATGAGCTGAGGCCTAGTCAGGAACAGCAAGTTAATGAAGCCTTACTGTCAATTCAGGCCATACACAATGTCCAATGAGCTGAGGCCTAGTCGGGAGAATCAAGTTAATGAAGCCTTACTGTCAAGCCTTAAACAGCATTCCATTAAGTGAGGCCTAGTCAGGGAAATTAAGTGAATGAAGCCTTACTGTCAATTTTGGGCATGGTCTGTGATGTGTAGGGGTGTACATTTTCTGTGGGAAGTGAATTGGGTGTTTGTGTTTGTGCCTCAGCCCTTTGCCTTATCCTCCTCTGACAGTTTATTATGGGTCGGAATGTTCATGTTGGCTGGCCAGTACAGGAGTTATGCAAATCCGCCCTTATTGGCAGCCAATCATGTTGTCATAATGTAGAGGCTGGGAGAGTCGTTGGCAGCCCCAGAGGATGCTGGGAAATGTAGGTTTTTTTTACTCGTTGTTTTGGGGGCCTTTTAGGTTTTGGGGGGAAAGTTTCTTTGCTACAAACGTACCTTGTCTGAGGCCTATTTCTGTTGGCAAGTTTGGTGTCTCTGCGTTGTAAGGTTTCTCTGTTTGGGACGGTCGTTCCATGACGGGAACCCCTTTATATAATAGATATATGATATTTTTAATATATATATATGGTATTTATTGTATTGTCTTATTCTGGGAAGGTTTCCTTTCAAGTGTCGGTGACCTTGTCAAAGAGCAGAGGAGCCGAGAGCAAATAAGGAAGGAAGAGAGGGAGGAAGGACGGGCGAACATCCCCTCAGCGCAGCCGCCTCTGGCTTGCTCTCCCCAGAAGAAGAAGAAAAGCGGGCTGCGTCTCCTCACAGCGCGGCTCTCCGATAGGTCAAGAAGGAGAAAGGAGGCGGGGCCAAGCTCCTCCCAGCCCAATCAAAGTGCTGACGCCCGAAAGCCCGCCTTCTCCCCCGCCCTCCCCCCTCCCTTTGAGGCGTTTGACGGCTTCAGGAGGCTTGAGAAGAAAGGCGGGAGCGCGAGGCACCCTCTGTAACGGTCCGGCCACAAAGGGAGTCGCGAGACCAATGGGCCATAATACAAAGGCAGCTATGAAGACGCAGAGGCGGAGAACCAGAAAGTGATATCCTTCCGCCGTCGCCGGTGAGTGCGAAGCAGCCTTGAAGGGTGCGCGGGGAGGGGGACTAGAAAGCGGCGGAGGGAGCGCGACGTAGGATGAGCAAATAGCACAAGATGCGTCACGTGGTGATCCCTCGCTGCGCCGTTCAGCCAATGAGGGCCGCGCAGAGGCTTTATAAGTCTGGGCGCGTCACAGGAACCGCCCACAACGCCACAAGGCAGCCGTGGCGTGAAGAGTCACCTTTTCGCCGCTGTATCTGGTGAAGGGAGCTGGAGGTGCTGGCAGCGGGATAGAGGAGCGGGGATGGGGGAAAGGGGTCCTTAGTTCGCCTTCCTCGGTCGGCGGCAGGCCCTGAGAGGAGGCGGCAGGGCGGAAATAAAAGGCAACGGAGAAAAGGGCGCCATCCAAGCCGGGCCCGCCCCCACTCCAAATCTGGCCAGGTCAGTGTCTTCGTGTGGGAGGTGTATGTATGTATGTATGTATGTAGCATGACGTGAAGGGGAGTGCCTGGGCGCCTGCCCTGTCTGGAGGAATGTGTCAGCCTTTCTCCTCCAGGCCCCGGGCTCTTCACTGGCCGCCAAGTGGGCGGGCAGCGTGCTTAAGCTTGCTGCCTTGAAGCTGTTTCACCTCAGCCTGGGTGTGAATAGGAAGCAGAGCAAGGCCGGGTTATAATGTGTGAGCTGAAGGGGGTGGGGGTGGTGGTGGGCCTGGCATTGGGACAGGCAGGTCTTCCCTCCCACCAGGATCTCCTCAATCATCTCAATATACATACACAGCGATGTGAGAATATATATGTGTGTGTGTGTGCTGAGGGGACAGGTCAATCGTCTCTCCCACTATAGGCTCTCATCAATCAACTCTTCCCCTCCTTCTCTGTATCTATATGTGAGAGAAGAGTTGTGTATGTATATGTGTGTGTGTGGACATACACACCTCTTCCCTCCCACCTCCAGGCTCTCATCAGTAATTTCTCAATATCTCTATCTATTTATCTGAAGTGAGATTATATATATAGAGAGAAAGAGAGGTGTTGGGTAAATCTCTCTCTCTCTCTCTCTCTCTCTGTGTGTGTGTGTGTGTGTAAGAGAGAGAGATGATATATATATTTAAGTGTGTGTGTGTGTGTGTGTGTGTGTGTGTGTGTGTAAGTGATGGGTAAATCTTCCCTCCCACCTCCAGGCTCTCATCAGTAATTTCTCAATATCTCTCTATCTATTTATCTGAAGTGAGATTATATATAGAGAGAGAAAGAGAGGTGTTGGGTAAATCTCCCCCCCCTCTCTCTCGTGTGTGTGTGTGTGTGTGTGTGTGTGAGAGAAAGACAGAGAGAGAGATGAGGATATATATATATATAAGTGTGTGTGTGTAAGTGATGGGTAAATCTTCCCTCCCACTTCCAGGCTCTCATCAGTAATTTCTCAATATCTATCTATTTATCTGAAGTGAGATTATATATAGAGAGAGAAAGAGAGGTGTTGGGTAAATCTTCCCCCCCTCTGTGTGTGTGTGTGTTTGTGTGTGTGAGAAAGAGAGAGAGAGAGAGATGAGGATATATATATAAGTGTGTGTGTGTGTGTGTGTGTGTGAGTGATGGGTAAATCTTCCCTCCCACCTCCAGGCTATCTCATCAGTAATTTCTCAATATCTATCTAATTGAAGTGAGATTACATGTAATACTACTACTAATATTACAGTATAATGGTATAGTACAATATAGTAATATATACTACTAATATTGTGCCATGGCAATAAGATAATATATTGTGTTTATATTGTGTTCACATATTATTTGTAAGTTGCAGAGTCCCCTGCCAGGTGAGAAGGGCAGCATATACATTACACACACACACTGTGTGTGTGTGTGTATACACACACACACATACACACTGTATATAAAGAGAGAGCGAGAGGAGATGGGTAAATCTTCTCTCCTCTCACCAGCCTCTCAACAATAATTTCGATATACATACAGAGAGAAGTGAGATTATATATGTGCGTGTCTAAGTTTACGCTGAGGGACAGGTCAGTCGTCCCTCCTACTACATGCTCTCATCAATCAACCTTTCATTGTAAACTGCTTTGAGTGTCCTCCCCAGAGGTGAGAAAAACGGTATATAACTACTGTAAATAAATAAATGTGTATGTGAGAGATGGAGATGAGGCATCTATGAAGGTGATGGGTAAATCTTCCCGCCCATTACCAGGTTCTGATCAATAATTTCTCAATATCTATATAATCGAAGTGATATATAATATATATATAGAGAGAGAGAGAGCCCCTGGTGGCACAATGTGTTAAATGCTGAGCTGCTGAACTTGCTGACCTAAGGGTCAGAAGTCCGAATCCGGGGAGCAGGGTGAGCTCCTGCTGTTAGCCCCAACTGCAATTGTGAATAAATCAATAAGTACCGCTTCTGCAGGAAGGTAATGACGCTCCATGCAGTCATGCCAACCACATGGCCTTGGAGCTGTCTATGGACAATGCCAGCACTTCAGCACCATCCCCCAGAGCCAGACACAACTAGACTTAATGTTAGGGAAAACCTTTACCTTTATTTATTTAATCGAAGAGAAATTATATAGATAGAGAGGGGGGGGGGGGTGATGGGTAAAACTTTCTTCCCACCATTAGGCTCTTACCAATCATCTCTGAGATGAGATTATATTCCATCCTAGGCCTGGTCCTGTTCAACCTCTTTATTAATGACTGAGATGAAGGGTTAGGAGGCATGCTCATCAAGTTTGCAGATGGGACAAAATTGGATAGCCAGTACTCCAGAAGACAGGAGCAGAATTCAAAACAATCTTAACAGACTAGACAGATGATTGGCCAAAACTAACAAAATGAAGTTTGACGGACAAATGCAAGATACTACACTTAGGCAGGAAAAAAAATACAAAGATACAGAATGCGGGAATGCTCGACAGCAGTACGTGTGAAAACGATCTTGTAGTCTTCATGTAGAACAAGTTAAACATGAGCCAACAATGTCTTGCAGCAGCTAAAAAAGCCAATGGAATGCTGGCCTGCATAAATAGGGTATAGTGTCTAGATCCAGGGAAATTATGATACCCCTCTATTCTGCCTTGGTTAGACCACACCTTGGTTCACATTGAGTCCATTTCTGGGCACCACAATTGAAAGAAGATGTTGACAAGCTGGAATGTGTCCACAGAGGAGGGTAACTAAAATGATCAAGGGTCTGGAGAACAAGCTCTATGAGGAGTGGCTTAAAGAGCTGTGCATGTTTAGCCTGCAGAAGAGAAGGCTGAGAGGAGACATGATGAGGGTCATGTATAAATACGTGAGAGTAAGTCATAAGGAGGAGGGAGCAAGCTTGTGTTCTTCTGCCCTGGAGACTAGAACCCAGAACAATGGCTTCAAACTACAAGAAAGGAGATTCCACCTGAACATTAGGAAGAACTTACAGATTGTGAGGGCTGTTCAGAAGTGGAATTCTCTGTCCCAGATTGTGGTGGAAGATTTTAAGCAGAGACTGGATGGCCATCTGTCAGGGGTGCTTTGAATGCGATTTTCCTTCTTCTTGGCAGGGGGTTGGACTGGATGGCCCACAAGGTCTCTTCCAACTCTATGATTCTCTATATATGGAGCTATCAGGCTCTTATCAGTCACCTCTATTTGAGATAAGATTATGTGTACAGTGGCGGTGATGGGTAAATCTTCCTTCCCACCATCAGATTCTTATCAATCACCTCTATCTATTTGAAGTGAAATTATGTATGTTTATGTATATGGAAGTGATGGGGAAATCTTCCCTCCCACTATTAGGCTCTTATCAATAATCTCAATAGATATATGTATAGAGGGGGTGATTAGTAAATCTTCCTTCCCCACCCCCTTGAGTTCTCTTTTCCAATCCCAGTTTAACCCCTATATACATATTTTGTGATGAATGATTAGAGCCTGGAAGGGGGTGGTGGTGAGGGAACTTTTACCTGTCCTAATGCCAGGCTCATGCCGATATGTATGTATATTTGCGGTGTTGAGAGCCGGGGGAGACTTAACTGTCCCAATCCTAGGTTCATCCGTGTTGTGTGCGTGTTTTGATGAGTTCCTGGAGTTGGGGATGAAGTATTTACTTGTCCGAAGCCTGGATACATCCCCTCATCTCAACACCCACAGGTCCTGAGTAATCCAGGCCCCATTTATGTCCTCCAGTTAGTGAGATTACTGAGGTCCTTAATAGAAACTGCATTTGGAGGGTTGCAGGAGAGGTATGTCTGCGCTTGAGGACCCTGAAAGCAAAGGCTCTGCACGAAAGTCCTGAAGATAAGTGGGAGTAGCCTTTACAGGAAGCAGCATGAACAAGAAGAGAAACTGTTAAACCGCCAGTCTCACTCTTAAAGACCCATGTGCCACCTTCTAGTTGGGATGGGAAACAGCATTGCCGTCTGCCAGCATTCACAATACAAGATGGGCATCTAGTCTGTATAAGATTCTTCTTCTAGATATAAAGTAGGTGTGTTATCCAATTAAATCGTGGCCAGCTACTTGTATCTTGTATCTAGATAGGAATGCAATGAATAGCCTGAGCAATTAGTTTTGAGGCATTTTTCTATTGGTCTGAGTCAGTAGAGCAATACAATGCCCCCCCCCCCCCCAGCAAATGCAGTACAATATGCAGCATCGGAACTCTGATGGCTAGACCTCACTTCTTTTGTTCAGTTCTGGGCACCACAATTTAATAAGGACTTGACAAACGGATGTCTTCAGAGGAAGGCAACAGAGATGACAAACTAAGTCTGATAAATAGGTAAGAGAGTTGGTATACTTGAACAAAAGAAGATTGAGAAGTGATGTGCTTGTCAGTTTAAAGCAGATATAGGTAAGTTCCAGCCCTCCAAGTATTTTGGACTACCGGCTGTTAGGAATTGTGGGAGTTGAAGCCCAAAACACCCAAAACACCTGGAGGGCCAAGTTTGCCCATGGCTTTTAAAAAAGTATTCAAAAGGCTATATTAGGAAATATTTGTTTTCATGTGTCCCAGAGCGGAGGGATTCAGATTACAAGACAAAAATATTCTGAATAAACCATTTGGAAGAATTATTTGGCATTAGGAGCTGTTTCAGTGTGACCTTCGACAATTTACGTTATCTCTGCCTCAGAGGAGAGTAATGGCAAACCTCTTCTGAACAGCTCTTCATAATAAACCTCCATAGCAGGGATCTTTTTGTTTGCCCTAAGTTGGAAGTTCCTAAAAGGCACACAGCCACAAAGAACTGCTTGACAGTGGTCGATTTTTAAACAGATCGGATGACAGTATGTTAGGGATGCTTTAGCCAAACATTTCTGTATTAACAGGGAGATGGGCTAGATAACCTTTGGGATCCCTTCAGTTCTGCACTTTACATTTGCAGTTTGTTTCCAAAAAAGTACCTAATTTTAAAAAAATTGTGTAGTAGCACATTGTTGGCTAGGAGCAGAATATGTAAAATTGAAAACTATCAAAATTTATCCAGTCACTTCAAGACGGGGCTTGGAATACTGCATTTTATAACAAAAGGATGCATATTTTTTTCCAATTCCTGTAAAATTTGTTCAGATTGAATACCTTTTGGAAACATGCTCCACATTTCTCTACAGGTGGAATTATGCTGTATCTATCTGTTTGTTATGCAGATTGCACAGAGAAACTGTAATTAATAGTATTTTAATTGAAAATTTATTCCACTGTAAAAATATGTGCCCCACAAGTGCAACAGACAGTAGCATGTTGCCTGTATTCAGACTTTGGTGATGGCAGGATATTCTTAAAAGGTATTCCTTTTAAAAATATCTCTTTTCAAATTCTTCCTGCTTTCTTCAGTTTTTAGAAAAATCTCTAGAAAAAACCTCTCCTGTGTCAATCAATATATACTAACAGTTTGAATTCCAAATGATGATATAGTTATTGTTCGACCAATCATAGTATCGTAGTGTTTTCTTTTCCCTTATAGTCTTATAAGATCTATGAGTAGAGCACAATACACTTAAATGTAGGCCAGCTTGTGCACTACAGTGCATGGCTGGAAGCACAGGTAGTGGCCCCAGGAAATGACTTTTAATTTTTTTATCAGGATGCCCCATTTGCTGAAAGCATGAAGCCATTCTTGCAGACTGAACAGTGGATGAGGATGTGCTAGTTTGATTCTCATTTCCATCTACCTCTTGAATTGTCAGTGAAGCAGCATAGGCACTTAGAACACTGTGGAATCCACTTCTCATAATTATGTGCAGTACAGGAATCACAGGTACATGGTTTGAATACCAAAGGTATGCCCTGAAGATACTGTAACAAAAATATTCTGCACTTGTACATAACTAATAGGTTGGAGCAACACAAGAAGTAAGGCAATCCCAGGAAGATTGGTTTGCAGAAGGAAAGATTGGTAGTGAACTACTGTTGATTTGGAAGCTCTGTTCTCTCTTGATTAATGATATAAATGCCTTAAGGATCCCAATTATGTATATGTATTTATTGTGCATGTGTAGATTTAAGACCAGTACTGCAGTCCTCCTTTAAAAAGACAGGTGTACTTGTTGGTGTTCAGTTCTGGCTGACAGTAGATGAATTTTGCATGCTCTGGGTGTTAGATTGTGCAGCAAGAGGGATGGGATGGAAAGCAGTGAGTTGGGGTTGCAGTAGGATTAGACAATGCTGTTGAGAGATGGCTGTGCTGCAGTTGCTGCTTCATAATGCTTGTCACTACAAACTGCTTGTCTTTCTGTCTCTTTTTCTGTCCCCCTTCAATGTTGGAGACCTCTTCCTCCTCCTTTAATAAACTCTCTGCCTTGCTTTTCCTGGGCTACTGCTTTGTGGATGTTGACGGCTTCTTGTTGTGGCAGGAGAATGTGTGTGTGTCCTGGGCCCAGGCGGATTGGTACGTACCTTTTGTGCTCTTATTTTTCTTAGAAACCGAAATTGTGGGGAGGAGTGGGTTAATGTGGGTGTGTACCAAGTAAATGTCACTTATGTAATATCACTGATTGGTGGATATGCCACTTTAAACTCATGATGAGTGTGTTGCCTCCTGTCTGGCTAATTTATACTCTGCATGAATAGATTTGGTTGGAATTTGTATCTGATAAAGGTGGGTTTGAGATTTAAAATAGAATAAACACATAAGCATACTTGTGTTTCTTCTCTAGAATAACTTAATTCATGTTTATTCAGAATATTGAGGTGTTCAAATAAGCTAGTGCCCCCCTATGTACCTGGTTACAAACATTCTTACTATTTAGAATTTAAACTTTGAAGAGGTTGGGTTTTAAAACAAAAGCTAGAGTTGCTAGGCATGGAAACCTATAATATGCAGAATAGTTCTCCTAAACTGGCTTCAAAACCTTTTACTGGAAAGTTGTCTTCACATTTACAATTGAACATATTGATTGTCATGCAGTCCATAAACATACTTGCTTAAAAACATAGGCATTCTCAGTTGCATTACTCATTGATTTGAAATTATGTACATTAAGACATATGCAAGCATGCAGAGGTCTTTGTTAAATGAATACTCAGATTCTTAAGTCTGCAGTTGCTAACTGGATCTTCATTTGCATGGTTTATTTTAATGACTGCTGAGTTAGCTAAATTAGCTTCTCTTTTAATGCCCTTAGTAAATTGTCACACATTTTCACCATCCTTGGTAGTAAGCAGAATGTGTGCCTGTCACTAGCCAGGAGTAGGAATCGTGATGATCCCACATTGATGCTGACTGAGTGTCATTCCCACTTGTGGGGCTGTTGGTCATGACATTTATATCTTTGAGCACTTAGCATTCGGAAAACATCTTGTGGTGGTTAGGCACACATCAGTCCATAATGTGAAAAGAAATCTTTGTGGGCAGACGAAAGCAGGATAAGATTAGAGGAAATAGAAAGAAGCTGAGTCTGGACAGCTGTTGATATAGGCTGTCTGAAATAGGCAGAATTCCCTCTTACCAGCAGTGATATTAAAGCTAGTAATACATACTAGTAGGATGCAGCCCGAATATTTTGTAAGGAAGCAAATTGTTTCTGCTCTTCTTCCACCTGTTCTTATGCTGAATTGTAAAACAACTCCATAAGCTGCTAAATGCTGTGAAAAAAAATTAAAATAGAAATACTGAAGCCATCTTTTCTGTGTCTTTTAAAAAAAACTACACACATTTGCTAGATGAATAGTTCAGCGCTAGGGTTGCTTCAAAACAAAACAAAAAATAAAAGGTAAATGTTTTTATTCTTGAAAAAGAAAGTTGAAAAGATCTGTCCCTTAACATGTTGGGTTATTTTTTATGTATAGGAGTGGGTAGATGTGGCCAATAAAAGGATTTTTTTGTAGCAATGTAAAAATAAGTAGTCTATGAAGCTTATGCAGAAAAGGGTATGATGCTTCTGAGAATTTTGGCAGAATATGGAAACAAGAACTGATTCAGAGATGTCCAAGAACATCTTGGAGAACAAAGAAATAAAACTTATTTTGTTCTTTTATCAGTGTGCACCCTAAAACCTGTTGCGTCTCCTGCCTAATGGTACCTCACACTCTGGTTAAATATTGAATAAGATGCATTAGAAAAACCGATTCTGGGATGAATAATAACAACTTTATTTATAGACCGCCCTCTCTCCCCAAGGGGACTTAGGGTGGGTTACACACAGAAAAGGCAAATATTCAATGCCCTAAGATACAAACATCTCAAAAATAATACAAGATAATAACCAAGTAGCACAGTGGGTTAAATCGCTGAACTGCTGGATGAAAGGTTGGCAGTTCAATTCTGGGGAATGGGGTTAACTTCTGCTGTTAGCCCCAGCTTCTGCCAACCTAGCAGTTCAAAAACATACAAATCTTAGTAGATCAATAGGTACTGTTCCAGCAGGAAGGTAACAGCGCTCCATGCAGTTATTCTGGCCACAAGACCTTGGTGGCATCTACGGACAGTGCCGGCTCTTCAGCTTAGAGATGGAGATGAGCACCATCCCCCAGAGTCGGACACAACTAGACTTTACCTTTAATAACCATGAACTTATAACAAAAGAGAAATTAAAATCAAAATGAAATACAGAATGCGAATAATCAAACAAACATAATTATACTAATAACATAATTGAAAACGCAGACTTACCAACTAAAAATAAATATGCCAAGTAGAAGACAAATGGAATTGGAGGGCCATTTGTCAGTAGTACAGAGTCTATGCTCAATTCTTGCAAACAAAAAAAGTGATACTGTTAAAAAAGATTCCTTCCTTGAATCTTGAAAAGCGAGTGGCCAAAATCCCAAGTGGTGTAGTAGCACCAGCTGGAAAGAAACTTCTTCCCCTTCCCTTTCTGTTGTAACAGCTCAAACCAGGCTTTGGGTGGTTTCCTAGTTCTCTTGACAAAGGTTTTGGGCTGTACAGGGGACTGAAGTGAGAACAGCAGTTTCCCTTTCATCCATCAGCTGAGTTCTGCATTTCTGCATTGGCTTGTGTTCACTATTTGAGTTACATACTGAGTTACATAGTACATTCATTGTATAGCATATGAGACCAATTCAGAACACAATGCTTTAGAGACTAGTAAACAGTAGTGTGCTTTGTGAAGATGTACCTTAAATGAGAAATGATTATGTGGGCCATTCATAGTTATCATCTAGTGACCGTAAAATCCTTGAAAGTTTTGTGGCACCTAGTCTTGAGCAGTAGTATATATTATATAACACTTTTAAAGAAGCTGGTGAGAGCCCAAAAATACCATCAAGATCATTATTCTGTACCTTCTTGGAAGATGGGTCATTGGCATCACAGAGACTTATTTCTGAGTAAGCATGCCTGGTACTAAGTTTTACATGTGTTGTTTTAAATATATATAATGTGGTGCAACGTGGTCTAGGAAAAATGAAACACATGAATATAAATAACCAAACTGATCTGGATAGAGAGAAGTAACTTATTTTATCTATCAATCTAAATAGGGGGCTTTCTTCAAAACAGCTCTGTTATCAGTGCTTTACCCTTTAATTGACTTTTAGCATGCTCTAGCTAACTTGGTTAGTAAGGCTATAAATATAAGTCAACTGTTTACACTGCTTTATAAAGTATAACATTGTAAACAGATACCATTCTCTTAAAGAAACTTGACTGTAAATTAATCTGTAATTTTCACCTCCTTCCTGCAATCAGTTATCATGTCAGCAAAGACGCTATTTTAAAGTTGTTGGTATATTTTTGTATTGTGGGGAAAAACCCATGTTAATCCTACACGTTGCTTGTGTTTTCTCTCCAGCAATTCCAGTCAGAAGCTCCAGATTGCCATTGTTCTCTGATGCCATGCCAGCACCGACTCAGCTATTGCTACCATTAATTCGCAACTGTGAGATTGGCAGGATATACAATACTGCATGCTACTGTCACCATAAACATCTCTGTTGCTTGTCACCTCACCTGACTCACCAACACATGCGATATGCCCCACAGAAAAAGTTGGCAACGCTCTGCAGACCAAAGGAGAACTTCAGTCAGTTGATTCATGCAAGAAACTATGTCTCTACACCCCAGAGATTTTACCTCACACCTCCACAGGTCAATAGCATCCTGAAAGCGAATGAGTACAGTTTTAAAGTTCCAGAGTTTGATGGTAAAAATGTAAGTTCTGTCCTTGGCTTTGATAGCAACCAGCTTCCCGCCAATGCACCAATAGAAGATCGAAGGAGTGCAGCCACTTGCTTGCAAACAAGGGGGATGCTACTTGGAGTGTTTGATGGCCATGCAGGATGTGCTTGTGCACAAGCTGTCAGTGAAAGACTCTTTTATTACATAGCTGTTTCTCTGTTACCCCATGAGACTTTACTTGAAATAGAAAATGCTGTGGAGAGTGGTAGAGCACTGCTGCCCATCTTACAGTGGCACAAGCATCCGAATGACTATTTTAGTAAAGAAGCCTCCAAATTGTATTTTAACAGCTTGCGAACGTACTGGCAGGAGCTCCTGGACCTTAATACTGGAGAGACAACTGACGTTAAAGAGGCTTTAATTAATGCCTTTAAGCGGCTTGACAATGACATTTCTTTGGAAGCTCAAGTAGGAGATCCAAATTCTTTCCTCAATTATTTGGTATTGCGCGTAGCTTTTTCTGGTGCAACTGCCTGCGTGGCTCATGTAGATGGAGTTGATTTGCATGTTGCTAATACCGGTGACAGTAGGGCCATGCTTGGTGTCCAAGAAGAGGATGGAACTTGGTCTGCTGTTGCTCTGTCTCATGATCATAATGCACAGAATGAAAGTGAGACTGAACGGTTGAAAGTAGAGCATCCAAAGTCTGAAGAAAAGAGTGTTGTGAAACAGGATCGGCTATTAGGCCTACTAATGCCTTTCAGAGCTTTTGGAGATGTCAAATTTAAATGGAGCATTGACCTTCAGAAGAGAGTGGTAGAGTCAGGCCCAGATCAGCTTAATGACAATGAATATACAAAGTTCATCCCACCAAACTATCATACTCCTCCATACCTCACAGCTGAGCCAGAGGTAATATATCACAAATTAAGACCTCAGGACAAATTCCTGATACTGGCAACCGATGGCTTGTGGGAAACCATGCACAGGCAGGATGTGGTTCGAATTGTCGGTGAGTATCTAACTGGTGTCCATCACCAACAGCCAATAGCTGTTGGAGGTTACAAAGTAACTCTGGGACAGATGCATGGTCTTTTAACAGAAAGGAGAGCTCGGGTCTCTTCAGCCTATGAAGATCAAAATGCAGCAACACACTTGATACGCCATGCTGTGGGAAACAATGAGTTTGGCACAGTTGACCATGACCGGCTATCCAAGATGCTCAGTCTTCCAGAAGAGTTGGCTCGGATGTACAGGGATGATATCACAATTATAGTAGTGCAGTTCAATTCCCATGTTGTAGGTGCATGTCAGAATGAAGAGTTCTAAATTTTAAGCCAGGGAACGAAAATTTTCACAGAACAAGATGGCCAGTAATGAACATAGGATTGTAACAAATGTATTCACTTAATGTCTGGCCATTGGACTTTGAGCTAGAGCAAATATAGTTTGCAAAAGCCCAAGAGAGGAGTCGGAGGGTTATTGAACTAATGTATTATTAGGAGAGCTGAACAATTTAGAACAACTTTGCACTAAACTATTTCCTGGGACAGTGGCTTATGATATAAGATTACTTGGTGGAAGTGAAACCCTCACATCAGTGTGATGTCCTGTAGGGCAAAATTCTTGTATATGTTGCCACGTGTACATATCTGTATAGGTAGATGTCTAGTAGCAATACCAAACATTGGGTGGGGACTTCATTGTACATCTAAATTTCAACTGAGCTGATGCCTTTTATATTTATGAGATGAGAGCTTTTCTGTCACCTCTTCAGGAGCAGAACAGAAGTTTATAACAAGTTGGTGAATGTTTTGGTAAAATACTCTCTTTTTAGGATCTCAGTTGAAACACGTACCTTAAAAAGTAGTAAAGTGTTAAGTCTTAAGCCATAAATGTTGCAACCCTTTCCCAAATTTTAGAATGAATCTTGCATCAAATGATTAATTCACTCTATTTTGCACAGTTCAAAGGCAATAAATGATGGTACCTTTAACCGAGGGAAGTGCAAAAAACCTTTGGTTTGCATTATGAAATTGTGACACTACCTTTTCTGAAATATGGTTTAGTCTTCAATAAGACTGTATTTCAAGGCATTGAACTCTTTGCAAGCAACAGTCCTGGCGTGTACCAAATCTGTTTCCAGTCATAAGTTTTTGGTCTTGTGTTAAATTTTGGCAGACAGTACTGATTTTGTAAACTAGTGCAGTCACATATGTTGAACTAAAGTTTGATCTTGTGTTCTGGATGTTTCAAATATAACAAAATGAAAACATCTATATGACTCTGTCTAGTTTGGTTCCCATGGTGACTACTGAAGAAATCAATGTGATAAGATTTGTAAATAGGTAAAGTAAGAGGGACAGTATGCATGCTGTATGCTTAAACCTCTTATTGAAATTGCAGTATCAAATGTAATATGTCTTTTCTAAATCTCACTTCCAGTGTGAACACTCACTTAGACCTAAAACCTTCTCCTAAAACTGCACGTCTCAGCGCTTTAGATCTCTACTGAACACAATGCATATTTACATTGTTAGACAGATTAAAACATTTTCTTGACCATCAGTTTTAAATGCTCTTAAACATTTGAATTTGAAGACTACTCATATTTTAAACAAAGTTAATTGCGTAGCCTATTTTTTATTCTATTCTTGAACAAGTGGGTGCAATTCAAATTTTGCTTAGTATTTTACCACTAGCCTTCATCTAGTTGTGAAACACAGGTGGGAGAACCTTAAAATCTAGCGTGTTTCTCTGTACAGACACCGTATGAGCTTTCCACTTAAATGGCAACACACATGTAATCAATTTCTGAGCTAAAAGGTTCAAATGAATTTCAATATTCTTGGCAATGTAGTTTTTTTAATAGAGCACCCAGGAGTACTGTACTATATGAGTTATGTTTATGGTACATGTTTGTTATCATTAATGCCCCTTTTCTGTACATCAAAAGTCACAATTGTCTAACTTATTGAAATGCAATTATTGAGAATAGAAGATTCCTGACATCGTGACATAGGGCACTCTTACTTTATAATATATTTATCTGTCTGGAAATCCTAAAGTGTTTGAAGCCCCGTCTGGAGCCTTAATAAAAATGGCAGTCTTCCCTTTCTGTGTTCAAGGAAAGTCATAATTTTATCTTTGTCTGTAATCGCACACCTAAATTCTTAATATATTTGTGGCAAAACTGGATAGGTCAATTTTTTTTAAAATTTGTTTAGATACCTACAAAATAGAACTGTTACATTATTAAGGCTTCCTTGCTATTTTTACTTGTGGAGTGTATAGTACATGTAAATGTTTCATTTTGGTATGGCACTAGTCTTAACAAATTAAGTTCTGATTCTGTATGTTCATTGAGGGGCTGACTTTGTAAAAAAGTGAACAAGCAGGATTTGAAGACAGACTCACAAAATATGTATTTGGGGAAATGAAATGTTTATGATATTGTGGCTTTCTGAACATCAAGTGATACAATCTAAGAACAAGTTTCTTTTAGTAGACTTCAATAAAATTATTACTATACAAATATCTATGCATTTGCGTTGTTTATGGCACTAATTGATGTGCCTTGTCAGTTACTGAAGTGTCTGTGGACATATGTCAAATGAGACCAAAAAGCTATAAACCTTATATTTTTATGTCAAAATTGAAGTTCATCTAGTGATGTGGACTAGAGTCCACAAAGGTTTGCATTGAAATATACCAGCTAGTCTTAAATGTGCTGATAGATCCTTCCTTTCACTTCCTTTCCTCATTATACCGAACTATACTAGCATGGCTCCCCTTGAAAAATTAATGTGTGGCATTGTGAAAAAGGTCTATCTCAAGTCAGTTTGTGTCGGGGTTTAAACATACCATGTTTCCTTGCCTCGTCTATTGTTTCAGCTTTTTTATTACCTCATAGAATTTTAAACTCTCTGTTTATATATTCTCTTCTAGTATAATCGATTAAAGCACTTCTTTTTCCAGGGGGCATTGTGTTCTCTTGGACTACACAAAGCAGGTCCTAGAGCAAACTCTGCTGTGTAACAAACAACAAACTTTTGAAGTGGAGCAAAATGTGCTGTGTAACCATGTCCTTATTTTTCGTAAAAACTTCTACCCACTCTCATGCCAATTACAAAGCCCAACCATGCATATATATGTATTTTGAAGGCCTTCATGACTCGAGTCACTAAGGTGTTGTGTGGTTTCAGGGCTGTAAGGCTGAAGATGCCAGTGAAACATCAGGAGAAAATGCTGCTAGAACATGCTCATACAGCACAGAAACCACACAACACCCCCATATCCATATTTAGAGAGTGGTGTCTTGGTTTTTAGGTTTGTTCCTGGGATGATTTAGGGTGCTGGTTCAGAAAATTGCATTGGTTGGACCACATCAGTTATAGTTTCTCAGATAAGGTTATCATGGTTTCCTGTGGATGAGCAAATAACATATATGGTATATGTTCAATATCAAAAATGAGCTGATAAGGGAAAATTGGTGCCTTTTGTGGAATCAGCAGATCAAATACACATGAAACAGGTCTGGCATTTGAGGTATAAAAATGTGTATGGCCCAGTGTTCTACAACTAAATGAGTGGTTATTTTATTTTAGTTATGAGTGAGCTGCAGTCTACTCTAATTTGCTTTGTTTTGTGAGCATTCACATTTATCTTTTGAATTAAAATAAAATGGCTTAGTTAACAAGCTCTGGTAGCTTCATGGTTTCCTGGCCACTCCCTTTAGTATGACAAATGGGTCATATTTTGCTCATGTTTTCAGAACAACTGTTCACTGAGGGTGTGTGTGTGTAGATACAGTATATCCACACAATATGTGAACTGAGTTCCAGCCTGACCTCAAGGAACACTTGTTGAATCTACTAGAGTACTGACCTTAAATAACCTTGTGTGTTTATATAGCTTCATACTCTGGTGTAATTTGCTTCTCGACTTTTCAAAGAGGAGATAGTGAGATTAGTAAGCTAAATGCCAGAAGGCATCTAATTTTACCAAGGCTCCCAGTGACGGTATTTTGTTTGGCTGCCAAACAGTTCTCTTTCATGGAATCTCAAAAGCCTTTCCATTTACAGAACGATAAGTCTCCCTGTGAGGAGAATTGATATTAAGCAAGGTTGATCGTATGCAAGGCTGACTGTGGTGAGAATTTATTTCAAAGTATGATTAAATTACTTTGGGTCTCTTTTTCAGTTATGAACCAGGATCAGTGCTTTGAATTAATTACACCATGCACAGTATTGATGCCTAGAGCAAAATGGGGGTTTTGACATTTCCCCATATTTCCTTCACTTCCCCTTTATCAAGATGCACTTTTGAAAGCTGCTTTCCCTCTGAAAAATAGCTGTTTACATTTTGGGGCTGTTCTGTGGTCGAAGTGTCGCTGTACTCATACCATGACATTTCATAAGAGTACGCTTGGTTGATCTGTTAAGTTTCTTGGATAATAAACCTAAATTATATTTGAGCTAAAAATAAGAGAGTGAATGCTAACAGTTTTTTCCCTTCCTTTCATCTACCCTTTAGCAAGCGCATCAGATGACATAAAAGCTCAAGTTGTAGCTAAGTCAACAATGCTATGTGTTGTGACAACCAGGAATTGAATTACTGTTTTATGTAAGCTAAACTTCACTACAGGCTAGCTCCTTTTATGAGTAATAATGAAAACATTATGGAGGAAATGGCATTTCCCCTCTAGCATTACAGCTCTTGTGTTGGAATATACCATGTTGAAGGAGAAAGCATTGTATTTTAAAAGTAAAATGACTAACCAGAAAGCATGGGGTGCTATTTATGCCTTTCATTAAGAGGAACACTCTATCATTCCCTGCTTTTACTGTAAAGTGCAAAACAGGGTGGAGCAGGAAAAAGTCATTTGCTTTTCATTTAACCCATGCTGGTCCTTAAGAATTCTGCTTCCCTAAATCTGGGCTCTGCCTCACTTCCACCTGAACTTACTCATCCATCTATCTATACCTAAAGTATCATGGAGGCCTACAACCTTCAGATGGGCACCTTTGAGTTCTATTAGTCTCTTGCAACATAAAAAGGGAGGTATATGGCAGCACTTTAAGACTGAACTGATTTTTATTTTAGCATAAGCTTACCCATGAAATGTTGGTGTATCACATTCCCCCACCACCACTTCCTTCTTTTTGAGTCCGCCAAGTAGTATATGGCTGTCTTAGCCAAGAAATACACAGATGTGATTTTGTCAGTTCCTTCCGCTGATATATAACTCACAGGAATTGCTATTTGTTAAATGTTCTTCCATCCACTTCTCTTCCAAGATCAGAAAAGATTTGGTGCTTTTTAAAAGGCATTTAAGCCTTTGTGAACATTTTCACATTTCTATGTTTTTCCTCTTTGGTTTAACTAACAAGATACTCAGCTGACCTTCACTATAATTTTAATTGTTAACGTTCTCCTGATAGCAATCGCAATGTTAGAAGTTTCTTTGACATCACAGCAGCTCAAGGGTAGGAGAAATTGCTGCTTTATTTATAACCTATATAAATAAAAATATAATGTTCATTTGTGGGATTAACATAACACAAAAAACACTGGACAACATGACACCAAATTTGGACAGCATACACCTAACAACCAAATGTATGCCCTTCATTCAAAAAAACAAAGAACAAAAAAGCAGAAAGGACTTTGATGCCCAAAATTCCTACAGGGAGAAACCCCTCATGTCCACAAAGACACCCATGGCCCGACGCCCCCTCTGCGTGGGGAAACATCTGGCTGTTGAAGCATTGGGAGCCAGGTGCGCGTGCATGGCCGGGCACACATACACGAGAGAGTGGGAACACACACATTCACAAGAGACTTCAAAGAGTCTCCACCACGCTGAGTCAGTGAGTTCCACTGTTGAACAGCTCTTACCTCATGTTGTGGTAGAGTCCATTACCTTGCTCCCTTAGCCACTTCTCATAGCACTTGGCTTCCAAACCTTTGATCCGTTTGGTCACCCTTTTCTGCACATGTTCTAGTTTGTCAATCAATATCCTTCTGGACTCGTGGTGCTCAGAACCTGTCACAGTATTCCAGGTGAGGCCTAACTAAAGCAAACTAGAGTGGCACTATTACTTCCTTTGATTCATGCACTATACTCATAGAATCAAATTGGGCTTTTTGCTGCCACCTTGTGCTGTTACCCCACATCCAAATTTTGGTCTACTAAAAGTTCCTTTGACCTGCGTTCCTCCCATCCCCACCCAAACAGCCTGGGGTGGCTACTGTTTCCTATGATCTCTTGCCACCTGCAAGAACATTATCCCCTGATTTTTTTGTTAACCTTTAAAGTTACCTTTTTGAACTACAACTCCTAGGATCTGATATCTGCTGTGGCAGCTCAAGGTTATTTCCAAGCTTCAGTGCTGAATAATAGATTAAGGCAAGTGATCTGCCGTTGACACTTCTTTTAAGATACTCTTTACTGCCTTCCTGCCACTTGAGTTGCTTTTCATCACAGATGTTGTCTGGCACCTAGCTGACACTCATAACTTTATTTTATCTCTAACTCATTCATTTTGCTAAATGTGCATTGTTATTTCAAGTGTATCCTATCCACCCATCAAATGGCATGCAGACTCACCAACTATTACAATACAGATTTCGAGATCCTGTATATTCTGTTTCCTATTACAACATCTGTCAAAACTTCCTGATAAGCACAGAGGGAAAAATTAAAAGGCTTCTTTTGAAATGATAGAAGTCTTAGCCAATTCAAGTGTGGAGATTGGTAGAGGGGTTGCAAGCCCTCGCTTTAAGGAATTAATAAATCTTGAAGAATGGTAATAAGAATTTTTTGAAATTTAATAAATAGCTTCTATCAGGACATCTATCCAACCTTATATTAAAATGGCAGTAACAGCATACTAGCATACATATTTCAATATCAAATAAATTCAGTTATATCGTTTCTAATTGAAATTTCTCCTTAGAATTTCTTGAAATCAATTCTGAATTCTCCCTAGAATCCAAAATGATTTGATCAAAGTTATATTTTGGATGTAACATGGCAAGACATTATTATCATAATTTGTATTTACTGTATTAATTAATAAAATTAATAAAATCACTAATTACAAAAGATGAAAATGCTTGGTAAAGTGCTAAGAAGGTAAGAAGAAAGCCACAATACAAGTAGATAGACCTAGTGAAGAAAGCAACGCCCCTCAATATCCAGGACCTTAACATGGTGCCTGAAGGTCTCTCATTCATAAGGTTCTCCTTCGTGTCTTCTGTGAAATGCACACAACATGGGTTTCCTTGCGCCTGCGCATGAGAATTCGGAGTTAATAGCATAGAAATGAAAGAGAAACTTGGCTAAGCCCCGCCCACCCAGTATAGTATAGCATCCCCCATGCGGGACCCCAACAGTTCCTTTTCCGCTTTCCAGCAGTGAGCTTCGGATAGCATTCTCTCCCTTGGCTAAGCTTCTCGGATTGCTGATTCAGATAAGCATGGCTTCTTTATCTTTTAAAAAATGTGCCTCGTGTGGGACTAATTTGCCTGAGGCTGACAAACACCCAAAATGTTTAATTTGTTTGGGTGAATCTCATATTCCCTCCAAATGTAAAATTTGCAAGGGTTTCACCCCTAGAATTCAAAGGAGCAGAGACACCAGACTAAAGGCTATTTTATATGAACATACCCTAGCCTCTGACGAGCTCAGGCAATCTTCAAATTTGCCCGCTCAGCCCCCTCTCCAAGGAGATCATTCTCCCCTTCAGGCTGATTCTCGCGGTCAGGCCTTTGGCACAGCCCCCGCTCAAAAAATCTAAAAGCTCCAAGTCTCGGCCAAAACCTAAGCCGAAAGACAAACAAACAGCCACAAACAAGGGGCTCCTCACTGGTGATGAGCCTGTGAGTCCCCCTATATTACAACCCTCGGAGCCGCTGCAGCTCCAGATTGAGGAAGAGTTTTCAGGGGTGGAAAATCCCCCCGCACTCCTCCCTATTCAGCTCCTTGAAAATAATGACGATGCTGCTGTTGATCCCTACCTCCCAGGATCACCCCCCTCTCCTCCTCTTGCTCAGGGCCCACCCCTCGCCTCCTCCCCGGAGCCGGAGCATCGGCCCCAAGCGGCGCCGACGCGTGCTCGCCCCGCGCCCTCGCCTTCTCTCAGGAGGCGCTCTCCTTCCCCCTCGCATGCTTCTGAGCGCAAGTCCCGGTCCCGAAGCCCCCTGAAAGGCCACTCCCGGGGCTGAGAATGTGCTCCCCCTCAACACCATTACGAATATCCTTACATGTACCCCCCTCCCTTCCCCTATTATCCAGGATACTACCCGCCGGACCCGTACCATCCCTTTTCCCCTCCTGAGCCTCCTTACCATAGGCATTCCCTCCCATCTGCTTCTATGGGGGCTCCACCCCCACCAGCTCCACCGGCCCCAAACTCCCCTCCGCCTCCCCCTTCAGCTCCAGGAGGAGTTGATTGACCTAGATGCATCAGATGCGACTCCCTCAGCCCCCCGCCCCTGGAGTCTGAATCTGAGCCTCTACAGACAGAGGATTTTAAGAACTTCTCTGCTTTACTGATAAGACTTTCTAGATCTCTCAATGTAATACCACCACAACCAACGGATGTGGTTCAGGACCCCTTACTTCACTACTGCGGAACAACAGCAATTTCAGCAATCCACCCTACTCCCTACCATCCCTTACCTTCTTAAATTGATGAAAAATACTGGCACTGCTCCTAGCCTGGTACCAGCCATGCCCAAACGGGCTTTATAGAATTGACATGTCTGCCACACCATGGCTCTCTAAGATGCCTAAAGTTAATTCTATTGTTACGTATGCTCAACCGAAATCTACCAATAAAAATCAGGCTACACCCTCTGATAAAGAGGGGAAGAAGCTAGACTTTATGGCAAAGAAATTTTATTCCTCTGCATGCCTCTCTGGAAGAATAGCACATTATGGCGTATATATGAGCGTCTATCAAGCATATCTTTGGAATAAGATAGGCCCATATTTGGACCTTCTCCCTTCAAATGAACAGATGATGGCACAAGCATTTAAACAGGAGGCCCTGATCCTGGCAAATCTGCAGAAGGATCTTGCTAAGAATACTGCAGACACAGCACTGTCTGCCACTCCTTGCTGGTTCAATCTCCCTCAGACGCCATGCTTGGTTGAGATCTTCAACTCTCTCTCCCGAACAGCGCTCTCTAATTGAGGACCTGCCTATGGACGAGACGGGCCTCTTTAGCACAGAGACCGACTCTCAGATTGAGCACTCACATAAAATGAAACAAACGCTCAACAAATATGGGAACCAGCCCTACCAACCCTGGTGGTCCCCCCCTACTACCAATACCCTTATTCCTTTCGAGGACATTACAACTCTTTCTCTTCCAGAGGCAGACAACGCCCGCAGTTCCCCACTCCTGGATTTAGACGACCTGCCCCATTCAGAGGTCAGTATAGAGGATCTAGATCAACAAACACCAGGAGGCCTCGCTTCTAGCTCCCCTCCTCCACCTCTACAAGTTTTAGTTAACCACTCCTGCCTTAACAGACTTGGCCCTTTCTCCAAGCATGGACCTCTATAACTACAGACTCATGGGTGCTCCGCATCATAGAGCACGGCTATGCCATTGAATTTGACTCCCTCCCTCCTTTAGGAAGGGTCCTTTCAACTAAATCTTCCCCACCACTCTGGGATGAAATCACCTCCCTCCTGTCAAAAGGGGCCATATCCCCTATCCCGCCTCACCTTATCAATAACTGTTTTTTCTCCAAATACTTTTTGGTAGATAAGAGAGATGGTGGTCTCCGACCCATCCTAGATTTGCGTGGACTTAACCACTTTATCAAACCACGTAAATTCCGCATGATCACCCTCCCATCTATCCTTCCTTTCATAAACAAGAATTCCTGACTGGCAACCATTGATCTTAAAGATGCCTATTTTCATTTGTCAATCACAGAGTCACACCGGCGATACCTTGCGTTCCAGGTTGACTCCTCCCATTTCTGGTTCAATGTCCTCCCCTTTGGCCTCTCTACCGCCCACGGCTTTATACCAAGTGTATGGCAGTGGTCGCCTCCCACCTCAGACAACGGGGAATTACGGTTTTTCCGTATTTAGATGATTGGTTATTTACGGCCCCATCCCACTCTCGATTGACCTCTGACCTCTCCTATACGTTGTCTCTTTTACAGGAGCTGGGCCTCATCATCAACTACGAAAAATCTCACCTGGAACCCACTCAAAAACTTCAATTTATAGGTGCGATCCTCGACTCCACCTCACAAAGGGCTTACCTCCCAGAGGAGCGCTTCCTCAACCTCAAGCGTTCCATCACTGCCCTCCAGTCGCGTGGACACTGTTCCGCATGGACCATCCAATCCATCCTGGGCCATATGGCTTCCACTACCACTGTCACTGCCTTCTCCCGCCTCCGGCTTCGGCCTCTCCAAGTGTGGTTCCTCTCGGCGTTCCGCCCTGCCCTAGACAAACCATCCATGAGACTGCATCCCCCCCTCAGGTCCTACAGTCCCTCTCATGGTGGACAAACAGACACAATGTGTGCTCGGGACTCCCATCCACACCTCCCACACCATCACTCTCTCTGACGACAGACACCTCATCCACGGGTTGGGGCGCTCAGCTTCAGGACCTGACCATCAGCGGTCACTGGTCCCCCCAGGAAAAGCAGCTCCACATCAACGCCCTGGAGCTCATGGCAGTGGAGAAAGCCCTTCGAGCTTTTGCCCAACAAGTAGCCACTCAGACAGTCCAGATTGTGACAGACAACACCACTGTCAAATGCTACATAAACAAACAGGGCGGCACACATTCCCTGACACTCCTTTCCATCTCCACCCGCATCTGGGAATGGTGCATTCAAAACAACACTACCCTGGTAGCAATTCATCTCCCCGGCCAGGACAACATCCTGGCGGACACATTGAGCAGAACATCATCGACCACTCACGAGTGGCAACTCAGCAGGTCACAATTTCTAGCTCTCACTCACCTATGGGGGACCCCGCAGATCGATCTGTTTGCATCCCAGTCCAACACTCAGTGCAGCAAGTACTGCGCCAGGATACGTCCTCACGCATTCCCAGGTTGCTTAGGAGACGCCTTCCTATACCAATGGACCCCGGGCCTCCTCTACGCCTTCCCTCCCCTTCCCCTCCTCTCCAGAGTGATAGCGAAACTCATTCTCGACAGAGCGGATTGCATTCTGATAGCCCCTTGGTGGCCTCGCCAACCTTGGTTCACTCCTCTCCTTCAAGCCGCCCAGAGCGACTTCATACACCTACCCCTCGACTCCGACCTTCTCTCCATTCAACAGGGCCTCATTCTCCACCCCGACCTTCCCTCCCTACGGCTCACAGCCTGGAGGATCAAGCCCTCTCCAACCTCTCCGAGCCGGTAAGGCTCATAATCCAAGCAGCCCAAAGACCATCAACTAGAAGTTCCTATGCCTACAAATTAGATACATTTCAAAAATTCCTTCAACCCCTGGGCCACACTGCCCTGTCGGCCCCAGTTCCTGTGGTTTTAGACTTCTTGTTCCATTTATCCACCAAGGGCTTTGCATTATCTTCCATTAAGTGTTATCTGGCAGCCCTTTCCTGGCACAGGAAAAAATCAGGCCTACCATCACTTTTTCAAGAGCCCATGGTTGCTCTCTTTCTGAAAGGCTATAAAAATGAACACCCCCTGGTCTCTCCCCCTCCTCCCACCTGGAACCTTGAACTCGTTCTCTCCCAGCTTTCCAAGCCCCCGTTTGAGCCTATGTCATCTGCTCATATCTCACATTTATCATGGAAGACTGCCTTCCTGGTCGCCATCACCTCAGCTCGCAGAGCCAGCGAAATTGTGGCCCTTCGTTCTGACGCCCCCTTTATCCGTTTCCACGAAGACAAGGTAGTTCCCCATACGGATGTCACCTTTCTCCCCAAGGTGGTATCCCATTTCCACATGTCCCAGGACATCACACTCCCATCCCTTTTCCCTAAACCCTCTTCTCCTTTGGAGGTCGCCCTCCATTCATTGGATGTTAAACGAGCCCTTTCCTTCTACCTTCACAGGACCTCCTCTTATAGGAACCTCCCAGATTATTCCTCAAATACAGGGAAGATACCTTAGGTTTTCCAGTTACTTCCCAACGTTTAGCTTCATGGATAGTCTCGGCAATCCGATTGGCTTACCAGTTAGCTCATAAAGAACTCCCTGTTGGAGTCAAGGCTCACTCTACTAGAGCAATTTCTACCTCTCAGGCGTTTCTGAAAGGAGTTTCTGTTGAAGATATATGTAAAGCGGTCACTTGGTCGGTTCCTTCTACTTTTGTTTCACATTACAAGCTCGATGTCCTCGCCAAGAAGGATGCTTCTTTCGGCAGAGCGGTTCTTCTCTCATGTGTGGCATGACCCACCTCCAGGTATATAGCTTGTTATGTCACCCACGTTGTGTGCATTTCACAGAAAACACGAAGGAGAAGTATAGGTTGCTTACCTGTAACCGTATTTCTTCGAGTGTCTATCTGTGAAATTCACACAAACCCGCCCATCCTCCCCACTATGTCATGCTTTTAATGCTGCTGTCGGCGGCAAGGAACTGTTGGGGTCCCGCATGGGGGATGCTATACTATACTGGGTGGGTGGGGCTTAGCCAAGTTTCTCTTTCATTTCTATACTATTAACTCCGAATTCTCATGCGCAGGCGCAAGGAAACCCACGTTGTGTGAATTTCACAGATAGACACTCGAAGAAATACGATTACAGGTAAGCAACCTATACTTACTATAAGTGAAAGCAGATTTTTAACTATGAGTTGTTTGTAAATCACATGTTTGTAACTCGCGAACTGCCTGTATGTACATTTTATGATGAGCTACCAAGTTGGGTGACTAAGGTTGTATACCCCAATTAGGCAAACTTTGCCAAATGGGAGAAGAAAGAAGTAGTCATCATCAGCATTTGGAAGACTACAGGTTTTCCATCTCTGGTACCACTCAGGGCCCTTCCACACAGCCAGATAACCCAGAATATCTGCTTTGAAGTAGATTATCTGAGTCCACACTGCCATATAATCCAGTTTAATGTTGATTTTACACAACTTTGTGGAAAGAGCCTCAATTAGTACTATATCCTTTGACTGTAATAGGAGTTACTTCCGAGAAGATATACTGTACAAAAGATTGCACTGCAGTTGGCCAGCCATTTGTTTTGGAATTCTTCCATATCATTCATAAGAAGAATGAGCTCTCCTCAAGTAGGTTTGTCAGTTGTTATCCATATGCACTCATTTCATTGTTGACATTGGATTCACACTTTTCTTAGAAACATATTCAATTTTCCAATAGTCTCTTTTAAAAAACACACACACAAAACACCCTCGAGGATCCATTTACACTAATACAGCCTTGGCACCATTATCTCTGCTATGGCTCAATTCTATGGAGTCCTTCAATCTGCAGTTTGGTGAAGCATTTAGAATATTTGGCAGAGTAGGCTAAAGACCTTCCTTCTCTTCACACGGGGCATTCTTGTCCAGTTTTGCCACTTTGTTGCATGGCAAGGACATGGCCTGCCATGCACCATCACACGACACATTGCAGGCCCCACCCATATTCCTCCCATAGCTACCCACACTTACTTCCCCTTTTCCCCGTATGATGGGGGAAAGGATGGTGGGACAATGCGCATTACCACCCTTTCTCCCATCTGATGTGAGCACTCTGTCCTGTCCCCACCATGTGATGGTGGAAGGAGGGAGAGAGCTCAGGACACCATGAGTCACCCTTGCGTGCCTTTGCTTTTGCCAGCAATTGCCAGTGCAACGGCACAGCCCGAAAAGGCTGTAACCCCTGTGATTCCGTAGCATTGAGTCATGGCAGTTAAAATTGTGTCAACCCGTATTAATCCTAGTTTAAATGCACCCTGAGTCATGATTTGCTATGGTTTTAAAGTCAAAGTTTCTTCTTCCTGAAGAAGAAAACGGCAAAATGTAGCATTATAAGTGCAAAAGTGTTATTTCACTGCTGCGCCATAATTGCTTTTGGAAAGAAAAAAGACAATAGATATGTCATATCATGAAAAAGAATCCCAGCAAGGGTGAGAATATAATGTCGGTGCTGGGAATTTTCAGAAAATAGTCTGGATATAATTTTATATTTTTTCGCTTTTTCAGAATAGCCTTGCCTGGGTTATAGCTGTAGTTATGTGGGAAGGAAGCCTTGTGTATTCACGTGATGTTGCTCTGTTCCCAATATTTTTCTTGTAAATTTCCAGTATTGGTAGCAATTTTTACAGTCCCCTGCAGGGTGAGATTCCCCCCCCCCCCTCTCCTGGAAGTTTCCAGTACAGTCTGGGCTAAATGTCATAAACTTTATTAGTTGTTTTGGTTCTACTTTCTGTACTTGTTCCACAGGCACTTTCTGGAATAGGGTTGTGACCTGTGGCGGTGGCACAGACATTTTCTGATTTGTTTTATTCTCTCCTTACATTTCCATTTATTAGAATGGCCACTGATGCTTTCCTTCCTTCCTTCCTTCCTTCCTTCCTTCCTTCCTTCCTTCCTTCCTTCCTTCCTTTCCTTTCCTTTCCTTTCCTTTCTTTAGGAATAAAGTGCTAAAGTGGTTATGACCATAACAAAAACTTGAAAAACTGAATGTATGAGAATGTATATACAGGGAGTCCCTGAGTTACAAACATTAGACTTACAAATGACTCATAGGTAAGAACAGGGGTGAGACAACAGGAAGTGAGAGAAATCTACCCCTAGGAAGGGAAATCCACTCCTGTAAGAGTTAGTGTGGGGAAAAAGGTGTTTACACACACACACACACTTATATATATGGAGTTTTGCAGATCTAAAGTGTCCTTTTAGAAATAGCGATCCATCATAGACTAGTTCCCAAATTAGCAACAATCCGTGTGAAGTTCTTCATTGTAGAATGGATTCTGGAAGTATAGCCTTTAGGATCGGAAGGGCAACTGTGATGTCTTATTCACTTTATATTAAACCAATAGTAATATATTTTTACTGGGGATGGCTTTGTGTCTGACAGCACCCTAGACAGGAGGCTTACCCTCAATGGGATGGTATCGTTCTGTTTCTACCAGGGTCAGGAAATGAATCCTCACCACAAAACTCCTTCAACACAGTAGGGCTTGAGAAATTTGGACTCAAATAACAGATTATGATTACAGTGGCCAATGTTGTATTGTCATACAGAAATGCAAGTACACTAAGTATGTATTTTGGGGGTTAGTATTCTCTTTTTCTCCTTGCAACATATGTCAGTATTTCTCCCACTGCAACAATCAAATTACCTCATTGGATATATCATGTTTCTGCAATATCCTGCCTTCATGGTCATCCAGTCACTGGTGGAAAGCAGGGGAGATGGGGGAAGCGCATGGTTCTGTCTGCACAGGCATACACTTAAAGCTGACAATATCTCCAGAAGACCTCAGCAGATCTCAGAAGGTGATCTAATCTATGGTGTCATGTCAGGATGTTTGTATTATCAGCAAAACTTTTGTGTAGGTTACTGTTAATTTAATTGCCACCATCATTACTTTGCGCATTTAATTTCCTTCTGATTTCATGGATAACAGGACTACCTCGGGCATTATGCTTCTGATGAAGGGCTCCACAACTACACAAAATCTGTTATAGTGCATTCATTAGTGTTTTAAAGTGCAGCAGGTCTCGTTGCTTTTACTGAATGGCGCAATGAAAAAGGAGACTGAGCAAAGAGATGAAACAGAATAACCAACCAGAGTTTTATTACTGCAGTAACTAATTTTCTGAAGATATTGACATAAGCTTTGGGTCAAAGACAGGACAGGTATGTCTAATACAGGCTTAGCAAGGGCTTTCTGCTCTTACAACAGTTTTTGCTTGTTAAACTGGGTGGTGCAATCTGTTAGGAAGCAAACAGCAAAGTTCCAGTCCCAGCACGACAGTCTCCTACCAAACAAATCTACACTATCTATGGGTGTCCTGTAGATTTTTTGGAAGGTATCTGAACACTAAATCTGGAATTCCAGATAAGACTGGAAAACGGCTCTATTTAAAACCAAGGACTTTTATCACACAAGAGTCTAACCATCATTGCAGCTGGACTGTTATTTTTGCTGATGGTCCCATCACACAACATCACGTGCATCCTGCTGCCAATTCTCAACTCCTAGCTGCTAAAGCATAAAATCTGTTGATAGTTCTCAAACTTGCAATGTTCCTATCACCAACCTTGGTGTAATGAATCCACTTCCCTTCTGTGCTAGCAGGCCATCAATAATCACATCCAGGGGTGAAATTCTCCTTTCCCCCCTCACTATTCCAAAGCTGCCTGTTCTTTAATTTTAAACTAGCTTGGTCATTGTTTGGTTTTGGATTTTGTGAATTGATCCATTAGGAAATGCACAAGGTTGTGGGTGAATTATAATTCCCATCATGCTGGGTCAATCCCCACAAACCCCACCACTATTTTATGATGGCCAAGTCAGGTATGTGTGCCACGTTTGGTCTAGATTTATCATTGGAGGAATTCATAGTGCTTGTCGCATATGGGTGAACTCTCATTCTCTGTAATTGCTTCCCAAACTCTACCACTATTTTAGGTTAGTTGTTGGAGGTATGTGTGACAGGTTTGGTCCAAACCCATCATCTGTTGAGTTCACAGTGCTCTCTGGATGTGAGTGAACTATAACTCCCAACATCCAAGTTCAATTCTCCTCAAACCTTGCCAGTATTTAAATTTGGTCATTATGGGTATGTGTACCATGTTTAGTCCAGTTCCATCGTTAATGGGGTTCCAAGTGTTCTCTGGAAGTTCTCACTGGATGCAGGTTGAACTGCATTCCCCATCATCCAGGGTCAATCCCTCCCACACACAAGAAAAAACCCTCCAATGTTTTCTGTTGGTCCTATTAGGTATGTATGCCATGCTTGGTCCAGTTTCATCATGGGTGAGGTTCACAGTGGTCTCAAGGAGCCATCTTGGAAAATAGATAAGAAGAAGAGAAGAGAAAGAAGAGGAAGAGGAGGAGGAAAAAGAAGAAGAAATTTTATTTTATATCCTGCCACCGTTTCCCTGCAGGGACTCGGGGCGGCTTACAAAGCACTCCAGGGTGCACATCTATATAAATAAAAATGTAATGTTCATTTGTGGGATTAACATAACTCAAAAACAACTGGATGAATTGACACAAAATTTGGACACTATACCCCTAACAGACCAACGAGTGACCATCACTCATTAAAAAAACCCCAAAATAGCAGATGGGCCTTAAAACCCCCCAAAGCTAAATGATGAAAAGTTAAATGATGATTCAGAAAAAAAGGGAAGGAAGAGGGAGGGAAGGGGAGAAAGAAAGAAAGAGGGATCAGCCTTGTTTTCTGTTGCCCTGGAGACTAGGATTCAGAACAAATGTTTCAAATTATAAGAAAGAAGATTCCACCTGAACATTAGGAAGAAATTCCTGACTGAGAGAGCTGTTTAACAGTGGAACTCTCTGCCTCAAAGTGTGGTGGAAGGTCCTTCCTTGGAGGCTTTTGAACAGAGGCTGGACGGCCATCTACATATCAGAGGTACTTTGGCTTTTCCTGCACGGCAGGGAGTTGGACTGGATGGCCCATGTGGTCTTTTCTAACTTTATTATTCTATGAGTCTATGATTCTATATGTATGGACTATTGAATGCATGATCTTTTCATAGAGCTTGGAAAGGTTATATTTTTTTCCCATGAAGCTTGTCCCTATTGCCAAGCTTTGCCTTTTCACTTCGCATTGGTTCATCATTCAAAGTGGGCCATTTTTCAACAAGGAACAGAATTAGTGTGTTGTCGAAGGCTTTCATGGCTGGAATCACTGGGTTGCTGTGAGTTTTTCAAATTGTATGGCCATGTTCCAGAAGCATTCTCTCACATCTATGGCAGGCCTCCTCGGAGGTTGTGAGGTCTGTTGGAAACTAGGCAAGTGAGGTTTATATATCTGTAGAATGTGCAGGGTGGGAGAAAGAACTCTTGTCTGTTTAAGGCAAGTGTGAATGTTGCAATTGATTAGCCTTGAATAACCTTGCAGCTTCAAGGCTTGGCTGCTTTATGCCTGGGGGAATCCTTTGTTGGGAGGTGATTAGCTGGCCCTGATTGTTTTTTGTCTAGAATTCCTTTGTTTTTGAGTGTTATTCTTTACTTACTGTCCTGATTTTAGAGGTTTTTAAAAATTCTGGTAGCCAGATTTTGTTCATTTTCATGGTTTCCTCCTTATTATCGTCATCATAATACCACAGTAGTTTTCCCTTTGGGTTGCTGTGAGCTTTCCAGGCTGTATGGCCATGTCAGAAGCATTCTCTCCTGATGTTTCTGGAACATGGCCCTTCAGCCCAGAAAACTCACAGCAACTCAGTGATCCCAGCCATGAAAGTCTTCGACAACACAGTTTTCCCTTAGTTTTTCCAAATTTGAGAAACTAGAAAGCAACTGTAAATCCAGGATATTTTAACCCCCCCCCCCTTTACATCAAAAAGGAGCTTCACAACGGTGCAATCAATATCCACAGAATGTTTTAACATTTGAGGGATGGAGCTTGTGTAATTTATGACTCTATATCCCCAGCTCTGATAGCCTTTGGTAATTTCCTCCTTATGACTATAATCCTTTACATTTGCTTCTTTTATTCATCCTGCTATCACACAGACTGCTGCAGCAAATTAAATTTAAAGTGTCTGAGAGAGTTGTGTGTGGAAGTTGTAAAACTGGAGACAAAAGAGCTAGAGTGAGTCTTCCTCAGGAAGCAGTCGTTTGGGTTAATTAAGATTTCCCTTTTTAAATCAGTTTTGAATAGCTGTCAGCACATTAAAAGGTGACCTCTCTTCTTTGCTACAGGCACAAACAAATATTTATTCCTTGGCATTAATCTGACACGGGGAAATGTTCATTATGTAAGTGGAGTGAAACCAAAGAGAAGCTCTTTGAAGCTATTTGACATGTGAATGAATTTGTTCACCCTCGACCAAGCGAATGGTAGAATAGTGTCTAGGGCTGCTTTTTTTGTGTGTGTCCTCGAGGGGCCAAGGTCTGCAATAAGCATGCACAACCTGAGAGCCAAAATAAGCCAGATGGGTCTAGCTAGCAAGTTTCATTGCTGCCATAAGTAAGAAAGGCCATTGCATAAGCATCTAGGAGCTTCATGTACCTAAAGCAGCTGCCCTTGAAATATTAATACTGAGTCTGTGACATGAATAGGAATTATAAGCAAAAACTGTCAGCATAAGAGTGTGCTTTCAGGCAGGCAGATCGAATGACCACACATACACACACACACATTTGAGGAACTAGACTTAGTGTGCATCTCCACTGTAGGATTAATGCAGTTTGACTCCACTTGAACTGCCATGGTTCAATGCTATGGAATCATGAGAATTGGTTTTACAGTGTCTTTAGCCTTCTCTGCCAAAGAGGGCTGTTGTCTCACCAAACTATAAATCCCAAGATTCGATAGCATTGAGCCACAGCAGTTAATGTATTATTGAACTGCATTGAATCTACAGTGGAGATCCACCCTAAGTCTACAAAAACTTATCCCTCAGGCTTATTCAGTAAGTCTCTATGGTGCCACAAGGTCTTTTTGCATACTGCTTCAATACTTATTATTTTCTCAGTAAAATATTTTACTGGGAAAATAAGAGATAGTTGGGCAAGAAAAGTTTGGTTGCAACATTAAATGATTAAATGCAAACTAAAGATATGAAGCCCCCAGTGGCACAGTGGGTTAAACCACTAGGCTGCTGAACTTGCTGACCAAAAGGTCACTGGTTTGAATCTGAGGAGTGGGGTCTTAGGCCCAGCTTCTGCCAACTTAGCAGTTCGAAAACATGCAAATGTTAGTAGATGAATAGGTACTGCTCCAGCAGGAAAGTAATGGTGCTCCATGCAGTCATTCTGGCCACATGACCTTGGAGGTGTCTACGAATCATGCTAGCTCTTTGGCTTAGAAATTGAGATGGGCACCACCACCCAGAGTTGGATACGACTGGACTTAATGTCAGGGAAAAACCTTTCTCTTTGCCTTAAGGATACATAGGGTTGCTGTGGGTTTTCTGAGCTGTATGGCCATGTTCCAGAAGCATTTTTTCATGACATTTCGCAGGCATCCTCAGAAGTTGCTTCTGGTTGCTTCTGGTGGGTGCTAGAAACAATATCATACGAAAGCTGACTGGCACAACCTGGGGATCACAACCAGACACAGTGAAGACATCTGCCCTTGCGCTTTGTTACTCTGCTGCTGAACACCCCCCACCCACCCCCAGTGTGGAACACATCTCACCACGTTAAAACAGTGAATGTGGCTCTTAAGTCATGCCATATAATCACAGGATGTCTATGCCCTACACCACTGGAGAAAGTATATTGTTTAGCCGGTATTGCACCACCTGACATCTGCCGGGAAGTAGGAGCCAATAATAAATGGACCAAGGCAGTGACATCTTTGGCCCATTCCCTGTTCGGATATCAGACAGCATGCCAACACCTTAAATCAAGACATAGTTTTCTAAGATCTACAGAGATACTCGCAGGAACATCCCAGTGAGAGTCCAAAAGTGCCAGGCAAAAACCCAGAACCTCAATCCATGGCTAAGACCAAATGAGAGACTCCCCTTTGCACACACAGAAGACTTGGAAGGCACTGAACAGACTATGTCTGGCATGTGATGCAGAGTCAACCTTAAAAGATGGGGCCATAAAGTGGAGTCCATGACATGCGAGTGTGGAGAAGAGCAAGCCACAGACCACCTATTACAATGCAACCTGCGCCCTTCCACCTAAACAATGGAGGACCTTCTTATAGCAACACCAGAGGCACTCCAAGTGGCCAGCTACTGGTCAAAGGACACTTAACATAAGTCTTAAACTTTGTGTTTTTTGAATACATTACAACTGTACCCTTGATTTGCCTCTGATATGATAAATAAATCCCCAGGTTGAACCGCCAACCTCTAAGGATGCCTGCCATAGATGTGGGTGATAATGCTTCTGTAACATGGCCATACAGTCCAGAAAACACAGCAACCCAGTTATTCCTACCATGAAAGCCTTCATCAACATAGGTAATGGTAAAGGTTTCCCCTGACATTAAGTCTCCAACTCTGGGGGTTGGTGCTCATCTTCATTTCTAAGTCAAAGATCTGGTGTTGTCTGTAATACCTCCAAGGTCATGTGTCCGGCATAACTGCATAGGATGCCATTACCTTCCCATCAGATCGGTACCTATTGAAGTTAAAGTTGCATGATTTTGAACTGCTAGGATGGCAGAAGCTGGACCTAATGGCGGGAGCTCACACCGCTCTCCAGATTCGAACCTGCAACCTTTCGGTCAGCAAATTTAGCAGTTCAGCACTTTAACCCACTGTGCCACTGGGGGCTCCTTTCGACAACATAAAGATACATATTTTCTCCAAAATAAACCCCATAGATTTTAAATGCATGACTGCTTTGGATCTGCAGACTTATTTTTAATTTCCATCTAATGAGTCATTTATAACTTCTAGGTATTGTCAACATGATTTTGGTTATACATCTTTCCTGATTTATAAATTATAACAGAAAAGCTGTTTTATTTGGCCTGAAGACATATGCAAAAAGAACAGGCTTGTGCTCCCCCACCCCCAATACAAACATTGTGATTCTCTTATTCTAAATTTAGACTACTTGACATTTGGAATACCAGAACTATGAAGACTGGCTCAAATCCGCACACAGCCATGAAATTTACTACGTATGCTTGGGTCAGTTACAATCTCTCAGCTTGCCCTACTTCACAGAATTGACTGTGAGGATAAAAGGAGTGAGAAAGCTACATGCTCTGCTTTGAGCCCATTGAAGTAAGGTAGAACGGTTGTAAATAAATAAATATGGGAGAAAGCTTACATTATTTGAGCATTTGAGACCATTTAAGCACCAAAACCTACATGCTTGAAATGAAAACCTAAAACACTAAATATGTTGTATTTGAGACAAAGGACGACTTCTGCCATTTAAATAGTTAAATCTTTTTTAGTAACTTTGAATTTCTTGAAACTAGGTGGAAGATGATTCTTTTTTCCAAGACCGGCCAGCTTGAGGAAAATAACTGTGCCTCAGGGGACATACCAGAGAGGCTAAGTTGCTCCATGACTGGGAAACAAACCTGTTAAATGAAGCCAAACCAGTTTAAGGACCTGAGTGGAAGAAATCTAACCCCTCATAGTAGAACCGCTGAAAGCAAAAACAAAAGGAAGGAGGCTTTACTGGCAGGTGGGGAGTCAGGTGTCAATAGGGGCAAGGAGTCCACTTTGGAGTTTAGTCTGACTTTTAAGTGAACTATTTGCAGTGCTGAAACTCTTGTGGAAACAAAGCTCAATAGCTTGGCTACTTCTTCTGGAGCTCAAATTCAAACCCAGATCAAATTTCCCACTGCAAAACGCTTCTCCTGGGCCTAAAGGGATGCATGCAGACCAAAAACATGCAGACCTGAGGGACCGCCTTACCCCGCATGTTCCCCCGAGATCGCTACGCTCGGAAGAGCAGAACCTGTTGGTCATTCCATCGATCCGCTCCTGCCACCTGTCTATTACGAGACAGCGAGCCTTCTCTGCCGCGGCGCCTGTGCTCTGGAACTCGCTTCCAGATCGTACTCGTGCGATCCCAGAGCTCGCCCCCTTTCGAAGGGTGTGTAAGGCCGCCCTTTTTAGGCTTGCTTTTAGCTAATTCTGAATTGTAAATGGCATGTGTAAGTCCTTGAATTCAAGAACTGTAATCTCCTTTTTTATCACTGTTATGCTTTATGATTTTACTGTATGTTTTACTGTACGCTGTGATCCGCCCCGAGCCTGCAGGGAGGAGCGGAATATAAGACCGAATAATAAATAAACAAATAAATAAATAAAATAAGGTTGCTGTGAGTTTTCTGGGCTGTACAGCCATGTTCCCAAAGCATTTTCTCCTGACATTTCATCCACATCTATGGCAGGCACCTTCAGAGGTTGTGAGGTCTGTTGGAAAATAGGCAAATGAGGTTTATATATCTCTGGAATATCCAGGATGAGGGAAAGAACTCAGTGCTAATCAAGGTGGCCAATTACAACATTCATACCTGCCTCAAGCAGACAAGAGTTCTTTCTCCCACCCTGGACATTCCACAGATATATAACCCTCACTTGCCTAGTTTCCAACAGACCTCACAAGCTCTGAGGATGCCTGCTGTAGATGCATGGCTATGTTGTTGAAGGCTTTTATGGTTGGAATCACTGGGTTGCTGTGAGTTTTCTGGACTGTATGGCCATGTTCAAGAAATATCAGGAGAGAATGCTTCTGGAACATGGCCATACAGCCCAGAAAACTCACAGCGACCCAGTGATTCTGGCCATAAAAGCCTTCAACAACTCAAAACCATTTCCTTCCTTCCTTCCTTCCTTCCTTCCTTCCTTCCTTCCTTCCTTCTTTCTTTCTTTCGAGAGACAGCCCCTCATGGGCTCCAGAACAACTAATGCAGACTTCCACTATTCCCCATATGACTGACTATAAAGCAGGTGTCGCTTTCCATGTATTGCTGGGCTGCAGTCTCTAGCATTCCCTACTAATGGTACTAGGTATGCTGGCTAGTGCAGTTGGAAGTTGCAATCCAACAACATTTGGAAGACCGCAGGACTCCCATTCCTGCCCTGATAAGTATTATTAGGATTGTAGTGTAACAACATGAATTCCAATAAGTTTGTTGACTCAAAGTGACTTATTCCCAAGGAAATGTGTATAGGATTATGGATTAAACCTTGACATGTAGAAGAAACTTTTTTAAATATACTGAATATAATAATAATGTGTCAGTAAAATAATAATAATACTTTATTTATAGATCGCTCTCTCTCCCTGAGGGGACTCATCCCCCTTGTGCAGTGAGAGGGGATGGACAGACCTTGCACTGCTGTTTTCCCTGAGCGCAGCTGCAAGAACAACAATCAACACCAAGCACAGCTAATTTCATCTTGATTCCTGGGCAATGTCAGCAAACGTGCTTGGCAGAACAGCTAATTGAGTTTAAAAGGAAAGCCAGGCAGGCAATATTATAATGGATCCATTACATTTGCTCTAATTTGCTGGTTTCTTCATCTTCTTTTATGGTTCTTTATCAAAGCGGGTTTAGTCTTTGATGTCTCCCTTCCTCCAGTGGGCCCACTTCTACTCATAAAACATCTGTTCATCACATAATCAGAAAAACTAAAGAGAGTGTCATTAGATAATAAATGTCCTTCACAGAATTTAGCTAAGGGCAAAAATACTGTATTGCCAACAGAACAATGTCATTTTTAACAAATGGGAGAAAAAATACAGAGTTTTTATGTTAAACATCACAGAATACCCTACCAGCATTTTGTAATTGCAAAAAGGAACTCTTTCAAGATCTGTGGGCATGCAGGTTTTTCTCTTTAAGCCGTTGAAATCCACAAGCATGTGGACAATTTCGACAGAAAGAAGAAAACCATGAAAATGAACAAAATCTGGCTACCAGTATTAAAAACTCTAAAATCATAACATTAAATAAAGAACAACACTCAAACGCAGGGGAAATCCAGACAAGAAACAATCAGGGCCAGCTAATCACCCCCAACAAAGGATTCCCCCAGGAAGGAAGCAGCCAGACCTTGAAGCTGTAAGGCCATGAAAAGTGGCCAATTGAAACATTCAAACTTGCCTCAATCAGAAAAGAATTATTTCTCCCACCCTGGATGTTCCGCAGCTATATAAATCCCACTTTCTTAGTTTCCAAGAGACCTCACAACCTCTGAGGCTGCCTGCCATAGATGCAGGCAAAACGTCAGGAGAGAATGCTTCTGGAACATGGCAATACAGCCCAGAAAATTCATAGCAAACCAAGACAGAAGAGATTGTTATTGAGATTCCTCCAGCCAACAAATCATCAATGGCCTTTCAAGGACATACCATTCTCTTTCTCTTTCACTTGCTTTTCCTGCCAAGGCCTACTCTCTGACCTCAAGGTCAGTCAGTATTCTGTATGCTCAGTCCTTTGGAGCATTATGTGGCCAAAGTACTTCACCTTTGCCTCTAATATCCTTCCCTCCAGTGAGCAGTCGGGCATTATTTCCTGTAGTATGGACTGATTGGATCTTCTTGCAGTCCAAGGCACTTTCAGAATTTTCCTTTAGCACCACAATTCAAAAGTCTCTTCCTTTGCTAAGCCTTCCTTATGGTCCAGCTTTCGCATCCATAAGTTACTACAGGGATTACTGTTGCTTTTACTATGTGGATCTTCGTTGCCCTTGTGATGTCTCTATTCTTAATTATTTTATTGAGATTGGTCATTGCTCTTCTCCCAACAAGCAAACATCTTCTGATTTCCTGGCTGCAGTCTGCTTTGACTGTAATCTTCGTGCCTAGAAATACAAAGTCTGTCACTGCCTCCACGTTTTCTCCCTCTATTTGCCAGTTATCAATCTGTCTGGTTGCCATAGTCTTGTTTTTTGTGTTTAACTGTAATCCATCTTTTGCATTTTTTTCTTTCACCTTGGTTATAAGGTTCCTCAGCTCCTCCTCACTTTCAGCCATCAAAGTGGTATCATCTGCATATCTAAGTTTCAATGTATTGTCGAAGGCTTTCATGGCCAGAGTCACTGGGTTGTTGTAGGTTATTCAGGCTCTATGGCTATGTTCTAGAAGCAATATTTCTAGAACATGGCCATACAGCCCAAAAAACCTACAACAACCCGTATCTAAGGTTGTTAACTTTAATATAATAATAATACACTTTATATTCCGCTCTTCTCCCCCCGAAGGGGACTCAGATCGGATTACAGGTACACATACTTAGCAGACAATCCCTGCCGTTTTCCACAACACACACACATAGACGAACAGAGGCAAACTCTGGCCACCAGGGGGAGCTGACGCACTCCTCATCTCTCAGCGTTTCCAGCGTCCCTTGTTGTTCCTTCCGCATTCCTCAGCGTTCCTGGAGTTCTTTAATGGCCTCATAATTCAGTCAAAATTTTCCTCCCCACTTAATGTGGTACCTTTATCACCTACTTGACAGATGCAACTGTCTTTCGGGCTGCAAAGGTCGACAGCAGACTACACTTAAAGGTCGAGCACCCACCTCGACCTGGGCAGGCCTCGAACTCATGATCTATTGGTCAGAGAGATATTATGGAGCTGACACTTAGCCAGCTGCGCCACATTACTTGCCCCTTTTTCTTTGGAGGTCCAATTGTATTTCTAAATGTTCAACTGCTGCTTTAATTCACCAAACTTCTGAAAGTTTGGGGACTAAAGTTAAAATTGCTTGGGGGAGGGTGTGTGTGTTAGAATTCTTATTCTTGCTGTTATTCCTCTTCCTCCTTCCCCAGTTATATTCCTGCAAATCTAGCTGGAAGTAACAATTTGTTTCCCTCCCCTCCATTAGTACCCTAAAATCAATCAAATGGAAAAACCATTTCAACTTAGAATGAAAAATTCTGAGCCCAAGGAAGTTTTTAACTAGAAGTGAAAAGTGTGCATAATTCTTCCATGAAGAAACCTACCCCTATAGCCCAAGGATTTCTTATCTAACTTTCACCATGTTAACATTACAGTTTTAAAACACTGGGAAATATTATTCTGTTTGTGTTCTTATTGCGCAACAGAATATCAGAAATCTTTGCTCAGTGACAGGGCCGTAGCCAGGATTTTGATTGGGGGGCTGAGTTTGGTTCCGGGGGGGACGACGACTGAGACTGGGTGAAAGAGTGTCTACCCTAGCAAACCTTTTGTATTGTCATCCCAATAACCCCATTAATGTGGGATATACTGAGCATGGTGATCAGATCATGAAATGAATAAACATAACAGTTTAAATAATGTACCAGTAAGGCCTTCTCGCGGACCACCCTGAGAATTTCGGGGGGGGGGCTGAAGCCCCCTTAGGCCCCCCCCCTGGCTACATGCCTGCTCAGTGACTGTAAACCACACAGAAATCTACCAGTCAATGGGACTCTTCCTTTCCATTGCCCTTGGTATAGCCCAGGGCTGTCCAACTGGCGGCCCCGGGGCCGGATCCGGCCCCGTAGCCTGTTGGACACGGCCCCACCTATGCCCTCAGCCGCCATTTTTAATTTTTTTTAATCGATTTTTTTTTAAATGGCGGCCGGGGGGAGGGGGAGGCAGCGCAGGGAGAAGGAAGAGAGCTAGCTCCTCCTTTTCGGCGCCCCCTCCTACCTAGGAAGGGGCGGGCGCCAGAAGCGGCGCCAACGGCAGCGCGTCACAGGCCTGGCGTGACGCGCTGCCCTTGGCACCGCCTACCTCCTCCTTTCGGCGCCCCCTCCTTCCTAGGCCGGGGTGCCGCGGGTGCAGAGAAGGCGGCGCCAAGAGCAGCGCGTCACAGGCCTGGCGTGACGCGCTGCTCTTGCGCCGCCTACTCTTTTCGGTGGCCCCCGGCCTAGGAAGGGAGGGGGCGCGAAAAGGAGGAGTAGGCGGTGCCAAGAGCAGCGCGTCACGCCAGGCCTGTGACGCGCTGCTCTTGGCGCCCGCCTACTCCTCCTTTCGGCGGCTTTAGGAGGGGGCGGGCCGGGGCTGGGGGCGGGGCCTGGGGCGGCGCCGAGCGGCCCCGCAGGTCATCAGTGACCTCTTATCCGGCCCTGGACCCGCCAGAAGTTGGACAGCACTGGTATAGCCATAGTAGTCAATACATCTTTGTAGATTTTGCACATTTGGCTCCATCTGGTGGTAAAAGCTGTTATAGGAAAAAGTAACAAAGAAATATGAGATACAAAATGATCAGAACTTATGCTACTTATTTCTCTTCATTATTATTTATATGTAGTCAATGGACAAGCTTCCGGGTGAATCAGGCGTCCTTTCACACAACACAGTTATATCACTTTAATTGCTTTGGCTATATTCTTTGAAATCCTGGGGTTTGTCATTTTGGTCACTAGAGGTCTTTGGAGAAGAACTCCAAACCCACTTCCTTAAACTGCAAATTGCAGGAGATTTTCCGTTCTATTATTGTCCTATTGCAGAAATTCACTTTTTAAGGAGTGTGGTAATCCACACTATCCTTATCCAAAACTGGGCATTTAGTAACACCAAGCTTTTCCATTTCCTAAGTACTCCCAACCTTGTAGTTGCCAAACGTATTCTGATCTCTTTGAGTCTTGCTAGTCACTTTGAGTCTAGTAGTATCTCGAAAGATTGACAGGATCAAGAGGAAATCAATTGCTTAATGATAACCTCAGTTATTTTAAAAACTTCCGACCAAACCTGTTTCCCTGTTTCTGGAACACTTTAAACCAAAAATGCGTAAGGTAAAGGTAGAGGTTTCCCCTGACATTAAGTCTAGTCATGTCTCACTCTGGAGAGTGGTGCTCATCTCCATTAATAAGCTGAAGAGCTGGTGTTATCCATAGACACCTCCAAGGTCATGTGGCCAGCATGACTGCATGGAGCGCCGTAACCTTTCTGCTGAAGCGGTACCTATTGATCTACTCACATTTGCATGTTTTCGAACTGCTAGGTTGGCAAAAGCTGGGCCTAACAGTGGGAGCTCACCCTGTCCCACGGATTCAAACTACCAAACTTTTGGTCAGCAAGTTCAGCAGCTCGGCAGTTTAATCTGCTGCATCAACAAGGAGTCCAAAAATGTAAGAAGCCCATATTGCCTATACTCCCTCTAACAATTCAGGAATTTGGATGCAGAAACCTCCAAAGGAATATAAATCTCCCCCACCTGTCGTAAATAAATAACCAACAATAATTCAAATGAACAGTTCTATTTATGTGTTCTTGTTTTGTATTATTACTGGCCCATCCAAATACATAAATTCATCAGTGGGAAGCTGTGGAGGCATAACTGAGATGCTTGATTCTGCCTATATTGTTACTGCCAGAGATGGGATTTTGCTATCTTTGGATACTACTCATGAAGAGTGTAAACAACACTTTCAGAGTTCCCTATCTGTGAAAGAAAGGATGACATTCTTTTAGAAACAATGACTATTGCAAGACCCCCAAATTTCAGGACAATTTTTTAAAATGAGCATTACCATCTTTTCCAATAGGCCATATCATCTCATTATATATCCAAACTTTGACCACTTCAGTTAAATGATCTTCACTTCTAGTGAGAGGCAAGGCTTGTATTGCTCAAAAATGGTATACAAAGGACTTTGGCATGATATTTAAAATGAATCCATTTTCTTTTTTTCAGCCTTTTTCACTCCTTAGCTTTCACACCTACCTATGGCCTGGAGGATTCTGCTTTTGGTAGTCAATGATTTAGCTTTGCATTTCAGGGTCTTATTGAGTTTCTTCATAGCTTCCCTTCTAGATGTGATTTCTTCTTGTGTTTTCTTGACTACAGCTTGCACTGTCATTTATTACTGAGTCAGACTGCCTGTAAATTCAATACTGATTACCTTGTTCAACTCACTTGAGGGCAAACTTTGGCCCTCCAGGTCTTTTGGGCTTCAACCCACACAGTTCCTTACAGCCAGTTAAGAATTGTGGGAGTTGAAGCCCCAAACACCCGGAGGGCCGAAGTTTGCCCATGCCTGGCTTAGTGGATACAGAGGTGGCCACTACACCAGGAGATGTCTTTCAATGCCAGATGGTTTGTTGTCTTCCCTTTCACGGCACTAAAATCGGGGGAACACCCAGGAGGCAGCAAATGCAGCTTTCTCCAAAACAACCCATCATCTTCCACCAGAGCTAACTGTTTGACTCAGGGCCATTCCACATATCCCTATAAACCAGAATTTCAAGGCAGAAAATCCCACAATATCTGCTTTGAACTGGGTTATCTGAGTCCGCACTGCTATATATTCCAGTTCAAAGCAGATAATGTGAGATTTTATTCAGCTGTGTGGAAGGGACCAAAGACTGTGACAGCTCTTTGTGCTACTATAATTGTATTAAAATTCGCATTTTGTTTGTATTTTTCTAAGCATTTTTGTGATCTCCTTTTAAGGATTAAAGCCAGGACATAAATAATGTAAGCTTTTCCTTTTTTAAAAAACTGAATTTGTTGTTGGTTTTTTTCACGCCAGTCCATCAAGCACTTAAATAATTCAGTTTAGCTATAAGGAACCTCTAAAAGAGTCCTCCTTTCTCTGCTGCTCTTTGAATCCCTTGCAAACATAGCCTTAGGTGCAGAGGAAGCTCATTTGATCTCATAACCATTTCAAGCTCTCTGCAATATATCATGTCCTTTCTTCACCCATTGATGTTATTTGAAATGACGGTTTTAGGCATTTACCGGTAAATCACATAGGCTTCTGATTTTCCCAATTCAAAGAGCATGATGATCTAAAAAGGCAGCAAGTTTATTAGACCCTATCTGTTTCTATGGTGCTGTTGGCAGGAATTATATAGCCTCTTTCTATTAATGTGTCTGAGTAATGCAGGGACAACTTGGCACATCACCTGGATTGGCACATCACCTGGATGGTATCTATCATCTCTATCTATCTATCTATCTATCTATCTATCTATCTCCATAGCATCTGGGAACTGAGAGCCAAGACAGCTCATATCATGATTACTTAGGTGATCCCTCATTGTCTGAGGATGATGGTCCTTCAAGGTTGGTGTACTCGGTGGGTCCATAGGTGACTGTGGAGCCCTATCTGCATCTTCTCCCACAGTGACGGCATAGGTTTCCAGGTGGGAGGTGGTCCCGGTCGGGATTGGGTTGGCGCATCTTCCTTTTGGCACGTTTTCCTCTTTCACTCTCCATTTGTGCCAAATTCTACAATGCTGCTGGTCACAGCTGACCTCCAACTGGAGCGCTCAAGGGCCAGAGCTTCCCAGTTCTCAGTGTCTATGCCAGAACTTTTAAGGTTGACCTTGAGCCCATCTTTAAATATCTTTTCCTGACCTCCAACATTCCATTTTCCATTCTTGAGTTTGGCATAGAGCAACTGCTTTGGGAGATGATGGTCGGGCATCTGGAAAACGTGGCCAGTCCAGCGGAGTTGATGGTGGAGGACCATCACTTCAATGCTGGTGATCTTTGCTTTTTCCAGCACACTGACATTTGTCCGCTTGTCTTCCCAAGAGAATTGCAGGATTTTTCAGAGGCAGCACTGATGGAATCATCCCAGGAGTTGCATGTGACGTCTGTAGACTGTCCATGTCTCACAGGTGTATAGCTGGGTTGAGAGGGACAATAGCTTTATAAACAAGCACCTTGGTATCCCGATGGATGTCCCGGTCCGCAAACACTCTCTGCTTCATTCGGAAAAATGCTGCACTTGCAGAGCTCAGGCGGTGTTGAATTTCAGTGTCCATGTTGACTTTTGTGGAGAGGTGGCTGCCAAAGTAGCAGAAATGATCAACATTTTCTAATGTTACACCATTAAGCTGCATTTCTGGCATTGGAGAGGGATTGGCTAGTGATTGCTGGAAGAGCACTTTGGTTTTCTCCATGTTCAATGACAGGCCAAGCTTCTCGTATGCTTCTGCGAAGGTGTTTAGAGTGGCTTGTAGGTCTTCTTCTGAATGCGCACAGACGACGTTGTCATCAGCATACTGGAGTTCTATAATAGATGTTGTTGTAACCTTGGTTTTGGCTTTCAGTCTGCTGAGGTTAAATAGCTTGCCATCTGTCCGATAGATGATTTTCATTCCGGTGGGAAGCTTCCCATCAACAAGGTGAAGTATCATAGTGATGAAGATGGAAAATAAAGTTGGGGCAATAACACATCCCTGTTTGACACCCGATTCCACCTTAAATGGGTCACTTAATCATGATATCATGATTAAGAACTAAACAAAACACAGTAACTGTGATCTTATCAGTGTATTACACATATGTAAGTTCTCTTAAGCATGGGGATGCATGTTTTGTAACAAAGTAGCATAACACTACTGAGCTTTAACTTGAAGAGCTGAAACATCGGCCCTTCAGTATTCCCCAGGTGAGATTCACAGATAGAATAAGCCCCAAAGCTGAGCAGGAAGACATACATATAACAATCAATAACTTTGGTCAAAGGATCTACTGAGTCCCAGCACTGCTTTCAGCCCACTGGTTGAGATGGACGAATTTATTTAAATCATGAATATTTTACAGAACTTTGAAGTTATGCAAACAATTACAAAGTGTGCATGAGCAATATGTAATGTATATGCTGTAATCCTTATCTGATGTCTGTATGGATAGTACAGAATGTAGTGGAAGCCTGTTTGTTGTTTAAGATAATGTTCCCAGGGCCTGGCACTGTATGTAAACACATAATATTGCAATTACAGTATTCCTAGCATTGCACAAATGAGTTTATTAGGCTCACTAAAACAGATCAGCATACAGATGAATTTCTAATTCCTGTTCCATATCAACAAATGTATGCAACATTTCATTTATGCAGGATCACAGCCTATGGTTATCCTATCTATGGAATCAATAGGATTTAGTTGGTTGCATGCTGTAAGTTGCTTCTGGTGTGTGAGAGGATCAGCCATCTACAAAGATGTTGCATTATCACAGGATGTCAGAGACGTTGCTTTATCACAGGATGTCTATGCCTACACCACTGGAGAAATTATACCGTTTAGCCATCCGTTGGGAAGTACCAGCCGATAATGAAAGGACCAAGGTAGGGATATCTCCAGCCATCCTCTTTCTAAGATCTACAGATACTCACAGGCACACCTCAGCAAGCAAGAGTCCAAAAGTGGCAGGATAAAAACCGGAATCTCAATCTGTGGCTGAGACTGGATGAAAAACTCCCTCCTGGGCACACAGAAGACTTGGCAACTTAGAAGGCACTAAACAGACTGCACTCTGGCACCACGAGATGCAGAGCCAACATTAAAAAATGGGCCACAAAATAGAGTACACAACATGCGAGTGTGGAGAAGAACAAACTGCAGGCCACTTACTACAATGCAACCTGAGCCCTGCCACATCCATAATGGAGGACCTTTTCACAGTGACACCAGAGGCACTCCAAGTGGCCAGCTTCTGATCAAAGGAAATCTAGTATAACAGTGTTTCCCAACCGCTGTGACGCAGTAAAGTAGTGTGTCGTGACGGACCTCCTGCGGTGCCACAAGAAAAGCTCTCTGCCCCCATTCCTTCCCCCCTCCTCCTGCTGAACTCCTGCTGCTTGGGGGAGGAGGAGGAAGGGCTGGGTGGCGGCGAAGAAAAAGAAGAAGGGGCTGGGGCATCACCTCCTTCGGCCGTTTCCCCAGCCAGCCTCCAATCCGCCATGACTCCTGCCATGACTCTCGCCCCTCGCTCGCTGAAGCCGCGCGGAGGAGAAAGCTGGGGAGGGGGCGGGGCATGGCACAGCCTGGCTCCACCCCATCCCCCGGCTTCCGCTCTCCCACAGCGTCTCCAGCCTTGAGGGGACAGTCCCAAGCCAGCATTGTGCTGGCTCTGCTACCGCTGGCTTGGCATTGCCCCCTCAAGGCTGGAGAAGCTGTGGGAGAGCGGAAGCCGGGGGGAGGGGATGCGGCATGGCATGGCCTGGCTCCTCTCCCTCCCCCGGCTTCGGCACTCGGCAGGCCACCACCCCCCAGCCGTTCTTTACTGTGTTAGAGTGTTATTTTGTGTCATTTTGGTTGGTGGTGTGCCCCCGGATTTTTTTAAATGTTAAAAGCGTGCTGTGGCTCAAAAAAGGTTGGGAAACCCTGTAGTATAATACCAAGTTTTAAACTTTGTTTGTGGTCTTTTTAAAATGCATTATAACAGTACTCTCATTTCACTTCATATATGCTAAATAAATAAAATAAAGATTTCGTTATGTTGTTGTTATGAGACGTCATGTCAGCTCATGCATAGACACTTTATGACAGGGTTTTCTTAGCAAGCTTTACTCAGAGGAGGTTTGACATTGCTGTATTGATTTATTTAACTCCTCTAGTTGGGACTATCAATAGGTTTCAAGTCAAAAAATTACATTATTACAAGATTAAACAAATTATAAGGCTAAGGACACAGCTGAATTAAGAACTATTTTAAATCACATTGGTTAAAACAGAAAAAAAATCAAACAAACTTTATTACGGTCCATGGGCCTGCATCTGTTAAACAGATAACATACAGGAGTTAACAGATCACAGGGTTTATAAGAGACCTGTTAAACATGCATACTGCGTTCCTAACGTGGTCCTATTACTAGGGCCTGGATTTTGAAAATGAATCTTTGGCTGAAAACAATTGTATTCAAGTCAGGAACGAGCCTATCACAATATATCCCATCCGAAACCACTCGACCCTTTTGGGCAAGAAGGGCTGCTCGGAAAGCGACCTCAATTGGTCTATCAGCGTCCCTTTTGCTGTATCTAGGTTTCAAAATGGCACAGGAATCATTGAAGCAACAGATGAGGGACATTGCCCTGGAAGAGCTCAGAGCCCACTCAAATTCATCATGTTCCCCTGGATCCTTGAACTTAACATACACTGCGCCATTCAAGTTATGCAAATATCTTAACAACCTCCCAGTCTCTGATTACCGCAGACTCTTCACAAAAGCGAAACAATTACAATTTTTTATAAAAAGGAAAGACATGTCTAGACTCTCAGGCTCCTGTTTAAAAGGTGGAACTTGGAAGTAGCCAGCAAATTATAGCTGCTTTGCATTATGTACTCCTCTCCCATTCCATGCCAAATATAGGTTAATAGCTAACATGATCTTAAACATATTTATTATATTAGAAGTAAAATTGTCATTGTGATTGTGAATGATGTTTCATTGTATTCTTTTATATTGTTTATTGTATTCTTATGTTTTATTTACTTTATTTTCCTGTTTGATTTTGTGCCTTGGTTTTATTTTATTGTAATGCACTGTTGGGCTTGGCCTCATGTAAGCTGCCCCGAGTCCCCGTTGGGGAAATGGTTGTGGAGTAAAAATAAAGATGATGATTATGATGATTATTATTATTAAAATTAGGACTTGGTTAGTACTTGGAAGAGAGTCAGTCCTCCTTATCCTTGATTATTTATCCACAGATCGAACCATCCACAACTTGAAAATGCTTCTTTTGCACAGTTAAAGCTTGTGCGCCAGCTGCGCCTGTACCTTGGGAAGTCTGACTTGGCCACGGTGGTCCACGCTCTGGTTACATCTCGAATAGTCTACTGCAACGCTCTCTACATGGGGTTGCCTCTGAAGACTGCTCGGAAGCTGCAATTAATCCAATGTTCGGCAGCCAGGTTACTAACAGGAGCAGGGCACAGGGAGCATACAACTCCCTTGCTGCGCCAGCTCCACTGGCTGCCAATTAGCTTCCAGGCACAATTCAAAGCACTGGTTTTAACCTACAAAACCCTATACGGTTCTGGCCCAGTTTACCTGTCCGAATGGATTCTTCCCTACAAACCATCAAGAACATTAAGATCCTCTGGAGAGGTCCTGCTATCGATCCCGCCAGCTTCGCAAGCAAGGCTGGTGGGGACGAGAGACAGGGCCTTCTCTGTGGTCGCCCCCTCGGCTGTGGAACTCTCAAGTGATGCTAGATCTGCCCCCTCTCTGTTGTCCTTTAGGAGGCTGGTCAAGACCTGGATGTGGAACCAAGCTTTCCCAGAATAGGCTGAGATTGGCTATTGTCTGAATGTATTACCACGTTTATAGATTGAGTGGAATTGTTTTAATGGCGATGTGGTTTTATGCTTGGTTTTAATGTATTTTAATATGTTGTTGTAGCTGTTTTTAAATTGTATAGCATTGAATTTTGCTGTAATGCTGGTCTGAGTCCCTCGATAGAGGTGAGAAGGTTGAGGTGCAAAAGTTTTAAATAAATAAATAACTAAATAAATAATCCAAAAAGGACACCTTGATTTTACATTTTATATAGGAAACACCATTTTATGAGTCCATTTTATGTAATGGAGCTTAAACATTCATGGACTTGATATCCCCAGGGACTCCTGGAATCAAAGACCAGCATTTGCCAAGACTAAAGATCCCCAGATATACATGGCTTGTTTGAAATTCTTTAATCCAGAAAATCCTGTATGTTAGTTCTTGTAATTACCAGGAGGTGGCGCTCTCTAGCTGTCCAAGTTATCACTTGAAAGCAACGCTTGCAAAAACACAAGCTTACAGAATTCTTGGAAAAACTCAAATGTTATGGAGTTATATGAGGATTTCTGCTGTTGTTAGACTGAATGTGTAGCCCCTGAGGAAAGCCAATCAATAAAACACACTGGGCTTTTTATAAAATAGGATAACAACAACCTGGTTAAAGAACACATGTAACTGTCATGTAAGGACATAAATATTTGTTTCTTCTTTTGCCTGTGGATCCTAATATGTGCTTTTCGTTACTGGTCTGTGACAATGACTGTTGCTGGCTTTCAACCACATATAACATTTTGCAGCAAGGATCCCTCCCCAAAAAGCACTTCTAGTTTCATAAGGCCAGATAACCTTTATTATGAATACAATCATTGTATATATAAAGCAAAACAGATCAAAACTATACAAAATCTTCTATAAAATACTCATATATGTGTTAGTTAAATGATAATTAAGCATGTACAAAGGTTATGTACAAACTGTAATACAGCACACCATTCAAAACCCAGGTTTCTAAAAAAAATTATGGCATAAGAATATTTGATAAGTCACACCCAGTGGCACAATGGGTCAAACCCTTGTGTCAGCAGAACTGAAGACCAACAGGTCAGAGGTTCGAATCCAGGGAGAGCAAGGATGAGCTCCCTCTGTCAGCTCTAGTTCCCCATGCGGGGACAAGCCTCCCTCAAGGATGGTAAAACATCAAAACATCTGGGTGTCCTCTGGGCAATGTCCTTGCAGATGGCCAATTCTCTCACATCAGAAGCGACTTGCAGCTTCTCAAGTCGCTCCTCACACACACACACACAAACACACACAGAGTCAGTGGTAGTACAGTAAGGATGGAGCCAACCTGGACTCCTTGGAGAAGGAGTTTTACAATCTGAAAGAAGTCCCTTTCCTTGTTCCCCCCAAAAAGTCTGAGATGGTGGTGGAATTGAGAGAAAGGGCTATGTCTAGAAGAACTTGAATGGGGTCGTAAAGACAAATAACTTTGAAGGACCTGTGGCCCTATGTTTGGTGTATCTCTCACACATTTTCCTGCAAACTAGATATATGAGCTTTGATGTGGGTTTGCTTCAGCTATGGTTTTCTTTTTGCCATTTCCTCATAAAGCTCAATTGATAATTGTCCCACGGAGAGGTTCTCCAGTCTTATCTGCAGATCTCCCCAGCCCCTTCAGAATGAAGATGAAGCAACACCACCACCTTGTGATGTAATGACGCAATCACAGCCTGTGACACACCTGTGATGCAGCCCTGTGACCCATCCTGAGATGCAGCCTGAAGAAAAACACCCTAAAATTGTACTTGTTATATGTTGTATGTAATTGTATGTGGAACCGGCAGGGACTGTCTGCCGTATGTGTGATCTAATCCGCTCCCTTCGGGGTGAGAAGAGTGGAATATAAATAAAGTGTATTATTATTATTATTATTCAGAATTACTGTTGCCATCTTGTTTCTTTCTCTCCGAATAATACCCTCGGCCTTGCATTGTGTTTTGGTGGATAGCCTTTTCTAGGAAGAGTCACAGCTGATCCATATTATTTCCACTTTGTAATAATGGATTTAGAAACGCTTCAAGGGATGTTCATGGTTTGGGATTTGTTTATACAACCCAATCTTGATTACTGCTTCTGTACAACTTTATCCAAGACTTGTTTGGACAGCATCCCGATCTTCATGATACTGCTTGCTTGGATATGCTCTCCAATACACTCTGAGGCTTTCGAGAAACAAGTATATTCCATCTAAGAGCACGAGACACTGGAACTGCGTAAAATTGTACTCCTACCCTGGACATTCTACAACCACTGAGGATACTTGCCATAGATGTGGGTGAAACATTAGGAGAGAATGCTTCTGGAACATGGCCATACAACCTGGAAAAGTCAAAGGAACCCAGTGATTCCGGCCATGAAAGCCTTTGACAACACATTGAACTCTCCCAATGTAAACCTTCATGAATGAAGCAGAGGAAGCAGAGTTAGCATAATAAAAAAATCTCCCACAGAAGCACTGAAAGTCCCCTTGGAACTCCTTACATCATGATCTGGAATTCGGACCAGTTTTGTTATGGCTTGTACATATTACAGGTGAAGAAATTGTGGGTGTGCACAGCAATAGTTAGTAAACATGGTAGGTACAAATACGTTGCGTATGACTGGGGCACCACACTGAGAAGAAATTGCAAAAATATAACATTATTGCTTGTAATGTATGATGTTGTTGTATACTATACAATGTGTCGTCATCTCTTAAAAATATTTGCATATTGGAAATCAGAAAAAGAGGGAAACAAATAATGGGCAGCATATTCCTAACAGAAGAAAAGGAAAGCCGTGATTTTGGTACCGTACGTACTCGAGTATAAGCCGACCCATATATAAGCCAAGGCACCAAATGTTACCACAAAAACCTGGGAAAACTCATTTAGTCACGTATAAGCCAAGGGTGGGAAATGCAGCAGCTACTGGTGAATTTCAAAAATAAAAATAGACACCAATACAATTACCATATATACTTGAGTATAAGCCGATCCAAATATAAGCTGAGGGGGGCTTTTTCAGCCTTAAAATGTGCTGAAAAATTTGTCTCATGTTTGAGTATTTAGAATACTTTTATACTCAGGCAAGAGACATAATCTGGTCAACAAATGATTTCATTTCAAGTGCAGAGCTATTAATAATGAATTCATCTGTGGCAGGAATTATCTTTGCAAGCAACAGGAAGTTCCACAAACTCTGTAGACATGTTTAGTTACTTTTCGCTTCCTCTGGTGAAGAGGTGGCTTGGAAAATGTTCGATTTTAGTAACCATTTCAAGCTCTGCTGATGACCTACAAAGCTGAACGCAGCCCACATTTCATGTACAGTGGCTAAACTGAAGATCGGTGAATCAGCTTTTGCATGAAACTGCAAATATACATGAGTGGGAGCATGGAAATATCTTGCTCATAGCAGGCCACAGTCTTGGACATCTAGGCTGCATTTATTTTGGTAGATCACAGGTGGCATGGCTTGCCTGTCATACGGAAGACTAAAATAAAAATATATCTTTCTTTTTTTAAAAAAGGCCCAAGATGTACTCACACCCCAGAAGAGAAACATGTGAGTGTATGACTAGTTCCACCTGGTTTCTTACACATTTCGATCCTTCAGAATTAATCATGTCCTAAGAGTCGGAGACATTTGTTTTAAGGAGCTAAAGATGCTAGAAAACAGACATGGTTGCTCCTTGTAAGTGTGTACACTCATCTTGTGGTCATCAGAGAAATGAAAACAGCCCCACTTTGCTCATATACTTTGCTCTCTGTGCCACCCCACTTATTAATTAAACTTTTTCTCTGCCAGCTCCCATTTTGGAAAGACTTGCCTTCTGTTTCTGAAAAGGAAAGAAGGAACTGCTTTGATTAAAGGGACACTAGGGGAAAAATATTGTCCTCTGATCGCATTATAGCTGACAATGATCACTACATAGTTCAGAGCTTAGAAAGTTATTTTTAAAAGCTGTTTGGTACTTTCCACTGGGTGACTTGCTATTGTGATTCATTATAACAGGATTAGCTCATTGCACTGCAGTAGAGTCTTGCTTATCCAACTTTCGCTCATCCAGTGTTTTCTATTATCCAACACAAACTGCCTCCTGCCCAGATCCACAGCTGTTGCAATACATTGCAATGTTTTGGTGCTAAATTTGTAAATACAGTAATTACGATATAATGTCACAGTGTATTGAACTGCTTTTTCTGTTGATTTGCTGTAATTGGTGCTTAATTTGTAAAATCATAACGTGATTTGACGTTTTTTTATTTATTTATTTATTTATTTCTCGGACTTCTAGGCCGCCACTCCAGGGAGGCTCGGGGTAGCTCACAATTTAATAGGCTTTTAAAAATCTCTATTCATTACCCAACATTTTTGCTTAACGTTCTGCTGGCCCATTTACTGTATGTTGGATGAGCGAGATTCTACTGTACTTGACAGTGACAGGTTTCTTATTAGTATTATGAATGTGTATTTTATATACATACTGAAAATAATTGTTAAAAAGCTCCCCAAATATTATCCACAGGCAAAAGAGGTTTAGTAGGACTGGACTGTGGCGCAGCTAGTTAGTAGCCAGCTGCATTAAATCACTACTGACCGAGAGGTCATGAGTTTGAAGCCAGTCTGGGTCGGAATAAGCTCCCAGCCATTAATATTCTGACTTGCTGTTGAACTATGCAGCCTGAAAAACAGTTGCATCTGTCAAGTAGGAAATTTAGGTACCGCTTCATGCGGGAAGGCTAATTTAACTAATTCAGGACTGTCCAACTGCCGGCCCTGCAGGTTAGGATTTCTGGGATTTGAAGTCCAAAACACCTGCAGGGACGGCAGTTGGACAGCCCTGAACTAATTTATGATGCCATAAAACCTTCCAACAGTGTGCAGAAGAATGAGGAAGTACTCCATCAAAGGACCCGGTGTCACAAGTGGATGGTGAAGCAGCAGCTCCCCCTGTGATCGGAATCAAGCATACCCTCATGAAGCCGGAAAAGTTGGAATGTTAAATTGCCTCTGTGTCTGTCTATATATATTGTATGTCTAAATGGCATTGAATATTTGCCATGTATATGTGCATTGTAATCTGCCCTGAGTCCCCTGCGGGGTGAGAAGGGTGGAATATAAATACTGTAAATAAATAAATAAATAGTACTCACAAATGAATTTTAATTATTAGACTGAAACTATGGCAACATTGCCACGAGTTACATTTTTTTAAAGTAACAGTGTTGATAACATCAATATTATGCAAAAGTAACATGGTCAAAAAGTACCGGTAATATTTGACAAACATTGCTATGATTTGTAGCATGCCATACCCCAGTTCTTACTTAGCAATTTCAGTGTTCACTCATTAATATAGTTGTGCATTAAAACATAAAAAAATATCACTGGCTCAGACCAAATGCCTATCTTTTCCAACATCAGTTCACACAGTGATCAGTAGATCACCCACAGGAAGCCTGAATGAAACGTCACCCATCATCTCAATATCTTCAGCAATTTGTTAGCAGAAGTAAAGTGCCATGGATATTGAGAGTGAGCCATCCAAGACAAATTATTCCCAAATTGTCAAAGATCTCATCACACTTCCCAAAACAAGCATCTTAGGACACTTCCAGCCTGTTTTGGGGACGGAGCCCCACACCAGCCATCACATGATGTAATGTGACTTCTGGTGGTGTACCTGCTCTCAACCAGGGTGGAAACTTCCTTGGACACTTTTCCCTCCAAACATGGCAGCCATCCTGTGTTGTGATGGTTCCAATGGTGTCAGCACACTTCTGCCTGTTTGTTTGGGCAACGTTTCCCCCCGTGTGACGGGGAAGCATGTGATGTTAAATAAAGCATCACCTGCTGCCCCTGTGTTGTTGCTTTTTAATGTCAGTGAATGCCAGCTTACAGCATAACATCTTCAGTACACATGGAAAACAATAACAGAACTGCAAACACTTTACAGGAAGCTTGAGCCACTATTGGCTAAACATTTCAGCTACAGCATTAAGGCCTCTTTGATTTGTCTCTGTTTGAATCTGAGGTACTGTCTCTTTCAGATACTTTGCCTATAAGGGAAAATTTTGGGATCCACAGAAGTCCTTAACCCTGCATTGGTATCAGCCTAGAGCAGACATGGGCAAACTTTGACCCTTTAGGTGTTAGACATGGGCAAACTTTGGCCCTTTACCACAATTGTGGTAGTTGAAGTCCAAAACACATGGAAAGCTAAAGTTTGCCTATGCCTGGCCTAGAGGATAACACATAACACCATTGCTTACATAAGGATATTGAAAACAGAATAGTCTAAGCCAGTGCTTTCCAAATTTTGATCTTCCAGATGTTTTGGACTTCAGCTCCCAGAATTCCTGATTGTTGGCCAAGCAAACTGGGGCTTCTGGGAGTTGAAGCCCAAAACAGCTGAAAGGCCACATTATGGTAAACCACCGTTCTAAACCGATACCTTAGATGCATCTTATTTTCATCTTCAGTAACTACAAAAGACAGAAGTCGGAACATTTTGCTAATTTCCTAAGTAATATTTACAAATAATTGTGGGAATGTAGATCATGGGAAACTAATCTAAATGTAATCCGGATATTCAAACAAGGCCTCATTCCGTTTCCTGCTTTTTTACACTAATCATAACTCTATAGCAACTTGTACATGTATAACTACTCTTACGTCTGAATAGTTGTGCTTTATGCAGTCGCTCATCTTGAATTTATGTGCAATTGTACTTCTAGTGGGACCAAGAGATAAATCCTCCTCACCCATCGCCTTTAATGCCTGTTTGGTGTTCTGAGTGTCTCCTACAGGAACTTTGTTTTACAACGCTTCTTTCAGGATGGCTTGTTCATAGTTACTGTTGCTTGGTTTGCAGTCCTGGAATGCACACGGTCTCAGCTTGTGTTGTGGTGTAAGGGAAACCAAGGGATTGCTTTTCCCCAGAGAAGGTTTTGTCCCATTTTTATCCTGGCCAGCCATCTGTCTGAAGCTGTTTGTCTGCTTGTATTTACTAAGGTTTTTTTTTAAAGTTGTCAAACTGAAAAATAAGAAGAAAAAGAAATGAGGAGGGGATAGAGTTTTCTCTGTTAGTTCACTGAGCAAGTTCCTATAAAAGGTGGGCTTCTACTTTGCTTCTATATAAAAATCCTCATAACCCTACCTTCCTGCATTACTTCTATTCTTTTAATTTTTAATTTTATATTTTAGTGCAATTGCACAATTTCAGCATCAGAAGCAAAAAAGGCAAGTATATGTATGCAATAAAAGGATATCGGCCAATTTGGGAATTGTCGGGCAGAGACAGAAAAATTATGTCCCTTGCCATCATGTTACTGCTGGTATCCCGGCACAGAAATGGAAGGAACCATCAAGGGAAGGGAGATCAAGGTTGGGAACAGGACAATCAATTGGCAAGTGTATGTGTGTGTGTGTGTGTGGGGGGTGTTAATGGATGCACACAGCATTGTGCCATTCAATTCAATTCAATTTTTATTATTTGCTTAGTCGCTCTCCACCAACGGTGCTCTGGGTGACTTACAGAATAAATCAATAAAACACTTAAATTATCATTAAAACCACTAATCAAATGCCCTGCCAAAGAGCCAAGTCTTCAGTGTGACAGTAAAACAACTCAATTCATGCACGGTTCGGATGTCGGGTGGCAGAGAGTTCCACAGTTTTGGGGCGGCGGCTGAGAAAGCTCTCCGCCTAGTGACCTCCAGGCAAATTTCTCTAGGGCCCAGTATATAAAGAAGTTTTTCTTGAGAAGATTCAGGTGACCACTGGGGTTGATAGGGGGAAAGACGGTCCCTAAGGTATGTCGGTCCCTGGCCATACAAGGTCTTAAAGGTTAGTACCAATACCTTGTAGGATACCCGGAATTCGATCGGTAACCAATGCAGCTGACACAGGATAGGTGTTATATGACATCCCACAGGAGTTCCTGCAAGAAGCCTGGCAGCTGCACTTTAAACCATACAGCATTTCCGCGTCACTGACGAAGGAAGACCAACATAAAGAGCGTTACAATAGTCCAGTCTCGAGGTAACCATGGCATGGACCACTGTGGTCTCCCCAGAAAGAAAGAGCGCCAGCTGCTGGCTTGGCGAAGATGGAAAAATGCCATAAGGACCATCACTAAACTTGACAGTCCACCTGCAATGTGATAGACTAGGAGGATGGTAGATCAAGAACCTCATGGCTGCTGTTATTCTAATAAGAGTTCCTTACACGTTGACAAACCCTGCCTCAATAGGAGTATGATTTTTAAAAGAATAGTGGGTGATTTTCACAGGTAGGAGCTAGTGGCCCATCAGGCTAGCTCTATACTACAGGATTAATGCAGTTTGACACCACTTTAACTGCCATGGCTCAGTGTGGTGGAATCCTGGACCTGTAGTTTGGGGAGACAGCAACACTCTTTGGCAGAGAAGGTTAAAATCCTTGTAAAACAACTAATTCCACGATTTGATAACATTGAGCCTAGACAGATAAAGTGGTGCCAAACTGGAGGGTCGGCTTGGGCAATTGCCGGCCCTCCAGGTGTTTTGGACTTCAGATCCCAGAAATCCTAACAGCTGGTAAACTGGCTAGGATTTCTGGGAGTTGAAGTCCAAAACCCCTGGAGGGCTGGCAATTGCCCATGCCTGTTCTAAAGTATAGATACTTTAGAACTATAGATATGGAATTTAATAGGCTGACCTGACTGATCAAGTTTTCATCCAGACCTCCTCCATGTTCAGCATAGAACTATCATCTGAAAGCCAGTTAGTATGTGAAACTTTATAAGGGTTTCATTGGCTCAGGCCCATCTACATTGACTGTTTAACACAGTTTGAAGCTGCAGCAGCCAGCGAACAAACTCTCACCAAAGCATGCAAAAGAAATCTCTTAATGTGCACAAGTACTCCGTGACTTGTGTGATCACCATCCAGGCCTCAAAGTTGTGTGAGGATTACCTATGAAATTAACTGCATAGTGAAACTACTTTCTTCAATGCTGCTTTGAAATTGCATTCAACAGTCAGTGTAGATGGGGCCTTTATGATCATGCTGCAGCCAGAACTGGGGCCACATCTACACTGCTGTGAAGTCTTGGCTCTGCCTTTTCCTCTACTCTGCTTTATTTCCCCCTGTTTATAGGTTTTCCCAATAGTGTAGATACCTTCCATTGTATTGATTTTTTGGGTGGAGCATAAAAACCCTTAGAGGCCAGTCTTAGTTGGTCTATTGAATTCCATTTGCCTGGACAGAGCTCTCTTGCTAGACTCCTCCTCTTTCTGCAGCAGAGCGACAGTGACTAGACGCAGTGGTTCTCAACCTTTGGGTCCCAAGATGTTTTGGCCTTCAACTCCCAGAAATCCTAACAGCTGGTAAACTGGCTGGGATTTCTGGGAGTTGTAGGCCAAAACACCTGGGGACCCACACGTTGAGAACCGCTGGACTAGAGGCTTGTGCATTGTCTGGAAATCCTAGGCCCAGGCAGTCCAAAACAGGCATCCTTAGTACCTGCATTCAGCCAGTATTCATATACCAGCAATCCCAGAGACAACAGAAGCTTTTGACCAGCTTAAGCTTCACAAGGAAGAAGATTGAGACAGTTTATGAGCACCAGCTTGCAAACCATTCCTTTGCACCAGAGGCAGGAGACTTAAAAGACTCCAGAGAGATGACTACAACCAACAAAATCTTTTTGTAATGTATTGTTTTAAGCTATTTTATAATAGTTCCGGGTGGAGTTAACCCTTTATTCATCTTGTTTTCAGTAAACTCATTTTGGTTATCTTTTCACCTTGCCTAAAGTGTCTCTGCGTGCTAAGGGTCTTAACCTTAACAGAAGGTATACAGATAGCCTGACACTATAGTTTTTCCCAAAGGCTCAGGCGTGCCATCACAACTGCCAGTTTCCGAAGCCAGATTACCTGTTTTGGATTATATGGCAGTGTAGGCTCATATAATCCACTTCAAAGCAGATCATCTAATTTCAGAAACTGGATTATATGGCAGTGTAGATCCAGCCTGACAATTGGATCTTCGTTCTCATTTGTAAAAAGAGAATGGAAGGTAAATTCTTACTTATCTCATGTTAAGTATATTTGTGATACAAATGAATCTGGTTTTCAAGAGCAGGATCAAATTACACAGGACATGTGAATGTTGCTGTCCAGACCAAGCAAAAATACCCCGTCAGCCACATACTTAGTAGAGATAAGAATCAGCCCTAAGATGGAGGCAAGAGTGGCTCTGAAAGTGAATTCTTTTTGCCTAGGAATTCTTTGGCATCAGTCATTCACATTGCTTGTAAAGACCTGTCAAAAGATGCATTTGGAACACTTTCCACCTCTTATCCGCTTGGAGTAGAGCTCTGATTTGTGAACGTTTAATGTTTCCAGAAAGGGGAAAGCCCTGGTTTAAAAAAATAATAGACAATTTGAAAAATGGCAGAAAATAATGTTGGCCTGTGAGGATCCCTAGCTGGGAGGCATGTCATATCTTAGTAATGTAGTTTGTTTATGTCTCTAAAAGAGTTTATTGTACTTACTAGCTAATAATACATAGAATGGAGGTCAGGCTTTGTTTTTATCGCACTAAAATAATTATCTTCTAAGATTTGAGATGCAAATTGCAAAAGTATCAGGGTTTTCCAGATTCATCTAAAGGAACATGACTTCTCACAACATTATGTGGGTTTTGCCAGTGGTTGTTGGTTTTGCTTGTACTTTTTCCATTACTTGTGGAGGCTGTTTTCAATTATTTCTTGGGGCCCTTCCAGACACAAAATACACAGAAAGAGCTGCACTGAATATAAAGTAATCCAAATAACAATAGCATCAATGGTGTGGTGTATCTATATGGGACAATTCAACCGCTATCCCCCACCCAATCAGGAATCACATAAAAGGGAGGGCGCGAAGGGTCACCCCAGCAGGTCCATGGGGAGAATATCCCGTAGGTCCAAACCAGCCCCCAGGGGAGAGCAGGCAACCCTTGTGATAAGAGAACGTCCCGCAAAAGGCCCCACCCAAAACGGAGGGGGGACCCAGTAGCCGCTTATATCCCAAGAACACAATGTATCAGATCATATATCACATCAGCAATGACCACATACGCCAGTCCAGCCCTATGTAGGCCTCAAATGAGGTCCCCAGTTGGGGCAGCCGCTCCAGATGGACGAAGGATGGATGTGTAGTCCCTGTACTGGGGAGCGTCGGAGCGAGACCGCGAGGAGAGGCTCCGGCGGCGTGGGCGGCGATCCGTCCTGCACGCGGCTCCCTGGGGATGACGTCGAAGGTAAACAAAGCGCCCAGCAATGACGTGGACGTACAGCGCGGCTGCGGAGTCGTAAGGGGCGGAGTTCCGTTATGCGTGCTGACGTATGCGGAAGCTAGATGCAGTGTCGTCCGGGCAGTGAAGCCCCGTTTAAAGGGCCATACACAAAGCGCAAAAATAATAATAATCCAGGCCAAATGGCGCGGGGGTGGTGTCCCGGTCCCGGAGGGAGACCCCCGTCGCAGACACCGGGGAGGGGATGGCCGTCCGCGCCCCCTGCGTGGTCCCGAGCGGCCGTGGGCGGACGCGGTCGTCAGATACGTAGTTCAAAAAGCACACCAAGATGCATAGATATATAAAATTCCATATGCAGTTTATTCAGGCCACAGGAATGCTGTAAGCCTCTGGCGAGAATGGATCGCCACAGCACCAATACAACAAGGCCAGTCAATACTCATAAGTAGACCCAGCGGGGGGGCTGGCTGCACCCTCCGCCGTGGCACCCACGCCAACGGGTGATATCCTGGTTTAGAGAAGGACCCTAAATCCCGTTTCGCTGTTCATATTTTAGCTTCGTCAGGGCGTTTGAGGTGGTACATATACTCATGGCATTGGTGGTACATTCAATCTCTAATCTGTAAGTAAATACAAATACACTAAGTGGCAGCAACAGGACAAAGTTCAGAATACAGTAAATAACAGAATGGACTACTTGGTTTACATCGCCAAATAGATACTCACCAATATCAGGTAAACTTATAGCATCACAGATAGTGGATGGATTCCACCAGATCACAATCGACCCAAAGGTAGGTTTGCAAGAACCCAGGGGTTTAAGTACTCAAAGCAGAGCAGGTAGTGCTGGCACTTAAAGGGAACAACGCACCCCATCCAATGGAAAAGGGGATGCACCATATCAAGTGATCAATGTTGGAATATTTAATGCCTCATTGAGGCCAGTGGGTGTCTCGCTAGACAAATGGCGCGGGGGACACCACCCCCGCGCCATTTGGCCTGGATTATTATTATTTTTGCGCTTTGTGTATGGCCCTTTAAACGGGGCTTCACTGCCCGGACGACACTGCATCTAGCTTCCGCATACGTCAGCACGCATAACGGAACTCCGCCCCTTACGACTCCGCAGCCGCGCTGTACGTCCACGTCATTGCTGGGCGCTTTGTTTACCTTCGACGTCATCCCCAGGGAGCCGCGTGCAGGACGGATCGCCGCCCACGCCGCCGGAGCCTCTCCTCGCGGTCTCGCTCCGACGCTCCCCAGTACAGGGACTACACATCCATCCTTCGTCCATCTGGAGCGGCTGCCCCAACTGGGGACCTCATTTGAGGCCTACATAGGGCTGGACTGGCGTATGTGGTCATTGCTGATGTGATATATGATCTGATACATTGTGTTCTTGGGATATAAGCGGCTACTGGGTCCCCTCCGTTTTGGGTGGGGCCTTTTGGACGTTCTCTTATCACAAGGGTTGCCTGCTCTCCCTGGGGGCTGGTTTGGACCTACGGGATATTCTCCCCATGGACCTGCTGGGGTGACCCTTCGCGCCCTCCCTTTTATGTGATTCCTGATTGGGTGGGGGATAGCGGTTGAATTGTCCCATATAGATACACCACACCATTGATGCTATTGTTATTTGGATTACTTTATATTCAGTGCAGCTCTTTCTGTGTATTTTGTGTCTGAGGACTAGTACCCTTGTGTGTTGTGAGGCCCTTCCAGACAGCCATATAATCCAGAATATCAAGGCAGAAAATCCCACAATATCTGCTTTGAACTGGATTATCTTAGTCCATACTGCCATGTATTCCAGTTCAAAGCAGATAAAATGGGATTTTATTCAGCTGTGTGGAAAGGGCCTTGGACTCTTTAAAAAATCCAGACATGGAAGGAGGCTCACGGACCAGATTTTCATCCTCGTGGCCCACTGGTGGTCTGCAGCTCACAGGTAAAGAACCACTGGTTTAGACAGTATAGGCTTGTTGCACCAACAGGTAGACTCCAGTATAAGGCAGCTTCACAGAGTTATTGAAGATTGATAGATTTCGTATTTGGAAATGTCTCATCCTAAGGATCTAATCATAACTTCAACTTGGTGTCAAAAGAGACAGAAGTGAGAGGAAATAGGGGCATGCTGTGAAGGAATTATCTAGGATGTTGAAAAGAAGGGAAACACTGGGTAAAGTGGTGATAGAGAGTTAGTAGTGGACATCACCCAAATTGTTTCTTTTATTTATTGTCAATTTGGTTTCAAGGTTTGGTTGTTCTACTCATGAGAAACCTCCATTCAGGACAGTTTTGAATCTCTTTTTTGTGATTAATGTTTTCTCTGATCTTACAATGTCCTAACAGCATCCATATATTAAAAGAAACATAAATTTGGGCAGAAGGAAGGAGATTTGTTACTGGGTTGGAACATTTTTAAAGTGGATTCTCCACTAAATCAAATGTAACTTGCTTGACAATGCCCTTTTAAGTAAGTGCAATGAAACAGGTTGCGAGATAATAGGCCTTATGTCACTGGGTGTTACGAGAGATGTTTAAATGCCTAAAATTTACAGAGCAGGATTATGAGATACTTGGGTGTACAGTAAATCTAGTCTGAAGTTCAGCCCTTTCCACTCCTACTTATGTTCTACTTAAGAACTTTTCAACTCACGTTGTCTCTGAAAATAAGAGAATTAGGGCCTGATCTGCTGATGAGGGCCTCAAGTACCACAAGGAAAATGTCAAGCCTATGCTGAATTACATCTGTGGAGAAATTCATCAGTAGAGCACATGTTTTGTTTTGTTTTATTTATTTATGATATTTATAACCCAACTTTCTTAGCCATACGGCGACTCAAGGCGGGTTACAGGTTGGCACAATTCAATGCCAGACATTCATAAAGTGCCATTAAAACAATCAACATTACAATATAAAACATAAATAAAAACTGTTAAAACATATAATCATTGGTGTAATCCTGTTAAAAATGTTATCCAGTAACATTGTTTGGCCATTCCATGTTCATCATTCATAGTTCTGTGTTATTTATTCCGCTACATTCTCAAAAGCTTGCTCAAAGAGCCAGGTCTTTACCTTTTATCGGAAAGTCAGGAGGGAGGAGGGCGATCTAATATCCCTGGGGAGGGACTTCCATAGCCAGGAGGCCACCACTGAGAAGGCCCTGTCCTTTGTCTCTGCCAATCGCACTTGCGAAGCAGGCAGGATTGAGAGCAGGGCCTCCCCAGACGATCTTAAGCTCCTAGATGGTTCATAGGAGGGCATACGTCCGGACAGGTAAGCTGGGCCGGAATCGTTTTAGACCAAGATGGAAAGCATGTGACCTTCCAAATGCTCTCAGATGCCATCACCATTAATAGTAGCCACTGTAGCCAAAGGTAGGATATAATGGGCTTTCAACTACAAATCTGTGGAACCATATGTAGTCAAGAATTCAGAAGAAGGTTAAGTCCTGGGAAAGTACAGTTAAAGAAGTAGATCAGGGATGTAAAACTCATTCTCATCAAGAGCCTTATCAGTCTTATGGTTGTCTTCGAAGGGCTATTGAGTACATGGATGGAGAATCCAAGGAAACAGAGGGCCAACTATCATTTGTTTACATAGTGGCCGGTGCTCTATAGTTTTTAAGCAATTTGGGTCCCCAAATATTGAACAACAATTCCCATCACTTTTGATGGGGATAATCACAGTTGACTGGGGATAATACTTCAACCCGGGCTGGCTTCGAACTCTTGGTCACTAGTGATTTAATACAGTTGGCTACTAACTAGGTGCACCACAGCCCAGGACACTGCATTAGCTAAAGGAGATTTGTTTAGCTGCCAATGGAGTGCAAGGATGATGAGTCCCAGATCTCTGCCACCAGCAAATGAAACTGCTAGTGAGAAGGAGCTGGAAACACCCTCTTCTTTGAGTTCCAATTGGCAGCCAACAGTTCTCCTTCACCCAATGCAGCTGCTAGCTGATAAGGCGCATTTAAGTAACCGTATCTTATTAAATATGGAGTACTATGGATGCATAACTCAAGGCTTCAAACCTGCATTTGCAATAAGGAAGGCCAGCCCTCGTTTTTCTTAAATGAACCTGCACAATGTGTGACATGATATACCAAGTCAAATAGAGCCAAGAGGCCATAGACTTTAGGCAAAGAGGCACTAGTGCTTCCACATGTTGAAAAAACAAAATGTTGTCCCCAATATTCCTCTGACCACCCAGTATTACACTGCTGCTGGAGAGCATGTGGCAAGTCTCAAATGAATAATCTTAAAATATGACTTGGGTGCAAAACTATTTGGCTGCCTGCAGTGCCTGGTGAGAGAAACATGTTTCTCCTCGTGAGTGTCCCCTAGCAATTAAATTTTGGGCCTAGGCTGTCATGAGTCCCACTCTTCCCAAAATATCATTGTCCTCTCAGTATTTACGAGCAAATATTTACAACTTGCCCCACTTCACAACGAATAGGCTTTCAGGATTCATCCCACAGATTCCTGGGGTGTCTTTGAACAATGAAAAAACGTTCTCCTTCCTTATTTTTCCTTCCCTAATGTCAGCAACACTTGCCAAGCTACTGATGATATGAAAGAAATGCATGTTGAGAGAATTTGTGAATAAACCAGGAGGGCAGCGAAAGGTTTTGTGGTAACTAATCTTGTATTTCTTTGGGTTCAAATAAGGAGAGAGGCCCTATGAGCATATTCCTGTACACAAGCAGACTCTTTGCAGATATTTAACTCTTCTAGCTTCTTGTGAAGACAATAATTCAATGTGTTGTCGAAGGCTTTCATGGCTGGAATCACTGGGTTTCTGTGAGTTTTCCAAGCTATATGGCCATGTTCCAGCAGCATTCTCTTCCAATGTTTCACCCACATCTATGCCAGGCAGTCTCACAACCACTGAGAATGCCTGCCAAAAGCTGTATGGCTTTTGGAACATGGCCATTCAGCCCGGAAAACTCACAGCAACCCATAATAATCCAGTCTTTCAGCATCATAGAATCATAGAATTGGAAGAGACCTTGTGGGCCATCCAGTCCAACCCCCTGCTAAGAAGCAGGAAAATCGCATTCAAAGCTCCCCTGACAGATGGCCATCCAGCCTCTGTTTAAAAGCCTCTAAAGAAGGAGCTTCCTCCACACTCCAGGGGCAGAGAGTTCCACTGCTGAACAGCTCTCACAGTCAGGAAGTTCGTCCTAATGTTCAGATGGAATCTCCTTTCTTGTCGTTTGAAGCCATTGTTCCGCGTCCTAGTCTCCAGGGTAGCAGAAAACAAGCTCCCCCCCCCATGACTTCCTCTCACATATTTGTACATGACTATCATGTCACCTCTCAGTCTTCCCTTCTACAGGCTAAACATGCCCAGCTCTTTAAGTCGCTCCTCATAGGGCTTGTTCTCCTGATTCTTGATCACCTTAGCCACTCTCCTCTGGACACATTCCAACTTGTCTACATCTCCCTTCAATTGTGGTGCCCAGAACTGGACACAATATTCCAGGTGTGGTTTGACCAAGGCAGAATAGATGGGTAGCTTGAATTCCCTGGATCTAGACACTAGACTCCTATTGATGCAGGCCAAAATCCCATTGGCTTTTTTTTTGCCACCGCATGACATTGTTGGCTCATGTTTAACTTGTTGTCCATGAGGACTCCAAGATCTTTTTCACACGTACTGCTCTCGAGCCACGCATTCCCCATTCTGTATGTTTGCATTTCATTTTTTCTGCCTAAGTGGAGTATCTTGCATTTGTCCCTGTTGAACTTAATTTTGTTAGTTTTGGCCCATCTCCCTAATCTGTTAATATCGTTTTGAATTCTGCTGCTGTCTTTTGGAGTATTGGCTATCCCTTCCAATTTGCAAACTTGATGATCATGCCTTCTAACCCTTCATCTAAGTCATTAATAAAGATGTTGAACAGGACTGGGCCCAGGACAGAACCCTGCGGCACTCCGCTTGTCACATTCTTTCTTTCCAGGATGAAGAGGAAAACTTATTTTTTTAGACAACAACACCTAGAAACTCTCTGCCACCATTGCCACTGTCACTACTAGCTGAAGGAATGCAACAAGTTATAGTTCTTAATAGACAAGGGAGATCTGTATTGTAAAAGTTGCTGTGATGATGATGCTCCTTCAATCTTGTTACATCTCACAATGCCTCCTCTAAAAAAAAAACCCTCACTTTTCACCTGGCAATGTCCCAACCAAAGCATTTCCAAGATGCTAGAGATTAAAATATCGGGAATAAGATTCAAAGAAGTTTCCAAGATCCAGGGAACATCAAGGACAAGCAGTTGGGGAGATTTTGGGAGATTTTGCAACAGTTGCTCTTTCCAAAGTGATCTACAAAACATATACAGTATAATTTCCCATTATCCTGATCTCCGGTGCCTCAGAAAGTATTTAGTGGGGATGCTTCCAGGCTGCAGAAATAGGTTTTTAGGATCATGTTTGGTTGTACATGACTGTAAACATTTATGAGATTCTAATTCCAGTTTACAATGTTGTAATTGCTAAACAGGATACTGGTGAACTTTTCTAAATTTTACATGCAATCCCCGGACAAGCCCTCTTCCATACACATAACATATTTATTTGATTTTATGAAATATAATAGGAACCCCCAGTGGTGCAGCAGGTTAAACTGCCAAACTGCTGAAATTGCAGACTGAAAGACTGGCAGTTCAAACCCGGGAAGCGGGGTGAGTTCCTGCTGTTCGCCCCAGCTTCTGCCAACCTAAAAAACATGCAAATGTGAGTAGATCAATAGGTACCGCTCTGACAGGAAGGTTACGGCGCTCCATGCAGTCATGCTGGCCACATGACCGAGGAGGTGTCTATGGACAACGCCGGCTCTTTGGCTTAGAAATTGAGATGAGCAACCCCCCTTAGAGTTGGACATTACTAGAGTTAATATCAGGGGAAATCTTTACCTTCACTTTATGAAATATAATAGAAAAATCAAGAAAAGCACAGACACACCCCACTTACCTATACTTTAAAAGCCCACAAAAATAAACATACATTTAATGGAATTATGAATGATAACAGGATGTGAGACAATGAATCTCTACTATAAGAAAGTTTCAAAGCCAGGTCATTACCACCAAGAAGATCTTGTCAGATGTGCTAGCCCTGCGGGCACACTGCATTGGAGCATGTGTTTCCATGATTTTTAAAAAGTGATTCAGTATTAGGGATGTCCTGACAAGCACTCCACATTTTCCTTGTCCTGGTTTCAAGCGCAGCATGGAATAGAACTTGTTCTAGACTTTCTTGTGAGATTTTTTAATGTGCTATTTCTGGTGTGATGCGCACTGAAGCATACACTGGAGAATGGCAAGAGTTCATAGGTACCTTCTGATACGTCTGTAGTCAACAGCTTAGATAACTGGAAATTTGCTCTATTAATAGGTCTTTTTAGACAGGTTAGTGTGACTGTGCCATATGCAAGTTGCACTTCAAAACCCCCACAATCTTATGAATTTCTGGCTGTGACAGCTAAACTGAACATCCATTTTCAGAAGTAGTATATCTGGCTGCCAAACACTAAGGACAAAGAAGGAGGAGTCTTGAAATGGAATAATAAACTATAGCCAGTATTAATAGTAATATCAAAGTCAGTGCTAGGATAGCTATAAGTCCTATTTTACAGATGACAGCTTTCTAGCTTTTTCTATTTGAAGGAATGTCCCTTCAAATACAAAAGGCTTTAGCACAGCTGGGCCAGGCTTTAGCACAGCTGGTTAATCAGCAGCAGCAATAGATCACACCAATGGAAAGGTTGGCAGTTCGAAGCCCAGGTCGGGGTGAGCACCTGACCTTCAGCCCAGCTCATTGTTCATCTAAGCAGTTTGAAAACAGCTGTGAGAAGAAAAATTAGGCACCACTTAAGTGGGGAGGTATTTTATGGCACCATTAAAAAAACCAGAAAATGCTGGTGATCAAAGGAGGAGGAAGTCTGTGATCAAGGACTCTTTGTCATAGAGGATGGAGCGACAGCACCCCCTGTGGCCAGGATCAAGCACAACCTCCAGGATGCCAAAGTTGGGGAAAATGCTGACAGATGCCTCTATCTGTTGTCTCTCCTGTCTGTTTAACGACATTGAACGTTTGCCGTGTATGTGTTCTGTGATCTGACCTTAGTCCACTTTGGGGTGAGAAGGGTGGAATATAAATTATGAAAATAAATAAACAAATAAAGCACCTTTTACAAAAATCTGCACCATTTTAATGTTATTTCTTCGATTTTATTTGGGAGGGTGATCTTTAAATGGATACCCTAGTCACTGCTATGGCCTGTACTACAATAATGTCTTCCATGATGACTAAACAATTATATTGCTCTAACAATGGGTTTTCCATTAACCAGTATTTTCAAAATACATGTCAGAAGCTCCAACACCCCTACCTCAAAGGAAACCCCATTGAACTCAATGAACTTTCCTTCTCGGTTTTCAAATGTAAGCTTACATAGTTAGGTGAGATATATAAATGCTTCATCTTTTTTCCCCCAATGATATTTCTTTCCTGGACCTTCCCCCATCTTTTTGTTGCATTCCCTTTCCCTCATCCATGTTTCTTTCTGGGCCCTTGTTTCTTCAAAGAAGCTTCAACTTTTCACTGGTGTTGCCGAAATACGATTAGGGGGCCTTCCCTTAAGGGGACAGAGCCCAGGCCACCCCTAAACGCGAGGATCGAGGCCCAAATCTGGATGATCTTCCCAGAACTACAAATCCCAAAGAAACCCAGATCAATGCTCACCCAGACGGAAGTACGCCCCTACCGAGAGAAGAATCTAATTCAGCTGAATAGGATGCAATGCCACGCCAGGAATCCAAAGGCAAAAACATGCTCTTTAATGGGAAAACAGTCCAATATATAGAAAAGCAGTCAAAAGCAGTCATTTACATTTGAATCGGGCGCCTTCCCCTTCCATGTGTAGCTTCAGCTGATTGGCCTAGCTGTCAAAGTCAGCTGAGCCAGGAGGAGACCGGCGCGCTTTGGCCAATAGGAGAAGCGCGCCAGAATTCGAACGAGCCTATCCTGGCCAGCTACGCAGGGCGGGAAAGGACACAAAGAGAAAAACGGCTGGGTGGAGGAAGTAACCTGTGGCTGAAATACCTTGCGGCTGGAGGGCCTCCGATGTGGAGATCCACCTTCCTGTTTATTGTTTGTCCTGAGTGCCTTAATGGGAGTCTTTTGTCCTGGCTGAAACTGCTTTGTGTTGAGAGTTTCAGTCTAGCGGGAAGCATGGTTTCTCAGTAAAGAATGGCCAAAGCATAAGTTATTGCAGCCGGTGAGTGGGGGTCCGAAGCCCACTCAGGTCCAGCTATGGGGTGGTAGAGTGACTTGGGTTTGCTAGAGCCCATGACCCCTTGGGGGTCCAGCTCCGAGGCCAAGGGGGAACACGAGCGGGGGGGATCCAGGCTCATAATGGCGGAATCTATGTTCCACAGAACACCTGACCTCCCTCCCATATTGGTGAAAAAGCATCATATGGCCAGAAAATGTATTATTTGTTTACCAGGGGAATTCTCCGCGGATGGGAGCCCTGGCTGGGCTTGGAAGCATGGTTGCTTAGTTTAAAATGGTCCTGAGAGAGAGCTATTGAGGCTGGCTGCGAGGTTCCGAAGCTCGCATGAAGCAACCGTGTTTTGGGTCTGTTTACATGACCATTACATATTCCCTATCATTGGCTAAGCTCCGAGAATAATAGGGAATATGCAGGGAAGTCTTGGGCATAAAGAGAGTGGGCCTCACCCCACGAAGGAACCCAACGTCCCTTCCCCAAGTTATTATTTGTGCAGGGTAAAATTGAGTAGAAAAATGGATTATTGCGCTGTTCATCCTTGGAACGCTCTGCTGAGGGCATTAACTTAGAAGTTACATTGACACAAAAAGGGAACACACAAAGGGGTACAAAATAGGCAGCACAATACAGAGATCCCCAACAATCATCCCCAAATACATTCCCATACAGCTGTTGCTCCCAGAGTAATGATCTTCAAAACAGGCACTTCCTGGGAGTTGTAGTCCTCCATGGTCCTTGAGAACTGTAGAGCCTTTTGGGGCTGGGGTGCCAAGCAGAGGCAAAGTCACTGAGGGTCCATGATGTGAGAGGAGAAAGCAGGAAAGGTCCAAGTGAAAAAGCGTCCTTGGGGAAACTACAAAGTCCTGAGGGGCAGAATGGCCCCTGGAGTGCAGTAGAGCGGCAAAAGAGTCACAAAGTCCATGTGGTCAGAAGGGAAAAGGCTGGGAATGTTCAACTGGGGAGTGTCCTTGGTGAACTGCTTCTCCCAAAGCCCAAAAGACCTGGGTTCCCTTTCAGTCCCCTTGCAATCTGGGCAAAACCCCTCTGGAAAACATCGGACACGGCTTACCCAGAAAGGGGGTCTCTGTGGGTTCATGATCTGTGAGATGTAGCAAGGTTATGGCTGGAATCAGCTGGGGAGAACAGTCCAGGAATAATCCGGGGAAATGTAGCATGAAGAAAAGCAAAAGGTGCCAGTGTACTTGGGGAAACTATAGAGTCTGTGATCAGGGGAGAGAGTCTGAGAGTAGGGATCCTGGTGGTGCCTGCTGATATTGGGGCTGAGCTCAGAGCAGTGTGAAATAGCAACAAGATTCGTTATTGCTGCTAGAAGCTATGGGACTTAATGCGAAAAAAGGTGGGGGCCGATTGTCCTGGGGTGAACTGAGCGCTCAGCTGAGAGCCAGGCCGCTGATTGTGAGCGGCCGCTTTTCCGGGCTTCCCCCAGGCATGGGAGGGAGAACGGGAGAAGAAAGAAGCAGAGACAAGATGGGGGAGGAGGCAGAGTGCTTCGGGGACGACAGCGGGGCAAATCGGGGACATTTCCAAAGAGTGGATACTGAGTCCACTCTTCCTATGGCGATCTCACTTATCCGCGGATCGCTCCGCTCCTTGCCCCCACCCTTGGCAATGGCCCCCACTTTTCCAAGATGGCGTCTGGGGCGGGCGAGTCTGCCGAGGTGCGTCTCGCCCGCACGGCCCCCCAAGAGGACAGAAAGGTCGGACCTGTCGGAGAAGTATGGAAAATAAGGTAGGAGCAAAAGGGGAAGGGTCTTGTTTGGTGTTTTTGTAGTGTTTGGATTGTTTTGGGGTTTTTTCTTGTTAGCGGTTGAGGCAGGGACGGGCGTTTCGGCCCTAGTGGTGGGTGGTGGTACTGCAGCGGCCTTGCACAGGCCTGGGGGCAGATTAGCCAGGCTGTTGTGGCTTGGCAGGAGGTTTGAGAGTTTGTTGTTTTTGAACAGGAGTTGGCTTATGGGATTGTGTGGGTTATGGCAATGTTATGGGATTGTGTGGGCGCTGGGGGAAATGTTATATTCTATTGTTTATGCAATGTTATGGGATTGTATTTCTGATGTATGCATTGGTGCTCTGTGGACAGAAGGGAGGGAAAATGTATTTGGGCTTTTGTCTTGCCGTGGTCCGTTTATGGGGTTCAATGTGATGTTGCCATGTGTGGGTTTTGGTGGTGCCTGGGGGAATGTCCTGGTTTATTGCTAATGTGCTGTTTGGTGTTGGCTGAGGTGTCTGTCATGTGCTATTGGCTGTGCAAATGTTGTGTAGGTGGGGCAATGGGAGGCAATGGTGGCTGGGTGTACTGGGAGGGACGAAGTTGGTGCAGTGTGATGTATGGGACTGAGTGGGGCAGAAGGAAAAAAAGGGTCTGGTACTGGTGCAACTTAGGCCATGGGCCAAAAGGAATACTGGGGACTCTCTGCTGGATTTGGGGCTTCCTGGTTCGGCCATACTGGGATCTGAAGAAACACAACTGTATATCTCTTGGTTAAAGAGGCAATGTCTAGAAAATCCCCAGTAACATCTCCCAAGTAACTGGAGTCCATGAAAGGACAACGGAAAACTTTCCACTACTAGAAAGACATGATGTTTATCTTGTAATCCCTTCAGAATAAGCTTCAGTAGCCGAGCCTCTGAACAACATCAGGCAGATTCTAGGAATGTTCTTAATACATTAAAAGAAATAAAGAGTTCTCACAACTATTAACTTTTCCAAGTAATAAAAATCCTTGCCCTTCAAAATAATGTAATTTAAACACTTGCTTTCATGTTTAACCAAGCTTGCCACCCATATCCCAGTTTAATAACATTCAGACAAAGTTTTGCTGTTGCAACTTGCGACAAGTGGTTAAATGAATATATACACACACTGCACAATAAGTCTTCTTTCTTCAAAATGTAACTTGGTAAAATTGTCATGGAAAAATGTGTTTTGATAATTACAGGTAAAAGCTGATAGACGTGTGAATTTAACTGTTGTAATCTTCTTAGGCAAACCCAAAAATGGTCTGTTTATTATATCCTTATCTGAAATGTATTGCCCCAAAGTTAATCTCGGAATTACTAGTGCATTCCAATGTTTCATATTTCCCCTTGGAAGTGCTTGCTTTCTGAGGCCATTGCAGAAGCAAAAAATTCTCAAATCATAATATTTTGGTTTGATGTATCAAGAAGTTTGTTGTTGTTTTTTAAATAAAAAAACTAGTTTTAAAGGCTTAATATATGTGTGTGGACAGGGGGTATTACATTTTCCAGTATAATATCACACTTGCTTGTGAACAATGGCAGTAATGTACCAAAAGTATGCATTTACCTATGGCATGTGTTGTTGTTCAAAAAAGGGTTTGTTGCAGAGTATAAATCGCAGCAGAGAAGCAGTTCAAAAGAGTTTACAGCAAATGTGGCATATGAGGACTCAAACTGTAAATAAGGCATCTGAGCAAACAAGCCATGTTATTAAAGCATTTCTACTTTATTGTAGAAAGCAAAAGAAAAACAGTAATACACATGCAACAGCATGTTTAACAAGTTAGAACAGGAGAAAACATACCATGAGGCACACAAAATGGAGGCATACAGCAGAAGACTAACAGCAACTCTAAACTCCTCCCTTCTTCATCGCTGTGATTGGAAGAGAGAGTGAGCCAATAGGCAGAGCCTAGCAACAGTGATTTATTCCTTCTAAACATATTACTAACTCTACCACTAGATGGCGCTCATGAGAGAGGAAATCTGCTTACTTCTATCATGCATCTACTCTCATGAGACACAAATCACATTCATCTAGACCAGTCTTTCTCAACCAGTGTGCCGTGGCACACTAGTGTGCCGCGACGGACCTCCTGCTGTGCCGCGAGAAAAGCTCTCTGCCCCCCTTCCTCCCCCCTTCCTACCAAACTCCTGCTACTGGGGGGAGGAAGGGCCGGGCAGTGGCGAAGAAAAAGAAGAAGGGACCGGGGTGCCGCCTCCTTCGGCTGTTTCCCCAGCCAGCCTCCAATCCGCCATGACTCCCACCTTGACTCTCGCCCCTCGCTCGCTGAAGCCGCGTGGAGGAGGAGCCCCACCCACTGAAGCCCATTCACCGCTCATGCTCCTCCTCTGTAGGAGAGCTGAAGCTGGGGAGAGGGGGCGGGGCATGGCGTGGCCTGTAGGTGAGCTGAAGCTGGGGGAGGGGCGGGGCATGGCGCAGCCTGGCTCTGCCCCCTCCCCCGGCTTCAGCACTCCCAGCAGCTGCTCCAGCCTTGAGGGGACAGTGCCAAGCCAGCATTGTGCTGGCTCTGGCACCGCTGGCTTGGCACTGCCCCCTCAAGGCTGGAGCAGCTGCTGGGAGAGGTGAAGCCAAGGGTAGGAGGCGGGGCATGGCACAGCCTGGCTCCGCCTCCTCCCCGGCTTCGGCACTCCCAGCAGCTGCTCCCAGCGGGCCACCAACCCCCAACCATTCTTTACTGTGTTAGAGTGTCATTTTGTGTCATTTTGGTTGGTGGTGTGCCCCTGGATTTTTTTAATGTTAAAAGTGTGCCGCAGCTCAAAAAAGGTTGGAAAACACTGGCTTATATGAATATGAACATTTGGCAATCCAAGATGAATAGATGCATATATTCTGGATTGAGGAGATATATGAATTTTCTGCAAGAATTGTTGTCTAAAATGTTAGTTTTCTCAATGTAAAAATTTGTGTCCAATACTAGAGTCTTGAGCACAAAATCTTAGATATGAATTTTGACCCCAAGCTTCTGTTTTACTTTAGTTCTGAAATGCACACAAAGTCTAATTCCCTTTGATCTATGGCTTCAAAATTAATAATTTTGTAACCCAGTCAGCAGTTGTAACAAAATCCTCTTGCATTAACGATCCACATAATCAGTCGTGTTTTATAGGGTGAATAGTTCACGTTAGTGGATAAGTTGCTTGCCCAACATTGCCTTTGCCATGTTCTCATTTCCCTTCAGCAATGAGCAGATCTTTGGGGTCTAACTACCTATGATGATTACAAATATATTTATACATATAAAGCTTAAACACTCATTTTTAATGATGTTTGGTTTTTAGCCAGTCTGCAATAAAAAGTGACTAGGGAGGACAACATGCCAACATGTTTGTGCCTTCAGCCTCAATTTAATGCCTCTGTCTAGCAGTGCTATGGTTTTCATCTGGAAATCCTGTCTCAACACTTGCGTGCATCTGGTGTTTTAAGGTTTAATGTCAAATTAACTGGCCTGGTTGAAGCCAGACCCCTGCGTTCTCCAGGCAACGGTTCCAAAACAATGGTTAACAAGAGATTTCAATGTGTGAAATTGTAGGCAGAAAACAGAGAAGATGTAATTCAAGACTTATGTTATCATCCCAGATCTGTCTGAACAAGGTCATGAGTTCCCATGCAGCTGGAGGAACTTGCCTGCTCATCTTTTGAACTTCAGTTCGGTGTACCACAGTGTGCTTTCTGTCTTGGGATTTATGCACAACAAGATATGCTTTACAGAGCCTGTCTTAAGATATATCCAGAAATTGATCAGATATCTAGGCATAAACTGTTATGGTTTGCAGGTCTACCTTCAACTCTTGTGGTATGCTTCCACAGGGTCAGATATTTCCACCTAGAACAGCAGTCTCTGCCAAAGCTGATGATGCTTACTGAGAGAAAAGTACAATACCATGCAGAATCATCAGCTTATGGAAAATTAAATAGTAAACACATGAACTCTATCCCAAAGTCAGGTTTTAGCATGGCTGTTGAAAATGGAGTATAAGTCAAACATGAAGAATTATCTCATGCCTACAGTTTGTCTCTTTCCTTGCTTATAGAGTCGACTAATAATCTTCAGAGGGTGGCTTTTCTTCCTCCCCCTCTCAATCCCAAACTTTCTCCCACAGATATAGGGCCCTTCCACACAGCCCTATCTCCCTGAATATCAAGGTAGAAAATCCCACATTAGCTGAGTGTGGACTCAGATAACCCAGTTCAAAGCAGATATTGTGGGATTTTCTGCCTTGATATTCTGGGATATAGGGCTGTGTGGAAGGGCCTCCAGCTAGTGTAATAATTGGAAATGCTGGTTTTTTTTAAAATTAGTCAGAACCTTCAGCTAGCATAGCTAAATTGTCTGAAGAATCCTGAGAGATGCAATCCAAGAAAGTAACTTTTCTGGGCTTTATGCTAGCATATCCTCATAACCTTTTACATGCTATTTGAACTGTGCTATTGTGTGTATATGTTGTGCTTTTATATAGGTATTTTACAAGTCCAAACAAACAAACAAATAAATAAATAAATTTCTGTGTCTCCGGATGTGGTTCATAGAATGAATGGAAAGCTTCAATATTGGAATTGTGGATTCTTAATCCATATTTATGAATTTACGAATGTTCTATATTCAATAAGACCATGTAAATGTCATTGTAGCCCATCCCAGGATCCAAGAGCCAGATCAGCTGAAGGGGTTATTTATTTCAAGCATTTGTATCCCATCCTTCTCAACCCTTGAAGGGGGACTCAGGACAGCTTACAATTGGCAGTCATTAGATGCTGACAAAGAAACAGTCAGAGCACAAACAGTCAGAGCACAACCCGAGAAATTCACTCAGGTTGTTATTGGGTTCCATTTCCAGCCACTCTCCCACCACAATGCAAAGCTACAGACATAGGACCATTCTCATAACTCCCCATTATAGCCTCATTCATTAGTGAGAAGAGGCCAGAAACATCATCTTCATGTGCATCAACTGGAACAGATATTCTTTGCCTGATCTAGTTGTCAGCTCTTAAAATAGGCTGGGAGACACTGGACCAGGAGGAAGTTACTTAGTTGAGCATTCATAACTAGAAGAATATCACCAAGCACCTTTTCTTGTTAATTTTTAATGAATTAATGTGATATTTTAAAAACCTAGCCTCTAGACAGAAATATAATATTTCAGTTTACATTGGGCATTGCCTCTGTATGTTCTGACTGACTGACTGACTGACTTTATTATTTCTGAGTCGCCCTCCACGTTAGTGCTCCGGGCGACTTACACACAACAAATTCCACAATTAAAATAGAGTATTTAAAACTAGATTAAAATATTCAGTGGTTAAATGCAGGGGCCAGGCTCGGTATTTGAGTTCCTGGTTCTGCATTAACCATGGGCTTTCCTAAATAGCCAGGTCTTCAGAGCGGTCAGGAACTGGGGCAGGTCGAGGGAGGCTCTCTGGTCCGGTGGCATCGAGTTCCAAAGAACGGGGGCCACAACGGAGAACGATCTCCGTCTCGTGGTCTCCAGGTGGGCCTCTTTCAAGCCTGGTATGTGAAGAAGGTTCTTGTTTGCTGGCCGGGGTCCTTGAGCAAGCAGGCAACAACAGGCGGTCTTTTAGGTATGTTGGGCCCCGCCCCGTAGGGCTTTGAAAGCCAAGGTCAAGGTCTTGTGTAAGGCTCTATACTCAATGGGCAGCCAGTGCAGGCGCTGCAGAGATGGTGTAATGTGGCATCTCATCGATGTTCCTGTGAGAAGCCTGGCGGCCGCGTTCTACACAATCTGGAGCCTGCGGGTTAGTGTCCGGGTAGACCTACATACAAGCGTTACAGTAATCCAGCCTTGATGTAACCGTGGCATGGATTACTGTAGCTAGCGCCCGTCGGGAAGATAGGGCGCCAATTGTCTCGCTTGGCGCAGGTGGAAGAAGGCCCTTTTGCTCGTGGAGGCAACCTGGGCCTCCATCGACAATTTGGAGTCCAGGATAACACCAAGGCTTTTTACTGAGGGAATGGAATCAGCGGTTCCCCTTCAAGGGGGCAGCGAAAGGTTGTTCTGGGTGGCCCGGCCATAAGATCTCCGTCTTTGATGGATTTATTTTAAGTTTGTGGGCGCGGAGCCATTTTGTCACTGCTTCTAGGCCTCGAGTGAAGTTTTCGGGCACCGAAGTTGCGCCAGGCTCCAGTTTCAGTAGGATCTGGGTGTCATCGGCATATTGGTAGCACCCTAGGCCGAAGCTCCGGGCTATACCAGCCAAAGGCCGAACATAGATGTTAAACAACGTTGGTGATAATATGGCGCCTTGGGGCACTCCGCACTCGAGAAGAGATTTCCTAGATGTTTGGCCTAGCCATTCAACTCGCTGGCTACGTCCGCGCAGGAAGGAGCTAAGCCAAGCTAAAGCTGTTCCTTGTATCCCTATGGCGGCAAGTTGTCGTATCAGCAGATCATGGTCCACCGTGTCGAATGCGGCGGTAAGGTCCAGCAATACCAGAACTACTGAGCCTCCCTTGTCTAGTTGGCAGCGGATATAGTCCGAGATGGCCACCAGGACGGTCTCGGTCCCGTGCCCGGGGTGCTGTGGAAATGATTTTATTAACTGCCTCAGGTCCAGGGCTTTGAAGTGGTCAAATATCTGGTTAGTTGGTGTATGTAGTTCTTCTACCCTCTCACTCGTATCCTCAGGCACGGATAGCAGGTCTAGCCGAAGAGCGGTGATTTTCTCTATGAAGAATTCCTGGAATTCCTCTGCTGAGATGGCTGGAGTGTCCCTGGTTTTTGGCTGCGGATTGGTGGTGACCAAATCTCGGACAATCCTGAAAATCTGCGCTGGGCGCGATCTCGCAGCTGTTATTAGGGAGGTGTTGTGAATTTTCTTTGCCTCTTTTGTGGCCCGCTCATATGTCTTGCACATGTTTCTGAAGGCTGTTCTTGATGTCTGGCTAGGTTTCCGCCGCCAGGCACTCTCAGTTGTTTTTCGTTTTGCGCTTCAGTGACCTCAGTTCTTCGGTGAACCACGGAGAGCGGAAACTGCGTGGTCGGAAGAGGCGTTTAGGAGCTATTTGGTCGATAGCCTTAGACAGGGCTACATTCCACCTTTCTACTTGGTCGTTAAGGGGTACCTCCGGGGACTTCCACGGACTCTATGGCCGACGCAAATCTGGTAGGGTCCATGAGTCTCTTCTGCCGCGCCAGGATAGGTTCTGGATCTATCCTTGGTGGTAGAGGAATTTTGATGTTAACCTTCAGGGTGAAGTGGTCTGATCAGGGGACCTCCGTTGTTGCTTGTGGTGTAATCTTTAGCCCATATCCGAAGACTAGGTCTAAGGTGTGCCCGGCCTGGTGTGTGGGGCCGGATTCCATTAATGAAAGACCTAGAGTGTCCATGGAATGGATGAAGTCCTTTGCTAGGGAGATGACGTAGTCATGTCTGCATGGACGTTAAAGTCCCCTAGCACAATGAGTCTCGGCGATCTAAGGGTCCAGTCTGCAACAAGGTCAAGTAGTTTGGAGGTACTCTCCCTCGGGGCCCCAGGTGCACGATAGATTAAAAAGAATCGACAGGCTCTCCTTGGCATTTAGGGTAATTCCCAGGCACTCAATGCCAGTGATCTCCGGGGTCTGTACAGCTGTTATGGAGATGTGGTCCTGGACCAGTATTCCTACTCCTCCTCCCCTACCTCCAATTCTGGGTTGGGGAGCATCTGGAAGCCTGGAGGGGACAGCTCGCGGAGGGGTATATTGTCCCCCTCCCGGGTCCAGGTCTCAGTAATGCAGGTGATATCTGCGTTTTGCTCAGTGATATACTCACTTACGGTGGCTGATTTATTTAGTATGGATCTTGCATTGAGAAGCAGGAGGGACGAAAAGATAGGAGATGGTAGAGAGTAGGTGTTCTGTCGGGGAATGGGTCGCAGATTGGGAGAGGAGTAAAACTTCCGTTGATTCCCACAGCCTCTGTTTGTTGGCCGGCTTCTAGCTCTACCAGTTCCTCTTCCTGTAATTATTGGAATTCTTTCTCCAAGGTCTGGCGTGGCCGTGGTCGGGGGATGCGCAGGGTTTGATGTTCCCTGTCCCGGTCCCATAGGCTTACATGGAGCATCAGTTTGTGACAGACCCCATGAAAAGGGAAGGTCGTCCTAGCTGGCGATTTGTCCGCATCAGGTGTCCTTGAGCACACTTCCTGGCCGAGCTGATGTTCCCTATTTGAAGATGTTACGGGGGGTGTTATGGCAATCGCGGTCTTATCGATAGGATGAGCCTGGCTTCTAGTTGTTCTATGGGCGGGGGGCTGTGAAACAAGTAGTGCCATTTGTGAACTCTAGCAAAAGAGTAACCAATGGGAATGTTTCCTCTATTTCTTCTGAAAGCTTGGCAGCCCCAAAGTGTTTCCAAAGTATTGGAGATCAGGGCACTGGGAAATGATATCCAGACTCAGTACTGGTCATGGGTTGTCTAGGGAGAAGCTGCCATGGTAGTACCTTAAGTGTCTGGATGAACTGGTAGAAATGCATCAAGGCTGCTTTAAGATATTTGGCTACCTAAGGCAAAGGATATACCACGAGAAGATGTGACTCACTAGAAAATGAATGCGTGGTAAGTTAGAAAGTAGGGAAAGAGACAGATTACATTCAAAATGGACAGACTCAAGCAAGAAAGCCAAAGCACCAAGTTACAGGCCTGTTGATGACAGGATGACTTGGAGGTCTCTTGTTCAAGTCAACTTGAAGGCAGTTAGCAATATCAAGACAAATGACAAGATGGTTCTTAAAACCCCAACGTGCAGAAGATGACTAGACGACTAGTTAACAAACCTGAGGGCATTAGGAAAGTTTAAGAGGTACAGGCTCATCTCTGTCTCCAAGACAGAAGCAACCAAGGGACTCAAGAAGAACACATGGGAGCTGACCCTGCTCTAGTATCTGCCATATGAAGTGATCACCTCACTCTGTCTAATAGTAGGTCGCCTCTAAAATGTCCTCAGTACATACTCTCCATTCACGGCTAAATCAATGGCACTTCTATGTTGAACCATGATTCCCACAAATCACTTGGGAAATCACATATTTCTGAGCACTCAATTCATCAGATTGTCAGAACTTTTAAAAATCAAACTAAAGGAACTTCATTGCAGGATGTGATTATAGTTTGTGCATATAACACATATCATGAAACAAATTAGTCTCTTTTTATTAATTACTAGCCATCCCCAGCCACGCATTGCTGTGGCCCAGTCTGATGATCTGGAAAATAAAGTAATGAGAAAGTGTTGGTTTCTAATATATGTAATTTATGCTTGTGGGTAAACAGTACTTCTTGTTGTTTTTTGTCAGTGTTGATGTAGAGATTGTCTGGTATGTCTACTCTGAAACATGGAACTTATTATTTTCCTTCTTTAGAGGTCCCCTTCAAATCTATGATATTATATCTGTCATATGCATATGTGTATGTGTATCATATATATCCTTCTATATCTATGACTGGATGGCTCTTTGTCAGGAGGGCTTTGATTATGTTTTCTTGCCCTGGTGAAGGGAGGTGGACTGGATGGCAATGGAAAATTAAGGCAGCATTTTTAAACCTGGGGGTTGGGACCCCTGAGGGGGTCATGAGGGGGTGTCAGAAGGGTTGCCAAACACCACCAGAAAATACAGTATTTTTTTGTTGGTCATGGGGGTTCTGTGTGGGAGGTTTTGCCCAAATGCCGGTCTGAGTCCCTCGATAGAGGTGAGAAGGTCGGGGTACAAAAGTTTTGAATAAAATAAATAAATACATTTTATCGTTGGTAGGGTTCAGAATGCTCTTTGATTGCAGGTGAACTATAAATACCAGTAACTACAACTCCCATATGTCAAGGTCTATTTTCCCCAAACTCCATCTGTGTTCACATTTGGGCATATGGAGTATTCGTGCCAAGTTTGGTCCAGATCCATCATTGTTTGAGTCCACAGTGCTCTCTGGATGTAGGTGAATGACAACTCCCAAACTCAAGGTCAATGCCCACCAAAAACCTTTCAGAATTTTCTGTTGGTTGTGGGAGTCCTATGTGCCAAGTTTGTTTCAATTCCATCGTTGGTGGGGTTCAGAGTGCTCTTTGATTGTAGGTGAACTGTAAATCCCAGCAACTACAAATCCCAAATGACAAAATCTACTTTTGAGTGATGGTCACTCCTTGGGGGTAATAAGTGTATTGTGCCCATATTTGGTGGGAATTCATCCAGTGGTTTTTGAGTTATGTTAATCCCACAAACGAACATTACATTTGTATTTATATAGATAATGGAGATGATGCTCTCCATCTTCCAACAACAGTTAGAAATCTTTGAAATTTTTTTAAATGAAATCTTGTTGGTTCTATTGTCATAATGAATCAAAAGTGTTACGTCATGTGTCGCATAATAGAGTACTTCGGTTTTTGTAATTGTTTTTAAAATTTGTCTTCATTTACTCTGTTGGTGTTCTGGAGTTCCTTACCCTCTCCTTGGTATTTCTGCATATTTTTGTATGTCATTTTAAAAACAAACACGAGGAGACAGAACACATGTTTCCATGTAGAAAGAAGAGGAATTATGGAATAGCTGAGAGCTCATACTTCACCTCCTTGGGGTTAATTTGTGATAGTCTTCTCATTATAATTTAAATATAATAAGAAAACTAGATAGCAGATTTCTGTCTTCTCAAAGCTTAATAATGTTCCCCAGAGGGTTATCTTGTTGTATTTGGCAGAATCCTAAAATAACTTCAAAGAGGGCTTTTATTTTATTTTGTTTCATTGGGAACCAAACTGGCTGCTGTTCTGTTTAGATCCTTTCAGACACATATGTTTCAGGCCACTTTGCCACAGTAAAATCCCTGTTACAGATATAATACTGGATATGTAGTGACACGATACTGCTCTTATAATACTGGGAATTTTACATGATTAAGGTGTTTTCCCCCCAAACATGGATAAGCACTACATGGAGAGCAGCTACATCTCTAGGGCCACTGTGCAAATGAAGCCAGGAGAGTGGCTATTGTGTGTTAGGACATGTTGTGCGTTGGAACATGTTGCGCATTGGGATATGTTTCACATAATCACAGTTCACTAGCATCGTTGCCAACCATGTTAGAATATAGCTCTATTATTGCAAAGTTACACATTGTAGCCTCTGATATGGGATCTTGTCCAATGTCTTCATTATTCAAGAAATAACATTATGTAATATGATTTTTGTTCCTGGATTATAAATATCATTTCCTAATTGGTTCTATCATTTAAAAACATGGAAAAGTTTATTAAAGTGCAGAAACTTTGTGTTCCACAGCACCCTTTGCTATAGTTTTTCAATGAATATCTCAGGGCCCTTCCAGATAGGCCCTATATCACAGGATGTGATCCCAGGTTTCCTGCTTTAAACTGGATTATATGAGTCCCCACTTCCAGATAATCTGGGACAAACAGAAAATCTGGGATCAGATCCTGGGATATAGGGCATGTCTGGAAGGGCCCCCAGTGAGAAACCCTTATATTTGGTCACAGAAGTCCCTAAAGCTGGCTTCTATACATGTAATGGAAAGTGCCTGTGCTGGTTTGGAAAAACCTGGATGTGATTTCAGGAAAAGGTGGAAGAATGTAAAGTCTAAGAATAGCCATACACACATAGAGATGAGAGGGAGAAACAATAAAAGTTTTCTATGTCCTGATATTCTCAATTCTTTTTCAGGATATTTGGTACAGAATTATTGCTTTATTTCCAAAATGAGGTCTAGAGAGGAAAGAGAAAGCTGGGTGGATATGCTGGAGTCCCATTGCAGTCAATTGTTGGTCTGCTCTGATACTAACCCAAGCAACAACTAGTCAGAGAGGAAGGAAGGAAAACAAAGGCTAGAATGCCCTCCCGTTAGTCATTCTTGAAAACTTACCCTTTATTTGTGTTCATTATCGTTCATCGTGTTACTAAGGGTACATAAAATTTTATTCAGAAATAAAAGCTGAAGGAAATGAAGTTACTTATTTCCCAGGTCTGACCCCCACAGAATATAGAAATCTATCTCAAGGACTTTGTCCCTGAGAAATATTCTTCCAGACAATATTCTCTGACAAGCAGAACTTGCACTTTTGCATGGCCACAATCTAGAATATTAAATGCAGCCAGTAAATTTTGTCAGCTAGTGAAAACTTGGGACCATTCCCAGAATTATCTGAGATTGGAACGATGCTAATGAGAATGATCTTGCATGACCTAAGAAAAAGAAAAAAGATGTGTATCAACCCACCTGTTAAAAAAACTCTTCATTTAACTAGTGTATAAAGTGTGAAGGCATTGTCTCTTTTAACACTAATAATATAACACAGTGTTGCCCCATCCCATTCAGTAGGAACAGGGGATTTGGTGTTGCCAGGGATTTGTTGTTGTCTCACCCCATTCAGAAGAAAAAAAAAGGAAGAAAACGGTTTTTACAGTGCAGCTTTCTTGCGCTTGTTCCTACTAAATGGGGTGGGATAATACCATATCCTTGGCAACAATATATCAAAGTGCTATATTATTTTTAAAAGGGCAACGAGTACCAGAAGCCTGCACAAGAGAAGGCTGAGAGGAGACATGACCTTGTAGAAATATGCGAGGGAAAGTCATATGGAGGAGGGAGGAAGTTTGTTTTCTACTGCCCTGGAGACAAGGACATGGAAGAATGGCTTCAAACTTCAGGAAAGGAGATTCCATCTGAATATTAGGAAGAACTTCCTGACTGTGAGAGCTGTTCGGAAGTGGAACTCTCTGCTCTGGAGTGTGGTGGAGGCTCCTTCTTTTGAGGCTTTTAAACAGAGGCTGGATAGCCATCTGTTGGGGGCACATTGAATGTAATTTTCAGAGGTAGAATCCTGCAGAGGTGAGAGGATCCCTCTTGTCCAGACAAGAAACAATCAGGGCCAGCTAATCACCTCCCAACAAAGGATTCCCCCAGGCAGTTAGAAGCCAGACCTTGAAAATGCTGGACCATTAAATGCTAACCAAGATGGCCAATTGAAATATTCACACCTACCTTGAACAGACAAGAGTTCTTTCTCCCACCCTGGAGATTCCACAGACATATAAACCTAATTTTCCTAGTTTCCAACAGACCTCACAACCTCTGAGGATGTCTGCCATAGATGCAGGTGAAATGTCTGGAGAGAATGCTTCTGGAACATGGCCATATAGCCTGGAAAACTCACAACAACCCAGTGATTCCAACCATGAAAGCCTTTGACTATGCATTTAAATACTATGTTTGTAAGATACACTCCTATCACTTACATCTCCCAACAGGATGAGACCATAAGGCAGGGGTGCTCACACTTTTTCAGCATGCAAGCTACTTATAAAACAACCAAGTCAAAATGATCTACCTAGCCACTACAAAAATGTGAAACATATAACACAATATCTGCTTTGAACAGGGTTTTCTGAGTCCACTCTGCCATATAATCCGATTCAAAGCAGATAACATGGGATTTTATTCAACTGTGTGGAAAGGACCTCAGATAACCCAGGGCCCTTCCACACATCCTATTTTACAGTTGACACACACAAACTGATTTCTTACTACTGGACAAATTGCTGCCAAATTTGGCCACAAGACACCTACAAGGACTGACCCTCACTAAAAAGATTGATTTTGTCATTTGGGAGTTGTAGTTGCTGGGATTTATAGTTCACCTACAATCAAAGAGCATTCTGAACCCCACCAACAACAAAATTGGGGCAAACTTCCCCACAACCAACAGCAAATGTTCAAGGCAGAGAGGAAGGAAAGAACGAGGGAGGGAGCAAACAGGAAGGAAAGAAGGCAAGGCAAGAAGGAGGGGAGAAAGGAAGAAAGGAAGAAAAGAGATGAGGAAGGAAGGAAGGAAGGGAAATGAGGGGGAGAGTGGAAGGAAGAACAGAAGGGAGGGAGGGAAAGAAGGGAAGGAAGAAAGGATGGCCTTCCTCCCGCCCTGCCTGCGATCTACCAGGACCACTTACGCGATCTACCAGTAGATCGCGATCTACCTAATGAGCACCCCTGCCATAAGGCTATTCAATTGCACATTGGACTTATCACAGTGGCTGGCTCCATGTTCTTGAACTCCACAATCTGTGCAATCAATAGACCTTTGAAACTAGGTCACAATAAACAGCCAGGCTGCCATCTTGCTAGTGACAAATAATCTCTGGTACTCAAAGACACTAGTTGTCTCCTATTCGAAGAAGCTCCTTACGTTACAAGTATGACACATTTGTGGGTAAACAACCGCCAAGAAGAACTGAGTGTAAGATCTCAGCCTCTAGCTCAGGACTGTCCTTCAGGCATACTGTTCCCCAGAACCAATGAACTAAATAAGGACTTTTGCAGATGAAGTGTCTTTAGGGTCAGATGTGCTCCAGTCTTATTCATTCCTGCTGCTCACAAAATCAGACAGCAGCCTTCATCTTAATATGTTTCATTCCAAATCATTCCAAAAGATTACGTAATAGATGAGCTGGAACACATTTCCGCAGAATGTGGGCAATAATTCTAAATTCAGTGACCTTTTCATCTATGATTGAGAGCTTTCTATTTGGCAGGGGGAAATAACCCTGTTCTGGATTATACTATCCCATTGTGATATATAATCCATTCAAACTGTAGGTTTGTTAAAATTGAAAAGAAAAACATTTTATGTAGTGTCTTATTATTTTGGTCTGTTATGTAACTTGCACGCTGTCCTCTTTGCTAACATTTGATTTTTTCCCCCCGTCTCCCACCTCACATCATGATAAATTGAAAGGGATTAATAAAATAAATGCCCTGTGAGTTGAAAATGCATTCTGCCGACTTTTGTATGACTGATGATCTTAGAATCCCTTAATTCACATCTAAGCAAACTCTTTCCAGAAACATGGGGACATTAGGGGGGGAAACAGCTCTCTGTAAAGCAAAAATAAACCAAAAACATTGAACTGTCTCTAACCACCAGTAGTCAGCTCTCCACATTTGCAGATTTGACTTTTGTGGATTTGATTGTTTGCAGATTTGTTTAAAATGTTCCCTCTAGGAATCTTTGGGTCCTCCATGGATTTATGCTGGTAGATCTAGAAATCCCTAGAAAGAGTTCTATGAATATCTAGGTTCTCCAACATGATTATTTCATCGGTTTCTGGTGGAAGTTGGCCACAGAGTCATGCTGAAGCCCCTAGAGCAGAGCTTTCCAAACATTCATGTAAGTGAATTTGTCCATTGAATAGACAGAAAAGAATTATAATGTCTGCAACAGTCCAAAAAGTGGGTTATGATAGTATAAGACGTAGAATCATAGACTTACATCACTCTCATTATTAGAATGCATGTTGTTTATATTTATTTCTGACTGCTAGAAAATGTCGACCATTTCCGCTATCTTGGTAGCCACCTCTCCACAAAAGTCAGCATTGCCAATGAAATACAACACCGCCAGAGCTGTACAAATTCAGAATTTTTCTGAATGAAAGAGAGAGCATTTGAGGATTGGGATATCCATAGAGACACCAAGGTGCTTGTTTATAAAGCTATTGTCCTCCCAACCTGGCTATATGCCTGCGAAACGTGGATTGTCTATGGATGTCACACACAACTCCTGGAACAATTCCATCAGTGTTGCCTCTAAAAAATCCTGCAAATCTCTTGGGAAGACAGATGGGCAAATGTCAGCGTACTGGAAGAAGCAAATACTACCAGCATTGAAGCAATACTCCCACGCCATCAACTCTGCTGGACTGACTATGGAAAATGGAATGTTGGTGGACAGGAAAAGAGATTTAAAGATGGGCTTAAAGCCAACCTTAAAAACTGTGGCATAGAAACCGAGAACTGGGAAGCCTTGGCCCTTGAGCACTCTAGCTGGAGGTCAGCTGTGACCAGCAGTGCTGTGGAATTCAAAAAGGCACAAATGGAGGGTGAAAGGGAGAAAGGTCCCAAGAGGAAGGCACACCAAACCAACCTCATCTCCCCAAGACTGGGACCACACATAATAACCAATAGCACCCAATAAAAACCAATGTTTAAAACCATTTCGCTGTGTGAATGTTAACATTTTAAATAAATAAACACACAGTCACCTACATACCCACCGTCAAAACACTACATTTGGAATGCCATCATACTTGGACAATAAGGGATCGCCTAAGTAATATTTCTTTCTGACTACTGTTGTCAACAAGTTGCAGACTGAGCTCATGAGGGGCCAGCTTCTGCTTGGTTCACTGCTGATTGTTGGCTGTGAAGTGGATGGACACATCATTCTTCAGCATCTTGATCACCAGCAACACAGAACACCATCCCTTGATGCAGCTGGATGGATTTTAAGATATGTTTGAAAGTTCAGACTGGAAGGCCATAACAACACCATGGCTAGATGTTGGATCTTGGTATAGAGTAAATATAATTGTCATAGCAATGAAACTGTCCACCTTCTGGAGCTGAAGTAGACTCAGCATAGGGACTCAAACTTAAGAGTTTGGGGAAAGCTTTTTAAAACAGTTTTTTTAGTCCTAATGAGTATAACCAGAATGCTCTAATGCTGGTGATGACAATCAAAGCCATAGATGGTTCAGTTCCAGGATATTTGGCTGACCGTATCTCCTTGTACAAACCTTTCTGGGCCTTGAGATCTTCAGGAGAGATCCTTCTCTCAGTCCCACCTCCATCTCAAGCTCAGTTGGTAGAAATGAGAGAGCAGGCCTTCTTTCTCAGTGGCTGCCTCATGAATCGGGAACTTCCTTCTTCTTAGAGAAGCCAGAATGGTCCCTTCCCTACTGTCCTGATGGCAGGCTAAAACCTTTTTATTCAAACAGGCATTTATTTATTTATTTATTTATTTATTCGTATCTGTCTGTCACCCCTCCCAATGGCTCGAGGCGACTCACAACATAAAAACAGCCAATACAACGAAAGTTAAAACCACAATCAAACTACAGATAAAAAGGCACACTAGGTCGCACATTAAACACTGCGACAACAGAAGGTAATACAAGATGGCGGTATGCAGAGGGAGACTGCATTTCATCCAACCCCAAAAGCCTGCTGAAACAACAGAGTCTTGCAGGCTTTCCTAAATGAGAGGATGTTCTGAATGGCACGAACGTCGGCGGGCAATGAGTTCCAAAATGTTGGAGCCACGATCGAAAAGCCCGGCAACGGGTCGCAGTCAGGCAAAATGTCTTTGGACTAGGAACAACCAGGAGGTTATGTTCTTCAGAACGCAGAGATCTGGTGGGATAATATGGGATGAGGCTGTCCCGAAGAACACTGGCCCCAGACCATGTAAGGCCTTAAAAGTCAAGACTAACACTTTTAAAGATGAAGGTGTTTAAGACCTAGTCAGGGGGTTTTATATGCTTTTATGGTTGTAACCCAAATTGTTTTTATTATTAATGCTGTGTAATGCTGTTTTAATATTTGAATATTTGTACATTTTAAGTTGTATTGTTATGCTTTTAATTGTGAGCAACTTTAAGTCTCCATATGGTGAGAAAAACAGGATATAAATAAACATAATAATAATAATAATAATAATAATAATGGAACTTTGAAAAAGGAGACTGAGGGCCTGATTCTTGCAGCCCAAGGACAAGCAATTAGAACAAATGTTGTCAAAGCCAGAACTGAAAAGTTGACAACAGATTCCAAATGTAGACCCTGTAAAGAAGCAGATAAAACAATGGTTCACATACTCAGCTGCTGCAAGAAGATCACGCAGACTGACTACAAGCAGAGGCATAATACTGTTGCTTAGATGATCCATTGGAACGTGTACCATAAATACCATCTGCCTGTGACAAAGAACTGATGGAATCACAAGCCTGAAAAAGTTACAGAAAATGAACCCATCAAACTACTTTGGGACTTCCTAATTCAGACTGACAAGAGTTTTGGAGCACAATACTCCTGATCTCATGATTGTGGGGAAAAAACAAGAATGGATCATCGATGTTGCAATCCCAGGTGATAGCAGAATTGATGAGAACCAACTGGAAAAAGCTTACATGATATAATGATTTAAACGTTGAACTGCAAAGACTCTGGCACAAGCCAGTAAAGGTGGTCCCAGTGATGATTAGCACACTGGGTGCAGTGCCTAAAGACCTTGACCTGCACTTAAAAACAATTGGTGCTGACAAAATTACCATCTGCCAGCTGCAAAAGGCCACCCTGCTCAGATCTGCATGCATTATTCACCAACATATCACATAGTCCTAGACACTTGGACAACGTGTGATCCAATAGAAAAGCCGGCATAGTGATCTTGTTTGCTGTGTACTAATCTCGTTGTGTATCAAATAACAACAACCACCCACCACCCTATCTGGATGTTGCTTGGATCATCTTAAAGGGAAAAGTCAGAAGTCTGGTCATGTTTCATGATCACATATCGTGTCGCATCTGATTAATAGTTTGAAATCACATTTCACCCTGTGTTCTTTGTAACTGCTGCCCTGAACACTAAAACTTGGACAATGTCTGATCTTCCCAATTTTGTCTCCTTGTGTGATAAAAATATGCTTCTTGGGGGTCAATGAAAATGCCAGTAATTACGGCATTGGCATTCTTCAGCAATAATAATGCAGTCCAGAAGGTTTCTTAAAATTATCATGCAAAGCAAATGAATCACAGCTGCATCATCTACTTCAACATTCTTCCTGTTCTATAGCTCCTGTGTTCATTTCCTTAAATAAATCAAACCAAGAGCAGAATCAATTTAATTAGCTATCAATTGGCTTTTGTTAGGTTCCTTTTAGTTACATCCAAAAGGAAGAGGACGTCAAATGCAAAGAAAGAAACATGAAATGGCTCAAATAGTCTCCTGATATCCAAAACTGTAAGTACCGAAGGACTTATCAAGCTTTGTCGTTTACTGAACAATAGGTGCATTTAAACTGTTGAATGAATGCACTTTGATACCAGTTGAACTTCATTGGCTGAATGCTATCAAATCATGGGAGTTGTAGTCTGCCAAAGGGTTCTAGGGCATCACCAGAATACAAATCCCAGAATTGCATTATCCTTCAGAGTGGGACAAAGCTTGCAAAGACAAGGGGACTAACTAACTGGCACAAATCATTTCAGGTAAACGGCTCACGTTTCTCAAGCATTCACAAACATTCAGATTTAGTATTCGAGATCTGTGGCACATGTTGGAGATCAGCCAATGACTAACCCAACACTCGCAACTTAAAATGGGCATTTTGCATGACTGTAGTATTGATTACAGCAGATATCTTACTTGTCAGACAGTTGTTGCAAATTGAGCAAGTTCACGAAACTTTGATCTGAAATGAATTTGTTTAACTTATTGATGCCACAAGGCTTTTTTGTTGCTGTTTTAGGTCCAATCATATATCCACCTATCCAGCATTAGTCTCCATTACCAAACAGCTGACTTCTAATGAATAGACAACAACTAAAATTGAATTGCTTACCCCTTCTCACTGTGAAACTCAAATGTATTTACCACCCTATCCAGTAATCCTACTTTCAAGTCTTACAGCTTTGAAGGCCTCAAAGTTGCCCAAATGTCTTCATTTCTCCTATGGAAATTTCTTTGATAACTATTGCAAAAACAAGTCTTTTCAGGCATTTGAGAAGAATTTTTGCAAGGGGACACGATGGTCTGATTATTTTCTTGCACGACTCATAATATATATGAACAAAAAGATAAAAACAACTGTGGGAAAATGTAGATATCCAACCAGACAGTAAGAATGATATCTGGCAACAAAATAGAAAGGAAAGCGGATAATTTTATAAGCTCTGTCTGCAGCTGTGAACATGACTAACACTGTTTGAATGATTTAAAGAGCCAGCCAAGAGAAACACTGCTGTAGATTAAGGAGAAACTGATAAAAATGCAAAGCAAGAACAGGCTTTGAAATGAACCGATGGACACAACCACACACCACATCCCAACATTTCACAAATGCAAATAAGGACCCTTGCGGCCAAGTTATATCAAAATGAGGTCAAGGTGGCAAACTGTACCCTCAATTCACGTCTGACACAATAAATAATAAATAAATAATAAGATGGGAAATGTCATTAATGAGGAAAATCAGACAAGTTAGGAGAAGCTACAACAGTTTTCTTAGGCCTGAGTTTACCGTAGAGGACAAATTTGCTGTGATTGAAATAAGTTAAGGACTACGGAAGAGCAGATAGAAACCAGGGGATTTTATAAGGAACTGAAAAAGTTGGACATTAAAGGATTAATAGGGACTGTCCCTGCCAAACTGGGAATGTTGGAGGGTATTACAATAAAAAAGACATACATAATTTGGGAAAAGATGACTAATTGAGAAACAGCATTGTGTACGATAGCTGACATGGTGTAGTGGTTTTGATGTGAGACCTGGAGACCAAAGTCTGAAATCCCACTTGGTCATGGAAACCTGCCCAGTGACTTTGGCACTGTCACACTGTCTCAGATAAAAGGCAATGGAAACCCCACCCCCACCCCGGATGGATGTTGCCTGCCCTCAAAAGCGTAATAGGTTCTCCATAGGGTTTGGCATAAGTAAAAGGAAAAAAACCAAGTTAGTACAGCAAATCGGAAATCCTAATTTTAAGTAGATACACTGGTGATTTGGAGCCACTAATTCCCTTTGAAGAAGTGGACAGAAGAGGTACTTCACCTCCAAGTCCCCAACAAGCCTCTTTCCAAAAGTTGACAAAACCATGTCTTACACTAAAGTTATGTTGCATGTAGTTCATGCATTAAATCCACTGTGCAACCCTTGTTTAGAATGGCAATATGGTTTAACTGAATCAAAAGACTGCTATGGATTTTGAAGAGGCACAAATTGAGTGAGAAAGGGAAAAACGTGCCAAGAGAAGGTGCATCAAGCAAACCCTTGTCAGGACCATCTTCCATCAGGAAAACTATGGCTTCATTGTAATAGACCATGTGGACCCAGAATAAGTCTCTGCAGCAATTTACGGACCCACTGCCAAGATTCTACCCTTGGAAGACAACCGTACTTGGCCACAAGTGATAGCCTATGATATGATATGATATGACCAAATGTATAACTAAATGTCCTTGCTTTCAACCTTGAACCGTGTGCAGTACATCTACAGCAGACAAAAGTGACCAACTGCTTCCATAAGCAAATTTAAACATGTGGAAGATGGTAACAGCATTCCAGCCTTTGAGCTGCATTGCTCTAAATATGCAAAATTGGAAGGGTAAACGTAAGCCAGAATGCCAAAGCCTATCCTTTTGCTGCCCTGTCCATTTGTTTGCATAGTACTGCTTGACAGCCATGTGAGCCTCCCAGAGTCTCTTTGGGGAGAGGGGGTGGGATATAAATAAAGTTTATTATTATTTATTATTCCTGTGTGTGTCTGGCTATTGCCTTTGTGTCTGCTGAAATCATAATGAAGATTATGATCAAGCCTCTCCTACTTGCTGGCCACACTGCTGCCCCATTTGGAAAGAAGGAGAAGGGTGAAGGTGGCAGTGTCCTTATGGACAGTGGACCAGGCCAAAAGAGGGCCAATCCCACTGTCCAGACAGCCACTAAGCTGGTAAATAAGTTGCAGATACCAAAGTATCTTCCAACTTTGCTTAATTAGAGCAAAGTCAGGGCAAGAGCGAAATACTTAGGATCCTTAACAGAACTCACTATGCATTATGGAGACCAGTGTTTCCCAAACGGTGGTCTTCCAAATGTTATAGACTTCACCTCCCAGAATCCCAGATCATTTGACAAGGCAGCTGAGCCTCCTTGAAGTACAAAACACCTGGAAGACTATTGGCTATTGTCTGAATGAACAACCACGTTTACAGATCGAGTGGAATTGTTTTTAGTGGCAACATGGTTTTATGCTGGGCTTTTAATGTATTTTAATATGTTGTTGTAGTTGTTTTTAAATTGTATAGCATTGAATCTTGCTGTAAGCCAGTCTGAGTCCCTCTATGGAGGTGAGAAGGTCGGGGCACAAAAGTTTTAAATAAATAAATAAATAAATAAATAAGACTAGAGTTTGGGAATTACTAGTGTAGACTGCCACAGCTGGATTCAAGCTTGAGTACAGATTTTTGTATTTGTGTAGAAAAGTCACAAATAAATTGAGTAGGAATAAAGAAATGTTAAAGTTGAATGGAGAAGCAATAACACCTAAGCTGGGTAGGAAACATGAAGTTTAATGAACAAAGATCCTGAATAAAGCAACAATGAGAAATGAGGACTTAAAAACAGGGAGAAGCTAAATGATGCAGGCCTTAACCTCTACTGAAGGAACATGAAAAGTGGCATGATGTGATCAAAAGGATATGCAGAAAAGATAATCTAAGTGGCAGAAAGTTGGAAAGAAACTAGGAGGGAAAGACCAGTTAATGGAAGACTGGTTAACAAAGAATTACAGTAATCAAGATGAAAAATGAGTAAAGAAGGAACAGCAAAGGTCTTTGCAAAAGAAGCAGCCTGAAATGGTCTGCAGATAACAAAGAAAAAATGACATGACTTAACTACTTAGCTTCAGTATAAAGAACAAAAACAAGAGTCAATAATAAAACTAGGAATGCTTGTGTGCTTCTTCACCAAAATGGAAAAAACCCCACATCATTAACAGTAATAAAGAATATAGATTGGGGAAAGGATTTGGGGGAAAACAAGCAATTCCATCTGTGTTGTGTTATGTTTCAGAGCTCAAGAAAAACCAGAGTCCTTCCAAATGGCTTTTTGCAGCATTCATTGACTTCTCCTCAGCCTTTGATCTAATTAATAGGAATCACTTGTAGGGCAAGCTTGCTGGGATCAATATCAATAATCTTCACTCACTATACAAACATGAAGATAAGGATTAGCACAGAAGATTGGTGGAGGAAATGTGTACAACAAAAATAATCAGACTAGAGGTGACTTATTAGAACCTCCTGTTTAATCTTTATATCAATAGCAATGTAACCATGTTAAATTGCCCAGGTCACTTCTCTCCTTCAATAGGAAAGTGTAAAATTGCCACCTTCATCATATAAGCTGATGATCCTGTTTCCTATACCATTAAGTTTCAGGTGACAATGAAACATTCATATTGAAACAGATAAGATGAACCATAACATGATGCTTAATGCCCGATGAAACTTGTGGAGTGTAGCAATAAAGCTGTGTGTCACCAACATAAAAATCATAATACTCAACAAGATTACCTAGCAACCATGGATATAAAATGAAAGCAACAAAGGACCCAGAAAAGAACCATATGCAGATGCTACCGAAAGAGAAAAAAATGGATGAGACAGAACCATAAGTCAGAACATTAAAATAATGGACTGAGAGATAGAAAGTAAGTATTTAATACCTGTGGGAGTGGAGTTACAAGAAAAATATGAAGTCACTCTTCTGTCTAATTCTTTTGGTACGGTAGAAACAAGCCTGTGTAGACTCATAGAGTTGGATCATCCAGCCCAGCCCCCTGCCATGCAGGAACACACAAAGCGCCCCTGACAGAAAACTATCCAGTTTGTTTTAAAATCCTTTAGAGAAGGAGACGCTGCCATACTCAAAGGCAGTATATTCCACATTTCATACTATCAAGAATTTTTTTCTTGATAGTTTCAGGTGGCTTCTCTTTTCCTCTGGTTTGAATGCATCTGAGTCTCTAGAGCAGAGGTCCTCAAACTAAGGCCCGGGGGCTGGATACGGCCCTCCAGGGTCATTTACCCAGCCCTCACTCAGGGTCAACCTAAGTCTGAAATAACTTGAAAGCACACAACAACAACAATCCTATCTTGAAATACTAATAAGTTTATATTTGTTAAAATTGTTCTTCATTTTAATTATTGTATTGTTTTTAAGTGGTTTTTGCACTACAAATAAATTATGTGCAGTGTGCATAGGAATTCATTCATGTTCTTTCCCTAAATTATAATCCGGCCCTCCAACAGTTTGAGCACCTGGCCCTCTGTTTAAAAAGTTTGAGGACCTCTGCTCTAGAGTGACAGAAAACAATCTTGATCCATCTTTCAAGATGACATTCTTTCAAATGTTTAAACATGGCTATCATATCGTTTCTTAACCTTCTCTTCTTCAGGGTAATCATACTGTATTTCCTGACCTGCTCCTCATTGCAGCCTGGTGTCCAGACCCTCGACCATTTTTATATTCACTACCGTCTTCTCTGCATTCATCTCTTAATTAATGTAATATTGCAAGAGAGGTAAGAGATAACTCTTACAATGAAAAAAACAAAACCTTCAGTTTCTTGTTTAATGACTAGTGGAAAGAAAATAAAATTGCACAAAATAGCCAAATGTATGCAAATGACTATTTTAGTCTTTTATAGAGATGCGAGGCACAAAATTTAGACGAGTTCTTTTAAAAATCTAAGTGTATGCAATCCATCCCAAACTTGTTCCATTTGCGTAAAACTGGCATGATTATTAATAGGTCACTCTTATGGTCAACAATCTATGAATAGCACAGATGTACTGTACGTTTCCTGAACAAAATACGTGCTCCTTTCCCCCATTTTAGCAACAGCATTACGGTTTCTCTTTTACCAGATGGAAAACTGGTATATGTTTACCAAGAAGTAGTAGCAATCAGTTAATTTGTGCCTACGGTGAATTTTATACTTCTCACTTAGGGTCGAAAGATAAACAACCCAAATCCCAACAGAACTGGTACAAGCCTTCCTGTACTTGGCTTTCTGCCTAAGAAAGGAAACTTAAAGAAGCTGTCTCAGAAACGGAGTCATGGGACACATTCTCAGATGATTCCATCAGCGGGTCTGTTATATTATAATATTGTGCTTGGCAGAAAGTCTGTGACTAGGCTAAAGTTAGATTTTTTTAAAAAAAAATCAGGCATAAAAGTGGATTTTTGAGGCATGCAGCCTAGTATCACAAAATGAGACAGGACAATTTTTTAACACTTAAACCTTCCTTTAAAGGATTGTTATCCAGCCCAGCTTTGTCCATGATAATTCTGTCAACTCGCTATCTTGCAGATTCCATCATTTGCTCTGGAAGTCTAGTTTCTTATATCCATTCTTATACCTAGGAATGCTTCCCAATGTATAGTCTATTATTCTAAGGCTGGGTTCACATATTTTTCTAGACAATGGGCCTCACACTATTCTTTAGCTAGCGCTCGGAATTTAGTTCTTGGACTATAACAACTAGCTATATGGGGGAATTATGGGTGTTACTGTCCCCAAATTAGTTTTCAAAAACTCAAGGTGGAGGAGTGGCTGCATAAGGAAGGGAAACCAGAATGGCCCCCTCCCTGCTGTCCTTCCGGCGGCAGGCAAAAACATTTTTATACAGGCAGGATTGTAAAGAAGGTGGTTTTTAAGATCAAGTCGGGGGAAATGTAGTTTTTAGCTTTATGTTTCTATGGATTTTAACTATGAATTTTTTAATGCTGTTTATATTTAATTCTGTTTTAATGTTTGTATATTTTTAGATTTTAAACCGAATTGAAATGCCTTTAATGTAAGCCGCTTTGAGTCTTCTTGTGGAGAGAAAAAGTGGGCAATAAATAAACATCATATAGATAGATAGATAGATATCTCCACCAATCTATAGAAAGGCTGGTATGTTTTCACTCCAGAAAAATAGGCTGTCAGATTCCCTTATAGCAGTGGTTTTTAACCTTTTTTCAAGAACCACTGCTATAAGGGAACTCTTATTGCAGTGGTCATCCATAGGGATACCAAGGACATCCGTAGGGATACCAAGGTGCTTGTTTATAAAGCTATTGTCCTCCCAACCCTGCTATATGCCTGCAAAAGGTGGACTATCTACAGACGTCACACTCAACTCCTGGAACGATTCCATCAGTGTTGCCTCCAAAAAATCCTGCAAATATCTCGGGAAGACAGGCGGACAAATGTCAGCATGCTGGAAGAAGCAAAGATCACCAGCATTGAAGCGATGGTCCTCCGCCATCAACTCTGCTGGACCGGCCACATTGTCCGAATGCCCAACCACTGTCTCCCAAAGCAGTTGCTTTACCCCAACTCATGAATGGAAAATGAAATGTTGGAGGACAGGAAAAGAGATTTAAAGATAGGCTCAACGCCAACCTTAAAAACTGTGGCATTGACACCAAGAACAGGGAAGTCCTGGCCCTTGAGCACTCTAGCTGGAGGTCAGCTATGACCAGCAGTGCTGTAGAATTTGAAGAGGCACGAATGGAGGGCGAAAGAGAGAAATGTACCAAGAGGAAGTGTACCGACTGGGACCACCTGCCATCTGGAAACCGATGCCCTCACTGCAGGAGAACATGCAGGTCAAGAATAGGGCTCCGTAGTCACCCACATACCCACTGCCAGGACACCTAACTTGGAGGACAATCGTACTTGGCCAATGAGGGATCACCTGGGGCCGCCCCTGACTATAAGAGAGCTTCACGAAACCAGTCACTCTCGTTGCCACGTAGTTTGGAGGCAACAGTGCAGTAATGGTGAGGCCGTGGACTATATTTTCGTTCTTATTTGAACACAGGTTGGGAACCACTGCCTTATAGAAAAGCTTTAATGTAGATAACAGGTTCTATTAAAGGAGTGGTGGATATACCTGCTTAGTTACCTTTTAGGTGAAGTATTGAAGCTATCAAATAACTACCACCATAATTTATTGCGTGAATAATTTGAATCATAAAAACCCTGGCTCTTGAGTACACCTTCCAATCAGCATGTCCAGGGCTTTCTGAGAGCTGCATTCCCAAAAGCTAACTTTCCCAAGTTCTGTTCCGAACGCTTTAGGGGTTAATATTAATTTGACTTGTAGGGGATGGATGAGAAACTTGCTTGGCTGTTGAAGGTGTTTCTTTGCCATCTTTTGAACACATCTGTCTTATTTCCCCTCCCAACTAATCCCCTTCCCTTCAACACAGAGGGAGAAGGGCATACACATTTCCAAGGATTTGATTAAATGCCGGTCAGAGTTCCTCTATGGAGGTAGAGAAGATCGGGATACAAAAGTTTTAAATAAATAAATGGAGGAATGGTGGCGCAATGCGTTAAACCCTTGTGCTGGCTGAGCTGCTGACCTGAATGTTGGTGGTTTGAATCTGTGAGATGGGGTGAGCTCTCATCTGTCAGTTCCAGCTTCCCATGCAGGGACATGAGAGAAGCCTCCCACAGGATGGTAAAATATTCGGACGTCCCCTGGGCAACGTCCTTGCAAACAGCCAATTCTCTCACACCAGAAATGACTTGCAGTTTCTCAAATCACTTCTGACAAGAAATTTTTTAAAATGTAAACAAGAAAAGAATGAAGTGTATGCTAAGCAGTGTGCTCTTCTTTTCAGAAGTAAGAGGTTGTCTGTACTGATATGCACTATTGCTATTTATTTTCTTTCTTCCTGGGAAACATGGTAAGATAAGAGATTGTGAAATGTCACAAATATAGAAATGGAGTTGTGTGGCTTGTTTCCATTGACATCACAGGCAGTGCCCAATAAAGGAAACTCTTGAACAACTACATTTCATGTGCAAATCACACATGTGCACAATTTCATGTGCAAATCACAATGCTATATGGCTGATGTATTACACACAAAACGTAATATCCTCACCACATTAGTTTTGTTTGTTGGATTGTTTATTAAATGTATAGGATATTCGAAGCAATGTACAATAAAAAAACACTGCAATCACAAAAACAATTCCATGCAGCAAATAATACAATTTAAGAGTGGCATTAAAATTAAAGAGAGAGTGGATCTTGTGTAAAAGGAAGTAACCAGCACTTAAGGTACAAAACAAGAAAGGAACTCAATAGTAGAGATATGTCTATCAGAATCCTCCCCCCCCCCCCTTGAAAATTCAAGAGCATCTCTGCCCAATGCTCACGTGCTCCTTTATTGGAACAGGCAGTGAAATATTCATTAGCCAAAGCTAATTGCTTAGTTCAATTCATTGCTTGTTCAATTACTCACCAGACTAAGTGTGACCTACTTGTAGGTGAAGCTCTTTATGACTGGACTGGAGGAGGAGGTGGGAAAGGAGGAGGAATACATCATCCCCATCTCAATGGAGGAAACCCATTTCTGCTTAAGAGCCAAACTGTTCATGACAATAAAGGTATTTAACAATTCATTGTGTATTTATTTTAAAAATGGATCTTTGACAGGGAGAGAGAGGGAGCAAGACTGGGAATGGTGTGGGTGCTTAATTTTCGATAGCACTCTCCCAGTAGTACCCAAAGGAAATTAAGGCCACAGAAGGAAGTCTTCCATTGGCTTTCTCCTTACTAATCACCACAGTGCAAAGTCCCTTTGGAGGACATTTAAATAATAAAGTGAGTGCACTTTTCAATGCTGATATGCATTTAATGTTATGTCAAGTTTGGCTCTGTAGCACCAACATGACCCAATGGGCGAGAGTCCCTGTTCTTGGTAGGAGTCTGCTTTCCTGGCTGAAAAAGCAGAATATGAAAGTAGGATAACAAATCTAGTTGTATAAGGAAAAGTCAGATTTGGGACTACAATTCTCAGAACCTTCCGGCCATAATAGCTAGGTAGGACATTTGGGATTCTAGTCCATTTAAAATGTTTAGATATAAAACTCTGCATATTAGTGGTGAAACACCAAATGTCAGAAGCAGTATCAATGTCAACAAAAGAAAGAAAGAAAAGGTCTTTAAAAAAAAACCCAGCTTCTTTCAGTAAAACAATTACGTCAAGTTCTGCAATTCGGCTGGGCTAGCAGGATTTGCTTTGCTGCTAATCTGATGACTTTGCTTTTTGCGTTTGAGGTGGATGAACACAATCCCCAGAATGACACCTGGAAGAACAAAACAAAAGCGTAGGTGTTAAATCATACTATAAGCCAGACTCCTTCAATTGAAGCCCTTCCAGATGTGTTGAACTTCAACTCCCACCTGTCTCGCTTAACATGAAGACAACTGTCATTGTAGTCTAGGACATCTGGAGGGAGCTGGTCTTGGAAAGACAACTTTGTATAAAAAAAACAAACCACCAAAACCTTTGGTGGTACCATTTATGTTCCAAAAATGGTGCCACTAAAGCAGGGGTGCTCACACTTTTTCAGCATGCGAGCTACTTATAAAACAACCAAGTCAAAATGATCTACCTACCCACTACAAAAATGTGAAACATATAACACAATATCTGCTTTGAACTGGGTTTTCTGAGTCCACACTGCCATATAATCTGATTCAAAGCAGATAACATGGGATTTTATTCAACTGTGTTGAAAGGACCTCAGATAACCCAGGGCCGGCAGTCTACTGGCTGTTACAGGCATGTAGCCAGGGGGGGGGGCTAAGGGGGCTTCAGCCCCCCCCCCCCCAAATTCTCCGGGTGGTCCGCGAGAAGGCCTTACTGGTACATTATTTAAACTGTTATGTTTATTCATATCATGATCTGATCACCATGCTCATTATATCCCACCTTCATGGGGTTATTGGGATAACAATACAAAAGGTTTGCTAGGGTAAACCCTCTTCCACCCAGTCTCAGCCCCGAACCAAACTCAGCCCCCCCCCCCGAACCAAATTCCTGGCTACGGCCCTGGGCTGTTAGGAATTGTGGAAGTCCAGAACACCAGTAGGGCCGGATTGTTAATGATATGCCTATTCCTTTAAGGAAAAGTGAGATATAATTGTAAGTAATAAAGAAATCATTAGCAGTGTAATATTGATCAAGTCTTTTGATTTCAAAGTAAAAATGTCCAAAATACTCTAATAAAGCTCTCATCAAGGAAATAGAGGCATAAAATTGACTCTAGTTCTATGACCTTAGCACCTTATCCCACTGGGATATAATTCATTCATACCAATATACATCTTGTATGTTTTAAGGACTGGATATATATTGTATGAGACGGGATTCATACTCTCCCCATCATATTCGGTTATTCCGATTCTTACAATTTGAAACTACTGCACTTTGACTCATGACATCATGGAAGGCTGCCTCCTCTCAATCCGTTCAAATGCCTCCCTACATTCCTTTTTTAAATTATTTTTTTCTAATATTACACAGTAAAATAGCCTCAAAGTCTTGAACTACTATTCTTGGAAGACTGTAGCTGATGGAATGCATTCTAGACAATTCCTCAGATAACCTTGGCCCCAACCAGGACCCCAAATCTCATCCTCGCACTTTACTGCTGTTCTGTACCCAAAGTTATAGTGCTCTATCTTACATTGCCCTCTATCCCTAATGTTGCCATTTGACTTATGCACTTTATCCATCAGCCCTGTCCTCACAATTGATTTGCACGTCTGCTCACCCATGCCCAGAAATTCACTATTATTGCAGGTTCATTGGTTGTTGTTGTTTTATTCTGTTTTATGCTGTTGTCTATGAATCTTAATGTGTTATATTTTAACTCTGTTTGATCGGGCTCATCCCTGTGTAAGCCACCCTGAGTCCCTCTGGGGAGATAGAGGTGGGGTAAAAGTAAAATTATTATACTGATTTTCTGACCACATGTAAAAACAGTGGCTCATCAACATATACAATCTTTGTAAATCCAAAAACATGATTAGAATCCTGTGTGCAATTACTCCTTTTTTTGTTGTTTTGCAGATGGATTTCAATGGATTACTGGTGAAATGGGACAAACATTATGGCTTTTGACAAAGTCCCTCACCAAAGGCTCCTAAATAAGCTCTTCAGCCATGGAATCAGGGGACAGGTCTTGTCCTGGATTGGAACCTGGCTAAACTGTAGGAAACAAAGGGTGGTAATAAATGGACACTTCTCTGGGTGGAAAGAGGTGAGAAGTGGCGTACCCCAAGGTTCAGTTTTAGGACCGTTACTTTTTAATTTATTCATAAACGATCTGGATGTAGATGTAAATTGTGAGGTAGCAAAGTTTGCAGATGACACTAAACTGTTCAGGGTAGTTAAAAATGAAACTGACTGTAAAGAGCTCCAGAAAGATCTCTCGAAATTGAGTGAATGGGCAACAAAGTGGCAAATGCATTTTAACCTAAACAAGTGTAAAGTCATGCACATCGGGGAAAAGAACCCCAAATACACTTATCAACTGATGGGATCAAAGCTTTCTGAGACAAACCAGGAAAGGGATCTTGGGGTTTTGGTGGACAGCTCAATGAAGGTGTCAACCCAGTGCGCTGCAGCAGTGAAAAAAGCAAATTCTATGCTTGGCATGATCAGGAAGGGAATCGAAAATAGGTCGGCAAATGTTGTATTGCCTCTCTACAAATCTATGGTGAGGCCACATCTGGAGTACTGTGTACAATTCTGGTCACCGCACCTCAAGAAGGATATAACGGAACTGGAAAAGGTACAAAGAAGGGCAACAAATATGATCCGAGGGATGGAGCAGCTCCCTTATGAAACCAGGTTGCAACGCCTTGGTCTTTTCAGCCTTGAAAGACGGCGTTTAAGAGGTGACTTGATTGAAGTGTATAAAATCATGCATGGGATAGAAAAGGTGAATAAAGAAAATTATTTTCTCTGTCACACAATACTAGGACTAGGGGGCACTCCCTAAAGCTCCAAGGTAGGAAAGTTAGGACTAATAAAGGGAAATATTTCTTCACCCAGAGGGTCATTGGGTTATGGAACTCACTTCCAGAGGAGGTTGTGACAGCTGTCAGCCTGGACAGCTTCAAGGCAGGATTAGACAGATTCATGGATACCAAGGGAATCAGTAGCTACTGAAATGGACATCCAAGTGCCACCTCTGTGTTGATGGAGGCAGGCAGGATTTTCCCCGGGTACTGGTTGTGGGGGGTCGGGAGCAGGTGAGGGTTTTGCCCTCCTTTCTGCTAGAGATCCCTGTGTACAACTAGTGGGCCACTGTGTGACACAGAATGCTGGACTAGATGGGCTGAGGCCCGATTCAGCATGGCTCTTCTTATGTTCTTATGTTCTTATGTTCTTATGTGATCTAATCCATTTGGAATCGTGTTCAAAGAATCTCAGAACTGGACAATATCCCAATGTGATAAGGCTTTTATAGAAGTATGGTGGATGATAGCTTTCTCCTCAATGTGGGATGCTTTGACCTGTCTCCCTAGCCGTCTGTCTGTCTGTCTGTCTGTCTGTCTGTCTATCTATCTATCTATCTATCTATCTATCTATCTATCTATCTATCTATCTATCTACTCTCTGCTTCTCCCACAGTCCACATAATTGCTTCATCTCTTAGCCAAACTTAATTCTGGGTTTATTTCATACTAGCTCATACTTTCCACTTTCTTTGCTTCCACTCTAGAATTGACATTGCATAATTATGATATGAATTTCCATTTCTTTTCTTTTATTTGATCATCGCCTCTCTTCATATAGATTCCTTATTCCCTTTGTAAATTGAGTTGCTTTATTTAATTCATGATTTCTTGACCCCTCTACAAAACCAAATTATGGTTTAACTCAGGCTGCTTTCAACAATTTTTCAAGAATCACAGTGCTCCGAATATTTGTATATCTTTATTTACACATTTGAGGGCCATATTCCTCAGCTACTCAGTCATTCTGGCTCCTTCAGTGTTTACATTTATTTTTCAAAAATTCTATCTTGTTTTGGAAAAGGATTCTGTCTTGTTTTGGAAAAAAAAAACCCAGCTGAGTTTGTTTAAGTTCCCTCCTGTCTTCCTGTCAGACACAGCACAGTGAAATCTAGTCTTATAGTTATGCTTTGTTTAGAAAAAAACATAATAAATTTTTATTGAGCTCATCATATTGTTGGGCTTATAGAGAAAGGGCCATAGTTCAGGAACAGAGCACATGCTTTGCAAGCAGAAGGCCCCTGGTCCAATTCCTGGAAACTCTGAGCAGTGTTAGAAAAATTAAAAATGCTAGAATTCTGGGAGTTCTCACCAAAAAGCAACTCTTATTCTAGCTTTGTTTAAGGCAGCTTCCTATGTTTCTGACTCTACAAAGATGAAATTTACAAGGACAGTAAAATATTTATTTATTTATTTATTTACGGCATTTATATTCTGCCCTTTCACCCCGCAGGGGACTCAGGGCGGATCACAATGCTCATATACAGGCAAACATTCAATGCCATTGACATACAACATATACAACAGACATAGAGGCAATTTAACATTCGAGAAATCAGTTAAATTTAGCCTCCCCACAAAGTGGTACCTAAATTTCCTACTTGACAGATGCAACTGTATTTCGGGTTGCAAAGGTTGAAATTGAGCTACACAAAATTGTCGAGAGCTCACCCTGACTTGGGCAGGCCTCGAACTCATTACCTTCTGGTCAGTAAAGATTTTATGCAGCTGACACCCAGCCAGCTGCACCACATTCCCAGTAAAATCTTGATAAACTGGTTAAATGTTTGCAAATATAAGCATAACATATGTGTTTTAAACACATTTTACATCAGGCATTGGGCAAACTTCAGGCCTCCAGGTGTTTTGGACTTCAAATCCCACAATTCCTAACAGCCTACCTGCTGTTAGGAACTGTGGGAATTGAAGTCCAAAACACCCAGAGGCCCAAAATTTGTCCATGCCTGTTGTATGTACTAAAATTGCTATGCCTTGATTTGTTATTGGTGACGTTTATAGAATACAGTTTTTGTTGTTGTTTATTCGTTTAGTCGCCTCATGGATAAGCCCATGCCAGAGCTCCCTGGCAGCCTTTGCCACCCCCACCCCCAGCCTGCCACCCCCTGCTCCTTCAAGGTCCAGCCAATCACTTCAGGGATACCATCCATCCATCTTGCTCTTGGTCGGCCTCACTTCTTTTTTCCTTCCTTTCCCCCAGCATCATTATCTACTCCAAGCTTTCCTGTCTTCTCATTATGTAGCCAAAGTACTTCAAAGTATGACCTCCATATCTGCAGGACTGGTATTTTATTGATCTGACAAAATATGTAATCTTTAGGCATTTTCTGGGTTTTCCAGAACATCTCCATGAGTATTCCTGGGACAGAAGTTCTTCATTTCCATAGAGTTTGCTAACATCCATGGTTTCCACATACCTACGCCAAGTCCGAAGACGTATCCCCTGTGGATATAGGGATCATACTGTATACCACATTTTTGAGCAGCCTTAGAATTATGGAGCCTTAATCTCAAAGTTTTTCTGGAAATCCCTGAAATAGTCATTGATGAATGTTGGAACATTGGTGAATTTGTGTCAACTTGGTAAATTTCATACTTCCTCTGAAAATGGTTACCTGGGATGACACTATACTATTTAATCCTCAACTTGTAGATATTGTAGGTTCATTAATTCACTGGAAGCCAGATGTTGTTCATGACTATGCAGTGACCTGATTCCAAGTGTCCTAGGTCCAATTCTGTGGCCTCACATCTGTACTGTTTGCCTTCTTTTCCCACTTTTTGTTTATGGCTTCTGTCAGGTGCCATTTATGTTTCAAAATGACAAAAGCGCACACGCACAATATGACAGCCTGCTGCTCTCCTCCCCATTCTTCTTTAGCAGCTATTTTGTTTACTTTTAAAATGTCACCCCAGCTTTCTCTTCTTGTTTTCTCAGGTGGGTTAAGCTCTGTTCTATTTTTCATGGAGCTGCTGGTTCACTTTCCTATAGGATTAGGCCCCATCTACACTGATATGCATATTGAGCTGCATTAAATGGTCAGTGTAGACCAGGGGTGCTCACACTTTTTCTGCATGCGACCTATTTATAAAACACCCAAGTCAAAATGATCTACCTACCCACTACTCAGAGAGCCATAAAAGCAAAATATTTGGAAATTTATTTCAGTGAGAGCCATATAATATATTTTAAGACTGAATTCAACTAAATGTGAGTATAATAAGCCCCTGAATTTATTCATAATAATAATGATGATGATAATATTCATTCAGCCTCTGCTACTATTACTAATAATAATAGTAACAACAACAACAATAGGTTTCTAGAGTAGAAGGAGACCTCCAAGGGCCATCCAGTCCAACCTCCTTCTGCACCTGGGCGGCGTCGGGAGCCTGCGGGACGGGACTGAGCCTTTCTCCCACCCTACCTGTGATCTACCAGGACGGCCTATGCGATCTACCAGTAGATCACGATCTACCTAATGAGCACCCCTGGTGTAGACGCATATAATGCAGTCCAATGCAGTTAAACTGCATGGTATGAGTTTGCACTGACCATATAATACAATCTGCATTAAATGGTCACTGTAGATGGGGCTTCACTATCAGAAAGAGGTCTAGAACTTTTGCTTAAAGGCAGTTTACTATAGGAGCAGGAATAGTGGGACCATAAAAGATAGACATGTATTCAGACCCCTAATGTCCGGGGTGATATTCAACTGGTTCTTTTTTCTAGCAGAGTATATGCTTTTCCTACAAAGTTACAGGTCTTGAACTTTTGGAGGTCATACAAAAGATTCAGATTCAAACATAAGCATCTGCAAGTAGAGCTGGAAATGACCCCTGTTTAAAAACCCAGAGAGTTGCTGCTGCTCAGCATAGGTCAAGGCAGGGTAAATAACATATGGCTCTTTGGATGCTTTTGGCCTGAGCACCCATTGACCTTAGTCAGCTTAGCCAATAGTGAGGGATCCTGAGATGTATCATTCAACAACATCTGGGGAGCACTCCTAGAACCGATATTACTGAGCTTAGTAAAACAAGTGTGCAATGTAATTGCAGGTGTATTACCTATCTCACTGCCAGCTAGTCATTTAAGCCTCATTACCATACTCTTTGCCATCTCTTTTGCTGACTGAAAAGAACAACTTATTCAAAGTATTCAAACATGAAAGACAAGCTTATCCAAAGTCATATACCTAGTTATTCTAAGCAACCAAGAGCCTTCTCCAAATCAGGCAGAGAGGCTTTATAAAAATTTGTCTTAGTTTTCTATTTCAATTAAAGCTAATTTTGGACAACGTTGTTATATACACAAACAAGCCAACAGCAATATTTTAATGGTCATAGTAGCTTTTGTTTTCCAGTCAACATTCAATGTGGAATTGGATATCTAATGGATAGCTCATTCCAATGCTATGCTAAATTCAGACCTAAATCCTGTTCACTGTGTTTGCTGTGTCTGGCTGTCCATTCATTAATCCAATTATTAATGCCTGTGTAGTCTGGGTCATAAGCAATCAATTGAAAATAGCCACTCACCAATAACTATCAGTACAGCAACCAGGATCCCAATTGCCGTTGCCACTGTTGGAAATTCATTAACAGGCTCAAGTGGCATGAAGCATCTTCCATCTATGCACCGGCATACATTCACTGTAAGACAAATAGCACAAATTGGAGGAGTCATAGACAAAAATACCCCACTCTGTTATGTACTATTAAAAAAAAAAATTTAAAAAGCAGGAATGTGATTTTCACTCTACCTTTCAGATAGACCACTCCTTCCATAGGTGGCTGCCCATTGTCATTCATTTTTATCGGTACATCATAGACTTTTTCCTCAAGATTAATGTTTTTTGGAGAAATGTAAGCAAGCACGCCTGTCAGTCCAAACAGTGGAATGGTTAAAGCAAGAATTTCTAACAGAAACATGACAACAGGGCTGATTACAATAAAAATGAGGAGGAGTGGAGGAAGAGGAAGAGGGGATGATGATACACAGATTTTGCTCCTTTGGCGCAATACAAGCCAATGTGCAGTTCTTCATTGTACCCATGGTTTCAATCGAACAGGTTTAATTCTCAAACAACTGACTGAATTTTAGCAAGGTGGGGGAGGGATGCAAAATTATACCGTGATTGCAATGGCTTCATAGTGCAGAATTGTGGAATTTGTAATTTATTGAATACTCAGAATTCTCTGCTAGAAACCTCTCATCCATTTCCCTAAATTAGCAGAAGGTTGTATTTTCACACAGCTTTAAATTCAAAGATTTTTAGTATGGAGCCTGTAGAGCACAGTGCCCGGGTGTCACACCTCAAGGGCCTCAGGCATCGCTTTTGCTTGAGCAAGACTTTAGCCAAGAGCCTCAGGCCTCACTTTTGCTTGGGCAACACTTTAGCCAAGGTAATAGGAAGATGTTATCCAAGCCAGCTGGTTTCACTCTCAAACCTTGTTCTGGGCCTCCCTGCCTTTCCCGTGAGAAGCCAGGGATGAATGCATAACATAGGCAGCTCAAGGCCATGCCATCCAGCCTCCCTGATAGTGGAGCGCTCCAAGGGAACCGAGAGTTTGACTCCCTTCTGTCCAGATGGGTGCCGCTAACGAGCTGCGAATTCCAGAGAGACTGAGGTAACATAAGTTATAGACAACTATCAATCATAGAACTTTGACACTTGACGTATTGACATCAAAGCCAGTGAACCCTATATCTGCCCAGAGATTCCCATTGGGGGTTTCTCGTACCAACGCCATGCTAAGGAGATGCTTCTGTGAGGGAGAGGCCGCATCAGGCCTTCCAGCAAGCTTGTGCCAGCAGCCAACACTGGGCTGTCTTGATCCAGCATTGTGCCTTGTTCCTGCCCGTCGTCGAGGTCCTGTGATTGATCCTGAAACTTTGCTATCCACTGAACTCTTTGCCCTAGGCAACTCATTCCTGCCTTATTTACTGCGGCGGGGATTCTTTAAAAGACTTTCCTTTTGCATTCGGCTTGTTCCCTGCCTTTGATCCAGTTTGGATTTACTAGAGACTGCCTATACAATTGAACCCAGCTTTGTTCCAGTTTGCTTCCAGCTGAATCCTGTGTTGCTACGGGACTATTTACCCTCCTTGCTGAATCCTGATGACTGCTGCTATTTGAAGGCACTATAAAGATTGCCTTCAAACACTTTCCTATATCTTCCTATTCTAAATAAAACCTGTTGAACCTCAGCTGCTGTGTGGTTTATCCAGGAAGGTCAGGTTCCAAGGGCCCAAGGGGGCGACATCGGGGAAGGACAGATTCATCTTGCCAAAGATCTTCACTTGAGTTTTTGACATTTTCAATGAGTGTCCCATGATATTATGCCTAGATTTACATGTGACCCTATGGCAGTGGTTCTCAACCTGTGGGTCCCCAGATATTTTGGTCTTCAACTCCCAGAAATCCTAACAGCTGATAAACCGGCTGGGATTTCTGGGGGCTGTAAGCCAAAACACCTGGGGACCCACAGGTTGGGAACCACTGCCCTATGGCAAAGTTTCAAAGGAAAAATAAATTATTCATTCAGGACATGTACTCCAAGGAAGATGGAGAGCAGCATTCTGTGATAGAAATAGCTGTCTGGAGAGTGCATTCGACTTGTGCTTTGTTTGGTGTACCTTCAAGTTATTTCTGACTATAGCAACTCTAAGGCAGAACTTTTATGGGGTTTTGTTTATAGGGTTTGTTCAGAGGAAACTTACTATTTATTTCCTCTGAGCTTTACAGAGTGTGACTTGTCACCTTGTAGGCTTCCATGGCTGAGTGAGAATTTGAATCTTGGTCTCCCAGTGTCCTAGAGTGTCTCTACATTGTAGAATCAATGCTTGTTGACACCACTTTAACTGTCATGGCTCAGTGTTACAGAATCACAGGAAATGTAGTTTTATGAGGTCTTCTTTAGCTTTTTCTTCCAAAGACCGCTGGTGTGTCATCAAACTACAGATCCCAGTATTCCATAACATTCAGCAATGGCAGCTAAAATGGTGTCAAACCACATTAATTTTACAGTGTATATGCATCTTTAATCCAAGATTCAAACCACTAAACCATGCTGGCTCTCTAGTGTTTCTAGCCACCAAAACAAACACAAACAAAAAAGCACCTTACCATCTTTAGAGACATTCCAGTTATTCTGTACTGTGTTGTCACCCACGAGGAGATAACTAAAATGTGCAATATGTGAACGCACATCTGGATCATAAACATCTATTTTTGCTCTCTCATTGCCTTGGAGAGGGTGGCAGAAGAACACAGAGTCCTTCTCTAGCTGTGGAGGGTTATCATTCACATCGTCCAGGTTCAGGTTCAGCTGTGCCATGGAGCTCTGAGATGCTCTAGCTGTGGATGTGAAACAGAGGACAAAACAATATTACAGGACTCATAATCAGAGATGGCCAAACAATTCAAAGTGCTGGTGTTGATGTACAAAACCCTATACGGTTCCGGCCCAGTTTACCTGTCCGAACGTATTCTCCCCTATGAACCGTCAAGAGTGCAAAGATCGTCTGGCGAGGCCCTGCTCTCGGTCCCACCACCTTCACAGGCGCGTCTAGTGGAGACGAGGGTCAGGGCCTTTTCTGTGGTGGCCCCCCAGCTGTGGAATTTCCTCCCAAATGAAATTAGATCTGCCCCCTCCCTCCTGATTTTTAGGAAGCGGGTGAAAACGTGGCTGTGCAATGAAGCCTTCGCAGAATGAAGGAGGAGATCGCGAAGCGACTAAAGGCGCCAACCACTTGATACGGACCGAACATATGGATTAAGTTGGACTTGATTTTACTTTGGCGAAAGGCTTTTAAAATGTAGTTATTGTATTGTATTGTATTGTAAATTTTATTGTAAATTTATGATGTTTTTAGATTTTAAATGTTAACATTGAATACTTGCTGTTTGCCGGTCTGAGTCCCTTTTCGGAGGTGAGAAGGCCAGGGTATAAAAGTTTTAAATAAATAAATAATAAATATATCCACTTTGCTTGCTCCCACTTTTTTGAGGGACATAAGCCACTGCATTTAGGAGCATCAATTATATAATACCAGAGCATAAGCCAGTCTTTCCACAATGAAATAACTCATTTGTTAGTTGTTATTCAAGAAGAGACAAAGAGAAGGCGATTTGGGCTTATCAATAATTCCCACTATATCTTCAGAGCATGAGATTTCTCTTTTCAGGAAATTATGAATACCCAAATATTTATGAAAGTCAGGATTTGGCTACTTGCGACCCTGCAATTCCCAATAGTCCCTGCCATTGATGATGACAACTAACAGTCCAGTCCTAGTTAGATGCCCACCTAGATGCAGGAAAAGCCATGCCTTGTATCACATATCCAGGTCCTGGCACCTAAGTAGAGTCAACTGACCAACATCAAGACTGAACTATATCTGTCATAATTTGAAAGCTTCCACTTTACTTCACCCAAATGTATTATGTAGTGTCACGATGCAGGGTTGCTACATGTAGCAACACACTGGTGCATTGTAGAACATAAAAATGACAGCCTGCAGTTGCCTGCCATTGTTACCATATACACATGAGAAGAAGAGTCAAAGAGGACTATTGTAATAGGGAACACACCAGAAGACATTTTGCCACAGATCCTCTTGAAAACCACATTGACTACAGGAGAATTTTCTTCACTCACTTTGTTCAGTCGCCACAATCTGGACCACGTAGGGACTTTCAGTTTCCCGATCCAATGGGCCTGCAGTATATATTGAGCCGTTGAGAGGATTGATTCGTAGCCAGTTTCTGTTGTTGTTTTTTAGGGTGTACCTAAAGACCACCAATATATAAGAACAGAGCAAGGATATTACTTTTAAAAGTAATTAACGTGTACAGCTTGCAAGAAAGCCTCCTTGGAAATAGTTACAGTCAGTGCCTACATAGATGAACTCATAGCTCATTGTTCTACTTGTTATTTTATTGCATTTTATTTCCTTTCTCATATTGAAAAGAATTCTAAAACCTAAAAAAAGATTTTAAAAATAAAATACAGACAGTCCCCAAGTTACAGATATTTGACTCATAGTTGATAATGGAGGAGAGACAACACAAAGTGAGAGAAATCTACCCCTCAAAAGGGAAATTCACTCCTGAAAGAGGAAAAGATTATTTCCACTGAAACTTTCTCACCAATCTTTGTTTCCACAACAAACTTTTTTTCAAAACCCAAAATCGTCAACAGATGTAATGTCATTTTTCCATGATAACTCTTCCATGAGTGAATTTCGCTTCCTATGGATAGATTTCCTCTCACCTTCCTGCTGTCTCACCCTGTTCTTAACTATATGTCAGATATAAGTCAGATGTCTGTAACTCGGGACTGCCTGTATTTGTAATTATTTATTTATTTATTTCGATTTGATAAACCGCCCTTCCCGAGGCTCAGGGCGGTTTACAGCATATAAAAACAGCATATAAAACACATAAAATTGGAACGCATGAAATTACATCTTAAAACAGACACGCAAAATCATAGCCAGACATGGCTGGTTCATACAGAGTAATAGTGGGACGGCAGAGTGGCAATGTTAACCATGTGTCGTCGGACATTACACATCAAACGCCTGCCTAAATAACCAGGTCTTGCAGGCCATCAGGTCCCGCAAGGCTTGTGTCTCCGGCAGCAGCGAGTTCCATAAAACCGGCGCAGCCACTGAAAATGCTCTCTGCCGCGTGGTAGAGAGTCTGCAGAGCTTCATCCCCGGAACATCAAGTAAGTTGAGCCCCTCTGAACGCAGTGATCTTCTGGGTGCATATGGGGTAAGCTGCTCCTTCAAGTACACTGGCCCCAAACCATATAAGGCCTTGAAAGTCAAAACTAACACCATGAAGGAGATCCAAAATTCAATGGGCAACCAGTGCAGATCGCGCAGGAGTGGTGTTATATGGGCCGTTCTTGGGGCTCCAAGCAGCAGGCGAGCTGCCGCGTTCTGCACCAGTTTAAGTTTCCGGATCGCTAACAAAGGTAGGCCAATGTACAGCACGTTACAGTAATCGAGCCTCGAGATGACCGTGGCTTGGATCACCATGGCCAGGTCGCGACGGGAGAGATAGGGAGCCAGACGTTTCGCCTGCCGCAGATGGTAAAAGGCTGTCTTGCAGGCACAAGCAAGTTGTGTCTCCATAGACAGCTGGGGGTCCAGCTGGACCCCCAAGCTCTTTACTGAGGACTGCGGGCATAATGCCATGCCATCAAACGTCGGCAGCTGGATCTCCCCCCCCCCCCGGGCGGCCCAGCCACAAGATCTCCGTCTTCGCCGGGTTCACCTTCAACTTACTGGCTCGCCGCCATCCAGTTACGGCTTCTGGGCAGAGTTGGAAATTATCGGGTACAGATTCCGCCCCAGCGTCCATCCTCAGAACGAGCTGGGTGTCATCAGCATACTGATGACATTCCAGCCTGAAACTCCGTACCAATTGGGCGAGTGATCGCATGTAGATGTTAAATAACAGCGGGGAGAGGATGGCCCCCTGAGGGACCCCGCAATGTAAGGCAGAGCCCTCGGAGACCACCCGTCCCCACTTCACTCACTGCAGGCGGTTTTGAAGGAAGGAGGACAGCCAGTTGAGACCGCCAGGCGGTGTGTCAAAAGTTGGTAATCAACAGTATCAAACGCTGCCATGAGGTCCAATAACACGAGCAGCACCGATCCGCCTCGGTCCAAGTGACAACGGAGTAGGTCTGTGATGGAGACCAGGACGGTCTCCGTCCCATGCCCGGACTGGAAGGGGTCTAGCCAGGTTGCATCATCCAAGAATGCCTGCAGCTGCTCCATTGCTGCCCTCTCAATTACCTTGCCCAGGTATGGCAAGTTAGATACTGGGCGGTAATTGGAGGGAGCCGCGGGGTCTAACCCTGGCTTCTTCAGCAATGGAGTTACCACCGCCTTATTTAACTCCTCTGGAAAAGCTCCTTGCTCAAGGGAGCAGTTGACTATATTCAACAGAGGGCCACGTAACCCCTCCACGCAAGCTCGAATCAGCGTGGAGGAAGCAGGTGGTAGGTCGAAGAGCTGCGACTATCTTGTCAACATCCTCTGCGTCCAGTGGTCGGAACCAGTCGAAGGTGGATCCGGCGCAGGGCCACAGAGTCTCAAGCTCCTGTACTGTATCAACTGTGGCGGGCAGGTCCCGGCGGAGCGTTGCAATCTTGTCTGCAAATTGACTCTGGAAAGCCTTGGTGGTAAGAGCCCAATCATCATTATTTGGGATGGTAGGGACCATCGTGAGCTGCTGAATTATCTTGAACAATTGGGCCGGGTGTGAGTCTGCAGACGCTATGAAGGAAGCATAATGGGAATTTTTCGCTTCATTGGTAGCATGCTCATAAGCTTCAATAAAGAGCTTATAAGCTGATTCCGAAGGTCCGTCACGGAGCTTCCTCCACACGCGCTCTAGCCATCTCTTCTCCCGCTTCATGGTTCTTAAACCTTCTGTGAATCATGGGGAGCGGCCCTTGCGGGGTCGGAGAGGGCATTTGGGGGCAATCTCGTTGAGAGCGATTGATAACTTACTGTTCCAGGTGGTAACTAGCTACTCGAGCGAGACGCTGACAGGCTCCAGATCCCTCAGGGCGTTCAGGAACCTCGTTGGTTCCATAAATCCCTTCAGGCGAACCCAAATCGGTTCGGCATCCTTGCCAGGGGGTGGTGGTGACTCAACCCGGACTCTTAGAGCACAGTGATCGGAATTAAAACAATCATCAAACCTTACAGCATCTCATCAATGAGGTTAATGTCAAGTCTCATTTAATCTTGATTAATATGAAAACAGAAGGGGACGGTGTACTTACCTTATCTCGACTCCCTCAGGATCGTAGGCTATTGCTGTCATCACAAAGGTACCAACAGTAACATTTTCAAGCATATCCACTGTGTATGTTTTTTGGAGGAAAACGGGTGCTTCATCCACATCTGTAACAAACACGTTCAGCTTAGCAAAAGAACTTGAGTTATATTGCGTTCCAGGGACAAGAGGTTCAGGATTTGTGGCGTTGATGTCCAGGGAATACACTGGGGTTGTTTCAAAATCAAGAACCTAAGAAAGAAGGAAAAGAAGAACCTGTGTCATGAATCTCCAACTGCAAATTTTTAAAGTTTCTCAAGAAAATCCCAAATTTGTTTGATAAATGCATATGGCTCTGATCACATGTGAATGTGTAGTAACACACTCAGATTTAATCTAGAGCAGTGGTTCTCAACCTGGGGTTCAGGGACTCCCAGTAGACCCAAACCAAGGGAAAGTTTCATGAGAATCACCACTCATCTTAATGTTCCCCCACAACAGCAAGAATATCCCTTTGGGCAGCTAAACCAGGAAATCCTAACTGGATGCCACCCCCATGAGGGTCGGCCTCCAGAGGCAAACCAAGAACAGGCAACTTGGAAGTCCCTGAAGAGACTCAGAAGTGCTGTTGGGAGATCAAAAAACAACCTGGCTAAATGGCACTACCTAGAAGAATCCTCCACCTTGTGCAACTGTGGAGCAGAAAAGACAACTCAGCATCTGTATGCTTGTCCACAATGCCCTGCCTCATGCACAGAGGAAGAACTGTTTAAAGATACAGAGAATGTGGTTGCTGTCGCCCGTTTTTGGTCTAAAATTATTTAGCCATTTGTGTTCCCTCTATTTTACCAGTTTTATACTTATTTATTTATGCAATGCTTTTGACACTACATAAATAAAGGAATCCTGGGGGAGCGCGTGATGTCATCAAACAGGGTCCATGAAGGATTGAAGAAATGTTATGATTTTTTGCAATTAAATTTGAATGAATGAATGGGTAAACAAAAAGAGGGGGAAAAAAGCCAGAAAGAGACATGGAACAAATCTTTATTTTCTATGCTTCTTTTGGAAAATTCATATTTTTTTTAACCTGTTGCCTCAATGAAACACAGCCAAAGGTGGAAATTGGCTATGAGAGTAGCTGGGTAGGAAATGTACCATTAGAAGTAGTGGTAGTATAATTATTATTGCTATAGTTATTGCTGTTACTGTTGCCATTATTCTGCTATCACTACAATTACGTGTGGATGGGTGACACTCCTCCCTCCCGCCAAACCAAAGATGACACAGGACACATAAGTGGAGTAAACATTGGCCACAACTTGTTTTATTGATTACAGGAACAAAAGGGGTTGGCTGCCAGTCATGGGTTCTGGATCAAGATCGATCAGCCCGCTGCTGACGGATACCGAAAGAGACCAACAAGGGGCCTACCGGCACAATACCAGGCAACCAACACAGCACCCCTGGAAACTGCCAGTTGCTCCCTCCCTGGCCAGTAGGGGAGGGGCAGAAACCGGATCCAGAGCCCATGCCATCTGCCAACAGAAGTTGTGACGAACAGTAAAATTCAACAACAGCCACACCAAACAACAACAAAATTTGTGTAGGGTGGGTGGGAGGACAAACTGAAGCATGCCTGGTGCTCACCAGGCCCTGTGCAGCCTTTTTAAGGCTGCTGGACAGGGGGAGTGGTCAACCCCTTGCCAACCCACTGCCCCGGGTGGGGCTGGCCGCTGATAGACCCAACAGACCTGGTGGCAGGAAACTACCTGCTTCTGGGAAGGAGAAACATTCTGCCACCATCTTGGCCTGTGGGAAGGCGCCCCCCGCCGCAACAGGCCTTGACCGGTAAGTCGGGCAATGCATTTGCGTGTGGAGAGACCAACAGGGGGCCCACCGGCACCCAACACGGCACCCCTGGAAACCGCCAGTTGCTCCCTCGCTGGCCAGTAGGAGATGGGCAAGCCACTGATAGGCCCAACAGACCTGGTGGCGGGAAACTACCTGCTGCATAGGGAAGGAGAAGCCCCTGCCACCATCTTGGCCTGCGGGAAGGCGCCCCCCGCCGCAACAGGCCTTGACCGGTAAGTCAGGCAATGCATTTATTATTATATTACTAAATATTATTAGTATTGAGACTATTATTTTAAAACCATATGAAATCTATCATCAAAATATTATAATAGGGGTATGCGCCTTAACAGATCACCTTATATCCCCTTCTCTCTAAATTTGAGGAAGTTCATGAGAAAATTGAAATAATTTGATGAAGACTACGGTAGTGCCTTAAATCTTGAGCTAAGTTTTGACCACAAGAGGTATTTAAAGGGGGTCTGTGCTTTAAAAAAACAGATTGAGTAACACTGGTGTAGAGTGCAATTTACTCTTCTCACTCCGGGTATATTCAATTATCTGCTTATCTTTTCAAGAAGCAAGTCTGGAGATAATTCCTAAAAGTTGTACTCAACTTCATAATCCATACTTACCACGGGGGCCTCAAATGGTAATTTAGACTTTTTGCTCATTAAGAAAAAAAAAGGGGGGGGGTGAGAAACAAAATGTATTAACCTTATTAATTGTCACATATCCTCTGCTTGTTTTTGGATCTGTCCGTATAGAAAAAGTATTATTTGGGTCTCCCTTTGTGATCGTATAAATAATTTGAGAGCTTCCAGTAAATGGTTCATCTCTATCGGTGGCTTGAATTTCCATTATTACAGTTCCAACTTGTTTGTTTTCAGGAAGGGTTACATCTCCATACTGTCAAGAAAAAGAAGAAATTGTTTTTAATAAAAACAAAATAAATGAAGGAATGGTTATGTATATGACACTGGATGTATTTAGCTCCATTTTATGCTGTTGTTCTCAAACTTCAGTTGTCTGTATGTTTTGGATTTCAACTTGCAGAAAGCATCAGCAAGCAAAGCCAATGGTGAGATGTCTGGGAATTTGAAGTCCTCTTGTATAAAGGGTTTAAGAACTACTGGTATAATGAAATGGATATTGTACATAGAGCAGTGGTTCCCAACCTTTGGACCTTTGGGTGTTTTGAACTTCAGCTTCCACAATTCCTAACAGCTCTTAAACTGGCTAGGAGTTCTGGGAGTTGAAGTCCAAAACACCCGGAGGACCAAAGATTGGGAACCATAGCCATAGAGACTTGGTGTCAATTGTTGCAAAAGAAATAAACTATACTACAAAATGTACCCCCTTATGTATCTAGGATAGGGGCAGACAACTGCATGGGAAGCAAGGGCAATCCCTTCACCTTTTATGGGCTGCAGATGCCTTCCACCTCATAAATAGAAACCGTGTTGTGTTACTTCCTATCTCCATTTTGAGAAGGACTATGAAGAAAATGGAGGATTGAGATTGTATGGGTAGAAAGGGGGTGTGCTAAGTTGTTTCCATCTATTTGGAAGATTTTTCCATACAGTTTTCAGGTAAATTGCACACTGAATCAGCAAGACCCAAGCAGGGTGACTTCAAAGGGTCACTTTAAGCTGAATTTAACTTGATGTCAGTTGACAACAAAGTGCAGGGAAGTGCCATAACTTTTTCAAACTCTACATTTAGGAATATAATAGTCATATGAGTCACATTAGCACTTGATTTTTGGAGCACAACTTCCAGGATGCTCCAGCCAGTGCTGGAACATTACTTTTCCCACCCCTATTCCCATAAAAGGAAAGATACATATATGTATACATAGTTAAGGGTTACTCACATCTGATTTCTCAAAGATTGGGATCTGATCATTGATGTCAATGACGTTTATTTGCACATCACAAACTGTTTTGAACACTATAGAGAAGATAATAAAATGGTGACAATTGTGAGTCATTCTCTGCAAAATAATGGTTCTCAAATATTTCGATCAAACAGGCTTTAAATGACATACTGGCAAATGGGGGCAAAGAGAGATAAATGCATTAGGTCCATATGTCCCCATGAAAATATCCACCTCATACATCCTGAGACTAGCAACGAGACAAAGTTCTTCATACATCAGAAATCAGCACTTGACAACACTTGTAGTGCATTTCAGCAGAGAAAAGAGTGCCCAAATCATGTCTATCTTTGAAATATATGTGTGACTAAACATGTGGAAATTTTAAAAATATGTACAAATACACATGAGTGAATAGGAGAAATACATAACAATCCACACCTTCAGGAAAACGTGTACTACTAAATGACATACATTTCTTTGGCAAAGGGGGAAAATCAGTTTCAGAAGCCTGAGATAATAGGCAAAGAATGTAGATAGGCTTATGAGAAATGCAATCAAGACTGACATACGTCCTCACACCTAATAATAAATCAGCTATTAAGAATACAAACACAATATGACTTATTTTATCCATGAAACCAATATGTAGAGTTGCATTTATCCAGTTGCACTTATTTATTTAGGGTCTCCTATTCAAGCTACACCCTCTTCTCAGTGCCATCAGTGTGCATCACATAAAAATAATGTTTGTTTTTATCTACAGCTTTATATAGTCACATAAAGTCCAGAAATTGATGCGACAGTTGTACTGACATCGTAATAATTAGTATTGATAGAATGCTTTACAGCATTCAACATCTCCATATATATATTGTGTAGAGATCCTAAATTGGGACACATTGCTATGATATGACTCCCATGCAACTTTCAGCATCTTTAAAGTCTGTTACTATAGTATAGATCAGGCATGGGCAAACTTGGGCCCTCCAGGTGTTTCAACTCCCACAATTCCTAACAGCCTCAGGCCATTTCTTGAGGCTGTTAGGAATTGTGGGAGTTGAAGTTCAAAACATTTGGAGGGCCCAAGTTTGCCCATACCTGATATAGATGGATACAACCTTTTCAGTTTTAAGAGGTAGTGTGAAAGATGTTTATAAACATTCAACTTAGGCTCTGGTAGATCCTATGATAGTTTGCAATTGCCCTGTCTCTAGGACTGGTAGAATAAAGACACAAACATTGTGCATTTTTGGAAAATATAAACCCAATTTTAAAAAATGTAGAGTCCAATACATTGTATTTATTTAACTGACCTTGCTGAGCTTGATCTTTCACTTCCACCTTCAAAGTGTAGTTAGAGGCCTTCTGCCTGTTTAATGCACTTTGGACTAAGTTGATAGTTCCAGTTCCTGAATCAATACGAAACAGATTAGCCACAGGGATTTTTGGGTTCTGATCCACAATGCTGTAATACAGCCAGGAGTTCTTTGTGTCTTCCTTGTCCGCATCTGAGGCCTGAAACGTTCCGATGTAATTCCCTGGTGGCAACAAAGGAAGCTGAAATTAGTCAACCAGCACATAAATGTCAGGTAATAGGAAACCAAATAAGCAAAACTATTCCAGTGAACAATCTTAGGCAACTAATGGTGGAGGCAAGATAGCTAAATGTAAAGGAGAATCTGATAACAATGATAAAATAACAACACTACTTTATTTCCCAGTCTGAGATTAAACAAAGCTAAAACCAAAAACTCTACCAAGCACCGAAGTTAAAAATGTCATTAAACTAGCCATTAATTAAAACTATGTTTAAAGCCATTAAATACAACAAATAAATAAAATACAAATAGGCTATATAATAATAATAATAATAACAACAATAATAGAACTTTATTTGTATACCGCCCTATCTCCCCAAAGGGACTCAGGGCAGTTTCTAACATGTAAGGCAAACATTCAATTGCCGGAAAGAAACCATACAGACAATTATATCAAGATAAACACATTTGACAATATAACACAACCTAATTAAACTTAACAGAAAAAATAACAACTGAAAGAATCATAAAATACACAAAACAAAAAAATATGCTAAAATACACTAAAGATAAAAACCAATTTCATTGTACCTCCATCAGTAAAGGTTCAGCAAAACCAATGGCCAGGGTTACAAATAGTCGTGGCCAACTATAAAAGGGCTAGGCATCTAACATCTCTTGGAAGGGAGATCCAACGTCTAGGAGCAGCCACCATGAAAACCTTTCCCATGTTCCTGCCACCAAGTGTATCTATGATGTGGTAGGATGCTTTCCATATATTATCTCAAAATATGGGAAATCTCTTATGGATTCTTTAGATAACATGGACCTGAGCTTTATAGGGCTTTAAAGATGATAACAAATGAAATTACATTTTAAGGAATCTAATATCATTTAAAAATCTCTATCTCTATATCTCTATCTCTATATATTAATAAAGCGGAATGTTTGTTTGTTTGTATGTTTGTATGTATGTGGCAGCGTTCTGATTGGCTCCCGGCCTCTACATTCTGACAACATGATTGGTTGCCAGTGAGGGAGTATTTGCATAACGCCTCTATTGGCCAGCCAACACGAACATTCCGACCCTCTAAACTGGCAGAGGAGGATAAGGCAAAGGCCTGAGGCAGTCGCCAACACGAACATTCCGACGCTCTAAAGTGGCAGAGGGGGTAAGGAAAACTTCCAGAGACAGTGAAAATTTGGACAGTGAAGAAATCTGACAGTAAGAAAATCAACTGAATTGAAATGTGGTGCTGAAAGAAAAGCTCTAGAGATACCATAGACCAGTGGTTCTCAACCTGTGGGTCCCCAGATGTTTTGGCCTCCAACTCCCAGAAACCCTAACAGCTGGTAAACTGGCTCAGAATTCTGGGAGTTGTAGGCCAAAACACCTGGGGACCCACAGGTTGAGAACCACTGCCATAGACTGTGAAAATGAATGGTTCTCAGACAAAATCAAGCTTGAAATATCTACAAATAAAGATGACTAAAATGAAGTTGTCATAATTATGACATATCATAAAATGATATGACTCATTGACTAAAGGTATTGGGAAAAGAGAGATATTGCATCACAAAAGGATGTATTCAAGCAAGAAAGTCATGGTCCCAAGTTTCCAAGATCTGACCAGGACAGTTGATGACCAGGAATCTTGGAGGTCATTCATTCATAATGTGTCCACAAGTTTATTTATTAGTTATTTGCCCTTCTCTACCCCGACAGAGGGACTCAAGGCAGCTTACAATGGCACAACGTCGTGCCTCAACACAATCACCTAAACATTCAAAAATTGTAACATATTAAACAGAGTCAAAACAGATTTAAAAAGTTAAAAACTTAGAAAACACGCCATCCAAGTTCATAGTCTGAGTTGATGTCTACTTGTTCTCAAATAGCAACAACAATGAATGTACTGTAACTAAAACAAGCATGCCTGAAAGGATGAGGAAGATTTTCTTCTCACCTAATGGGAACTAATCTAATTTGCAAGTAATGAAGCAATGCACTAACCAAGTGCCATTAGATGTTGATAATTGCAGTTTCCTGGATTCTGCAGAGCAGTTCCCAATTTTAAAAGCTGTACAAAAATATGCATATTAGACAAAGCATATAAAAACAATATTTAAAACATTGTTAAGCAACATTACCCACGTATATTAGAATCAACACATGCAAAGACGGATACAAGTTTTTGTGAAGGTTTCCAACTCTTAAATCTCAACAGCTAGTATTGACTACTGAGATTTTAAAAGTTGTAGTCTGAAAAAAAATAAAGTAACTTTCACAGGCTCTGGACTGACAGACAAAGCGCACATGTATCATGTAATATCTTAAGTTCCACATGCATTTGAGGTCCAAATCACCAAATGCAAAGCATTTCCAGGGAAGATATGTATTAACTAATCTGATGTCATGTTTTCTTACCTGCACCCTCATTCTCCTGAACTTCAAATTTAGTCAAAGTTTTGTTACACACAGGTGGATTGTCATTAATGTCTTCCACAGTGACATTAACAGTCAATGGATATGACAGTGTGATGTCTTCCTCTTTTACATATACATAAAATGAATACTGTAAAAGAAATGTTGTAATTAGATATTGTAGTGGTTGTGAAAATTAATGGACAGGGCAATCTTATAATGCCCAATCAGAAATCAATCTCTTCACATGAAAGATGTTTACTCATACTTAAGACATTGGATAATAGCTTGGTGAAACGACACTGGCAGAATTGCCAAAACTGTGTCTTCCAAAAAAGACAGATGGACTTCTAAAAAATTTAAGCTTCATCTTGTCTAACAAACCAGCAATGACAAGAATCAAACAAAAACTAAAATGGCTAAAGTTAAAAGTCAAATTCTGCCTTTTAGATCGTTGTACTGATGTTAAAGACAGGGAGTTCATGTAGGCAGTCTTAAAATGAGCCTTGACACACCTTTTCTCGCCACTAATCCTCTTGCATGAAATGTGTACATTCATTGTTAAAACATAATGTAGTTTTCAGGAATTGCAAAATTTTGATATATCACCACTTTGCTGTGGCTATATTCCCTCTCCCCTCATTTTTTAAGGCCTAGATTTTGGTCTTCCACAGTTGTGACGTTTCCGAGTCGGCGGTGGGGGTTTATAAAAAGAATGTGGTATGGGCAGGGACTACACTCATCCGTATGATGGCTCATAATGCGGAGGATTACAGTAGAAATGGGCAAAAGTACATTATGCGTGATGGAAGTAAATATATTATCAATTTCTCTTTTAAGTGGAATGGAACAAAACGCTGTGGTAAGGAGACAATTCCCCCCACTTTCCCCCCATTATGGGGTGAGATTCCAGGTCTCCAGAATCATAGTTCATTGCTTAAACCACTATACTATGCTGGCAGTACTAAGTATCTGCTAAGCGATTTTGCCTCTGGAAAGCTTATGGACATTGACATTTCGAGCAGGAATCATCTACATGTCCAGCCATGACTCAATCCCCCAAAATGATGTAAATGTAAAATGACATTTTATCACATTCCCTCAGCCTCCTAGGAAGCCAATGGCAAACCTCCTCTGAACAAAATAATCAAGAAAACCACTTCAAGGTTGTCATAGTCAGAAACAACTGGAAGGCACATGACAACAACATCAATGGCAACTTTAATAGCCAATGTATATTCTGTATAGTGTAGAGTGACAATAACAATAGTTTGTTATAAAGGTTATTTCCTCAGTTTGTATAACATTTTCTCATTCCTTTTCCACATACTTACACTTTCTTTTTTTTCTCTGTCCAAAGGTTCAGTTACATAGATAGTTCCATTGCTGTCAACCATAAATGGCAATTTGATTGGAGGCTTCTCCTTGGATGTGATTTCATAATATGCACCTGGATAATTCCATTGCACCTGACATTTTAAAGAAGAGTAAGTCAACAAATGTATAAATGGAAAGCTCTGCCTTCATGATATCTCTGTCTTGGTGTTGGGTTTTTAACTTGGGAACAAAATAAATCAATGAGACAAGAAGATTTGTAATGCACAGACACAGCCTTGGAGAAATTGGACTGAGACAATACTGGCTAGGTGGATCCCAGAAGCAATCTGTCCTTAAAAAGTAAGTTTTCTAGCACTTGTAAACAAAAACATGCACAGGTTTTTGCATGTTTCCAAAATATACTCTGGAGAAAGACCAAAAGAGCCTTGCTGGATTAGGCAAAAGATCCATCTAATTGATCAGCCTGTTGGCCACCGTGATCAACCAGATGCCTTTAGAGAGACAGTGGAGGATAATGTGGCCAATGAATGAATCCGCTCTGGGTTTTAGGCTGAGCTTTAAAGGTACTGAATCCTAACCCCCCTCCAATAAAAATTCAGCAAAGTTACCACCCCATTGACATCTAAGTCTCTACTGCAAGTAGGAGAGGGATAGATGGTATTCTCCTAAAACTAGTTTCAATGTCAGATAAACACAGATGCACATTAATTTTTCTATTTCTTCATAACCCGTTCATGGATTGTCACCTTGTTGTGGTGAGAGGGTGTAGCAACCCAGCTCCCTTTCGTGCCTGGGGGGCAGGGGGCAGCACCTGGGGTCCCACTTGCATTAGAGCCAGCTGCAGCTGATGAGGAAATGGAGGAAGGGGCTGATGAGTTAGCTGGGCCTTCCTCTCCCACAGAGAGCTGGGCCTGGGATGATGGATGGCCTGACGGCTATGATAGCTGGGAAGTTCAGGCTGACCCTGAGAGCGATGATTCCGATCAGTATGAGAACCCAGGTGGTTTCGGGTCGCAGGAAAGGATCAGGGAAACAGTGGAGGATGAGGCCATGGAAGCTGAAAGGGAGTTCGGCTCTCATGAAGATAGTGAACCAGGTGCTGGGAGGCAAGGACGGAGCTTTGATAGGAGACGGAGCATTGAGTCCAGCAGGAGGGATTGGCACCGCAGCCTAGAGCGCCAGAGAGGCGCTAGGTCCCGTAGCACAGATTGGCGGAGAAGCCTAGAGCGTCGGGGGCCTCGCCAAGGGGATTAAGTATAGGATCCGTGGGAATGGATCCTCAGTAGCTCGGCCACTTCTATTCTACAAGGAAGTGAAGCGAGCGAAGGTCCACGGAGCCAGATTGAGGCTCGTGCCATGCCAAGAAGTTTCTTGGGCCCTGTTTGAACCTTGCCTTGTTCCTTGATCCGCACGGTTTTGTGGAGCCTTTGCCAAGACTTTGCCAAGTCTATGCCAAGCTATTTGCCTTTGGATTTTACTACAGACTCTTTACTTTTGGATTGAACTTTTTAATACTTTTTATGGACAATTTGCCTTTTCTTATTCTTCAATAAATAATTAGCTGATTACCGTCTCTGTGTGTGTGATTAAGGGGCTGGGCCGAGACCCTGCATCGTGACAGAGGGCTTGCATGTTCCAAAGAACTTGTGAGTATAACCCTTGGAGTCATGTACTCCCAGGAGGGGCTGTGGGGAGGATCCAAACAAAGAACAATCTACCTCCCTTATCCCTGACTTGACTGCTGCATCCAGAGGCATCACCATCTTGTGGCCAATATAGAAAAATGAACTTTGGAACATACTGACACTGTTGGGCAACACATACAGTGAACGCCCTGAATGCAAGACTGCTATTATTAAAAGGGAGCTGGGATGCATTAACGTCAACATAGCAGCACTTCAGGAGACCCAGAGAGCAGGAGAGGGACAGCTGAAGAAAGAAATAGGAGACTACACCGTCTTCTGGAAGGGACTGCCCGAAGAAGAACAAAGAATACACAGAGTTGGCTTTGCTATCAGAAACTACCTACTGAAGCATCTGTCTTAAGCTCCCATCAGCATTAATGAACAATTCTCAACCCTCCGAATTAACCTTGCCAAAAACCAACATGCAACCATCATTAGTTCCTATACACCAACACTAGATGCTGATGAAGACATCAAGGATTTTTTTTTACTGTTAGCTGGACACCACACTTTTGGAGATATCTAAGGAGGACAACATAATCCTCTTGGGCGATTCTAATGCGAGAGTTGGATGAGACTTCGATCTGTGGCCAGGGACCACAGGAAAAGATGGGGTTGGAAACAGCAACGAGAAAGGCACCCTGCTTCTCACCAAATGTGCAGAACATAACCTTGTCATCACAAACAGACTCTTCCGCCAGAAAAAAAACAAGCTTCAGACATCATGGATGCAACCCTGGTCAAAGCATTGGCACTTCTTAGACTATGTAATTATACACGCCAGAGATCGCCACAATGTGTTCCTCACAAGAGCCATGACTGATGCTGTGCCAGCATATTATTTAAGAACATAGAAATGCTGGACCACTCTAACAACTACCATTTCAGGGGTGCTAACAGAGACAGATAGTAACTTCTCATAGCTAAACAGCTTGGGTTAGTGTGAGGAAAAGGTCAGGTTTGGTTTGGCCCTAAACTAATCTGTACCTTGAAGGAACAGAACCATTTCAAAACAACAACATTGAAATAGTGGAACCTACTTGATATTTTAAAAGAAGTTTTACCATCTAAGATTTAAAGAACTTTGTTATAGAAACCATTTACGAGCCTGCATTCTCAAGTCACCAATACGCTTTTGTGCCTTTCTGAGAAAGAAGTTTGAACAATAAATGTTATTTTGTTCACTTTAAAAAGTCAAGCCTCGCGTGTGCCTTTTTCTCATAAGAAGTCCTTTATTCAGTTCCAGCAGTCTAGAGATATTTTACCTCAGCCCTCCACAAAGCTGACATTTGCCTAGAAGCCAGAAAGGGGTTTGGGTAAAAGCACTTATCTTACAACTTGAAAATCCTTGTTTAGTTAACAAGGTTGGTGGCAGCGTTACCTTGAATAAGAACTTTTAATAGGGTACAAGTTGGTTAATAGAAATTCCCCTCGAAGTTTATAAACCAGGGCACTGATCCTTTACATTTGGTGGCAGCGGTGGGATGAAATAGAAAGGTCCACCCTGTCCCAAGTGGTCAAGGGCCCGACATATGCAGCGGATGGCGACATATGCAGCTGATAATGTACTGCAAAAATCCTAAAGGGGACAGTTTGGGACAACAAATAGATATATTAATGGACATTATGCGTGGAATGGAATCTTCCATCTGTGAATTATCTGCTGAGGTCTGTGATTCTCAAGCCAGAACGACTGAGATTAAGGATAGATTAGAAAATAATGAGAGAGAAATTATTATTTAAGACAGAATGCTAATTGGTATAGCATAGTTCATTTATTTCGGGGTTGGGGGTGTCTAAATGGTGGATAGGGAGGGGTATAGGGAAGCTCATCCTCAGTGAATTATCTGGGTGAAGGTGTGTAGAATTAACTAAACCATTCTGCCCTTTGTATGGCGGGGGGGGGGGAATCAGAACCCAGAGGGGGAAGAGGGGTACGGGAGCATGGGATAAATGGAAGGGAAGGGAGGGATGAGAGGGAACAGTTAAAAATAGAGAAGGAACATTGATTAACAAAATCATGAGGAGATTGCTAAAATAACAAACCATGGAAGATGGATGAACTACTGTAAATATTATGTCAGTAAATACATATGGTCTTTAATCGCTGGTTAACAGACACAAACTATCCAAAATGTTAAAGGAAAATCAAGTAAATTTGGTGTTATTACAGGAAATGCACAAAAAAAGGATAAATCAAAATTGCTAAACAATAGAAACTAGGAACTACAGTTTGAATCAAGAGGCTCCAGTAAATCCAGAGGGGTAGCCATACTCATAAAGGATAATCTAAATTTTGAATTAGAAAAGGTAATTAAAGATGCAAAATGTAGTTTTATAATGATAATTGGTAAAATTCAGCAGAAAGGAAGAAACCATGAAAATGAACAAAATATGGCTAACATTATTTTTTAAAAAAACTCTAAAATCATAACAATAAATAAAGAACAACACTCAAAAACGGGTATTCCAGACAAGAAACAATCAGGGCCAGCTAATCACCTCCCAACAAAGGATTCCCCTAGGCAGTAAGAAACCAGATCTTGAAACTGCTAGGCCATTAAATGCCAATCAAAGTGGTCAATTGAAACATTCACACCTATCTCAAAACAGACGAGAGTTCTTTCTCCCATCCTGGACATTCCACAAATAAATAAACCCCATTTTCCTAAGTTCCAACAGACCTCACAACCTCTGAGGATGCCTGCCATAGATGCAAGCGAAACGTCTAGAGAAAATGCTTCTGGAACATGGCAATACAGCCCAGAAAACTTACAACCCAATTAAAAAGTAGCTTTACTTACTTTTGAATCATAAAAATAAAATAATTAAAATGTAACTGTAAATAATTACTTCCGAGAGAACTAATTTTCCTAGCAGTGCTCCAGACGTTTACAAATCATCTTGATTCACAGGTTTGGGGGGAAAGCAGGATATTCATGAATAAATGAAGAGGAAAAAAGAGGAGGAACATTAACTTTCATCAGCTCTAATTAGCCTGGGCAATGGTGCAATGTTGTGGGAGAATAATAATATATACTAATAATCTTTATTTGTACCCTGCCACCATCTCCCCAAAAGGGACTCGAGGAGGCTTACATGAGGCCAAGCCCAGAAACACATATCAATACAATAACATAAAAACATAAAACTACATTTCAAATAGAATAAAACAATAAAACAAAATAAAAAGAGCGGGCCACATGTGCAAAATACAGTGATAAAAAATTAAGGATGAGATAAGATTAAAAACATGTACATTTATAGGGGAGGTTCAAAGGCAATGCAATGTGAGAATGCCCATTTTAAGGGATAATGCCAAGGGACATGTGAGATCATTCTCCAAAAGCACAACGGAAAAGCCACATCTTGAGGTTCTTTTTAAAAGTTTCCAGGGTGGGGGCGAATCTCACTAGGCTAATCTCGCAAATTTGGGGGGGGGGGAGCATTTCATCAATATCTAGAAGCACAAAGATTATAGTGATGGGGTCTGTCCACCATCCGTGGCGGCTGACCAGAGAGAGAGAAGGAGAGGCGCTCACCATCCACCCTTCACAGACTGAAGAAGACGACTAAGTAAGACAGTTTGGATTCTTTGAGCCCAAGAACTTTGTAAAGGTTTTGGAGCCAGACACTTGCAGCTTTGTGTCTTGTTAAATAAACCCAGTTACTTTTTTCATGAAGCTTGGTTCTGGGAAGTCTTTGGGGCCCTCTCCCTCAGAGGAAGGCAATCCGCATCCCCTGGGCATAGGATTTTTATAGCAACTTACGTGGTCACTCCATCCCCTTCCTCTCCTCCTTCCCCCTTCCCCTTTCTCCCTTAATGCTTCCCCCCATGGGCCCTACTAGCCCATGCCTTTGTTTTTATATTTGTCTGTGAATTTCTAAATAAAGACTTTTAAAATAAAAAAAAAGAAAGAAAAAAGATTGTAGTGATAGTCATTCATTTGGATGACTTTAAAGAATGGGATCAAAATGAATAACTGTCCCAAATTGTGTGTAAGTGAACTCCATAAACCAATTAAACTCAACGTCACTTTCTTTCATCTGTTCTGAATCTCCTGCCAGATGTTCTCATGACCACATCTGATTTCATGATGACAACAGCAACCAGATTCATACTTTAAATTTAAGTTTTTGTCCTTCTCAAACAAACCAGCCAAATTTCTCAAGGTCTCATTATGATACTGCAATAAACAGACCTTGCAGAAGGGGAGAAATTTGACAATAAGAATTGGGCCCTTGATTTCTTCTTGGTAATGTCAAGATCTTACCTGAGCAATGCTGATGGGATGAGGCTCTGTAGAGTTCTCCTTGATCTTTACTAGTCCTGGAGATTTCCAGAGATTTTCTAGCACTATGACTTCCACAGATGCAGAATCAGTGTAGGCATTGATGGACTGTCCTGCCATATCATGTACTTCCACTTCAAGGGTATATGATCTTTCTTCTGCTGGATTTAAATATTTGCGTCCTAGAAATCAAACAAATCCAACAAAATGTTAATAGTGGTAATGTTTTCTTGGCCATATTCACCTACAGAGCCCAAACACCTAAATCAGGAAGCCAAGTTCAACCATAGTCCTATAAAAAGTAATTTCCCCAAATAAACATAATATTGACTTCCTTTTTAATTCAGCTAACGGAGGAGAAGTAAAAACCATTCCCCACTCATTGCTTCCTGGAAATTGCTAACTATTTTCACTTACCTCCTCTAGGATGTCTTAACTTCTTGCAAGTACTGAACAAGATATTTTAATTGTTTATTTTTATCTCACCCCTCTCCATTCCAACTGCCACGGCCTGGACTTCATAGGTAGAAAAGAGGCAGGCATAGCCCCACCATGTCTAGGATTAGCAGACAAAAGGCCTCCATCCCATCTACCATTGTCCTAGCTTTGGAAAGAGAAGGCAGTATTTGCTAGACTTAATCCCATTCCACACCGCTATTCCTCTTTCCTTTTTTTGTCATGTCCTAATTTGATTGAAAGCTTGAAGGAACTGGTTTCACTGATCTTTTACTTACAAAGTGCCATTTACAGTGATAGTACTCTAAAGCAAATAAATGATGCTGATGATTTACAATTGTACACTGGATGTGTTCTTATATGGCCTTACGTACACACTGCCCTGAAATCCTAAAATCATATACAGTATATAAAATCTTGAATACATTACAAATACATTCTGGCAGACTATCCAGATATAACTAGGAGTTATTCCTCCCTTATTCTTTGGTCGCAATTTTAGTTAACCAGGAACAATTGTGATGTGTCAGAATTAAGTCTCGGCTTGCTTGTTTGCAATTAGTCCATAGTTGCCTGCAAGCAACAAGTCAGGCTCCCTGAGTCAAACTGAAAAGTAGACTTCCTAACTGCGAGAGCTGTTCAGCAGTGCCTCAGAGTGTGGCGGAGGCTCCTTCTTTGAAGGCTTTTAAGCAGAGGCTGAATGGGTGCTGTGAATGCAATTTTCCTGCTTCTTGGCAGGGGGTTGGACTAGATGGCCCATAAGGTCTCTTCTAACTCTATGATTCTATAATTCTATGGTTCTATGACTAATCTGTGTCCAAAAACATTCCGATAGATGCAACAGGCTTTCTGATGGCAATGTTTGCCCTCTAAGATTTGAATAAACCGAGGGGACAGAGCAAAAGGTTAGTTAGCATGTTCCTACTTTCTCTTTCACAGGATCCCAGTCGCATGAACATCCAGCTAGGGATGTAATGTATATATTGATGATGTCATGTTCTAAATATCTAGATAGTGGTTTAATATACACATTAAACAAGAGAACTTGCAGAATGGCACCCAGAAGAATGCCAAAGGCTGCAATGGGTCAAGGTGAAAGCTCTACCAACAGCTTTCCAAAAAAACACTAGCCGCTCTGAGTCCCCCCTCAGGGGTTGAGAAGAGCGGGGTAGAAATAATGTAAATAAATAAATGATTAGTTCAATTGTGACACCATTATGATTATCATTATTTATACCCTGCTTTATCTCTCTGGAAGAATATTCAAAGCGGCGAAACATAAAAGCCTGGATCAGACAGGAATCCTAGAGGTTGACGCATATCAATTGGCGCTGCAGTAGAAATATCTTTGGCTGGTCCAGTTTCTAGCTCTGATCTTCTTGAACTCATGCCAAGCTGAAATGGATTTCAGCAAATCATCTAGAAAGAGCTGGAACTCAAAAGCCACCTTTCCCAAGAACGGAATATTTGAAGTGAGCTGGAAATTCTCTATTAGAGTAGGACTGAAAAGTTTCCTATCTTGAAATGTGCTAAGAGCATATCGTATTCAAAGAGACTTCAGACACCCATATCACTCAACTCTGTTGGTTTCACTCCTAAAGATAAAGGTCAAGGTTTTTCCCTGACATTAAGTCCAGTTGTGTCTGACTCCGCAGGTTGGTGCTCATCTCCACTTCTAAGCCGAAGAGCCAGCATTGTCCGTAGACACCTCCAAGGTCATGTGGCAGGCAGGAGCGCTGTTACCTTTCTGCCAGAGCGATACCTATTGATCTACTCACACTTGCATGTTTTCAAACTGCTAGATTGGCAGAAGCTGGGGCTAACAGCAGGAGCTCACGCTGCTCCTCAGATGCGAATCTGTGACCTTTCGGTTTCACTCCTGCCAACTCATAAAATCAAGAAGGGCAAGGCTCAAAAGTTCATTATGTCTGAAGAGTTTTTAAAAATGAACTATAGCTCTAAACATCCTCAACTAAATTCCAGTTTCTGGGAGCTATAATTTCTTTTTAAAGGTGAGTCTTACAAGTTTAGGTTTTACTAAGAGTTCAAGAAGTAAGTTTGGACATGTTTTGCAATGCTGCTGTTTATGGTGCAAACCTGGAGAGCTTGGTTGCTAGTATGAGCCCAGACTCAAACCATTAATTAAAATCAGCTTAAACCTTTCAAGACAGACCACTTAGTTATTGTGAACTTAGAAACCATCAAGAGTAGATCTACCTACCATCACTGGTTATGGAGATTGCTCCTGTGACATTGTCAATCTGAAAAAGCATCACATGGTTGGGGTTAGGGAAATGGTTACGGAGCTTGTAGCTCAGTTGTCCATTTAGGGTGTTGGGATCATCACGGTCAACAGCTTTGATATACATGAAGGGTTTTCCTGTTTGGATTCAAAAAAGCACATTAAAATATATTACAGTAACAGAAGCAGGAATTGCTGTCCTTTGCTGGAAGATGACTAAGAACAAGTAATAGGACTTTATCACACAAATTTGCTATTCCACTGTAGCAGTGCTTTTTAAGCTGTGGGCCGTGGCCCAGCAATGGGCGACGAGAACGAAAATACAGTCCGCAAACCTCCTTCCTCTTTATTTATTTTATTTATTTTATTTCTGATCCTTCCCACAGAGCTAACTAATGTTGGAGAGTGGTCCCTGGTCAAAGTGGACCCTGGTCAAAGTGGTCCCTGGTCAAGTGATCCCTGGTCAAGTGGGCCCTGGTCAAAATGGGCTCTGGTCAAATAAAAGGTTAGGAACCACTGCACTACAGTCACATTGTTGTTCATAGGAGATAGGAGTGTTGAACAACCCTAATATCACACCTCTTTTCAGTAGCCTCATTATGTTAATTTGTCAATGTGTGGTCTTGCAGTTATGCTTCTACACAACCTCCCACACTACAGCTATCACTTATTATTATAATTTTTAAATTTTAGCACAATTTTTCAATTCTAGATTTTAAAAAACAAAAAAAAACCAAACAACAACATAAAATAAAAAGAAAGCAGCCAGCTTAGAAATAGTTCTGGAAGCGCGGGGGGGGGGGGGGGTGAGAATCCAACCTCTTGATGTAACTTTATCTCTGGCAATATTGGCACAGAAGCAGACGGCACACATAATATCAAAGTAGATGATGGGAACATTATAGAATTGGGAGCTATTGATGGTTTTATCCATTAATAATTAGGGATGGGAAACTCACAAGGGTCAGGAAGACTGGCAGCAGGATGCACATGGTGTCATATGAAAGGGAGCATCAACAATGCCAGTTTGCCTGCGTCCTGCAATAAAATCCAGGTTCCTGTTTGAAATATCTAAACCTACTGCTTCAGAAGAATAGGGTGTCCAACTTTGAGAGGGCTGTTAAAAGTTGTCATTTCTTGGAAGACAAGGTTCTATATGTGCTTGCAAAGACCCGTTCATCAGAGCAAATGATTTTATTTTGCATTTAGAGCTCTATTCTGTTTATTAATCATGAGGAACTAAGCATGGATTTAATTTACTTATGTAATTACAAAGCATATTTGAAGAAATTTGACTGTCGTAACAAAAAAGCACAGAAGGTGATACACTTTTTCAACATCTAGTCTGGTGCCTAGATGGTGTGGTGAAGATGTATGCTATTCTTTAGTTGCAATGTGGAAGAATAATTCCCGGGACAGTTGGACCATAAATCTGCTCCAGGCTTCAATCAGAATTTTAAAGACCTTTCCAAGTTGCTGAACCTATTTGACAGATAAGTTTCAGCACCCTGGATAGCCCATGGAAAGCTCAGAATGAAAGCTTGAGTGAATAGATACTTTATCTCACTAACATGGAAGCCACCAGCTAGTAAAGTTTTACTACACTAGAAACATCATTGAAACATCCAGTTTTTTCAACTTTTCAATATTTGTGTTGCCAGATCTCCTGAAAATACAACATGGAAACACCATGAAAACTGCTATTTTAAATTAATGTAAAGGCATGTTTGTTAATCATCCAAAGTCTCTAGGATTGGGGGTGGGGTGAGTGAAAGGTCCATGGTCTTCTGAATGCAGTCTATTTCAAACTCCCATTATCCCTAACAATTGTGTACAGTAACGAGGCATAATGGGTTGGAAGCCACAAGAAAGCTTAAGAAAAAGCTTGAGAAAGCTTAAATGTTTAGCAATTTTAAGCTGAAATGCCGATTGATATGGATATAAATACCTGCGCGAGAGTTTTGTCTGACGGTTCCGTTATACTTTTCCTGCTCAAATTCAGGTGGATTATCATTGATATCCTCCACATATATAGTGATAAGGTATGGGCCCTTCACTTTCTGCCCACTTGCATTCAGACCTTCCAACTAATGAAGATAGGAAGAAAAAATAATATTAAAAGAAAGACACAGCCCAAAGTAATTGCCTCATTTCTATTTGAGTTTGTATGCTTATTGGTTTTTAGTTACTTGGGTACTTCACAAATGATAAAGATATGCCTTGCTTATTGGTCAGTAGAGGCAATGCCTAAAAAAAGAGACCATGGCAAATGTGTGACAAGGATGGAGAGGCAAGTATTCTGGCCTCTTTAACTTCTCTATTCAATTAGATTGACCTGAATATACTGAAATTGATCTCTTGAAGACATAGGAAAGCATGAGAAATCTACTTGGCTATTTTTAAGTTGTTATTAATGCCTTCAAAGCTTTTTTAAAAATTGGTATTGAAGTTCCAAGAGTAAGTGCGGTGTAGTGGTTTGAATGCTGGAGGATAACTCTGGAAAGCAGGATCTGAATCCCCACTTGGCCACTGAAATTCACTGATGACCTCGTGGAAGTCATATTCTTTCAGACTCAAAGGAAAAAAGGCAACTGAACAAGTCTTACTATAGGTCATAAAAGACTTGAAGGCACACAACAACAGCACAGCAATTAATATCACCAATGGCTAATGCTATTAACTGTTGTTAATATTCAGAGATGATCAGTAGTAGTGCTGGGTGGGGATTCTGGGAACTGTCATTTCAAACAGCATCTGTGTTAGTAGTGACAGTTAAATAGAGCTTCTATTGTTCAAAAGCAATGTTGCACTAAATACCAGTTTCTGGGACTTGTCTTCTTCTTGTTGTTCATTTGTTCAGTCGTTTCTGACTCTTTGTGACCTCATGGACCAGCCCACGCCACAGCTCCCTGTCATCACCACCTTCAACTCCTTCAAGGTCAAGCCAGTCACTTCCACTTGCCCTTGGCCGTCCCCTCTTCCTTTTTCCTTCCATTTTCCCCTGCATCATTATCTTCTCCAAGCTTTCTTGGATTTGTCTTAGTAAGGGAGGGTTGTCTTCTTTCCTGTTTCTGGATTCCCTATTAGCAACACTTTAGCCATTTTGGAAAGAAAGCAGAATCCTGCACCTGATCTAGCAGGGCTTCCATTGCTTACTTATTGGCAGAATGGAGAAATGTGCAATCATGTTTTGCACAAAAATAAATAATAAGGGTTCCTTCTTAAATGCCTTCTTTTTCTTGTCAACTCTGTTGTTTCTTCATTCATAAAGTGATAATCTTGGATTTGACTTAACTTCCTCCCGCCACCCACCGCCATTCCCATCCCATGAATCATACAGCTAAAAGGTACAATGTTCCCCTCTTCTCCATTACAAAATTTGTTGCTCACATGAATAAAGCTAAAGGAACTTCAGATACTATTTTCCACATGGACTATCATACTTATATTTTTGTTTTACCTGCAGCCTATGGACCTTTTTGGTTTCCCAATCTAGAGCCTTGTTAAGATACAGAACTCCATTCGATACAATTTCTATGATGCCATCTGTGTCACCAGTCAGTCTCAAGCTGACAACAGGAGCTTGAAATATAAACTAGTCCAGGAGGGAGGAAAAGAGAAAGACATCAGAACTTATATTTTTGCTTACATATCCCCTCCCACATCCTTAGTGGCTTATTATTTATTTGAGAACCTACTCTTGACCTTAGCCAAAAAGTCAAGGAGTAGCCCATTTTTATTTTCTTCAATCATGTTCAATTTTGGGTCATTTGAAATTGAAGAGTCAACTTACCCGATATAACATCATCCCTCCTTGAGAACCTTCTTTAACAAAAAAATTCTTGTTTTCCAGAGGTCCATCTATCTGTACTTTGTCGTTAGCTTGGCAAACAACCTTCAGGAAAGAAGAGAAAGGGAGAGAGGTTATTAATACTAGAGATTGTGAATATTTATGTTTGAAGCAAGCCAAGACCAAACTATCAAGAGATGCCAATTCTGGATTTGAATATTTTGAGTTAAAAAAAAATCACATTCCCAATAGACTGGCCCTGATGTTGAATTTTCATGGCAACTTTTCACTTCGATCTAAAGTAAAATTGATACCCCTGTAATCACTGTTTTTAGATAGCTCAACAATATTCACATGTTGTAGGTTTATGACATGATTAAGACCATGGACTACTCTCTTCTGGATAGTTCTGCAGTCCATTGTTCTAAGTGGTGCTGTATAGTGAATTGGAAAAAAGGTTACCATTGTGATGACTGGAATACTTCTTTGTGCCATCTTTTTGAGATTATTGACAAGGACCCCCACCCCATGGAAGGAAAACTTCTAGATCAGGGTTTCTTAACCTGGAGGTCAAGACCCCTGGATGTGGTGTCACAAGGGGTCACCAAAGACCATCAGAAGGTCATGGGGGTTCTGTGTGGGAAGTCTGGCCCAATTCTATCGCTGATGGGGTTCAGAATGCTATTTGATTGTAGGAGAATTACAAATCTCAGCAACTACAACTCCCAAATGTCAAGATCTATTTTCCCCAAACTCCACCAGTGTTCACATTTGGGCATATTGAATATATTGAGTATTCATGTCAAGTTTGGTCCTGATCCATCATTGTTTGAGTCCACAGTGCTCTCCAGATGTAGGTGAACTACAACTCCCAAACTCAAAGTCAATGCCCACCAAACCCTTCCAGTATTTTCTGTTGGTCATGGGAGTTCTGTGTGCCAAGTTTGGTTCAATTCCATTGTTGGTGGAGTTCAGAATTCTCTTTGATTCTAGGTGAACTATAAATCCCAGCAACTCCAACTCCAAATGACAAAATCAATTCCCCCAACATCACCAGTATTCAAATTTGGGCATATCAGGTATTTGTACCAAATTAGGTCAATGAATGAAAATGCATCCTGTATATCAGATATTTAAATTACGATTCATAACAGTAGCAAAAATACAGTTATGAAGTAGCAATGAAAATAATATTATGGTTGGGGTTACCACAGCATGGAACTGTATTAAAGGGTTGCAGCATTAGAAATGTTGAGAACCACTGGTCTAGATCTTCTAGTACTGGAAGTTGACTATAGAAGAACATCCCTTAGTGATGACCGCTAGGTCCTCCATCATGACTTAAGGAAGATGCTCATCGAGTCTCACCCAGAGCAAACTTTAAAAATCAAATATGTGCATAATCAAATCCACAAATGTCAAAACTGCAAATGTCGAAGGATGACTGTACAACGATATGGCAGTAATGCCTCATGGTATCACTACAATATATTTTCCCATAAAAACTTCCCCAATGACATCTTTTATGGGTGGCTGACTCAAGTTCATGAAAGTGCAGTGCTTCCCAATACTGTTCAAAGGTTGATTCCTCACTTAGCATGCTATAACCACTCCCTTAGTGATAAGAGGAATTGTAAAGAGAAGAATGCATGTGCTCTACTGCCCTGCTGACAGAAAACTACATCGAAGATGACTTTTAAGACCTAGTAATAAGAGTCACAGATAGTGTTAATTCTTATGTCAAGCCTATGCTAGTTTTCTAGTGATCTTTTTCATTGCCTTTCAAAAGGATTTGTAATGTAATAGAAATAAATAGACAAAAATGTCAGTTTTGATTACCTTGGTCAATGCCCTACTCCAACTAGATGATGGACATCTCAAATGCATGGTTCTTATGGTTTGTCACAGCCTTGGATATCCCATCAGGTTTTGCTTCTTCATTTCTCAAGCCATTAAGAATTTCAGGCAAGGTGCTGGTATGGATCTTGGGCTTACATCTCAAATGGAGCTATCTTTTTCAAACTGCTTGGCTGAATTATGTATTCAGTGTACGGACTGTCTTGCAACAATTCTTATCCTTCCTTTCAGGTTTTAAATCTTTTGGTGTCTATGGATGATTCAACATTATTCCCTCAGCTATCCTAGAAGGACGTTTTCAACATAAAGGCCTTGGTAGTTCTGTTGTTTAATTTTGTCTTATCAGTGATTTAAAGTTTGTCAAATAAAAGCAGAGGAGATGCCTTTCAAAGTGGAATTTTAGGCAGGATGAAAATGTAATAAATAAATAAAATAAAAATTTTAAGGTAACCTGTATTGTGACTTTTATGTTTATATTTTTCTGTAAGAAATAAAGGCAATTGATTGATTGAGAAACTTTCATTTTTAGATATTGCTTTCAGAAAAAACTTCAAATGTGGGCTCTACCCTATATCAAGCCATTCTTCTGGGGCAGTGTCTGAGCACAGTGGTTGCATAAAGCTAAACTCCTCTCTGTGTAAGACTGATATTTATAGTTTTCATTGACCCTCATCTTACAAAATAGGTCCTTCCTAGGCATCTTCTACGTTTTCCAGGCCATCCTATTGTGGTCATGGTACATTTTTACTGGATTCATATCATGGTTGACTATCATTATATCCCATTAATGGGTTATTGGGATAACAATACAAAAAGGCATGGGCCCCCTGAAACAAATTTACGGCCCTGTTCCCTAGGCATCTTCTAGGCTTTTTGGCCATCCCTTGGTATGCTTTTTGGCCCTCAACTACCCACAATTCCTAAGAGCTTCAGACTCTTTCCTTATGCAGCTGAGGGGGGAAAGGAAGAGGCCTGAGGCTGTTAGGAATGGTGGGAGTTGTAGTCCAAAACCCCTGAAGGGCTGAAGTTTGCCCATGCCTGCTATAGAGGCAGGTGGAGGACCTGGCAATGATTTCAATGCTTTTCCTAGATTTTCCAACACAGCTCTATGGTATGCTTCTTCCACTGGTCACATGAACGGGTTTTTTTTTACAAAATAGAAATGTAATTGTTATATTGTTATGATGCTACTTCTGATTTTGGTTTCTATGATTTTTTTTAGTTTGACTGATAAATAGTTGTATTGTATTGTTTATTGTGAGTGTCTAGCACCTAGGCTGTAGGTGCTAAACATATTCTCCATTTTTTATCAGTTGCAACTGGTGTTTAGAGTGTTTGTTTTTAAATATTGAAAGAAAAAAATCTTATTTTACAGTTTACTTCTAAAACATTTGTTCTGTCTGTTTTATATGTTTACATTTTTTAAAAAACTAAAACAGTAGTAGAAATAATGAAATAAATACCAGATAATTATAATGTCTGCACATTTTTTATTTTTTAAAAAATCTATACACTTAATAAAAGTGAAAATCTGGATGTGTGTATGTGGCATGTCCACTTCTTACAAAGACAATTTCCCACTTCCACAAACAGCAATTAACTTCCACCACTCAGGAAACATCAATGGCCCTCCCTCCAATGACATTGCAGGCTATAGTGAGTGCCACATCCCAGTGTTCCTTTCTCTCTCAATTGGTGTGGAATTTGCATGACATCACCCACTGTCTCTCATTTAACCCTTTCCAACCTCTTCCTATGGCTAGGGTTGCCACTTTTTGATATAAGAATAAGTGACAGGTACCTAAAAATAGGGATTTTTTCACAAAAATAAGGGACACTTCATAAAAACTTGAAAATCCATTGATAATTTTCAAGTTTTTATGAAGTGTCCTTTATTTTGTTTAAAAAATCCCTATTTTTAGGTACCTGTCCCTTATTCTTATATCAAACAAGTGGCAACCCTACAGGCTACGACACACACCAAACAGAGTGGAATTGGTCAGCAACTAAACATACAGGAGGGGGTTATGGGACTGGCTCAACAAGATGGAAGTTGTAGGTCACCCTGCATCAAGACGCAACTATAATTGGCCCACAATTTTGGGAATTGCAGTTCACCCACATCCTTATATATTTCGTTATGGGAGCATTCATAAAATAAACAAAAGGAAAGACTGGCTTTTAAAAATAAGAAATAGAACTACAAATTACCAAACTGATACCAAACACCTCAAACCAAGCAATGCCTTTTTCAAATGACCCAAGCACTCCTGGGCCCCCAAGCTGTAAGAAATAAATTACCAAAAATACAGAATGTTTTGCAATTTTCCCAGTACTTTGGCAAATTTCACTGATTTCTGCAAAGGGAACACAACATAAAAGAATAACGAATTCAAACTCGTAAAATTTAAAACAGAAATAAGAAGTAATCCTGTCTCCACCTGTACCATGTCAATAACACTTTTAAAACAAATTAACATACCATGCAAACAATCCTGCTATACAACTCAGTTATGTATGAAACATACATGCAAATAAACAAAATTTAATAAAACACACAAATATGCTAAGCTACTAAAATGTTCAGAAACTCCTTTTCCATTATTTGACAAACTTCCTTAAAATGAAAATAAGTCTTCTGTCCCTAGTTCCATGAGAATAATTCTGTGTGGATGGAGGATGGAACTGTCTAGGAACCAATAACAGACTATAGTGATTAAATGTTGCAAATAGAAGGAAACATCTGATACATTCTTAAACCAAATTTGTGAGTAGTTTGAATCTGTGTTCAGATGCAGAGCATTGAATCAGACAAAGACAGCAGAGAACTAAAGAACTGTTAAAGAATTGTTAAAAAAGAAATAACAAAATTAAGGTGTAAGACTAACCTCAAAAAGTTCTTAAGGTCAGTTTAAGGTCATCTATGTATGCTACTGTATAGAGAACTACACTCGATTTCGTGTTTTGTGGTCAAGGTCAATGTAAAGCTAAAGAACTTCCTGTGCATGTAAATTGTACAGCAATAAAAGCTAAATTCTTCAAAATGAGCATGCAACGTTAGCCTCAAAGGAAGTGCAAAATGAAGACTAACCTCAAAATGTTACCAAGGTCAGTTTAAGATGTTCATGTATGTTTAAGATCAGTTTAAAACTAAAATGCCTGTATGTAGCCAGTGCATAACTATAGTGTTACATTCTACCTTAACAGCTATGGCTCCATCCTATGGAAACCTAAGATTTTTAGTTTGGTGGGCAACTTTGAACTCTGCTGAACTGCACCATTCAAGCTCTATAGTAGGCAATTCAGTGTACCTCACCAAATTATAAAACCCAAGATGCTGTAGGATGGAGAAATGGCAGTTAAAATGGTATCAAGATGCAATAACTGGCAGTGTGGATACTCACAGTCTTCACTGCTGTAATCAGGTATAATGTATTTCTGTTAAATCACAATGAATAGTTCTACATTCACATATGAAGGAGTATTTTTTGAGATCTTGGAGCCTGCATCCAGATGTCTGGAGTCCACATCTGCTCTCAGAACCTCAAAACACTGTTACAGATTTGCACACAATAAATGCAAAATTCACTGTGAATCAAACAGAATTACACTATGGCTGACTGTGACCAAACACCACATATTATTTACAAAGGAGAGACTAAATGTATTTCCCTCAGAGATGTTAAGAGGCAGACATTCTGGAATCCCTTACTCCCAAAGACTATGCTCCTGTGGAGGAAATGAATAGAAACAATAGAACACACATAGTGCTGCTATTACACACTGAAACATAGCCAATTTTATGCCCTATCCTGTCCCACATGATCAGCCTTCCCCCACAGATAATTGTTAGATATCTTTTAGAGCAGTGTTTCCCAACCAGTGTGCCGGGTCACACTAGTGTGCCGTGATCGATCATCAGGTGTGCCGTGGAAACTTTGAACCTCCAGGAAAGGGGGGGGGGGAGAGTCTAGTGTGTTGAAGTATAAAAACCCTAAGAAACCTACCTCGATAAAGACACAAAATTACAAACAACCCCCCTCCCCACCCGTTGTCTACTTGGTCTTTCCCTCTCCATGCATTGGGAAGGCCCACCTCCCTTTCCCCAAGTAGAGACTTCCTCTGGCTTCCTGGGGGTTCTGTGTGGGAAGTTTGGCCCAGTTCTATCATTGGTGGGGTTCAGAATGCTCTTTGATTGTAGGGGAACTATAAATCCCAGCAAGTACAACTCCCAAATGTCAAGGTCTATTTCCCCTGAACTCCATCTGCGTTCATATTTAGGCATATTGAGTATTCATGCCAAGTTTGGTCCTGATCCAACATTGTTTGAGTCCACAGTGCTCTCTGGATATATGTGAACTACAACTCCAAAACTCAAGGTCAATGCCCACCAAACTCTTTCAGCATTTTCTCTTGGTTATGGGAGTTCTGTGTGGGAAGTTTGTGTCTTTCTGCCATTCCTGCCAGGATATTTATTATTAACTTTATTATTTGTGAGTCGCCCTCCACCACTGGTGCTCCGGGCGACTTACATCATTTAAAAAACCCAAAAATACAACAGTTTAAAACATAGGTACACACCTCAGAAAGGCTCAGTCTCCACGCGTCCGATCAAACCCCAAATGCCTGGCAGAAGAGCCAGGTTTTCAGGTCCGATAGGAATCTGATTTGGGCCGATGTGGCCCTGAGGGCAGGCGGGAGGGTGTTCCAGATCGTGGGAGCCACCACGGAGAAGGCTCTCCGTCGGGTCTCCATCAGCCGCGCCTCTCTCACCCCAGGGATGGCTATACGATCACCATTTATGGCACGCGCTGGCCTCTCGGTGCGTTGGACTGTCAGCCGATCGCCCAAATAGGCTGGCCCAATATTGTGCCGTGCTTTAAAGGTGAGCGCCATAAGTTTGTAAATCACTCTGAACTCTGTGGGCAGCCAGTGAAGATCTTTTAAAATTGGAGAGATATGGTTTCTGACAGATGCCCCAGAGATGAGTCTGGCCGCTGCGTTCTGAATGAGCCTCAGCCTCCGAGTTGTGGACAGAGGTAGGCCCGCATATAGGGCATTGCAATAATCAAGACGCGAGACGACGGTGGCATGTATCACAGTTCTCAACGCCTCTGATGGTAAATAGGGGGCCAACCGTCGGGCCCTACGAAGATGGAAGAAGGCGCCCTTAGCTGCGGCCTGGATCTGGGCTTCCATCGATAGTCTCTCGTCCAGAATCACTCCCAAGCTCTTCACCGCCGGAGCCGGGGACAGGGGCTCGCCCTCGAAGAGTGGTAGTGGTGAGTGAGGGTCGGGTCGGCCAGGCCAGAGAATCTCCGTTTTTGCCGGGTTGATTTTGAGTCTGTATGCTCTGAGCCAGCTTGTCACCGCTCTCAGCCCTTGACTGAAGCTGTCCGGCACCGATGATGTCCCTGGGTCGAGCTTCAGTAGCAGCTGTGTGTCGTCGGCGTATTGGTAGCAACAGAAACCATGGCTCCTAGCAATACTGGCCAGGGGCTGGACATAGATGTTGAAAAGGGTGGGAGACAGGATGGCACCCTGGGGAACTCCACACTCCAACCCGCATTTCCTAGAGACCTGGCCCTGCCACTCGACCCGCTGCGAGCGGCCCCGTAGGAACGATCCCAGCCAGATCAGAGCCTTGTCCTGGATCCCGGAGGCAGCCAGGCGGTGGAGCAGTAAGTCATGATCAACGGTGTCAAAGGCCGCAGTTAAATCCAGGAGGACCAGGACTGCCGAGCCCCCCCCCCCCGTCCAGCTGGCGGCGGATGTCATCTGTAATCGCCACCAGGACGGATTCCACTCCATGACCCGCGCGGAAACCTGACTGGGACGGGTCCAGGCCCCCGGATCGATTTAGGAAGTCACGCAGTTGGCTTTCCGCCGCCCGCTCCAGGAGTTTACCCAGGAAGGGTAGATTGGCAACAGGGCGGTAGTTTGCTGGGTCGTCAGGGTCGAGGCTCGTCTTTTTCAGGAGGGGGCTGACTCTGGCCTCTTTCAGGGGCCTGAATTCTGAGAGACAGTGCCCATTGGTCCGGATTGGGTGCTGGGTCCTCGCGCCCTCTTCCTCGGGAATAGGCGGCAAATCACGCCGAAGTGCCGTGATTTTTCCGATGAAGTGCTTTTGGAGGTCATCTGCTGTTATCGCCGAGTTTTTGAGCTCACTCCGTGGGGGCGCTAGGAGACTCCGGACTACTTTGAAGATCTGTGCTGTGTGGGAGCCAGCGGCTGTAATCTGGGCGGCATTATAAGATTTCTTAGCCTCTTTGATCTCGTGTTCGTACAGCCTGTGCTGTTCTCTGTAGGCTGCTCTGTTTGCCCCGCTGGGTTTTCCCAGGTGGAGAAGAGCAGAGGGGAAGACAGGTCGCTGCTGGAGAGATCTCCGGCAATAGCCACTTCCCTCCTCTTCCTCCTCCTCTTCTCCACCTGGGAAAGTGGTGGGTACCATCTCCCCAGGAAGAAAAGAGTGCTGGGAGGGGGGGGGGGGAGAGAGAGACAGGCCGCTGCCAGAGAGATCTCCACAGTGGTCTGTCCCCTTCTTCTCTTGGAAGAAGAGACGTGGGAATGCTCCAAAGCCCCCTCAGTTACCGCTTTGCCTCACCCTTCTCCCAGCATCAGGAAGAGGTGATGACCCATCTTGAAGCCAAGAGAAGCACAGCCCAGGGAGGAGGCAGGTGGCGGTCAAGGGTGGTTTGGGGGGCGCTCAGCTGTCGCCTGCTGAGTGGGCTTTGGAGCCTTCTCCATTGCCGCCTGTTTTGCCCTCCTCCCAGCACAAAGACAGGCGGAGTGGCCTGTCTTTATGCCAGGAGGACTGCTGCTGTGTGTCTCATCCTCTTTCCAGCATAAAGATGGGGCAAGCAGCTCCATCCTTATGCTGAGAGGACATCCTGAGGATGACCCATGCCAGCCCTGCCCCTCCCTCTCCAGGCCTCATCCTTTCCAGGTCTGGTCTGCCCCCATCGCTTCCTCTTCCTGAGCCTGTTCCATCCTCCCTCCTGGTCCAGCCCGGCCCAGCCTGGCCCTTCCTTCTGGAGTCCTGGCCCAGCCCTCCTTGCTGGACCTGCAAAGTGACCCCACGGCAAAAAAAGTTTGCCCATCCCTGGTCTAGAGAATGCAATTGTATCTTTCAATCCCCAATTGTCCCATTTCAAGTTCTATCTTCCCATCATACATTTTTCCCCTTCAGTTTTTCCATTGTTGCCCACGTTCGAATCATCACTCAGAGAATCCTTTTCTCTGCCCTCTCCATATTACTTTAAAAAAAATCAGGGAAGACTACAACATTGAAAGCCAAGATTACTATGGACCTCATCCCATTTGGCGGGGGAATTTTAAACCCCTTTGCCACGATATGTCTTTCCCATGCCTTCCTTCCCTCCAGTGTAATTATAAACCTCTTTACAACAATCCCCTCTTGCAAGGTATTGCTTCCCTTCATTAGACCAGTGTGATTTTAAACCCTTTTGCCACGATCCCCTCCTGCTAGGCTTTCCTTCCCTCCATTAGAACAGTGTTATGTTAAAAAGAGCACAATTTAGGGCCTAGAGAGAGAAATTAAGGAGAAAATGCAATGAAAGCAAAGCGGTGAGGAATACCCATTCCTCTATGTCACTGAAACAATTCAACATAGGCTTGATTTTAGTGATGGCTCTGGTGTGCATACTTCACCTTTCAGCATACTTCACCTCCATTTCAAGGACGAAGAGCAACAGATGACAGCTGGAAGTAGGCAAACTTTATGTTTTATAAATGACATCGAATTGTGCCGATTGTTCGCCGCCCTGAGTTGCCTTTGGGCTGATATGGGCGGGGTATACATGATGTAAATAAATGCTGTATATACTTAAGTATAAGCCTACTTTTTCAGCCCCTTTTTTAGGCTGAAGAAATCCCCCTCAGCTTATACTTGAGTCAAGGTTATTTATTATTTTACTCTATTTTTATTATTACATTTATCATTTTACTCTACTTATTATTACATTTATTATTTTACTCTATTATTGTTATTATTACATTTATTATTTTACTCTATTCTTACTGTTATTACATTTCCATTATTTTACTCTATTATTATAATTTTTTACATTTATTATTTTACTATTTTATTATTAGAAGGATATGTAAGCACATTTACATTGGAGAAGGCTAGAACAATGGTTTAATCAGAGTTGGACAGTCTTATCTTAAATTACAGTTTGATGTAAATATTCACAAACATTTCACCTCCTGGTGCCTCAATTAATGTAATTGTATTGGTTTCTGTTTTTATTTTGAAATTGACTAGTAACTGCTGCATTTCCCACCCTCGGCTTATACTCGAGTAAACCCGTTTTTCTAGTTTTTTGTGGTAAAATTAGGTGCCTTGGCTTATATTTGGGTTGGCGTATACTCGAGTATATATGGGTAAATACATAAATAAACTTCATATGATGGGCTCCGTGCCTTTTTCCCCTTGAAATGGAGATGGTCTTCTTACCACGGAGATGACATGCAAAGAGACTGAAAGAGTTTTGCACAGTTACCAATTTTTCTTTAGCCAAAGGTTGTGTTTAAAGAGCTTCTATCTTTACCATATCTTAAGGAGAAATTTCTCCTGTTTGGAAAGACCAAAGTCTAACCCTTCAACGGAAATCTCAGGTTCAAAGTTTAATTCTTAGACTATGGTAAAGATCATTTCCTGCCAACTGCCACTGTTTTATGTGCACTATAAAATGTCTGAAAGCCTCGTGAATCATTATTTAATGAAATGGCAAGGGAGGCTGGGTCTTTCTCTTCCCTTATTGCTTTGGCAGTTTTGCAGCTGCTCAAAGGACAATTTCAACAGTCTGTCAATAAAATCTTTGGCTACACTACTGTATATGGATTCATATTCTTTAGAGCTAGTTGATGACCTTGGCACTAAAATTCATGGATCTACCCCATATACTAATCCAGCATGATTCCTTGTGAATCCCCTCTCAATGGGCTAAAATATTGTTTTAAATTAAGATTGCTTAATGAGTATAATTAAAGTTGGAAACAAACAATAATCCAGGAAAAGATTATAAATTAAAAGACTAATTGGGAACAATTTAAAATATCCCATATGATAATGGTATACATTTGAAGCCTTCTCTAAAAAGTCATCACAAATTGTTTACTTAGCTCAATCTTTATTCCTTATTGTGTGACTGGTGAGTTTTTGTTTGCAATCCACTAAATACGCACACCTATTACAAATTGTATTAATATCTGAAATAAACCAGCTAAAATCAAGACAGTTTTAGTTCTTTTATCTCTTAGTTCATAGGTCGATTCCATGGGTCGATTCAATGGGAGATAGCTAAAGACCCTTGTGAATAATTATGTAATGCAATATTAATAAATAATAGTTCTCTATTGCTTATTACTTTTGTAGTTAAACATTTGTTCCCAGATCTTTAAAGTAAGATATTACAATTTACTTGGTTACTTTTAGCTTGTCTTGTGTTTGGTAATGAAGGTGAGAGAGACTTAACCATTCAAAAATGACATAATCAGCAGGAACTGAGTTACTTTACTGGCATCAATGAGTGACATTTTCTAATTACTGTTATAAGAGGGTTATGAATCATAGAAACATAAAACATAGACTCGGAAGAGATCTTGTGGGCTATCCAGTCCAACCCCTTGTCAAGAAGCTGGAAAATTGCATTCAAAGCATCTCTGACAGATGGCCTCCCAGCCTCTGGTTAAAAGCCTCCAAACAAGGAGTCTCCACCACAATTTGGGGCAGAGAGTTCCACTGCCAAACAGCTCTCACAGTTAGGAAGTTCTTCCTAATGTTCAGGTGGAATCCCCTTTCCTGTAATTTGAAGCCACTGTTCTGAGCCCTAGTCTCCAGGGCAGCAGAAAACAAGCTTCCTCCCTCCTCTCTATGACTTCCCCTCACGTATTTATACATGGCCATCATGTCTCCTCTCAGCCTTCTCTTTTACGGGCTAAACATTCCCAGCTCTTTAAGCTGCTCATCCCAGGGCTTGTTCTCTAAACCCTTGATCATTTTAGTCACCCTCCTCTGGACACTTTCCAGCTTGTCAACATCTCCCTTCAATTGCGGTGTCCAGAATTGGACACAGTATTCCAGGTATGGTCTGACCAAGGCAGAATAGAGGGGTAGCATGACTTCCCTGGATCTAGGCACTATACTCCTATTTATGCAGATCAAAATCCCATTGGCTTTTTTAGCTGCTGCATGACATTGTTGGCTCATGTTTAACTTGTTCACGAGGGCTCCAAGATCTTTTTCACACATACTGTTGTCAAGCCAGGCGTTCTCCATTCTGTATCTTTGCATTTCATTTCTTCTGCCTAAGTGGGGTATCTTGCATTTTCTTTGTTTTGGTCCATCTCTTGAATCAGTGTTTCCCAAACTCTTTTATTCCAGGAGTTTGGGACTTCAGATCCCATAATCCCTGACAAGGCAACTGAAGGTTCTAGGAGCTGAAGTCCAAAACACCTGGAGGTTTAGGAATCTAGCAGTTGGGAATCACTGGTATAAATAATGAATTATCATTTGTCCAAAGTCACCTTGACCAACAGTCAATAATTCTAGGAACTTAAGTTCAAAATACCTGTAGAATCAAAGTGTTAACCAATCCCCTGATATGGATGCTAGCAGCTGCCAGTGCCTCAGATCTCATGATCTTGTGTGGCCTGGCTAACCGAAGGATTCTGGGAGATGTCAAAAAGAAATTTCACCAAGCTCTCCAGCATGCAGTACTAGAGGAAATTATATGATTTATATTAATATAGATGGAGTTTTTTTAGTTTTATTTGTATTGCTTCATAGTAATATCCTGCTGTCTCTCAGCAACTGCACTGCAATATATGGTTGTTTGTTCGGAGCTGTGGATTTGTCAAATGTCAACATGAAAAAATTCAGATATCCCCACCCCAAAGGCACACATGGATCATGCTGGTATCATTGACAATAGCTACTAGTCCTAACAGGCCAAATAGAATGAATACATTCAGAAGCAGCAGGAGTGCTTATTTTCCTTTCCGGTGTGAGAGAATTGGCCATTTGTAAGGACGTTGCCCAGGAGACACCCAAATGTTTGATGTTTTACAATCCTATGGGAGGTTTCTCTCATGTCCCCACATGTAAAGCTAGAGCTGAGACAGGAGCTCACCCTGCTTCCCAGATTTGAACTGCCAACCTGTCGGTCAGCAGTCCTGTTGGCACAATGATTTAACCCACTGTGCCACTAGTGGCTCCAAACCTATCATGGGGTGTTCATAGTAAGATTTGTTCAGAACGGATGTGCCTGCCTTCCCCTGAGGCTGAGAGAGTGGGGCTTGTCCAAGGTCATCCAGTGGGTTTCCATAATCAAGTGGGGAATCAAACCCTGGTCTCGAGAATCCCAGACCAATATTCAAATCACTACATCACACTGACTCTCATAGGAAGGTTGCAGTACCTGAATTTCTATGGATTCCAATCTAGTTCCATTGTCCTACTTTCAAAAAAACCACACTCACTCTGCAAATACCACCCACTTTGCTCTAGCTCTGCCCATTTTTGCTTGTGTATTCCAGAACACAAGTAACAGTTTCCATTTATGTCTCGTAATGCAGATCTCAGCAAGAAAACCCTGAACGCGTGTGTTTAGAGGCAACAGCTTTGCCAAGCTCCTACTCACTTAACCTTTGTGATTTCAGTTCAAATCAACATATTTTCCATTCACCACTAGGCTTATCATTGGGACAGCTTTTCTTTTTCTAGAAAATGGATATGTCCCCATTGACTTGCAGTCTATGTTTTATTGATGAAACACTATCCCTATTTCGGGGGAACTTATTAAATTTGTATCAATACAAGTTGCAAACCTTTTGTCAAAGACTTTCATGGCTGGAATCACTGGGTTGCTGTGAGTTTTCCAGGCTGTATGGCCATGTTTCAGAAGCATTCTCTCCTGACGTTTTGCCCACATCTATGGCAGGCATCCTCAGAGGCTGTGTGGTCTTTTGAAAACTAGCAACTTGAGGTTTATTTATCTGTGGAATGTCCAGGGTTGGGGAGAGAACTCTTGTCTGCTTGAGGCCAGTGTAAATGTTACAACAGGGCACCTTGATTAGCATTGAATGGCCTTGCAGCTTCAAATACTGACTGATTCCTGCCTGGGGGAGGAAGGTGTTAGCTGGCCCTGATTGTTACATGTCAGGAATTCCCCTGTTGTTTGAGTGTTCCTCTGTATTTACTGTTCTGATTTTAGAGTTTTTAAAATACTGGTAGCCAGATATTGTCCAGGCAGGAATCAGCCAGTCTTTGAAGTTGCAAGGCCATTAAATGGTAACCACAGTGATCAATTGCAACATTCAGACAAGAGTTCTCTCTTCCACCCTAGACATTCCAAACATATATAAACACCACTTGACTAGTTTCCAGCAGACCTCACAACCTCTGAGGATGCCTGCCATATATGTGGGCAAAACAACAGGAAATAATGCTTCTGGAACATGGCCATATAGCCTGGAAAACTCACAGCAACCTGTATCAGTTTTTTACAGGACTGGATCAATACATTTTCGCTTGAAGCAGAACAGGACATACACCCCACAGTTTGCCCAGGTCAAGATGGACAGCCCCCAAAGTCAACTAAATTAATTTGCCTCCTGGGACTGAAAAATCCACAAACGTCTCTCTCCTTCCTGATTTTAATAGCTTACAATTTGTTGTCCTTGGACTGTCATACCCTCCACCTATCCTCATTTGGCTAATACAGTGCCAACTGGTCCTCTTTTTAGCCACTTTTAAAATACTCAATGCTAATTCAACATGGGAAGCTTCTTGTGTTACTGCTGCAGCAACATATACTGGATCCTCTATAGCAGTGGTTCTCAATCTTCCTAATGCTGTGACCCCTTAATACAGCTCCTCATGTTGTGGTGACCCCCTATCATAAAATTATTTTCAATACTACTTCTCAACTGTAATTTTGCTACTGTTATGAATCATAATGTAAATATCCGATATGCAGAATGTATTTTCATTCACTGGACCATATTTGGCACAATTACCCAATACATCCAAATTTGAATAATGGTGAGGTTGGGGGGAGGGGTTGATTTTGTCATTTGGGAGTTGTAGTTACTGGGATTTGAAGTTCATCCACAATCAAAGAGCACTCTGAACTCCACCAATGATGAAATCGAACCAAACTTGGCACACAGAACTCCCATGACCAACAGAAAATACTGGAAGGGTTTGGCGGGCATTGACCTTGAGTTTTGGAGTTGTAGTTCACCTACATCCCAAGAGCACTGTGGCCTCAAAACAATGATGGATCTGCACTAACTTGGCATGAAAATCGACATGCCCAAATGTGAACAATGGTGGAGTTTAGGGAAAATAGACCTTGACATTTGGAAGTTATAGTTGCTGGGATTTATAGTTCACCTACATTCAAAAAACATTGTGAACCTCACCAACGATAGAATTGGGCCAAACTTCCCACACAAACCCCTCACGATCAACAGAAAATGCTGTTTTCTGATGTTCTTTGGCGACCCCTCTGACACCCCTTCGCGACCCCTCCAGGGGTCCCGACCCCCAGGTTGAGAAACACTGCTCTATAGTTTTGTGACGGAACTCCACCGGAAGTAGTTCTACGTCATGGGATGGGAGCTGCAAAACTATCAAAATACGGCCAATTTAAAGACAGTTGACCACAACAAACTATTCAACTCCAGAATCAGCCAGGAAACAAAGGGAGGCTATGATCTATAGTCCAAAATGTTAATTTTCCCAAGCTTTGCCCCAACTTAGAATGACTCTGTTGCCCAAACTAGATGACGCAGTTAGTACAAAATTAGAAACATTGCAACTTTAAGAGGCAAGAGACATCCTTTTGACTTAGCATGAGCTTGCCTTGCACCACATGTTGCAAATTAGCTCTGAAGGATTTCCATGCTTGCAGGGAAAATGTTACAATAATACACATTTCTTTTGATGTTAGATTTGAACCTGGGACTGCTGGGAAATTAAGAACCAGCTGTCAAGTGCTGTTCAGTATACTGTCATCAGAACCAGCTAAGTCCAATAGGGCACCCTGACAAATATATATCAGAAGACATTTTGCTCCATGTCCCTTCAAGCCTAGGACAAAGGGGAAGACAAGCCTGCATTTGGTCAGTAACATTTAAGCAGTATCTTTGAAACAGTGCTCTGATGAAAATAACATATCCCATATTTTTCCTCTCTGAAATTTTGGAAGGAATAAAACTGGAAGCCTCTTCAAGTAAATAGCATAAGCCTCCCAAGGACTCCATCACATTGAAGCTGGGAAGTGTTTGGTAGAGTAGAGCTCAGTCTGACTCAGTTTTGAAATGAAATGGATGATTTCCCTACCTTGGTCACACTGTTAAATGTATATGTGTTACTCAGTTGTGTTTAGCATTCTTTCAGTAGATTTGCCATCACACTGTAATTGGTAGGCATTGCCCACCTTTGGCTGCCCCACAGAGAAGGGTGTGGGCCTTGGGAAACTATACCTCCCAGGACTTATGGTATCTAAAGTAAGGCACCGTTGCATTCATTTCAGAGTGTAGATGCACACAGAGAAGGTTCATGTCATATAAAGTAAGGATAGGGACCTTAGGAAACTATAACTCCCAGGAGGACTTCATCACAGAGCCATGGCATTTAAAGTGGAGTGAAAGGGCATTCATTCCATACTGTAACATTTGCATCCAGAGAAGGGTATGGACCTTGGAAAACTATGACTTGCAAGACTGCACAGCATGGAGACATATAATAATGATAATAATAATAATCCTTCTCTCTCAGCTTTCGCATGCAAAACAAGACACCGACATATCACAGAAAAAGGAAGGGAAAAGAAGGGGGGGGGGAGGACCTAAAAAGGAATTTTTTAAAAAAAGAAATTGTTCTGGCAAAGTTTTAAAAACCCAGTGAGTAAAAGATAATGCTTTCCCTAACAAGGGTACTATTGGTTCCTCCCACAATTTTCCCTCCTACATAAGAACATAAGAACATAAGAAGAGCCATGCTGAATTGGGCCTCAGCCCATCTAGTCCAGCATTCTGTGTCACACAGTGGCCCACTAGTTGTACACAGGGATCTCTAGCAGAAAGGAGGGCAAAACCCTCACCTGCTCCCGACCCCCCACAACCAGTACCCGGGGAAAAATCCTGCCTGCCTCCATCAACACAGAGGTGGCACTTGGATGTCCATTTCAGTAACTACTGATTCCCTTGGGAAAACATTTCATTTTAAACCTGAGTGCAACAAATGCCATCACATTACAGAATTGGCCAAACATTACCAGATCATTACCAAAAACCCACTTTCCCTACCACCTCCTGAAACTTTTGAAAACAATGCTGGCTCTCACACTTAAAATGTGCAAAGAATGCTCTATCCTACAGTTGAACTCAACCTAATGTGATGAACACAGTGGCTTCCCACATTTTAAGTATAGCACTCGGTGGATTTTAGTAAATGTGGTGAAGTGGCCAGCCACAGTTTAGAAAAGTCAGTTTTTGGAGAACATATTCCAAAATTATCCAGCCATTATGACCCATAATGGCAGTGGAAATCTAGATGTTGTCATTTGAAAAGAAACTTTTTTTAGTTCTGTTGTTGGTACAATCTTTTTGCAGGTCTCTTTTCCGAAACACTTGCATTTTCAGCCGAATACAATGATTTCATTACTCTTTCTCCTTCAACACACACTTTCCATAGCTGAATATGCATTTCAGCAAAGGAAGCAAAAATGACCTCCAGACATTTTTGAAAACCCTTAACGAAAGGTTTACAAAATGGCGACATACTATTCTGTGTTGTTAGGTTCATACTGTTTATTAGTCAGAAATCCAGGCACTCTTGAGCTAATGGGCACTCATTCATAAACATTTCTAAGATAAAATTATCTTTTTTCTTTCACAAAAATCCGCAGTACAGTACAGACAAAGTACAGAGAGAAAGTGTGCAATTGCTCACTATCTCACAAATGATACGAAATAGTTTCCATGTGGGAGATAGGTAGCCATCTTACTCTATCACAGCAAAAAGCAATGGTAATTTGTGAAACCTTAAAAGCTAACACATTTTATGTGGCACAAACAAATTTCATCGAGCCTAAACTGCAGAGGCTCACAGCTAACTGCAACATGGGTTTATGCAATCCATAGATGTAACTGTTAAAATAAGAATTTATCTGAGGTAAAGTCCACATTTTCCTGAACACTTGGAAAGTATTTAATGTACAAGATCTAAGAAACTTTTTGAAGGAAGCTACTTTACTTTTCAGGAAATGAAAACTGATTTTCCTGCCATGATTTGAAGGAGTAGTATAGATTAGGAATAGTCTAAATAAATGGCACCAAACATGCAGTGCAATATTCTTCTCTTCCTAACAGCTATAATTGTCACTGCATATATGGAAAAATAAAGTAGCCTTTCCTCTCTACATATATGGGAAAATAAGGTATCTGGACTACAAATCCCATCATTCACTGAGCCACATTGAGAAAGGATGGAAGAGCATCATATATATCAGGCATGGGTAAACCCAGGCCCGGGGGCCGGATGTGACCCCTTGGGCTCTTTTCTCAGGCCCTCCTCTCTCTCACCATCCTATCCTTCCTTCATTCTCTCTCCTTCCTCCTTCCCTTCCTTCTTTACCTTCCTCTCTCCTTCCTTCCCTTCCACCCTTTCATCCTTCCTTCCCTCTTTCCTCCCTCCTTCCCTCTCTCACTTTCTCCTTCCTTCCTTCCTTCCTTTTTATCTTTCCTTCCTCCTCTCTTTCCTCCCTCCTTTCCTCCATTCCCTTCTACCCTTCTCATCCTGTCTTCTTTCCCTTATTTACTTCCCTCTTTCCCACTCTTTCCTTCCTTCCCTTTTGTCTTTTCTTCCTTCTCTCTTTCCTCCCTCCCTCCCTCCATTTTCTTTCAACCTTCCTTCCTTCCTTCTCTTCCACCCTTCCTTCCTTCTCTTTTTCCTTCCCCCTTTTCTCCTAGGGGATGTTTAGCTAGGAGAAGGGAAGGTCGAGAGGGAACATGAGAACCATGTTTCAAGATTTAAAGGGTGTCCCATTGAGGAGGAAGGGAGACTGATTTTCTGCTGCTCTAGAGACCAGGGCACAAGACAGCAATGATTTCAAATGGCAGAGAAAGAGATTTGTCTGAAAAGATTAGGAACTTCCTGGAGAGTGGCATAGGCTGCCTCGGAGTGCCCTGGCCTCTAGAGCAGCAGAAAACGGTGGAGTCTCCTTCTCCGGAGGCTTTTCCTCAGAGGCCGTCTATCGGGAGTGCTTTGATTGTGCCTTCCTGCATGGCAGGGGGTTGGACTGGATGGCCCTTGGAGGTCTCTTCCAACTCTAAGATTCTATATCAGGAGTAGGCAATATGGGGTCTAATGAATACACTTTTTCTCTCACGTCCACCACCTCATTCTGACCAAGACCAACCCTTTCAGAATGCAAATATTTCACATCTTTCCTTCACTTTATCTGCCTCCAAAAGAGAAGAGGAAGAGGAGGAAAGGGCAGCGACGGGAATTGGGAAGAACCCCCTTCCTCCAGGTCCGCCCATTCCACTCCGGCCTGCCATGCAGCCCCCAAATTAGAAAGTTTGCCCATTTCTAACACACAAACACACACACACACACACACACACACACACACACACACACACTAAAACCAAACCATAAGATTCGCTATTCAAGGGGGAATGACGTACGTCAGGTACAATTCTCAGAGGCCTTCCTTTGTAAGGTTTCACCCAACCCACAGCAAACAAACTGGTTGGATCTGAATATCCCTCCCCCTCCCAAGAGGAAAGGCTTCCTCCAGAAGAGGACGTTTCTTGCCTCAGCTCAAAGGCAACTTTGGATCATACAACACAACATCTTGGTTTTCATTGCTATATCATACAAGGAACAGAAACTTGACATAGCGTGTTGAGGAGAAACTATGGAGAAGGAAGTTGATCACGCTAGAAGTAAAATAGAAAAGCAAATGGGAATGGTGGGAATGGGGGAAAACGCTGCTGAAATGGTAAAAGAAAATAGTAATACAAGGAGTGATGTGACTGGTAATGTTTCACAAGTTCTATAATAGTTATTCATTATGGCTCTACTACAGACCTCTTCCATTGTGAGGGCAGGGGGGATTCATAATGTAGATAATAATAATAATAATAATAAGAAGAAGAAGAACTGAAAATGCTGACACAATATGAGGATTTAAAAATCGAACTGCAAAGACTCTGGCACAAGCCAGTCAAGGTGGTCCCAGTGGTGATCGGCACACTGCACCCAGTGTGCCTAAAAACCTTGGCCTGCACTTAAACACAATAGGCACTAACACAATTACCATCTGTCCGCTGCAAAAGGCCACCCTACTGGGATCTACATGCATTATTCACCAATACATCACATAGTCTTAGACACTTGGGAAGTGTCCGACATGTGATCCAATGCAAAACTAGCATAGTGATCTTGTTTGCTGTGTACTAATCTTGTTGTGTTTCAAATCATCATCATCATCATCACCATCTTTATTTACATCCTGCCTCCATCTCCCAAAAAGGTGGCTAATAAGGTACTGCAAGTGCAGTATAAACATCAACAGTACTTGAGTATAAAACAATATCACATAAAAGTTATAAACAACTTCTATCAACACATAAAATAAAATACACAATTGAAAAACACTTTCAATCAATGGTTAAAATTAGCTGCCATCAATACACAACTAAAGTGCCAAAGTGGCAACCTAATATAGGCTCATTTCAGCCTACTGGAGACCAAAGGCTAGAATGGAAGGATTTAAGGGTAGGGCTAATCTAATCTCTTGGGAGCATATTCCAGAGCCGGGGAGCCACTACAGAGAAAGCCCTCTCTCTCATCCCACCAACCACACTTGATACTGCTTTCTCTGCCTTCAATTGTTCAGTAGGAAGCTCTACACACAACCTAATGTGGCTTTAGCAAAAGCAATATGGAATATCAGTTTTGCCAGCAACTGAAGTCCCATTCAAACTACAAAATTATGGCACTTTAGTTCAATTCTAACTGCCATCGTGGTATCCTAAGGCAGTGTTTTTCAACCTTTTTTGAGCCGCGGCACATTTTTTACATTAACAAAATCCTGGGGCACACCACCAACCAAGATGCCACAAAATGACACTCTAACACAGTAATACATATTGTTAATATGTTTTAAAATGTATTTATACACTCAATGTGAAACCTGGGCCTGTTTCGATGAACACAACATAGATATCCTGGCAGGAATGGCAGAAAGACACACATGAAGGTCTTGCTTAACAGCTGGGAGTTATAGTTCATCTGCAATCAAAGAGCATTCTGAATTCCATCAATGATGGAATGGAATCAAACTTCCCACACAGAACTACCATAACCAAGAGAAAATACTATAAGAGTTTGGTGGGCATTGACCATGAGCTTTGGAGTTGTAGTTCACCTATCTCCAGAGAGCACTGTGGAGGGGAAGGAGAAAGACGTGGGGTGAGCCTGTGTAGTAGCGTCCGCATAGGTCACGTCTTCCCCCCTCCCCCCTCCTGCAGAAGCGGCAGCGTGAGCAAAGCGAGGCAAAGCAAGCAGAGCGAGGCTGGGAAGAAGGGAGCCCAAGTGGAGCAGAAAAAGTGTTCGGCAGGAGGGGGAAGAAAGGGTATTAGAAATTCCAATTTCCTATGGCACACCTGATGATCGCTCGCGGCACACTAGTGTGCCACGGCACACTGGTTGGGAAACACTGTCCTAAGGTATCCTGGGATTTGTAGTTTGGTCAGGGACATTGGAACTCTTTGGCTCAGACCTCTAAGGACCTCATCACACTCAGTCACCCAGCGCAGGGGACAACAGGGAGATTTGCCAGGCAGCATGGTGAATCTGGTGGGCAGCAGGGGAATCCATCGGCCCATGCCTCTCATCGCTCAGAGTACTGCCTTCCCAGTTCCCCCCTGTGCTCACCCCATTGCAAGCAATGAGAATACAGGAAGCCTCCTGTGTTCTCCTTGCTTCTTTTTGGGACACATTCAGTACAGTTCAGAGACGGAGCTCCACCGGAAGTAGCTCTATGTTGTTTGATGGGATCCAGGGGACTCAGTTCCTGAACTGTGGTGAAAGTGTCATAGGACAGGTAAAATTGCCTGTGTGATAAAGTCCTAAATGTCCTTCTCTAAACTGTCAATCCGATAATTCCTTCGGCTGAACCATGTGAGTAAAAATGGAATCATAGTGCTATAATATTGTAGTGTGAAAGGGCCCTGATTCAGACAAAGAATTTGGTTTCTGATCTTGGAGAAAACAAATGTTAAAAGTGACCGAAACATAGTTGTTCTTTTAACAAGCAAGGGCAAGTTTCTTCAACATATCTGATGAAAATATGTGAAAACAAAGACCACAAGCTGTTTAAATATTCTCAAGAAGTGGTAGAAAAAGCATCTCTTACCTCTAGCAGGAAAAAAAAGCCCAAAATTTTCTGAAATTGATCTCTAACACCTGCTCACGTTGTTGGTGGTGACAATCCCTATCTCTCTTTGCAATTTCTTAGAAACTCCAGAGACTTTGGATCAAACATTAACTAGTCTTTTTACAGCAAGGTGGGGCTTGAAATGGCGACTATAGCAATAAAATATAAAGGACATAAATTAAAAGAGTAGTTTCCCTCCAGACCTACCCCTGAACTTGCATGCGACATAGAGCTTGTTAGAAACTGGGTGAAAATGATACTCAGAAAGAGATGATTTCATTTAGTGATTCATTCTCTCTAAGTTGAAAGGAAGAGGGGCCGACCAAGGGCAAGATGGATGGATGGTATCCTCGAAGTGACTGGCTTGACCCTGAAGGAGCTGGGGGAGGTGACAGCCAACAGGAAACTCTGGCATGGGCTGGTCTAGGAGGTCACGAAGAGTCAGAAGAGACGGAACGAATAAACAACAACAACAACCTAACAGAATTCACAAGGAAAAATGGAAGAAACATCTCCTAATATTCAATGGATGATTTTAAAATTGTAGAAAAATAATGTTGGTGTTAATGTAAGGCTGGAGCTACAATGCCATATAATCCAGATTATCTGCTTTGAACTGGATTTTATGAGTCTCCACTGTCATATAATCCAGTTCAAAGCAGATAATCTGGATTTTGAACAACAGTGTTGAGCCAGCCTAAATTATATCAATTGGGGCAGAAACAGCTAATTAATGACAACTATTACTAGTTAAATTTATATGAATATCCACCTTAACTTCTTTGAACTCAAGGTGATATATGTGCTTTATGTTTTGTCCACTGTCTCTTCGCAACTACCTGTGAGGTAGATATTAAATTGTTAGCCGCAGCACTTAGCCAATCCATTAACAATGGGGCAGGCAATCAGATGATTACAGATGATTACAGTTCCTATAATTCTCAACCATTGGCCATTATAGATGGGGTTTACAGAAATGTGACCTAAATCATTTGCCTTGTTGCTGTTAATTGCTATCAATTCAATTTTGGCCTATGATGTTCCTAGCCATTACAGATTTCCAAGAGTCTAAGCCATCAGCTCAGGTTTTGGACTTCACCCCACAAGCGGTTAAAGCAGGTGGAATAGTCTTCTTTGCGTGGCATTTCATGGAGTTTCGTTCACCCCCATCACATAGAATTGCCTCCTGCCCTTTCTACTCAACCATTTCAAAGATACCAGCATACTTTTTAAAACAGCTGACTTTAAAAAACCAAAAAACCCCCCCAAACAAACTAACTTTCCATAAGATTGTTCCCCTAATCCTCTACACCAGTGTTTCTCAACCTTCCTAATGCCGCAACCCCTTAATACAGTTCCTCATGTTGTGGTGACCCCCAACCATATAATATTTTTGGTTGTTACTTCATAACTGTGATTTTGCTACTGTTATGAATCTGATTTGCAGGATGCATCTTCATTCACTGGACCAAATTTAGCACAAAAACCTGATACGCCCAAATGTGAATACTGGTGGGGTTGGGGAGGGATTGATTTTGTCATCTGGGAGCTGTAGTTGCTGGGATTTATAGTTCACCTACAATCAGAGAGCATTCTGAACTCCACCAACAATGGAACTGAACCAAACTTGGCACACAGAACTCCCATGACCAACATAAAATACTGGAAGGGTTTGGTGGGCATTGACCTTGAGTTTTGGAGTTGTAGTTCACCTACATCTGGAGAGCACTGTGGACTCAAAAATGATGGATCAGGACCAAACTTGACACAAATACTCAATTCGCCCAAATGTCCAGATGTGAACACTGGTGGAGTTTGGGGAAAATAGACCTTGATATTTGGGAGTTGTAATTGCTGGGATTTATAGTTAACCTACAATCAAAGAGCACTCTGAGCCCAGCTCACAGTGGATCTGCACTAACTTGGCACACTACCTACATGGGCAACATTGAATACTGGTGAGGTTGGGGAGGTGTTTTTGAATACTGGGAGTTGTAGTTCATAAACAAAAAGGAAGAGAAGGACAGACAGAGAGATCTTCAGCCTTCTCTGCCAAGTGTTTCTAAGACCATCAGAAATATGTGTTTCTGATGGTATTTGGTGACTCCCTCATGACCCTCCCCCCCAAGTTGAGAAACACTGCCCTACACTAAAGGAGACAGATATCCTTTCCTTTTTTGAAACACCGCTTTCCATGGGACCCTAGCCATCTTTAAACCATTAATGGAATCAGAAGGAGTATTAGCAAATTGTCCACAAGAACACCCACACTGAAACATCACAAAGTAATCATATAAATTCTCCACTTCCTATCACAAGGAAAAAATACCTGTTTTAAGTGTTTCTAGGCCGCCCTGAGTCCCCCTTAGGGGGTGGAGAAGGGCGGGTTATAAATAATTAAAATAAAAAAGAAAATAGGGGAAGGGAAAGGAGTGGATTTCCCCCCATCTTTGAAATCCTTCAATTTCTACATGCTGCAGAGATGGAGTCCCATGAGCAACCATGGAAGCAGTCCGGCATCATTTGATGGGCTTTGTGGGAATATGTCTTTGAAGTATGTAGAAACACATAGAAATGCATAATACAGTCTCCCTCTTTTCCTACTGTCTTTCACTTTGCCAAGTATTGTCATCTTTTCCAATGATTCACATCATTGCATGATTGTGTGTGTGTGTGTGTGTGTGTGTGTGTCAGGAGCAACATGAGAAATTGCAAGTTGCTTCTGGTGTGAGAGAATTGGCCATCTGCAAGGACATTGCCCAGGGGACGCCCTGATGTTTTACCATCCTGTGGGAGGCTTCTCTTACTTCCCCGCTTGGGAAGCTGGAGCTGACTGATGGGACCTCACCCTGCTCCCCGGATTCGAACTGCTAATCTTTTGGTCAGCAGTCTTGCTGGCACAAGGTTTAACACATTGTGCCACCAGGGGCTCCTTTTCATTGCATGATAAGTCCAAAGTATGATAGTCTGGGTTTAGTCATTTTTACTTCTAGTGAGAGTTTGCCTTGATTTGCTTTGGCAGCCATGCTATCCATAAAACCCTCCTGCAAAAGATTTCAAATGAGTTGATTTTTTTTCTATCAGATTTTCTCATTACCCAGCTTTCACTATAAGGCACAAAAATTAGAAATACTATGGCTTTGACGATTTTTAATAACAAGTTGCTGTCACCTGCTTTAATGTGTGCAGAGCAGTAAGCAAAAAGTCTCTGGGAAACTCTGCATAAAATGCCTGTCTTTTCCAGTTCCTGAATTGAATGTGTGGGATAGCAAGGATATCAAAATATTTAGGCCAAAAGTGAAGCTCAGAGTGGGAGTAAATTGACAGCAAAATCCATTTCTTCCCTCCTCCCTCTGTTTTTTTTCCAAGTGTGAGTGATGAAAATGAAAGAAACAGTAAGAGATCTAATGCCTGCGTCAGTTTTTCCATATACAACTTTCCCCATACTGTTCCTGCTCACATTTCCTCCTCCTACCTATTTCTTGAACACTGACGTTGTTCTCCCTCGTCGTTCGGTTTCATTTGATGCCCCATTCTCTCTTAATTTCACTCATTTCCCCAGTTAAGGATCATCTGGTTGCATCACAGCTCCGTCACCTTGCCACGCAGAGCTCAACAGTCTTCAAATCATATGTTTCCTCTGTTTTATATAATAAAAACAGGAATAATGAAACTGTAATGGCATCTCAGAGAAAATCTATTAGAAAGTTCTCCATTCCAATGAAAGGACAGGCTTTTTTGGACACATAACACGCTTAAGGGAACGCATCCGTTACTTGTAAACAATCCTATTCCTGGATTTTAGTTTTAAAAGGTACCTTTTCAATTCCGTTGCAGTGCTTCAGTGCAACTGAATTTAACTCGATGCAAAAGTCAAAAGAACATTGTTGTTGTTGTTGTTGTTATAAACACAACAAGCTGAGTCCACAGCAAACAAGCTGTTGGCTGTTGTATTGGATCACATGTCGGACGCTTCCCAAGTATCTAGGACTGTGTGATGTATCAGTGAATAATGTGTGCAGATCCCAGTAAGGTGGCCTTTTGTAGCTGGCAGATGGTTGTTGTTGTTGTTTACCTGCTTCTCCTGATAGCTTGAGCCAGGGTACAAAAAAAGCCAAAAACATATGAATGTAAAATATTTATAATAAATTACATAGATAAAACACAGAAATATAAAAACCTGCATTGAACACAGATACAGAATTGACATATATTGGCAATAGAATGTAAATCAAAAATCAGAAAAAGAGAATTAGAAGAGCAGGACAAGAAAAATAATAACATTGACCACCAGCAGGATCAGGAATGATAAAGGCATTGGTATATTATTTCCAAGGGTTTGGAGAGCTTCACATGCATTATCTGCATAGAATATCTTTTATCAGTCAGTATTATTATTATCCCATATTGCATATGGGAAGTCTAAAGGTGACATTTGTTGACTAAGGGCCCTTCCAGACACGTCCAAAATACAGGACCTGTCTCACATTTACCTGAGGCATCCAAACAACACCTCAGGTAAAAGCAAATTAATGCAGAGAAAACTAGGGTTTCACTATAAACCAAAAACAGAGTATTGCTCCCAAATTTGGAGTGTGAAGCAAACCTCTTTCACGGCTCAGTGTTTTAGTCACTTGGTAAATATTTCAAATAAGTAGGAATGTCTTCGCCTGACCCCTAGAGCTAATGAACTTTAGAGGCAAGAGAAAAGATGGTCTTCTTTTTTCTTGGGTGGTCAGTTGGAAAGGAGGTCAATAAAATAATGTTGTGGTGTTGTTTACAGTATATCCCACTTTATTGCTCTAAAGAGAGATCCAAAACAGCTGACAATAGTAAAAACAATACATTGTGCAATTTAATAACTGAAAAAATACAAACACTAAAATAGGATTAAACATGGAAACTGTTAAAAATAAATCATTAAAACTAGTAACTTCTATACGTATAGCTGGCCAGGCAAACTGCACTGAGCAAAATTCTCTTTCAATACATACGAGAATCATGGAAGAAACCCAAGGCCCATTCAGTCCAACCCCATTTTACCATTCAGGAATACTTGATCAAGTACTCTTAACAAATGGTCATTCAGACTCTGCTTAAAAACCTCCAAAGAAGGAGATCCCATTGGCCTCTGAGGCAGTGGATTCTCATGTTCTAGTGCTTCACTAAACTACATTACTCAGAATTCCACATAATGCAGCTCTGCCTGTTAAAGCAGAGTCATGGCACTATATTTATGTAGTTTGAAGGGGCCCAAGGTCTTAATCCCTGCCAGCTTTCTCTATAAGGAAATGAGAGGATACTTATTCATAGGGTTGGGTTGATTATAACTGACAGATCTCTACACCAGGTCTTTCATTCTCCTGTTTGCAAACAAGGGGAAGGAATCTCAGGGCAAGAGGGCCGAATTGAAAGAAAGTAAAGAGAGAGCCAGCCAAACTTTCTAGGGAAGGGAGTTGTATAATTTGTAGACTCGGGCAAAAGCAATCTGCTACAATCTCTTCTATCCTTGTGTACTCTCTCATTGATAACTGTTGCTACCTTCATCACACTCTGATATTGCTTAACTATGTGTATCCCAGCTTTCATTTTACTATGGTATTCCTCAGGGGCGGTCTAAGGTAATTTTAAATGGTAGGCAAACATTATTTTGGTGCCCCCCCCAAAAAACATTATTTTGCCGCCCCCCATGTAAAACAAATATACAATTATAATATCACAATACAATTAGTAGTATTATATTGTATCAATGTATATACAATATATTATACCATATACTATATCATAATTATATTATACTACATTACAATATAATTATATTATAATATATTGACATTATAATATAATGTAACATTCTATTATATTATTATTATAAAATAATAAAATTATTTATTTAAATAAAATTATCCTCTACTAAATATGTTCATTACTCCTATAAAGTAATGAAGGGAAGATGCGGGGAAAGGGAGACCCAAAGTACGGATTCGGCCTAGAATTTGTGATGGATCTAAACCACTAATTCGACCTGGGCGAGAGCGTCATAAAATTCCACCCGGCCAAAAATTTGTGCAAGAACATTGATAAATTTAAATCGGGCTCCTGACAAAGTTAAGCTGAGTACTGAGGAAGGCGGTCCCTCCCGGTTGAAAGTGGTGCTGTTTAATGCCAGGTCAGTCAATGGTAAAACATCAATAATACAAGATCTAATTCGTGAAGAACAAGCTGACCTGGCCTGTATAACGGAGACCTGGTTGGACGAGGCTGGGGGGGTTAATCTCTCCCAGCTCTGCCCACCGGGTTACTCCGTACAGCACCAAGCGAGACCAGGAGGGCGGGGAGGGGGAGTCGCAGTGGTCTATAAGCATTCCATCCCTTGACCAGGTGCCCCATCCCACAGTCAACCACGTTCGAATGTGTCGGCCTAAGGATTGGTGACCGGGACAGGATAGGGATTCTGTTAGTGTACCGACCACCCCGCTGCACTACAGTCTCCTTACCTGAGCTGGCCGGGTGGTCTCGGGCCTGGCCGTGGAGTCTCAGCAGCTCATCGTGCTGGGAGACTTCAACGTCCATGCCGAGACCACTCTATCAGGAGCGGCTCAGGACTTCATGGCCGCCATGGCAACCATGGGCCTGTCCCAGTTAATATCGGGTCCCACCCATAGTGCTGGACACACTTTAGATCTGGTTTTCTGCCAGGGATGGGATGAAAGTGGCGGAGTGGAGGAACTGACCATCATTCCTTTGCCATGGTCCGACCACCACCTGATCAAGTTTAGACTCACTGGGCCTTTCCACCTCCGCAGGGGTGGTGGACCTATTAGAATGGTCCGCCCCAGGAGACTTATGGATCCGAACAGTTCCCTGACGGCTCTTGGGGATTTTCCCGCCTCCTCGGTAAGTGACCCTGTCGAGGCTCTTGTCTCACTCTGGGACAGGGAGATGACAAGGGCTGTTGACACGATCGCTCCAGAACGTCCCCTCTTGAGTAACCGAGCTAAACCAGCTCCTTGGTTCACTGAGGAGCTGGCAGCAATGAAGCGAAAAAGAGGAGGCTAGAGTGCGTGTGGCGTAGGAAACGGAGCGGATCAGCTCAGGCGCGCCTGGTCTCTTATTTGAGGACCTATGACGCTGCAATAAAAGCCGCACAAAAAACATCTATTGCGGCCAAGGTGGCCGCCGCGAAGAACCGTCCAGCGGAACTGTTTCGAGTCGTTAGGGGTCTTTTAAATCCGCCTCAGTGCGAGATCCCTGACGGCTCGGCACGCTGTGATGAGTTTGCTAAGGTCTTCGCGGATAAGGTGGCTCTGATCCGTTCGATTTCGATACCACTTTAACGGCAGTCTCTGAGGATGTGACACGAGCATCTGCTTGTCCGGTTTTGATGGATTCGTTTCAATTGGTTCAGCTTGAGGATGTGGACAAGATCCTTGGAGAGGCGAGGCCCACGACATGCATCCTAGACCCCTGCCCATCCTGGCTGATCAAAGGAAGCCAGAGGGGTTTTGGCAGAGTGGGTGAAGGTGGTGGTTAATGCCTCCCTTCGGGAAGGCACCATTCCAGCCAGCTTAAAGCAAGCTGTTATAAAACCGCTGTTGAAGAAACCTTCACTGGACCCCACTCAATTAGTGAACTATCGGCCAGTTTCCAATCTCCCCTATTTGGGCAAAGTCATGGAACGTGTGGTGGCTTCGCAACTCCAGGGGTTCTTGGCAGACACTGATTATCTGGATCCGGCACAGTCTGGCTTTAGGCCGGGGCATGGGACTGAGACAGCCTTGGTCGCCTTGGTAGATGATCTACGCCGGGAACTTGACAGGGGGAGTGTGTCCCTGTTGGTTCTGCTGGACCTCTCAGCGGCTTTCGATACCGTTGACCACGGTATCCTTCTGGGTCGCCTTGCAGATATGGGGCTTGGGGTACTGCATTGCAGTGGCTCCAATCCTTCCTGGAAGGTCGTACCCAGAAGGTGTCATTGGGTGACACCTGTTCGGCTCCACAGCCGTTGTCCTGTGGAGTCCCTCAGGGTTCAGTACTGTCCCCGATGTTGTTCAACATCTACATGAAACCGCTGGGAGAGATCATTCGGAGTTTCGGAGTAAGGTGTTATCTGTACGCAGATGATGTCCAGATCTGTCACTCCTTCCCACCTGTCACCAAGGAGGCTGTCAGACCCTGAACCGGTGCTTGGCTGCTGTGTCGGACTGGATGAGGGCTAGCAAATTGAAACTAAATCCAGACAAGACAGAGGTCCTCCTGGTCAGTCGTAAGGCCGAACAGGGTATAGGGTTACAGCCTGTGTTGGACGGGGTTACACTCCCCTGAAGACGCAGGTTCGCAGCTTGGGAGTGATCCTGGACTCAGCGCTGAGCCTGGAACCCCAGGTCTCAGCGGTGGCCAGGGAGCTTTTGCACAGTTGAGACTCGTGCGCCAGCTGCGCCCGTACCTTGGGAAGTCTGATCTGGCTACGGTCGTCACGCTCTGGTCACATCCCGAATAGATTACTGCAACGCACTCTACGTGGGGCTGCCTTTGAAGACAGTTCGGAAATTGCAATTAGTCAGCGGGCGGCAGCCAGACTACTAACGGGAGCTACATACAGGGAGCACACTACCCCCTGCTGTGTCAGCTCCACTGGCTGCCTGTCAATTCCGGGCTCAATTCAAAGTGCTGGTTTTGACCTTTAAAGCTCTATACGGTTCTGGCCCAGCTTACTTGTCCGAACGCATCGGCCGCTACGTCCCATCCCGTAACCTAAGATCATCCGGGAGGCCCTGCTCGCTCTCCGCCCGACCTCTCAGATGCGGTTGGTGGGGACGAGGGACAGGGCCTTCTCGGTGGTGGCCCCCCGCCTGTGGAATGCGCTCCCTACGGAGATACGGTCCACCTCATCCCTCCTGACATTCAGGAAGAAGGTGAAATCCTGGCTCTGGGATCAGGCGTTCCCTCACCAGCACTAGGCAGCATGTGAGACGGAATTTTAATGGGAGGGAGGAAGAGGGTCAATGTTTCTAGGGTTGAATACTGTTTTAATTGGAATGATTGTAGATGTGTTGAGGGATTGTATTTTAATGCCTTAATGTTTTAATGGGTTGTGGGGTTTGGGGTTTTACGCTGTTGATGTGGCATCGAATTGTGCCTGCTGTAAGCCGCTCTGAGTCCCCCCTCGGGGGTTGAGAAGAGCGGGGTAAAATCCTGAAATAAATAAATAAATAAATAAATAAATAAAAACTCAAATAACCCAAAATAAAATACAATATTATATATTACTATTTTGTACAATACCACTATACTGCAATATTGTTTGTAATATTACATGTAATATAAAATATATCATTATTCTATTGTTATATTGTATTTGTATTATATTGTATGACAATATTAAGCAGAACTGTATAATAATCAACAAGAAATGCAATGTAAATGCATCAAAATCAGAATATATTCCCTGCCTGCCCGATAGGGAGTGCTTTGCTTACAGGCTTCTGCGCAAGGGAGCTACTGGGCATGCGCGGAGGTTTTCGCGCACGTGCAGTTGTTCCTGCGCTCAACTGGCGCCCCCCTTCCCAGATGGCGCCCTAGGCGGCCGCCTACTTGGCCTATCTTGTAGGACCGTCCCTGGTATTCCTGCACCAGGAGTGCTTCATTTCAATAGGGCTCATTATTATCTGTAGTCATGCATATCCACACAAAGTCCAAAAATATATCCCCCAAAGATGCTGGGGTCATACTATACTTGCTTAGCTTACTTTAATTCAAATCTTGAAGACATTTACCTAGACTGTCCTTATGACAATTTCCACAATCAGCTGACCCATCACAGGACATACTCAATTGTTTCAGGTTTTAGCCTCAAAATCATAGGGAATGGGGTCCTGCTGACTAGGCAAATCCAGCCCCAGCCCCCATCTGAGGCTCACTTGTCAACTGTGTCAACCACATAAGTCCAAAAGACATTGAATGTGATATCTATATATAAAAAATATGTAATGTTCGTTTGTGGGATTAACATAACTCAAAAACCACTGGACGAATTGACACCAAATTTGGACACAATACACGTATCAGGCCAATGAGTGACCATCACTCATAAAAAACTGAAAAACACAGCAGAAGAGACTTAAAAAGCCAAAAAAAAACCCATTACAACGCATGCACAAAACACCACACACACACACATGCAAACATGCATACACACACACACACACACACACATGTACACACGTATATACATACAGAGCACATATACACAGACTGGGCCACAGCAATGCGTGGCCCAGTAATATGTATATTGGCTGAGAGCATGTTTTTCAATCACAACATCCGGGAGTGTGGCTAGCTTACAGTGTAGAAAAAAATATTGGGTTGTTCAGACAAACAGCCTAACGGGAAATGAAGGAAGAATATTTCCCAAAAACCCCTGAGATAATGGTATTTTCCAATAAAATAACATAAAACATCCTTAGCATTAGCAAATCTCTCATCCATACTTCAAAGTTACCCCCAGCATGCCTGCTTTAGGAAGACTGCGCCAATGGCTGGAAAAAAGCCAGAGGGGGATTTTAAAATTAGTTTTTAATGTGGAAAATCCCAAACGGGTACAAGGATGGATTAGGGATAAGAGACAGTGCATGCTTTGATGTTATAACTACTGGGGACCACCATAAGCCACCCTCTCCATTATAGCTTAGGAAAGAGCAATGTGCAGTTTTGGCTCAATTATACATGATAGATAGCAGATATACAAGAAACTGATGGTCTGAGTATAAGCTAAGTAAGATTTCTTTTGTTACCATTTTTCCTTGCTTGTTAGAAGACACAACTCTAATACATCTTCATATTATTTTAAAGAAAAACAATTAAGTGAAATCTACACTAACAACTTGGGATAAATCGGGCATGGGCAAACTCCAGCCCTCCAAGTGTTTTGGACTTCAACTCCCACAATTGTGGGAGTTGAAGTCCAATACGCCTGGAGGGATGAAGTTTGCCAATTCCTGTGATAAATGCATGCAATGCTTAATGAAGGTGTTTTTATATGCTGGAAACCGCCCCGAGCTTCGGAAAGGGCGGTTTATTAAGTCGAAATAATAAATAAATAAATAAATAAATAAAATACATCGCCCACTTTAAAAAGTTTAAACAAAATATCCAACCACCAGATCAAATTACAAAATTCACTTTGAGTTAACATCTGTTAAATATAAACCCCATACTCATGCCCACGTTTTTTCCACATGCTCCATATTGATTCAAAGAAAGAAAAAGAAGAATCAAGAGAAATATCTAAAGGTACCCCTTTTTTTCTTTCATGTCAGGAGAGACTTGAGAAAATGCAAGTCGCTTCTGATGTGAGAGAATTGGCCATCTGCAAGGACGTTGCCCAAGGGAATGCCCAGATATTTTGATGTTTTAGCATCCTTGTGGGAAGCTTCTCTCATGTCCCCGGATTCGACCCTCCAACCTGTCTGTCTTGTCTGTCTTCAGTCCTGCCAGTACAAGGGGTTAAGCTGTTGTGCCACTGGGGGCTGAAAATGGAAAGTTGTAAACACTCCCCATATATGAAATGGGTGTCATTGTCTGCCATTATTGTTCTTCACAACCAAAATTAAGATCTTTGCCTGCCATATTTTAAATTCTAATGTGTCTTACTGAATGAAAAGATTAGAAAAATTAGAAAACACCTCAAATGCCATCTATTTTGACCTCCTGGCAGTGCATTAAATGTACTACTATGGATGGATATACACTGCCATATAATAGGATGGGCATACACTGTTAGGGCTTTAGCACAGCAGGTTAACCAGCAGCGGCAATAAAACTTGCCAATGGAAAGGTTAGCAGTTTGAAGCCCGGGTTGGGGATGAGTGCCTGACCTTTACCTTAGCTCACTGCCCACCTAGCAGATTGTGGGTAGATAAATAGGTACAGCTTAAGCATGGAGGATGGAGCAACAGCCCCCCCTCCCCGGCCTATGGCCGGAATCAAGCTCAACCTCCAAGACAGCGAAGATAGGAAAAGCCTACATACCTCTATCTGTACTGTTGTCTGTCCTGTCAGTATATAACAGCATTGAATGTTCGCCTTATATGTGTTTGCGATCTGTCCTGAGTCCCCTTTGGGATGAGAAGGGCAGAATATAAATACTGTAAATGAAATATAATCCAGTTTTAAGATGTAGAACAGGGGTGCTCACACTTTTTCAGCATGCGAGCTACTCTTAAAGCAACCAAGTCCAAAAGATCTACCTGCCCCCGCCACCGTGCGCTCCCGCCACCACGCGCTCTTGCCACCACGCGTGCTCCTGCTGCTGTTTTCCGCCCGCGCAGTGCTTCTTCTGCCTGCGGGGAATTGCAGCAAGGAGAAAGCACAAGGCGGGGCCGGCAACGGAGGCTGCACAGCTGCTTCTGGACAAGAGAGAGGCAGGGCACTCTCTCCAGAGGCCCCGCCTCGTGCTTCCTTCTTCCTGCAATGCCACACAGGTGAAAGAAGCACCGCAAGAACGGAAGCCAGCAGCAGGAGCACGCGAGCGTGCAAGGTGTGCGCATGCATGGGAGCGCCCCATCTGGCTGGTGAGGCCCGAAGATCACCTGGAAGAGGGCCGAAGATCTACTAGTAGCTCCCGAGCTACCTAATGAGCACCCCTGATGTAGAATAACTGCAATTAACTAGATTATATGAGTCTACACTACCATATATTACAGTTCAAAGCAGTTAATCTGAATTCTGAAACTGGATTATATAGCAGTGTAGATCCAGCATTAGACACCTAAGGGCTGACAATACTAGGTTAGAAGGACCAATACTCTTAACTAGGTATAAGGTGCCTTCCTATATTCCTTATAATATCCTGTGCTAAAGCCAGGAGCACAGATAGAAAAGTCATGTCCACTACCATTTAATTGATTTACAATTTCTGCATTTCAAAGGATCTTTCCAAGAAAGCAAGGGTATCAAAGTAGATTAGATCTGGCAGCATGGAGTATTCCTATCCACTGCCTTTATATTTTACTCCTTGTATGGTATATCATGTTTTGAAATTCCAGCTTACAATGTCAGCCGACCTATCCTAAGGTGAACACTGGAGCCTTAGGGAGAAGTCCTTAACTACTGTAATTTCCTGTCTGTTCCAAATCCCTGCAATATCCAACCCACACACAATATAAAAACTTTTGGTTAGCTTATTTGGATAGTAAATGAGTCAGTCAGAGGGTATGAGACGCCAATCTATGAGACTGTTTGCGGTATACATTTAATTTTTTCATTCAACCATTCTTCCTTCATCCTTGACATGCCATCATCAACCAAGCAATGAATTTAACACCCACACATTCCATTTTACTTACAGTCATTTCTATAGGCCATTTGTTAGCTTTGTTTGCCCGTTTCTGTGTTTGAGACATAAAGGACTGTAGGAGGACTTTTATGTTTTCCGGACACAATTCAAATGGCTGGTTATGATCTATATAGCTCAGAACAAGGACAAGCTTCCTGACAATACTGTGTCACCTTATATGGGTCAGCTGGGGCCCTGAGATCACCATAAGAGTCACTTTGCTCAGTGCCACTGTAGTGGTTAGCTAGGACCCATGTCTAGTGAGTGCATGTTAAACCAGAAGAGCCAGGACAGAAAAACAACTCACCAGGTTGAAGACAAGCCACAGAGATTTAATACAATTTGGCCAAAGAGATGCAAGTACAAGCAAGATGTTTCAAAATGTACAAGCATAAACATATAGAAGAAAGCAAGACGTTTTATACAGTTTGACAATCATTCAATCTTCTTGCTCCCTATTCTGGTTGGCTGAAAAGGGGGCTGGTCAGGATCCATGCCCTGATTGACATTGTTGCCTCCAAGTGGGGATTCCCTTGGTGGAAGAAATGATGGCTAAGGATTGGTCGGGTGAGGGACCAATCAGCTGGTGTGACACCTCCCTAGGAGGAGGCATAATCCAGGAAAGACAATGTCAAAGAAATGTTGATTAGCTTTTGATTAGCTCAACTGTCCAATTCCGTATTGAACAAAGATATAAGCTTCAGGAAACAAAGATGTGAGACTCTTGGAACAAAGATGATGATCCTGGGATATCAGGGACTCGGTTGTTAAATAAAAGAGATAACAAATGTACATGCTCTCATGTTTCTGTTTTTGCGAGCAGCAATCTCTCAGCCTCGGGTGAACCATAAAGCTATACAGACAGTCTTAGGCTGATCTGGGCTGGCACAGGAAGTCACCTATCTTTGCATACATATAATGAATGCACCTGATGATTACTTGGCCTGGGAAATGGCCAGTGGGGTTTGTCCAGCCTTCTTGTTCCTAGGGGATTATCTCTGCAGGGTCACGGAGGGTTGACTCTCTCTGGGCTACATCTTTGACACATCTTATGAAGCAGTTTATATACATTTTATATAAGAAATAGATCAAGTCTATAGTCAATAATATAAGTTACACAGAAAACCATGAAAATAGATGGATTTATTGAGGGGTTAAATACGACAGAGTTTTGGGGGGGGGGTGAAACTGCTGCTGGCCCGCTCTTGGCCTCCTGAGGCCTCATGTTTGCAAAAGTCTAGAAAAGTTTTTTAAAAAGAAAAATCATATATGTATTTCTGGACCCTTGGTGAACTATTAATATTGGGGGGTTACCATGGTTCAATAACACCACTATTGAACAGACCCTTTAAGTGGCTGTCCCCAGACTCTGGCAGTTCCTTCCCAACAAAGACCTCTTGTCCTTCTGTTGCCAAGCAAAGGCATTTTTATCCCAGCAGACATTCAACATTGAAAATATTTAAATAATGGGCTGAGGTTGCTGCATTGTTTTAATTGCTTTTTGGGAAAGGTGGGGGAGGGGGTTTAAAGGTAGATTAGACTAGAATAAGAAATAAATACAAATATATAAATTCTTTTGGAAGATGGGATTTATTACTACTACTAATAATAATCATGATGTCTTGAAATACTTTTGGTCTTATAGGGGAAACTTCATGAAACTCCCTTCTCCATGCTGAAATCAGAAACATTATTATTCTATGGCATAAAGATAAGATAAGGTGGATATTTTCAGTTTATATTCATGCAGCTTGATTTAACTACCTCACTCATAATTTTCCTCCAAATTTGAAAAAAAATCACAACTTTTTGTTTTTCTTACACTTCAGAGGCTATCTCTATTAAGTGGTATCTGGACCCCAAATGCTTCCAAATGACCACAAAAGAGGAATGTCTCAGCAGCATGAAAGCAGGGCCAGCCCCACCATTAGAATAAGGAACTCCTCCTAAGGTGGCAAATGTTGGAGGGCACTGGCAAGCTGTCAGAGATTGAATTGCCATTTTAATCAACTTATTACATACAATGGGGAAAGGTGCTATCTACATCCCATAGGAAATATCCTGGATTTATTTATTTATTTATTTATTTACAACTTTTGTACCTCGACCTTCTCACCTCTATCGAGGGACTCAGACCGGCATAACAGCAAACATTCAGTGCTATACAATTTAAAAACAACTACAACAACATATTAAAATACATAAAAACCCAGCATAAAACCACATTGCCATTAAAACAATTCCACTCAATCTGTAAACGTGGTCATACATTCAGACAATAGCCAATTCTGGGAAGGCTTGGTTCCACATCCAGGATGAGCATTGCATTGAAGAATCTCACCCAGCTTTAGTTTGATGGAACCAAAATGTGCTATAGATTACATGTTTCAACCATAACTAACTATACTAATTATAGGGGTTCTGAAAACAGATTTCCAAAAGCTATGAGATTTATCAACAGATATGATTAGCCACGATCCTTCGCCAGGAGATACAGCTGTGGAGACATAGTTTTGTCTCATTATTAGATCTTTTAAGCTGTCTGCCCAACCAGACATTTCTGAGTTATTGGAGAGAAGGGATATGAGCACTTATGCATCCAGTCCTCTTCCCATACCTGAGTGTAGGCTGGGTCCAGCAACTCAGAATAAGTGGTGTGTCTTAAGTGGTATGTTTGGGGGACTTTGGGACATTACAATAGTGCAATAACCTTTAAAATGCACTGTACTGTCGGAAATCAGACTTGCAGCGTTATAGTTAGGAAATTCCGTTTCCTTTCTTGTTTTCTTTCCTCTTACTAGCATTCTGCTTGCAACTTCAGTCTTATTTGTACATCATGAGATAAGATTTTTTTTCCAGTGGATCACTAATTCATATAGCTGTCTAATCTTTCCCCCTGAAAGAGAACTGTTAGAACAGTTCATCCCTTCACAAGATCACAGGCTCGTAATGCTTCTGTTTGCTTTATTGTGCAGAGGCCCCTTGGCTTTCAGGACCGCTGCCATTATTCCATCAGGACTATGACTCACAGATTCCACAGACCCTGCCAGATTTCTATAGATGACATTGCAATTATCTTATTAGTTTCTGCCACAGAAACTCTAATGTTTAGACATTTTTACAGCTTGTTAGGTTGAGGCAGTGACTCAGTGATCCAAGGTCCTGCTTTTCTGCATTTGTCCCTTTAAAAAAAATTTTTTTTAGATGGAGGTGGGAAAGTCATGGCCCTGAAACTTCATGTGTCTCCCACCAGAATGTCTTTTCACTGCTCTTCCCCAAGTCCCCAAGTTTTTCATTTCCTGGACAAAACCCTGGGATTTAGAGTTCATCAAAGTATTTATAATTCATCAAAGTGCACTCCTCTGAACCTCAGCATTGAGCTTCCTGGCAGAGAAGTACGTACCTATCAATACAACAACTCTTAGGATTCTGTGGAATAGCGTTATTGCACTTAAAGCAACATTGAACTGCTGTAATTGTGTAATGTGAATACACCCTGTGAGATTCATGGTTTCACGGCAATGGTTCTCAACACGTGGGTCCCCAGATGTTTTGGCCTTCAACTCCCAGAAATCCTAACAGCTGGTAAACTGGATGGGATTTCTGGGAGCTGTAGAGATCCACTAATCCACAGGAACGTAAACTTCCAACCTTCCAATCCAGTATTAAGCATTACATTACACTTGATCTCTCTTGCTCACCATTTGCCTGCATGTTTTAGCTTGCAAACTACCCTTCCCTGCTCAACCCTTCCCTATTATCTAGATCTCCAGTTGTTTGGTGCAAATACAGATCTACCGCAGCCCTTCCCTTAAAGAAAATCCTTTTGAGATATCACTTGAACTTGTTACAACAAGCACTTTCTAAACTCTGCAAAATCAAGCAAAAGGTAAGTATTGCCTTTCAGAAAACTGAATTTATCTCACAAGCTAAATATTTGTCCTGGGATTATAGTGAGTGCTCAATCAGTATGCGGTCAGTTTCCTAACTCTGATATCAGCACTGATATCACCAAGAACTTGGTCACTGCTGAATTTGTTGTTAGATTTTCTATTGCTGTTCAGGTGTATGGTCTACAGCAGGAGTTCTCAAACTATGTTAGTGATAGTGAGGGCCTCTATGGCATTATGCTTCTTCCTGCCTCCTTCTCTTTCCTTCTTCTGAGAAATGAAGGGAAATTACAGTTTTGAGCTGTTGGAAACAACAGCAACAGCAGCATCTTCCCAAGGCACAGACCCTTACTACTCGCTGGCCAGACTTTTTTCCTTGCCACCCAGATTCTTTCCCAAATGCCCCCCTCACTGCCCAGATACTTTTTGTATTGTTCTTTCTTTCTTTCTTTCCACTGTGAATTAATTCACACAGACACTCTTCATACATTAACCATTGGCCTGGCCCATGCCTGATTATCATATATAATCCCCCCCCGTAGCACAGTGGGTTAAACCACTGAGCTGTTGAACTTGCTGACCCAAAGGTTGGCAGTTCGAATCCAGGAAGCAGGGTGAGCTCCTGCTCTTAGGCTCAGATTCTGCCAACCTAGCAGTTTGAAAACATGCAAATGTGAGTAGTCAATAGGTAATACTTCTGTGGAAAGGCAACAGTGCTCTATGCAGTCATGCTGGCCACTTGACCTTGGAGGTGTCTATGGACAACACCAGCTCTTCAGCTTAGAACTAGAGATGACCACCACCACCCAGAGCTGGGCACAACTAAACTTAATGTCAAGGGGAAACCTTGACCTTTTCAAAATATATAAAATATAAACATTTATAGGGGCTCCACGAGAATTTTTTGCTCCAAAAAGGCCTCCGCGGTTGAAAAAGTGTGAGAACCCCTGGTTTACATTATCCTACCTGGCAGTGTTTAACAATTCAAACCAAAGTCAGAAGCTTTTCTAGTCAGAGCTGAACTTTCCTGACTTAAGTCACCATCATCAATTCTGCTCTGCCCCAAAAAGTGCATACTTAACTCATAATGTGCACTGAGTCAGACACTCATTACAATAAGGTATTCTTGCTTGCCTTTAGGTAATGTTCATGTTGTGTGCCTTCAATCTGATTCCAATTTATGGCCATCCTTTCATAGGAATTTCCTGGCAAGATTGAATCAGAGGAGGTTTGCTCTTGCCTTTCTCTGAGACTGAGAGTGTGACTTGCAGGAATTTAAGTGTGACTTGAGCTGGGATTTGTCTTCCAGAGTCCCACCCTTAAACCATTGCACCACGTTGTCTCTTGCTCCTATTCCTTTGATAAATATATGGGACTTGGAACAGCCATTTACCGACATCTTACCAAAAATGTCTGAAGCACAAGTCAGGCAACAGACCCTATTTGGAGTCTGCTGAGATCTTGCAAGACTTTGGGAGATGTCTCTTTAAGGAAGACTTCCCATTCTCAGCCAGCAAGTCACTGATTCCCTCTTGGCACAAACACCTCTCTTCATATTCTCAGTTGTGGTGGATATTGTGTACTTCTTTTCTATCAGCACATCCCAAAAAGGAAACCAGAAAAGTAGATACTTAAGAAAATGGATGCTAATGATGAAAAAACCCACCCCAAAACCATAATAAAAAGTGCAGCTAAGTGGAGCCATGGCAATGAAGGTGCTGAGATGTTTTGGGGACGTGGGGAAAACAAAGCACATTTAGGGCTTTCCCTTTTTTATCTTGAAAAGCAATGAATAATGGAGAACTTGACAAAGATATATACAGTTGTGCTTCCTGGCTGGCAGACAAACTGTGAGCACTGCTTCAAACAACACATAATTAAACAATGACAAGCCTAGTGAATTTTGCTGCCTGAGGCTGAAAAAAAATGACATACAGCCAGGGATCTCCCCATTCCATACAGAGAAGACATTTGGATCGGAGGAGGAATCTTACTTCATTGCAGCCAAAGGGATATGCCTCCACCATTTCTGATTCCTGTGTCATAAGACAGAGGTTTATTTCTGCAAACGAAATAGGTGCTCACTATGCAAGGCCCAACGTGAGACAAACAGATTATTTCAGAGCCCACCTTATGCATCATTATGTAGAGTTGTTTTCTTAACATAAACAAATATTGATATCTTTCTTAAAAGGACATCCGCTCTGCAATCTATCAACATTATCAGATTGTCTTCAGAAATGTCTGTCTTTCTTCTGACCCATTTATCATAGCAGATAGCAAGTTCAATGTATGCAATATTAAATAAACAGGACCCTGAGTCAGTCACTTTAAATAAGAAGTGTAATCAAGAAATGTAATAACAGTTGTCCATCAAGGAGGAAGCATTTTTTTCACTTATGCATTAAAGCATAATATATGTATGGTGGCACAGCTGAGCTGAACTTGCCGACTGAAAGGTCGGTGGTTCGAATCTGTGGAGCAGAGTGAGCTCCCACTGTTAGCCCCAGCTTCTGCCAACCTAGCAGTTTGAAAATATGTAAATGTGAGTAGATCAACAGATACCACTTCGGTAAGAAGGTAATGGCACTTCATGCAGTAATGCCAGTTGCATCACCTTGGAGGCATCTAGGGACAACGCCAGCTCTTCAGCTTAGAAACGAAGATGAGAAGCACCCCCCAGAGTTGTACATGACTAGACTTAATGTCAAGGGGAAACCTTTACCTTCTTGTTTCCTAGGAATGGAAACCTTGGGACTTTGAGTCCAGTTTAGGAACAGAGGGGGGGGGGTTAATACTAGAAGATTTATCACCAATCAATCAAAACTTTATTACGGTCACAGACCAGCACAAAACAGGCACAAGCGCCTTAAGAGGAGAAGGACAACTCCCCAGTAAACAGTTATTTAAAATCAGACTAGAAATCAGTATTAAAAATATTTTAAAAGACAGGATATTGTTGCCTTACGATGTCAATCATCACCCGTCTGATATTAAGGGCAGCAGCACAGAACTTAGCAACACTGTAAGTCATTGCAGTGTTAGAGTCCGAAAGCAGCAGGGTGGAATAACATCTTTCACTGCACCCCGGGTACTTTAAAAGCCATGGTCCAATGAGATTGGATCTAAGATCTCTGTAGAACATGCATTGAAGAAGCACGTGCTCAGTTGTTTGCACATGACCAGACCCACAGGGGCATAGTCTCTGCTTGAAGGGGGTCTTCTGATACCTCCCCTCCAATACAGCCGATGGGAGGGCATGGCATCTTGCCACGGTAAAAGCCCTTCGGTGTTTGGGCACCTCCAGGTCTGTTAGGTGATTTATCACCATTATTATTATCATCAACGGCATCTACATCATAACTGCATGGGAATTTAGGGGCTGCAAATCAGCCCAAGTGGGATACACAGCTCTGCTGCAACAGACACCATATTCAATGTCCATGAACAGTAAAATAAATGTTGCCAGAAGAGATGGTTATGGCCCCTAGTATTTGTTGTTGCATGCCTTCAAGTTGTTTCAACTTATGGCAACTTTAAGACAACCTATCATGGGATTTTCTTGGCAAGATTTGTTCAGAGAGTTTGTCATTGCCTTTCTCTAAGGCTGATAGAGTGTAATTTGTTGATGGGTTTCCATGGCTGATTGGAGATTCAAACCCTGGCACGGCAGACTCCTAGTCCAACATCCAAGCGCTCCATCACTAACTCTGGCCCATGATATAAGGATTGAGATCACAGGCTTTTCTGGATGAGGTTGCCGTCCCTCTGAAAGAACAGATCCATAGTTTGGAGAGCGATCTTGGGCCCGGCACTGCTCCCAGGAAGTCAAGTTGCTGTAATTCCCAGGATCACCTTTGGCCAGATTCAGATGGTACATCAGCTGCACCTTTTCTCGGAGAAAGAAAATCTGGCCACAATATTTCAAGCTTTGTTTGCCTCTTGAATAGTTTACTGTAATGTGACTACTGTAGATTTTTTTTTTTAAAAAAAACAGAATTCAAGAGTTATGGCACCATTATTACAAATGTAATAATTAATGATGCCATTGAATTTCAGGTTTAACCACATTCAGAGATTGTATAAATTAGGGGTGGGTTTTTTTTACATTGCAGCTTCCCGAATCCCACAGCCAGCATGACCAATTAGAGAAAGTTGTCCTCCCTGTACTGTCATCTTTTGAGTATGCAGATTTGTGTTTTTCATTATCCTTACAATGAAAAAGCTTTGTTTGCAAGGTATATGTGCGCCATTATTTTACTTAAGGGATCAATCAGATTAGAAGTCCGGCTCTCAAACCAACCAGTCCCAACATGTGGACATTTTTCTCTCTTGACTGCTGCTGCTGCTGATACGTCCGTGTCACACTGCTATCGTAAAGTAAGTGTAATAATGCTTAAATAAAAGTGTCATGACATGTGACATTACTCCCAAAAAGCATATTCTGGTGATAAAGTTACTTTGAATTTTCATAACAGAAAAAACTTTAATCCAAATTTAGACAATTGTATTTGAATTTGGCAAACCAATTATGACTTATAATGAGCCAGTTCACTTATTACTCACAATAGTCAAAACCTAGGTTACTTTTATCAATCAGGTTTCATGTTCCCAATACACAGTATATCTCAATCTAAATGCTTTAAAAAAATATTGTATCATCAAGCCCTCAAAAAATGAAGTGTTTGGAATTTGACATCAGGTTCAAAGGTAACAAAACCTTTTATTGATTTATTACAAGGCATGTAAATAAAATGTTGCTTAATCCAAAAAGATATCATATAGAAAACAGTAATAAAATCAACATTTTTCTTAGGAAATCGCTTAATAAATATATTTCAAGACTACATTATCCCTGCCCCCACCCCTTTCTAGAGTTGACCCATTAAAAATACAATAATTAAAAGATAATAAATACAAACAGTTATGGCATATTAAAACATTAGATTTGAGCACAAAATGTCTTTGTGGATTTTTATAAAAGATATCTCCTGTGCCGCAAGATTGGCATTTTGCACTTGATTTTCTTCTATTTTCTACTTCTTTTAGCCTTAGAGAGAGAAATATCATGTATAACAACACAGAAAGTTGCAGTACAGAATTACATCCTACAAGTATGTGTTGGATTCACACTTGGCTTTTTGTAAATGGAAGGGCTTCTTCTCTTTGTCAAAAGTATGTAGGCACAGGACCCTTTTCATTCTTATGTTTTAGACCAGTGGTTCCCATCTTGCACTCCTCCTGGTATTCAGCTCCCAGAAGCCTCAGATTCCTTGGCCAGGTTTTCTGGGATCTGAAGACCAAAACACATGGAAGACCAAAGTTTGGGAACTATCATTTTAGACTACAACTCCCAAAATTACATATGCTTTTTGTATTGACAGGAGAACCAAAGTTCCTACATTGCTTTGCTAGAAGAAAGGGAGAATGAGGAACACCGCCATCCAGCCCATTCCCTCTGGCACCATCAAAGCTCAGAGTCCAACCTTATGTTTTCAACCCATCTTGGAAATGTTACCTTTTGACTACAGCTCCCAGATTCTCTTGGCTGACATGGCATCTAGTTTTTTAAATGATTGGATAACTGTAGATGTAAACACAAAGTTTTTCTAGGCATCATCTACCATTAATAAACTTAACCTGCAATAACCTAACGCAAGTTATCCATCTCTCTTTATTATTGACATACAAAACCATCCACCATATTGTTCCATAACGGTGCAACTGTCTGTCTGTAGTATTCCCCTTTGTCTAAACATTTGAGAAGCTAGATGCGTTGATAGCTTTCACTTGGCCATTGGAGCAAATGATATTGAAAAACAGATTTTCTGCTGTTGGCACTTACAAAAATCAACTAGTTTACAGGAGAGAAGGCATCTCTATCGATAGCAAGAAATTCTCCAAATGAGGCTTTTTGATTTGTAGGCAATTTTCTTAAAGGCAACAAGGAAAATAATTTGTGTTTTTGTGAACACATGCTTACATTTGGAATGTTCCTGTGTATCAGATAAGACAAACACATTCACACCCAACACATTCACACCCTTAAACGATAAAATAAAACCAAAAAAGTATAAATGGCATTTCTTTTCCCACGCATGCATAAGACTGTGCTTATTGCCGGCAGATTTTGTCACAATAATCACAGTTGTGAATCTAAGTCAGTCTTATATTACTTATTGATCAGTCTAATATAGACTGATGTATTGTTTGAAATGGAGTCAAATAGTGTTCATGAAGGACAATGTCTGACGTTTCTAGAGGACCGAGAGATCATGGCAAGACTTGGATTTCAGTTTGAAGGCCATGTTCTTGTTCTTTTTGGCTACGATTTTGCCCCAGAACCGCCTGGCTTTCTTAGGGATGCTCTCCCTCCTCTTCTGATATGCCAGCCTTTTTTCATTCTTCTCTTTGCTGTCTCTTCTTAGCCGCACTTGACGCACAATGCCTTCAAACAGCTCCTTCACATTGTGCTGGACGGCTGCTGAAGTCTCAATGAACTTACAGTCAAACACAACGGCACACGCTCTGCCTTCTGCAAAATATTTAAAGAGGTGGAAGTCAACATATTGTGCATAATGCATACTCTCAAAAAAATGAAAAGAAAACACACAAGTGATTCACAGAAACAAACAACAAACAAGTGGTAGTGATACAACTGAAGCACCAATTCCAATTCTGTCCATCAAGATGGCATACCAGTGTTCTCCAATTTGGCATAATCCAGATGTACTGAACAGCCTCCCCATATGGCAGAATGTTCCTCATCTGCAGGTGATATGATGTTGTCTCTATGTGTCCATGTCACAATTACACAAAGATAATAGTGGGATTTATCACATGGAGTTGTGTCCATGTTTTGCAGAATTTAGTCTGTTTCTGCCAGTTACAAAAATGGAAAAAGTAGTATAAAGAACACTTGATCTCTCCTGACTCACTGGTTTCTGAGAATTCTCAGCCTGAAATTTAGGAGTTCATCACACAAAGCAAGCAAATCACAATTGCTCAAAGATAATAGTGAGATTTATCGCAAGGAGTTGTGTCCATGTTTTACATAATTTAGTCTGTTTCTGTTAGTTACAAAGATGGAAAAAGTGGTATAAAGATCACTAGGGGCCCTTCCACACAGCCCTATATTCCAGAATATCAAGGTGTAAAAACTCACATTATCTGAGTGTGGACTCAGATAACTCAGATAACTCATTTCAAAGCAGATATTGTGGAATTTTCTGCCTTGATATTCTGGGATATAGGGCTGTGAGGAAGGGCCCTTGATCTCTCCTGACTCATTGGTTTCTGAGAATTATCAGCCTGAACTTTAGGAGTTTATCACACAAAGCAAACAAATCACAATTGCACAAATATAATAGTGGAACTTAGCACATGAAGACTGTTATTCTTTGGAGAATGGAGGGAGATTCTTGCAAGGTGTTTCTTGTACAAAAGGAAGCCATTAAAATATTGTCTGTGTTTGTAAAATAAATGTTTTCCAAGCTGCCTTCCACTGGCAGAGGAGCAACATCATATAAGTCCCAAAGATACTGTTGTTTTGCCATAACTGCAAATTAGTTGCCTTGTGTGATAGACTCCTAAGAGATTTCTGAGCATGGTTTCTAAGATTGCTTACATTTCCAAGCCTATAATAAATAGTAGAAGCTTGCCTTTTGTAAAAAATAAATAAATAGAAAATTCAATATGTACACGGTGATTTGAATTCAGGATACATATAGCTTCTGTCAAGCTTTCATGATGAAAGCTTTCAACACTAGTGATGCTCTGACTTCATTAGGCAACTTGCTAAAAAAAAACAAAGTTAGATTCCACTCATGTTCTTTCCTCCATTTTATAGTCTGACATCAGGAGTATTTTGTGCCAAGAAAATTAAAATTGCAATCTTCAAAAGCAGGCTATTAACTCATTTTAAAACTACATTTTGAAATTCACATTGTGCAGATTTTTAACACGATTTCACTCTTTTAAGAATGGCCAAGGTTAAAAGAACATATAAACATATCCTTTCAGCTTTAGCTCTTCATTAAAGAACTAAATCATGTTCATGAACAAGAGAGAAATAGGGGGAAAAAACAGTGAAGAGCATTAAGACAAATGGATACAACAGTTTTTACAAAAGAACTCAAAGCATTGTTAACACTCCTGACTTTTAAAATACAGAAGAAAGGCAAATACAGGTCAGCTGGGATAGCTTATCTCAGCTATAGCACTTTAGATAACACCAATTATGGGTGGTTCAGATATCCCTGTGAATACAGCCATGAAGAGAATTTGGCTTTGGATCTCAGCTGTGGCAAGGAGCGCTTCTTACAAAGAATTTACACAATTATAGCTTTGGTTTGTGGCATGTTTCTGGAGATGTTAACATGATTTTAAAATATTACCCTTAACCGAGGCCCTCACGAAATTCCCACTATTCTAGGTTTTACATTGGTACTGAAGATCTTTTATGGGAAGGTCTAATTATCATACAAAGTGGCACCACCCAAAACGTTTTGGAAGAAAAGCACACATGAACTGTAGTGTACTAGAAACATATGAAGTATAAAGCCCCATACATCTAGCCTGTCTGAAAGACCATATCTTCCCACATGAGCCAGCCCATGTTTTAAGAGCCTCAGAGAAGGGCTTTCTTTCAGTCCCACCACCATCACATGTAGGACTCGAGGAACCATGGGAAGAGACCCTTCTTAGTGGCTGCCCCAGGCTATGGATTTCCCTCCCAAGGAAGTCTATATTGAATCTCTCTGTGCAGTCTTTCTGCTGGCAGGCATTCATTTTTATCAAGGCTTTTGTAAAGAGGCCACTGCAAAAGGTCTTTTAACTAGAATGAGCTGTATTTTCTTCCAGATTGTGTGCTAACTGTGCTTTTACAATTTAATTGTTTTAAGTGTTTTTGATTTTAAGTTATATAACAAGTTGCCTTGGGTTCTATGTATAGAAATGTGGAATATAAATAAAATAAAATCTTAGGAAAACACCTCAGAAACGTATGCACCTTGAACACAATAAGAAGCAGGTGCCCTTATATATTCAGAAATAGGGAGCCATCATCATGCTTTCCTTCGATTTCATTTTGATCACTTGACCTGGTTAAGAGTTCTGAAGAACTGAAAAATACTTACACACTGTGGTAGAATTGCAACTGGTCCTAATAAAGGTATACAGGCAGTCCCCAAGTTACAAATCTCCGACTTGAAAATGACTCATAGTTAAGAACAGGGGTGAGACAACAGGAAGTGAGGGAAATTATATATTTGTTTGTTTGTATATTTGCTGCATTTATATACCGCTTTTCTCACCCCTGGAGGGACTCAAAGCGGTGTACATCAAGTAATGGCAAGATTCAATGCCAACATATATATAAATCCAAAATATAATAACTAAAACGATAAATAACTATAAATTAAACCATCAAATCTACCCCTAGGAAGTGAAATTAACTCCTGGAAGAGTTATCATGGGGGAAAAGGTGTCTCAACTGAAGCTTTATTGCCAATCTTTGTTTCCACAACAGGCCAAGTTTTTCAAAATCCAATTATCACAGGGACAGAAAGCGAGGTGAAATCTTTTGAACAGTGGCACAAGTAGCAAAATAAATACTGCAGAGGTGTTACCCCTTCCCTGTGTATCCATGTGTGTAACAGATACATTTAAACAATGTACCTATTCCAACTTACAAACATATTCAACTTAAGAATAAACCCAAAGAACCTATCTTGTTTGTAACTTGGGGGCTGCCTGTATTCTTCCTGCAGATTTTAATTCTGTTCTATTTTTATTGACTAACAAAGCTATGTTGTTTTTGTTATCACTAAGATAACAAGCCCTCTGGATAGTAATTATGTTAAAATAGTAGATCTCAGAAAAGTTATTTTATGGACTGTAGTGTGCATATGTCTCCTGAGAACTGTAAGTCCCCCCAAAATAAACAATTTCCAAGCTTGTTAAACAGCACAAACTCAAGCGACAGTTCCTTCAACTACCATCCAGGGAATCCTACCTGAAACAGAGACTTCCCGGCACCTGACTAGGTCACTTTTGTTGCCCACTAAAATAATCGGAATGTCTTCTGTTTGGCGTGCCCGGCGGAGCTGTATTCTGAGCTCTGATGCTCTCTCGAAACTTGCACGGTCCGTGATGGAATAGACGATCAAGTACGCATCTCCAACCTGCATGCAGTGTTCTTGAAGCCATCCATTTTCACCCTGTTTTTTTTTTAAAAAAAGGATTACATTCTAGGTCAGCGTATTCTGGATTTCTTATTTTACACAATATGATAATCTCTGGCTATGGTTACTAGTAATTCATAGCAGAATCCGCAATGATAACATATTGTAATTTTCCCCCTCTACTTTATCTTTCTTTCATTACAGTTTGGATGGGTAGGTTGGGTCAGAGCTCTTTGGTGCTTCAGTTAGCTGCTTAGTGTATACCAGTGGTTCTCAACATGTGGGTCCCCAGATGTTTTGGTCTTCAATTCTGAGAAATCCTAACAGCTGGTAAACTCGCTGGGATTTCAGGGTGTTGTAGGCCAAAACACTTGAGGACCCACAGGTTGAGAACCACTGGTGTATATAGTTTTAGTGCTGTCTTTGAACCTTAGTTTAAGTCTTTAGTCTTATACATGTCTCGGTGTATCTTTATATATATATTATACTAGCCATCCCCTGCCATGTGTTGCTGTGGCCCAGTCTGTGTATATGTGTTTTGTGTGTGTATATATATGTGTATGTGTGTGTATATATTTGTGTATATGCGTATATATGTGGTTTTGCACATGAGTTATAATGCGTTTTTTGTTTTTTGGCTTTTAATTCCCTTCTGCTGTGTTTTCCAGTGTTTTTATGTGTGATGGTCACTCATTGGCCTGATAGGTGTATTGTGTCCAAATTTGGTGTCAATTCGTCCAGTGGTTTTTGAGTTATGTTAATCCCAAAAACGAACATTACATTTTTTATTTATATAGATTGTTTCTTTTTTCATTTTGCTTTGTATCTTTTTCTAATAACATGGTCAATTATGCTGTTCGTGTTAAATAAAATAAATATATAACATTTTTTTAAAAACCAGACAATATTGAAGGTCTGGTTTTTTTTAATGTTAAAATTTTTAAATTGCAGATGTCATGTATCTATATGTAGTTCACACTTTTTATATGTAGTCCATGTTTACATTCAAGGTCATTGGCAGCTTGTGAGTTTAGGTTTTAATGCAAACATTGATGGTGTTACACAAGATGCTGAACCACAGTTGGAAAAGGATCCAGCACATTGGAGAGTTCCTTTAAAGTCTGTATGAAATTTGGAGTGGATTCTCTCTTCCATTCACACTGCCCCCAAAGCACCCCCTACAAACAAAAACAGACTGAGCAGCACAGAAATAATTTCTTTTAGGAAGTCAATCTTGTCAGGACTTGATATAATATCTGCTGAATTTAGAGCCTGGTATATGTTTTAACAGTAATGCTACCTGTCATAAGTTACTTCTTAGGAGAATGAAAGGATAATGATATAACAAATCTATCTTGTATTGTATCTTGATCCTGGAAATGCCCAGAAGTACTGAGCTGACTCACTACTTGATTTCCATTAAGTTCAATTGAAAAAGAAATAACCATTTGTTTTGACCCACAAAATTAAATGGACTGAGGCTGGATTACAAAAACTCTGGCAAAAACATCTGATCATGAGGTTTCCCTCTGCTTTTTCTCTCTTTAAATACAATTCCATTATACTTGCACAGTGTGTATCCATTTGCTCTATTGCTCACATGAAGAAAAAGGAAACTAGAATATTTGAGGTTCACTTTAGCATTCAGCAGAGCTCCCAGTGATGCAATGGGTTGAACTCTTGTGCCGGCAGGCTTGCTGACCGAAAGGTTGGTGGTTCAAATGCAGGGAGTGGAGTGAGCTCCCATTTGTCAGCTCCAGCTTCCCATGCGGGGACATGAGAGAAGACTCTCACAGGATGGTAAAACATCTGGGTGTCCCCTGGGCAACATCCTTGCAGACGGCCAATTCTCTCACACCAGAAGCGACTTGCAATTTCTCAAGTTGCTCCTGACATGGGGAAAAAACCCTTTAACATTAAGGCAGACAACTTGCAGGCCACATCATAAATCCCCCAAGGTTCACTTTGCAGCCCCTCACCTCAAACCATGCCATTGAAATTTGGTGGAAGATCATACTGTTGAAGGGTCTTTCCACTACACCAACCTGTTTGCTGCCAAAATGAAGCATTTTATGAGAGGAAGAGAGGTGTGCCCCATGGTGGATCCCATTGAAAGAAATGACCTTCCGGACATACTAGTGTTGTTCACCTTTCCAACAAAGCAAAGTTTAGAGCAAAGGTAGGCATCACCAATTGCACCAGGTGCTTTCATGAAATGTCCCTTTTGCCCTAAATAAGGCCCCATTCCAGAGAATCCATGACAGATCAGCATTCTCAGCATTTTTTTTTTTAGTTTTTGCGTGTCAGGAGCAACTTGAGAAACTGAGCTCATCTGTGCTCTCCTCGGATTCGAACCTCTGCCCTGTCGGTCTTCAGTCCTGCCGGCACAAGGGTTTAACCCATTGCGCCATCGGGGGCTCCTATTTTCAGCATGATACGCTTTGAAGTTTGGGACTTTTTACATTTTAAGTAAAAACATTTGAACCTGGTATTTGAGATCTGTTAAAGTGATGGAGAAATGGAGCATGATTTTGAACTTGCATGGTTTTAATTGCTGTTTTAACAATCTATGTTTTATTGCTGGTTTAAATTGTAATTGTTATTTTTGGGAATCTGTTTGTTTGTTGGGCATCAAATTGTTGCCGGTTGTGAAGCCGCCCTGAGTCCCCTTTGGGATACAAGTATGGAAATAAATAATAATTAAATATTTCAACTTGGCCTTACCATGTCTCAACAAAGCATAACATTTAGAACAGATAGGTCTCTAAATCTAGATATAGATTTTAGATATTTACACACTTAATTCTTAGATCTTTCAACCTATCTCTCAATTTGTATAGATTGATAATCCCTGAAAATCAGTCTCCTGAAGCAATGTCTACTAAATTTCCTACAAGCAAAAGGACCTTGCACATTACCTTGTTTTCCCACATGTCAATGAGGATGACTGTTGCGCTTTCACCGTCTACCAGTAAGGTCCGTTCGTATGTGTTCTCTAAGAAAAAAAGGGTAGAAAATAGACTCAGTACTGCTTTCTTTTCCTTTTTATCCCAGATTGGGAGAATTGCAGATTGGTGTACACAGAACTCTACATCAGGCAGAAACTATCAATATATGGTTGTATAGTTCAGTTGGCCCCTGAACTTGGCTCTGTGGCAACCCCCCTGTTATATTGGAATAGAGCACATGAAGATGTGAAAGATGTGTCCTAACACCTATATAAATAAAAATGTAATGTTCTTTTGTGGGATTAATGTAACTCAAAAACCAGTGGACGAATTGACACCAAATTTGGACACAATACACCTATCATGCCAATCAGTCACTATCACTCATAAAAACACTTAAAAACACAGTGGAAGAGACTTTAAAAGCCAAAAAATATATATCATATTATAACACAAGCACAAACCCACATATATACACATATACCCAAATATTTACACACATATATACAAACACAACACACATATACACAGACTAGGCTACAGCAACGCCTGTCAGGGGACAGCTAGTTCTCAATATACTTGTTCCGCTCCCAAGTCTCCTTTCACTCATATTACTCCAATGTGAAATAATAAAATTAGGATTTTTTCAAGTTCTACTTGACAGAAGCCAGATGCAATAAATCCAAAGCTTTGTTTTTTTGTCTTCCATTGACAGCATGAGAGTAATGGCAATATACTGGGTTTTTTTCCTCATCTGCTCTTTCTTTTGCATTTCTCGCCCTCACTGACTTCTGCACAAAGAGCTATGAAGAATGTGTGTATTTTTCTTTTATTAGTTTTCATCTTGAGCGGTTGGAGAAAGAAATCTCATATACGATCTTGTTGTGTTTGTCATTCAAATAGCAGACTCTGGCAGAGTTATTATAATTTCCATAAGCTATATGACCGCATAATTTCCACAAAAGAAACAATGAAGTCTTTAAGAAAAATGATCACAATATTCATTTCTTTTTCTTTTCTTATTTTTGGCTGGCCTTAGCATTATCCTAAGAAAGGGAAGACGACATCCCACTGGAAGAAATAAACCAAATCCTGAACGTTTGACCCCCATGGGAGCTGTAGACAGACATACAGACTCCAGCTGGGCTTAGTAATGGAAAATATTTGTTTTTACTCAGTGTATGGATGAACACACAATGCTGCTGCAAGCAATTCCAATCAAACAGTTTTATCCAGGGGCAAAAGTGTGCGGAGGCCCCACATTTTTCAGAAAGAGAGTGGAAATTACCACATGGAGAGATAAATTGGCAATCATAACTATAACATAAATTAGTGCTTTTCCCTAAATAGAACAAATTTGTAAAAAAAAAAGTTAGATATAGCTATCTATTACTTGCAAGCTTCTATTGTATATTTTGCAGCTTTAGGGCAAGGATTATGTCCTAAAGTTTGCATATAATTCAGGGAATATTAAAGGCTCATATATGAAGCAACATAAATTGTCCGTATATTTGATATATTGGTCCCAAACACCGATTCTATTGGTCTTGAATCTCCCCTGGAAATTCCAACTCCCAGTATTATTCTTGCTGTTGCTGCTGCTGCTGTTGTTGTTGTTGTTGTTGTTGTTGTTGTTTTTCAAGTAATTTCTGACTTATGGCAACCCTAATGTGAATCTATCACAGGGTTTTCTTGGTTTTTTGTTTTGTTTTGTTTTGGGGTTTTTTTAGAAAGGGGGATGTTTTGCTTTCCTCTGAAACTGACAGAATGGGACTTGCCTGGGGTCACCCAACGTGTTTCCAAAGAGGAACAGGAACTTGAACCCTAATCAGTTCCTATTATTTCCACCATCTTTATTTTTTCACCTATGTTTCCCCCCAAAAAGGGACTCATAATAGCTTTTAAAAAAATGGAAATAGCTACCTTCTCAGGTCTCTACTAGTTATTTATTATGTACATAATTGCTTACTATATTGTATATGTGTACATTGGTTTGCAATTTTACCTTATCTCTTTTTTGTGGGAGGGGCTGCAGACCATGTGATCAGAACAGGGCTTGTTCAGGACTCAGACTCCATTTTTGAAACAGTACAGTTTAGACTTCAATGCAGGAACATAATACTTTAGATTTCAATAGGAACAGTATGCTGCACAGAAGCCATTAGACTCCATTGAACCTTCAGACTAGACTGAGACTCTATTAAGATTCTCAAAAAAGAGAGATGCTGTGGACTATTGTTTATAAGGAGATACCCTGTGTTATCTACACAGAGAAACTACTTCAAATCTACTTGTAATTGGACTGATAAGCAAAGTATCTGTATACTGAATCCATGAAGTTTGTGACAACTATGTTACTTTTAAAGAAGTGTACTTACTTTTGTCTCTTGAGAGCATGATTTAAATGCAAATATATTTTAAGGGAGAGTAGATGTTTTGGAGCAACTAAAGGAACACTTCTGAAACTTTGCTGAATGAATATATATATATATATATATATATATATATATATTCATTCAGTGGTTTTCCAAAAGATTATGAACCCCATTTTCCAAATGGTTATGGAGATTCACATTTTCAAAAAACAATGATGTTTTAATTATTTTTCACCCCCAAAACACTTGCAAATGTGGCAGTTAGGGTTACTGACACCCCAGAATTCCCTATCTTCAACTAAAGCAAACAAAGTCCAGCAATTGGCACAAACAGCAGTTCATTGTTGAGGCTTGCAGGGGGACATGTAGGGCCAAAATAGTTGATACTTTCCAACTCTACTGGTGTATTCTCCTCTTTATGGATGGGAAGCTCTCCCATACACTTGAATGGTTCACAGATCAAAACTGGGAAATATGTGGCAAAGCAACATCAGAGTGTGGTCACGGATTAATTGAGCCTGCGCCAACCAAATGAGGATGGCTGAAGGGTATGGTCTCACCTGGAAATAGTATACAGTGAAGTCTTGGTATCTCTGTTGGGATTTGGTTTCAGGATCCCTCATGAATATCAAAATCCATAGATGCTGAAGTTCCATTATACACAAGGGATTAATAGAATGGTTTCCCGTATATAAAATGGGAGAATCAAAGTGTGTTTTTTGGAATTAAAAAAAACATTTTCAAGTCATGGATGGTTGAGTCTATAGATGCCAAATCCATGGAAACAGAGGGCTAGCTGTATGTGATATCAAGATAATTTACCCCTGTTGCTTGCAGAACACCAATGAAACACATGTTATCTCCTTCAAACTGAGGCTACAAGTATCAAATTTCTTGAACATCTGCTTCTCCCCTTTCAATTCCACTGTTGTTGTTTGGCTTCCAACCGTATTCAATTTACTGCAAACATTTCATGGACTTTTCTTGGCCAGATCTCCTTCTAAGGTTGAGAAGGTGTGAGCTGGCCAAGATTCCTTTGTATATCAAGCAAAGAAACCTACTGCCTATTAGCTCACATAATCATTACAACCCAAGGCTCTGGTTTTAATCAGCAGTTGTACTTGGAACAATCAGGCAACACGCATTCCCTCTCCTATATGTGTTTTTTTATAGTGTTTTCTCCTGCTTCTTATGAAAAAAAACCACCAAGAATTCAGGAAAATTCCATTGTTAATTGCAGTTCCCAGAGTCCCTGTGTCAATGTCAACTGGTAATTCAGGCTGAAGGATGTTAGAATTATGGTACAGAGAAGTAACTTTTCCCAAGTTGAGCTCAGTGAGCCTGACCTACCTCACACGGTGGTTGTTTGGATCAAACTGAGTGAATAAAAATCCCGTATACAAAACGACCTCAAGTTTTAGGGAAGAAAGGTATCACTAACAGAATGAGCACACAAAAGAAAAACTAGCCCATCAGAATTGGCGCAGTTTTTGACAGGCATATCTTCTGTAAAGCATGTTTCTAACCAACAGAGCTTGGCCTTGATCAAATCATTCGTTTTATTTGTTTCTTTATTTGTTGCAATTGACGCAATTCTGAAGGCTATATTATATGGTATTGGATCTGGTTTAGTGAACCTGTTATACATAAAGGGTTTTCTTTTACAGGACCTTGGTGATCAAGATAACATGGGTCATGTGCAACATGTGGGCTAGGGACCATTATCGAGGTCAGTGGTTCCTAACCTGTGAGCCACCACCCACTGGTGGGCCGCAAGATTTAAAATAAGGTTAGTGAGACATGCAGGGAAAATCAGCTCTAGATGATTAAATATGGTTTTCTGTGGGTGAGCAGATGGTGACTACTGGATGGCGTATGTTCCATATCCGAAACTAGAGCTGATGTGGTCTATCCAATGCAATTTTCTGAATCAGCACCCCAAATAACCAAACCAAATCTAAAGTTCACCAAAAATGGATTTGTAACCCTTTTGGTACTAATGTTGGAGAGTGGCCCCTGGTCAAAAAAAGGTTGGGAACCACTAATCTAGGTGATGAGGCATTCAACAGTGTGGCTTCCATATTTACTTCACTCCAGAGTTTCCCAGCACATAGGTTGGGATTTGTAGGACTCATTGGGCAGATTATCCAACACTTCATTCTGATTTCCAAAGCCTTGAATTGTCCCAAATTGGAAGACAATCCCATTTAATTTTCTGCCACTTTTTCAGCAGCTTTTAAAGTGTCCCAGTTTCTCTATCCTTCACCCATTTCCCCTTTTATCTTCCTCTTATTTCAAACTCATCTGGAAACTGAATTGTAAAGTGCAAACGTAGTTTACATTCAATAAACTCAGGGTGAGATGCAGGGGATAGGAAAGAGTTGAATTTTGCTCTTCCCCGTAGGCTCAGAGAAAAGCAAACGGCAGCATCCTTGCTCAGCCTGAATGTTCATCCTCATGAATAATGTTTGACACCTTGACTACACTCTGATGTTGCTTAGAAACACATATCCTGGTTTCATTGGTGAAATATTGAGGGTATGGATCTCATCTGGGCCAAGACTATTGCAGCTGTGACTAATAAAGGTTGTGACCTCTTTTTCATATCCAAGTAGTGACTGTATGTGTTTATTTGCCAAAACATCACTCCTCATGGCCTTGCTGCTAGGAACTACAATTAAAACTCTGACAGCAAAATATCTGATTTGTTAAATCACTCTACTGCCATCACAATGTGAAATTATAGAGGGCACTCACATGATGAAATCATCCTGAAGAAGAAGAACAACAAAGGGAATCCCTCTCACGTATGTGCTAGAAGCTCCCGCCTTTCTCTGTTACTTAACACTAATCACTGCTTACACAACGGGTTTGAACAAAACCTTGCCAAGGTGTAACTGAATGACCTACCTCCTAGCACTTCACAGTCACTGTCCATGCTGTCGTGGACACCTGCAAAGATGTTGGCAATGGTTGTTTTGCCGACTCCTTGTTCCCCTATAAGGACCACTCGGTAGTAGCTATTTCCCGATTCGGATGAGATGACGGAATCAGAAGACTCTGATGACCAGCTCCTCCGGTAATACTCTTCAGGGTTGATGGTGTACCTTTTCTGTTGGTTGGACTCACGAGGGTCTCTCTGGACCACCAAATGCCTTGCGTCTGCTGGGATGCTCCAACGCTGCTGCTGGGATTGCAAGGCACTACTGTTGTGACGCATCGTGACATTGTTCAGAGTCATGGCTTTTGTTCCCCCCTTACCTGGATTAAAAAAAGAACCATGGAATAACAAACATTACTCATGACACATGGCTGTGAAAAGTGCTGCCTACCTTCTTGTGTGTTCTTGACATCTAGTAATCTCAGCAGGCATAACTCCAGTGGCACAACTAAGAAAACAGTCCACAAACTGAAAAGTTCCTCCAGTGAAGGGGCAATTCTTGTTCTGAAGGTTGGGGAATAATGGTGTACTCATACTGGAGTTTATTAAGGATTTACTCTATGGTTAAAGGTATCTGGAGATAATTCTAAATACCCCGCCAAATAATACATTCCAGAATCCCTGAATTATGACATTAATTGTTCACAAGCACTGAGCTTAGAAAAGTAGTAGTTGTTATACATTTATATCCCACCCTATGTGAGAGCATCTTGGGACAGGATGCAAATAAATTCCAATGTACGCAAACTGAAAATTAAAACCCTTGTGCATTTACAGACACATATGAAATTATAGAATTCCAAAGTTACATGTTTGGACTATTAATTCCAGCTGACGGATTCTGGTAACTATACTCCAAAAAGTACTTTTCCAAGCTTTGCATTTTGGGGTGATTAATGCTGTATATTCACATACTGTTCAGCAACTAGCTCATAGCACCTATAAGAAATACCCTTTGGGTTTTCCATAGTTTTAGCTAGCATTGTATACCTGAGTCCCTTATTTTCAGCTCCCTAAAAGTATAAGTTACAAAACCTTGCAATGAGAAAAAGGAAACATTCCAAAGGAGCAAGTGCAACAAATGTTATTAAGTAAGAGAAGGCTAATTGCTTGGAAAGGACCTAATATCCAGTTTTAAAATCAGTGAGCTGAGTACTTTCCCCTTCTCTAAAGATGGCTTGTACACCTTCTGGGAAGAAATATTTGGCACTGGAGGGAGGCAATGTTGTGAGGTAATTCCTGGTGGCCAGTATCATCGGCAGCTACCATTTTAAGGAAAGTTGCTTTGATGCTCTCCAGCTCCCAACATGACAGTTATTTAGACATTTTGCTTATTCATGTTGAAGCCTGAACTTTCTTAGTTCACCTCTCATCTCTCTATCTAACAAACAAAGCATTTGCTAGGGAAGGAATGAGAGTGAGTGAATGAGTGAGTGAGTGAGTGAGTGAGAGAGAGAGAGAGAGAGAGAGAGAGAGAGAGAGAGATCTGAGATAAGTTTTAAAAGTTAACATACAGACAGGTTTGCAAGTTTTTCAAACTTCGTGTGTCATTCAGAAAAGGGGAATTTCAAAGAGAGGCTGTGAAACAAACATACTGCAAAGGAAAGCAGAAAATTCTGCTTTAGGTGATTTCAGATTCAAAGCATGCATTTTTCTGCATCTTCTGTCACTACCAGCAGAAACACCAACTTTTACCCTCATTTGAGAAAAAAGTAATGGAATACTCACACAATACTATCTAGTGTACAAAATGAGACAAGTCCTTTCCCACTCAGCTCCTATCAATCTGTACAACTACAGTTGATACACAACTCATCTCTGTATAAGTGAGGCACTCTCACACTATTAACATCCTACCGCTAAGTAATATGGACAAGAACAAAACACTAGCATGCCTTTGAGTTAATTCACATAGCATGCAGACTTTGTTGTTTTTGCTAAATGATGCTGGCGATTGCTATCAAGGAAATAAAGTTAGAGCAGTTGCAAACTTCAAACGCTTTATCATTATACATTTCCCCCTATCCATTTCCATGCCTACAACGTTGAAGACAAGTAGTCAAATGAAGTCTTGTGAAACCAATACTACCTTGCTGTCTTTCAGAATCTCCTGCCTCAACCAGAGTCAACACTCTTGGTCTCACTCCCTTTTGTCAGAGAGTTGGTGGATCTTGAACCAGTCTCCCACGGAAAATCCTTCCTCAGTCTCTGGGGCTGCTTGCCTCTCTAATTCTTTCTCAGCAAACCTGGTTTATATTAAGCCCATCTGATCAGAGACAGGGCTTTTCCGTGACGTCGTTGGCCTGTCCCTTCAACAGGCAGCCCTCAGCTGGACGGAAGCAGGCATGCAAGGGAAAGGGAGGGAGAGCTACCAGTGATGGCAAAATAAATTCATTTGTAGGCAAGCAGGCATTTATTTCTTCTGTTTCTAATGCTGGTAAGCGGACTGCCCACTCTGTTCCACAAGGGCACCAGCAGAAAAGTGGCCAAGATATATTTCATAACTCCTTCCCTTTCTACTAAAGTACTGTTGAATGAGCAGTCCTTCAATATTACTTTGGATTCATAAACACAGGAAGCAATCAATTGAAATGCCAGGCTATAGTGGGAAATAATAGATAAATAGCCCATCCTACCATGGATCCAGGAACTGGGGGGGGGGATTGGGGTTCAGCCCTTCCCTCACAATTGATCTGTCAAAAGTGGATCACAAAGGCTCCTACACAGTTGACTTGTCAGGAATTATTAACCAAAAGTGTCCTAAAAGGTCAAGCCCTAAGAAACATGAATGCAGTTATTGTTGCCGAGTTCTTCCAGGAATAATAAAGGCTGCTGGCGATTTATCCTGCATACTTATTTGGAAGTAAGTGATACTGAGCATATGGAGGGCAGGCAGTGCTGAATTTAAGACAAATGAGGCTCTGTTCTACGGTAGTTAAGTTATGGGGCCCCTGACTTGGGCCCTGAAGGAGGGAGGCCCAGCAGCCCTACACTGCCTGTCTTGTGGCACACTCCCATAGACAATAATCTCTATCATTATATCTAGAATCTCTCTGATACAGAACTCCTTCAAATGCAGAAATGCACCACATAAGCAAAATCCATCATATCAAATTTGGGGGGGGGGGGAGATGCCCCTCCCCCAGCCAATGGGACCCTGTGCTTAAGCACACCTAAGCACAATAGTAAATCCGGCACTGAGACCAGGGCACTTCTAAGTATGAATTGTGCTTCTAAGAGTCTTCATATTTAAGGCTATTTGTGTGATACTGGATGAGCAAAGTAATGGCCCTATAAATTGCAAAATTTATAACAGTGTGATTATCAAGGTTGAGATCCCCCACCATAAAAACAGCTCTGGGGACCCTTCCACACAGCCCTATATCCCAGAATATCAAAGCAAAAATTCCCACATTATCAGAGTGTGGACTCAAATAACCCAGTTCAAAGCAGATATTGTGGGATTTTCTGCCTTAATATTCTTGTAATGACTCTCCAACCTCGGTCAGGAAACAAGCGTAGATCTTCAAAGCTCAGATTTCCCAGCTCTGACAATTCTGGGATATAAGGCTGTGTGGAAGGGCCCTGGGGTCCCCAACAATTTGCCATTAGCAACCCATTAGAAAGTTGCAAGGGATCACTGTTCTATAGTTTGTCCCATCTGATCTAGAATGCTAAACAGGTCAGGACTGGTTAGTAGTACTTGGGTGGGAGGCTGTCAATGAATATTTCAGAGGGGTTCAATAGCAAACCACCTTTCCTTGCCTAAGAAAACTCTATGAAATTAATTTTATCGCTATAAGTCCACAGGCGACCTACACAACTATTTTTATAGCGAGAGCTGGTGTGATGTGTGGTTTGAGCATTGGTTCAATTTCCCACTTGGTCATGGAAGCCCACCTGGTGACCTTGGGCAAGTCACACCCTTGGCTGCAAAAAATATCATGAGAGGATTACCTTAGGGTCAGCATAAGTGAAGCAATAGTTACACCAGGGATGAGAATTATATAGCCTTCGATATAAATGCTTCTCAGGCTATCTGATGTGGATGTCCAGCAATGTTTTGTTTTCCAAATGGATCAGAGACTGACGCCCCCATATCTGGATCAATTGGCTACAACTGTTTTCTTCTTTCTTGGAAACTCACCAGGGACAAGAAGGTGGTGGTTCTTGGATTGACACCAGTCTGTGGACCATCACTTTGCATTCGAGTATTTTGGACTGCATCTCTCAGAATCCCTTAACACTATCCATGCTGACTAGAGTTATAGTTCAGTAACAACTAGGAGGGCAGCATGATTTACCCAATCCAATTTACAATAATGATTTCATCTGGTGTAAGTAATTTCTACTTATATTATGAAATATCTCATAGAGAATTTTTAGCAGCTTCACCACACTTCAATTCCCAATATTCCTTGAGGGAAGCCATGGCAATTAAACAGATACAAAAGTAAAATAACCTTGTAGTGCAGATTTAGTCTGCACGTTAAATGTAACTTTTACATTGAATCCAAATGCCATTTTGGGGAGCTAAACCACCCATCCATCTACCACATAATCTAGACCAGAAAAAAATAAATATGTTGAGGAAAGGCACTCACAGATCATCTCTGTATGATTCAAAGAAGCAGGACAAAGTAAATTTATTTCAGAGCCAAGCTGAACACCATTCCCCCAGTTCTAAGTACCAATCTTCATTTTTGTTATCATCAAAGTAGCTTTATTCTATGTGTTGCAAACATATGTGTAGTATATGAACCCACTAATTTTCTTTTAAAATCAGCCACGCAATGCTGTAAATGTAAGTTGGCCTTTCATTAAAAACTCTCTTATAATTAATTTGGTTTCGCTGAGCACAGAGACTAATTAGATACTTACGGAACACTTGGTTTTTTACCCAACTTGGTAGTTTAGTGGGCTTTGCTTTTGATGTTGCAGGTGGTTTTTCATGGCAGACTGACTGGACCACTGTGTTCTGGAGTTAGAAGTTTGTGTACATTTAGCTCTTATTCAATTGTTCCCCCCCCCCCCTTTGTCTTAAGCAGAACCCTTCTTGGCAGAATAATCTGGTGGTTTACAATCATGAGTCCCAAAAAGACGAAGGTTTCAGGCTATGACTCCCAGAATTGCCAAGCAATATAGCTACATATCATGGTAGCTAAATGGCATCTCCTTGTTCAGAAGTGCTATACCACCCAATAGAAAATGTGGGAACTATAGAAGCAAGGCATTATATAGGGGAAAATTAAGCCATATTAAACTAAGTTAGACTATTGGTCCAAGTAAATTAATATTCTATACACGGACAGGCAAGAGCCTTCTAAGATCTGGAGGGCGGGAAGGCGGGGGTGCAGTGGTCTATAGGGATTCCATCTCCTTGACCAGATGCCCCATACCACAGACACCCTCATTTGAATGTGTCCACCTGAGGGTAGGAGTCCGGGACAGAATAGGAATACTTGTAGTGTACTGACCACCCCGCAGCAATACAACCTCCCTACCTGAGCTAGCCGGGGTGATCTTGGGCCTGGCATTGGAGTCCCAACGGCTTATAGTGCTGGGGGACTTCAATGTTCATGCAGAGACCTCCCTGTCGGGAGTGACTCAGGACTTCATGGTAACCATGGCAACCATGGGGCTGTCTCAAGTGGTTTCTGGCCCTACTCACAGTGCTGGACATACATTGGACTTGGTGTTCTAGCAGGGATGGGAGGAAGGTGGCGGCGTGGAGGAACTCTCTTTAGTCCCACTACCATGGACTGACCACCTCTTGGTCAAGTTTAGACTCACTGCACTCCCTAACCTCTGCAGGGGTGGAGGACCCATTAAGATGGTCTGCCCCAGGAGGCTTATGGAGCCAGAAGGATTCCTGACAACTCTTGGGGAATTTTCCACCACTGAGGCAGGTGATTCTGTTGATGCTCTGGTCGCTTTCTAGAACAGGGAGATGACCAGGGCAATAGACACAATCGCTCTGGAGCAACCCCTCTCGAGTAGCCGAGCTAAACCAGCCCCTGGGTTCAACGAGAAGCTGACAGCGATGAAGTGAATGAAGAGGAGTCTAGAGGGCGTATGGCGATCATCTTGCAGTGGGTCAGACCCAACATGGGAGTGCGCCTATGCAAGGGTGTACTCTGCAGCAGTGAAGGCTGCAAGTACATTTTACATTGCGGCCAACATTGCATCTGCGAGGAACTGTCCAGCTGAGCTGTTTCGAATGGTCAGAGGTTTGTTGAACCCCCACAACTTGTGACGGGGTCTCTGGCCCTTCAACAGCTCGCTGTGAGCCATTTGCTCAGTTCTTCATGGATAAAGTCACTCTGATTCGCTCCTAGACATCACCGTTACTGCAGTCTCTGAAGATGTAGCGAGAACACCTGCTTGTCCGGTTTTAATGGATTCATTTCATTTGTGCAACCTGAGGACGTTAACAAGATTCTTGGAGAGGCGAGGGCAACCACATGCATCCTAGACCCCTGCCCATCCTGGCTGATAAACGAAGTCTGAGGAGGTTTGGCAGAGTGGGTCAAGGTGGTGATAAATGTCTCCCTTCGGGAAGGCAAAATTCCAGTGATCTTAAAAGAAGCTGTGATAAAACCACTGTTGAAAAAGCCATCACTGGACCCCACTGATTTGAACAACTTTCGGCCAGTTTCCAATCTCCCCTTTTTGGGCAAAGTCCTGGAACGTGTGGTTACTTCTCAGCTCCAGGGGTTCATGGACGAAACTGGATATCTGGATCTGTCGCAGTCTGGTTTCAGACCGGGCCATGGAACTGAGACAGCCATGGTCGCCTTAGTGGATGATCTCCGCAGAGAGCTCGACAGGGAGTGTGTGTCCCTGTTGATTCTCCTGGACCTCTCAGCGGCCTTTAATGCCATAGACCAGTCTTTCTCAACCAGTGTGCCGTGGCACACTAGTGTGCTGTGACGGGCCTCCTGCTGTGCCGCGAGAAAAGCTCTCTGCCCCCCTTCCTCCCCCCCTCCTGCCAAACTCCTGCTGCTTGGGGGAGGAGGAAGGGCTGGGCAGTGGCGAAGAAAAAGAAGAAGGGACCGGGGTGCCGCCTCCTTCGGCCGTTTCCCCAGCCAGCCCCCAATCCGCCATGACTCCCACCATGACTCTCGCCCCTCGCTCGTTGAAGCCGCGTAGAGGAGCCCCGCCCACTGAAGCCCGTCCACCGCTCATGCTCCTGCTCTGTAGGAGAGCTGAAGCTGGGGGGAGGGGGCAGGGCATGGTGCGGTCTGTAGGAGAGCTGAAGCTGGGGGAGGGGGCAGGGCTCTGCCCCCTCCCCTGGCTTCGGTACTCCCAGGAGCTGCTCCAGCCTTGAGGGGACAGTGCCAAGCCAGCATTGTGCTGGCTCTGGCACCGCTGGCTTGGCACTGCCCCCTCAAGGCTGGAGCTGCTGCTGGGAGAGGTGAAGCCGGGGGTAGGGAGTGGGGCATGGCGCAGCCTGGCTCCGCCCCCTCCCCGGCTTCGGCACTCCCAGCAGCTGCTCCCAGCAGGCCACCAACCTCCAGCCGTTCTTTACTGTGTTAGAGTGTCATTTTGTTGGTGGTGTGCCCCCCAAAATTTTTAATGTTAAAAGTGTGCCGCGGCTCAAAAAAGGTTGGGAAACGCTGCCATAGACCATGGTATCCTTCTGGGTCGCTTTCTGAGGATGGGCCTTGGGGGTACTGCTCTGCAGTGGCTCCAGTCCTTCCTTGAGGATCATACCCAGAAGGTGTTGTTGGGGAACACCTGCTCGGCCCCACAGCCGTCCTGTGGTATCCCACAGGGCTCAGTATTGTCCCCCATGTTGTTTAACATCTACATGAAACGGGTGAGATTATCCAGAGCTTTGGAGTTTGATGCCATCTGTATGCAGATGACGTCCAACTCTATTATTCATTTTCACCAGATGCTAAGGAGGCTGTAAGGACTCACCTGCCTTAAGCAGGGCCGAGGCCTGCTTAGAAGAGGTTTGGAAATCCTGTTTTGGTTGTGCTGGCATCCATTTTGGTGAGGTGGCTGTGCCAAGACTCTGAAGGAAACAATTTACCTCAGGAGCTGCTGTTAAGACAACACACACACACACCATAATGGCTCCACCAAGAGGGAGGAGAGGTGTCCCCACTGACGAGGGAAGTGGGGAGGAATGTCAGCCTGAGGGAGAGAATGTGGGGGAAGCCATTAGTACCTCAGAGGCGCTCCAACTAAAACAGATGGAGTTTGACATGATGAGATTTGAGGCAGAACAAAGGGCTCAAGAGGCTGAGAGGGAGGAAAAGAGAATGGCTTTTGAGAAAGAACAACAGGCTCGAGAGGCAGAGAGGGAAAGAGAGAGAATGGCTCATGAAGAACGGATGCTTGAGTTACAACTCAGTGGAAGAGAGAACGCATCCCATTCTTCAGAGGCTGGACAGAGTGGTTCACTGTCATCAAAGATTAAGCTTTTTCCTCGCTATACCAAAAGCGATGATGTAAAAGCCTTTTTAGCCAGCTTTGATAGAGCATGCTTGGATTTTGGGGTGCCTGAGGAAAGGAAGATGGCACATCTCAGGCACCTAATATGTGCAGAATTGAGCAAGATCTATGCGGATCTGAGGTATTCCAAGTGTGGCAATTATGCCATTTTTAAGGAGAGAGTTAAGCTCAGATTTGGACTGACGGCTGAGCAGAGCCGGAAGACTTTCCGAGAGCTGAAGAGAAAGTCTGGGGAAACTTATTCGCAGCTAGGGTCTAGGCTGGAGAAAGCCTTTACTCAATGGCTGGAGGGCAGTAAAGTAGAGACCTTCGATGACCTGAGGCATTTAATGTGCATGGAGCAGTTCCATCAACTGATTGCAGCACAATCCCCATACATTCCCCCGAGATCACTACGTTCGGAGGAGATGAATCTGCTCCTGATCCCATCGGTCCGCACCTGTCACCTGTCTGCTACCAGGCAAAGGGTGTTCTCTGTGGCGGCTCCGGTACTCTGGAACTCTCTCCCGGATGATGTTCGAGCCGCCACGGAGCTTATTCCGTTTCGCAGGGCCTGCAAGACCGCCCTGTTCAAACTGGCCTTCGGCTAGGCTAGCGAGCCGAACGTACTCATCTTCTTAACTGGCACCCTGGCTCAGGGAATGCTTCAGCATGTACATAATTTTATCTCGGGACCTTTGTTGTTTTTATGTTGTATTTTATTGTACGGCGACATGGATGTGACATGCCTGCCGAGATTTTTATGATGTTATCCGCCCCGAGCCTGCAGGGAGGAGTGGAATACAAGATGGAATAAATAAATAAATAAATAAATAAACAAATGCGATGGTACATCAGGGACAAGAAAATAAAGACTGTGTCGGAAGTAGCTGAGGTACTGGATCAGTTGGAGGGAGATCTAGAGGTTAGCTCCCTGATGGTCAAGAGACCAAGAGAGTGGGTCCAGAAAGGGAAGCCTGACAGAGCTAGTCAGGGCCCTAAGAAAGTGGACGCCAGCTCGGGTCCAGTCACCCAGAGACCTGTCTGTTATTACTGCCAAACGCCAGGTCATGTTCGGGCAGTTTGCCCAAAGTTGGCGAATAAGAGGCCAGTTTCCCCGCCAAAAGCTGTCAAGGTAGTTGCCAGATTACCTCAGACAGAGGATCCCACTCCGGAGGAAAACGTACCCAGAGTTATGCGGGTATGGAGTGTGGATCAGAAGATCAATGAAGATTATCTTGAAGAAATCCAAGTTAATCACAAAAGGTTACTTGGAATGAGGGATACTGGGGCTGATGTGTGCCTGGTTCAGCCCCAGCTCGTTAAAGAGGGCCAGATGATTCCTGGTGGAAGGTGGCGCATTAAAGGAATCCATGGCCCAATTTTCGAAGTGGACATCGCCACAATCCCGGTCCACTATCGAAAGTATGAAGGAGATTGGACAGTGGGGGTTCTCCCAAGCCTGGAAGTCCCCCTGTTGATTGGTAATGACTTAAGAGAGCATTGTAAAAGAATTAATGCCATTACCAGAAGCCAGGCAGAAAAGGCGGGAAAACGTGAGGAGACTAATTTCACCTCACAAACAGCAGAGAGCTCTCCTCAGAGCGGTGCTGAAGAATTCCCAACAATGCCAAATGTAAGCCACCCGGTGGATTTCCTGAGATACCAGCAGGAGGATGAAAGCCTGAGGGAAGTGTGGAGGGAAGTCAGCCCTAAAGAGGCTGAACCCACAGAGGCCAACCCTGCTGTAATTAAAACCATAGGGAACAAGCTGTTTCGGGTGGCCCGACGCAAGAAAGGCACCACCCTGTATGAGGAGACCACACAGCTGGTGGTACCTCAACAGTTTAGAGAGAAAATCCTCAAGTTAGTCCATGATGTGCCATTTAGTGGACATTTAGGCATTAAGAAAACCAAGGAGAGAATCCGAAGTAGATTCTTCTGGCCAAAGATGGGACAAGATGTGGCTGCCTTCTGTCGAACGTGTGAGGCATGCCAGTTTGTAGGGAAAGCCCAAGATAAAACCAAGGGGCTCCTACAACCCATCCCCATCGTGTCCACCCCATTCGACAAAGTGGGCATCGACATCCTTGGGCCGATGACACCAGTGACCCGGGATGGACATTGATATTTGTTGACCGCTGTGGATTTCGCCACCCGTCAACCTGAAGCAATCCCCGTGAAGGAAGAAGCGGACTCTAACACAGTGGCACATGCGCTGCTACACCTGTGTGCAGGCGTGGGGTGTCCTGAGTCCAGTGGTGCTGATGTAAGGACCACCTTCATACTCCAGATGTTGCAGAAGATGTTCCGGACCTGTGGTCTCAGACAGCTGACTGCAACCCAGTGTCATTCCCCAGCAACCGGGCTGACCGAGTGGTTCACAGTCATTCTGAACCAACTGCAGCGGTCCTGTGTCCAACAGAGCCCAGATGTTTGGGAGGAGAGGATCCAGCGGTTCCTGTGTTCCAGTCGGGGCTGCCTCAGGAGAGCACCAGGTGCAGTTTGTTCCAGTGGCCGAGCGGGAGAGTGCCGAGAGGACAACTGGACGTCCTGAGAGGGGCCTGGACAGGACAGGAGGAGATTCCAGATGGAGATGGAGTCAACAACATCAAGGACTTGAGGGGACAGTTGTCCACCACCAGAGACTCTGATGCAGAGGTCTTGTCAGCAGCCCAGCAGCAGCAGTGGCAGGAGCTGACAAGTCTGCAAGCAAGATCAAGGACTTTGACTGAGGGTGGAACATGCAAAGATTTGCATGGGACTGTGTTAACATCTAGTGTCTCTAGTAGCCAGGCAAACGCACAGTTTATCCCACTGGCAGAGGGAAATGTATCTCTGTTAGGATGGGGGAGGGTAGATGGAGAGTGTGGCTTGCCTGTGCTAGAAGAACAAAGATACAACCTCATTGCTACAATGGGAGAACAGCTGAGTGTTGTGTTACATCCAGATCTACCGTGTTTCCCCGAAAGTAAGACACCCCCGATTGTAAGACGTATCGGGGGTGTCTGGGGTCGGCTTATATAAGCCATACCCCGTATATAAGCCGTACCTCGTCCCGCCGCCCGCCGCCGCAAACCGGAGGTGTGCGCGGCACACCTGCGCACACCTCCGCGGCACACCTCTTCGCCAGGGCTCCAGGCAAGGGAGGGGAAAGGAGCCAGGGGCGGGAGGGCGGCGGCGCGTCACTGTGACGCTGCGATCCTCACCACGCCCCTGGCTCCTTCCCCCTCCCTGCTTGAGGAAAGAAGGGAGAGGGAAAGGAGCCAGGGCGTGGTGAGGATCGCAGCGTCACAGTGACGCGCGCCGCTCTCCGCCCCTGGCCTCTTCCCCACCCTTGGAAGGGGAGGAGGAAGAGAGCCAGGGGCGGAGAGAAGCGATGACGCGTCACAGAGACGCGTCGTCCCTTCTCCCCGCCCCTGGCTCTCTTCCCCCACCCTTGGAAGGGAGGAGGAAGAGAGCCAGAGGCGGAGAGAAGGGACGACGCGTCACAGTGACGCGTCATCGCTTCTCTCCGCCCCTGGCTCTCTTCCTCCTCCCTTCCAAGGGTGGGGGAAGAGAGCCAGGGGCGGAGAGAAGCGGCGACGCGTCACTGTGACGCTGCGATCCTCACCACGCCCCTGGCTCCTTTCCCCCTCCCTCTTTCCTCAAGCAAGGGAGGGGAAAGGAGCCAGGGGCGTGGTGAGGATCGCAGCGTCACAGTGACGCGTCGCCGCTTCCTCCCGCCCTGGCTCGTTTCCCTCCCTTGCCTGGAGCCCTGGCGAAGAGGTGTGCCGTGGAGGTGTGCCGCAGGTGTGTGCGGCACACCTCCGGTTGCGGCGGCGTCTTGGCGACGGGCACGTCTTGGGTTATATAAGACGTACCCCAAGTAAGCCGTAGGGGGACTTTTGGGGGGAAAAGAAAGTAAGACGCTGTCTTACTTTCGGGGAAACACGGTAGGAAGGAGCTGGTGTTTTAAAGGGGGAGGAAGTCCCAGCTGGAGAAACAAAACACCATTCCAACAGTTTGTTGGAAAGTCCAATCTAGATTGCCACGTTGGTGTGCGAGCTAGGTAGATGGAAAACATCTGACCTAGATGCATCTTAAAGTTGGAGTTCAAACCTCCAAGACTTTAAGGGTTGCAAATTTATAACCTAAAGGTAGTTAGTAATCCGATGGGGTTAGACACCCCAGGGTTATTAATATTGCTTTGGACACCTGAATGTGAGCAGGCATATGAGGTGTTAAAAGGGGCTCTAGTAACGGCCCCGGTGTTAAGAGCACCCGATTTTGATAAACCTTTTGTTTTGACAACTGACGCCTCCAAGGCGGGACTGGGAGCAGTCCTTAGTCAGGAGAATACCGCAGGTGAGGTACAACCTGTTCTCTACCTCAGTAAAAAGCTTTTGGAGAGAGAGCAGCACCTGTCGGTTATTGAGAGGGAATGTCTTGCCATTGTGTGGGCAACCACCAAGCTCAAACCTTACCTGTGGGGGAGGAAATTCACATTGTGCACAGACCATTCTCCTCTGAGATGGCTACACCAGGTTAAGAGTACCAACAGTAAACTGATAAGGTGGATTGTACTGCTCCAAGATTTTGATTTTGATGTTAAGCACATCAAAGGTACTCAAAATGTGGTGGCTGATGCCTTGTCAAGGCTAATTAATTAAGGTTCAGGTAATGTATTTATGTATATAGCATGTTTTTGTATACCTAACCTGTTTTCATTTACAGAAGGGTTACAATTGTATGTTTGTTGTATATATGTAATGCTGTTTTACCTGTTAGCTATTGCAATTTTAGATAAGATTTGCAAATAGAAATGTGACTGTATTTCTATGCTCCAGGGTAGGTTAGCACTGGAGGGGATTAGAATGCAGGGATTAGTTGGGGAGGTAAAGAATAGATCCTTTGCCTCAGAAAGCAGGGTAAAACCCTGTTCCATTCAGCAAATAACCTGAATTGGGGAGGTGTAAGGACTCACCTGCCTTAAGCAGGGCCGAGGCCTGCTTAGAAGAGGTTTGGAAATCCTGTTTTGGTTGTGCTGGCATCCATTTTGGTGAGGTGGCTGCAGCCAGCAACCATTAAGGGAAGGGAAAGCCAGAGCAAGGGGGCGTGGCCTTGCAGGCTTGTGCCTAGTTACAGGGAAGAGGCTTTGATTGGTTAGAGTGTAGAGGGGGAGGAGTGGAGCTGACAGAGGAGAAAATCCTGTCAGAATGTGTCTGTCTGGAACAGGGCTGTGAAGAAGCAACATCTCCAGCCTCTGCTGTCTAGTGTCAGGCTGTAGATTTGACATCTAAGCCTGAGGCAGTCTTGAGCAGGGTTTCTGGGGGAGTAACACCAGAGCCTTAGCAATAGAGACTGACAGTCTGTCTTAAGCAACCACCACGTAGGAATAGGCTGGACTAGGGGGGGGGGGGTCAAGACTCAGATCTGACAGCCCTTAGGGCCAGTAGAGATTCTAGTGGGGACGCTTTTGAAGAGTGCCAATTTAGAACTGTCTTGTGATAGTCAGTTGGGATACCTGGTCGTCTCTTGGGATAGGGAGACAGGTGGAGGGCCTCTTAGACTGTGGGTGCTAGTAACCCAGTGTTAAGCCAGACTCAGGTCCAATTCTGTATCACACAGTGGCCCACCAGTTGTACACGATTAGATGTTCCAGTATTAAGGGACAACGACCATCTAGATTAATTATTAGATTGGAAGTTGGGAGACAAGCCTCAGTGCTGTCCAGGAAACTGAACATAACATCTTAAGAAGAAGCAATAGCCTCGTTAGTGAGAAACCTTTACGCTCCAGCACACATATTGATTTTGTAACCATCACGCTATCCTAATTCTTTCATTTCTGTAACCATACGCCATCGTTGCCTCATGGAAGAACCATTACGCTCAGTACCTCATTGTTAGCCTTGTTGTTTGTTAATAAATCCTTTTTGTTTATTAACTTTAAAAAGAAGCCTCCATCATCTTTCTGTCTCCTCATTTTAATTATTGGTGGGTGGGTTGTTGTGAAGGCATTGCTACAGACACCGTATTTAATTTTAAAGAAATCCTAATTACACATTAGGTTGGTGGCAGACTACCGGGAGTGTCAATTAGTTAATTTTTGGTGACGGAGATCGTCACAGAGGCTGTCCAGGTTATGAACCAGTGCCTGGCCGCTGTGATGGTCTGGATGCGGGTGAACAAATTGAAGTTGAATCCTGACAAGACAGAGGTCCTCCTGGTCAGTTGCAAGGCCGAACACGGTATAGGGTTACAGCCTGTGCTAGATGGGGTCACACTCCCCTTGAATAATAATAATAATAATCTTTATTTGTACCCTGCCACCATATCCCCAACGGGGACTTGGGGTGCAGGTTTGCAGCTTGGGAGTCCTCCTGGACTCATTGCTGAGCCTGAACCCCAGGTTGCAGCAATGGCCAGGGGAGCCTTTGCACAATTAAAACTTGTGCACCAGCTGCGTCCGTACCTTGGGAAGTCAGACTTGACCACGGTGGTCCACACTCTTGTTACATCCAGGATAAACTACTGCAACACACTCTAAATGGGGTTGCCTTTGAAGACCATTCGGAAGCTTCAACTGCTTCCTGTTTGCTACCGGGCACAATTCAAAGTGCTGGCTTTGGCCTATAAAGCCTTAAACGGCCCCAGCCCAGTTTACCTGTCTGAACGCCTCTCCCTTTACGAACCACTGCGGAAACTAAGATCATCTGGGGAGGCCCTGCTCTCGGTCCCGCTACCTTCACAGGCAAGTTTGGTGGGGACGAGAGACAGGGCCTTCTCTGTGATTGCCCCCTGGTTATGGAACTCCCTTCCTGGCAATATTAGATCAGCTCCCTCCCTCCTATCCTGTGGGACCAAGCCTTTGGGGAAGTTCAATGAGACTAAATGGTGTCCTGAGATGGGTTTTAAGCAACTTTTAATGTGGATATAAGTGATTTTAATGTTTGTATATATTTATGGTTTTACGTTCTGGCATTAAATGTTTGCCGTATATATGCTCTGAGTCCCCTACGAGGTGAGAAGGGCGGAATATAAATGTTATAAATAAATAAATAAGTCAGGCAAGGTTCTTTCTCTGTCATACCTGAAAATGCTACAAATGACACCTGGAACATATTGGCCTTACTTCTAATCATCCTGGATATATTTACCTTGATGTCAATGGAAATAAGCAACATGTCCTCCAAAGATTTTTGGAGAATGCTGATGTTCTTAATCCATTTTAATCCAGCTTCAGGCCAGAGCATGGGACGGAAACAGCTTTGGTCACCTTGGTGGATGATCTACCAGGGGAACTAGACAGGGGGAGTGTGACTCTGCTGGTCTTCCTACACCCCTCAGTGGCATTCGATACCATCGACCATGGTATCCTTCTGGAGCACCTGATGGGGATGGGACTGGGAGGCACTGTATTGCAATGGTTCTGGCCCTTCCTCTCAGATCATCTCCAGAAGGAGGTGTTGGGAGAGTCCTGCTCGATTCCATAGCCCCTGGGCTCATCATTATCCCCAATGTTGTTTAACATCTACCTGAAAATGCTGGGAGATATCATCCAGAGTTTTAGAGTTCAGTACCATCTGTATGCAGATGATGCCCGACTCTACTACTCCTTTCCATCCGAAACCATCCGAGACCAAGGAAGCAATTCCACACCTGAACCATTGCCTGAGGGTGGTAATGGACTGGATAAAGGCAAACAAATCAAAGCTTCATCCAGATGAAATGGAAGTACTGCAGGTCTCGCAGAAGATCGATCTGGAGAAAGTGTTGCAACTTGAGCTGGGCGGGGTTACACTCCCCCTGAAATCTCAGGTTCACAGTTTGAGGGTGGTTCTGGACTCCACCTTAAATTTGGAAGGTGGCGGCGGCCAGGGCTGCCTTTGCACAATTAAAACTTCTGTGCCAGTTGCACCCATTTCTGGAGAAATCTGACTCGGCAACGGTAGTACATGCACTGATTACATCCCATTTGGACTACTGCAGATCACGCTATGTGGGACTGCCCTTAAAAAGTTTCAGGAACTGCAATTGGTACAGCATATAGGAGCTGAACTGTTCATTGGAGCTGATTCCAGTGAGCACACCACCCTGCTGCTGAGATAGCTCCACTGGCTCCCAATTGTCTTCTGGGCTCAGTACAAGGTTCTGGTTATAACCTATGAAACCCTACACGGTTTCAGTCCAGGATGCTTGAGACATAGTTACCTACCATACAAGCCGGGTAGATCGAGTAATGAAACACTCTTCTCCACTCGGCTCAGGGACAGCCGTCACTTAAAATTGGCTAGAGATGGCACATTCTCAGGTGCAGCACCAAAACTTTGGAACTCTTTGCCAGAAGCAATAAGAGCAGCCCCCATCCTTTTGGCTAATCTTAAAAATGGGTCTACAAAGTAGAGTCCACAGCATGCGAGTGTGGAGAGAAGCAAACCACAGACCACCTACTACAATGCAACCTGAGCCCTGCCACATGCACAATGGAGGACCTTCTTATAGCAACACCAGAGGCACTCTAAGTGGCCAGCTTCTGGTCAAAGGACATTTAATAGAATGCCAAGTTTTTAAACTTTGTGTTTTCTCAAATACATTGGTTTGCCCCTGATTTGATAAATATCCTCTTGGCCTTTAGGAAAAACTTGAAAACTTTCTTGTGTGGAATAGCTTTTAAGTAATAGTTACAGAAGCCTAGGACTTGCACTTTATAATAAGATTTTTCCTCCCTGGGTATTTTAGACTGTTTACTTAATTTTGATGATTTTGCATCCAATGTGACTTGGGATTATTGTAATGGGTTATTTTATATTGTTATGTTTTAACTATGGTTGTAAACTGCATTGAGTCCTTGGAGAAAGGCAATATAGAAATGTCCCAAATAAATAAATAATGTCCAAAGCCCCAAACAGAGGGTGAGAATGGGTCTAAAATCTGAATACCATCCATCTAACCACAAACATCATTGCCCCCTATAAGGAATGTGTGTTCATTTTTATTATAATTTATAAAGATAAAATAAAACAAATGGTGGTGATATTATTTTATTAATTAATATGAAATGTAATTGCCAGATTGAAAGCTTGAGATGACATCTCTATTTTTCATGGTTGTGTAAAAAGGGAAAATTCAGCAGGTGTTTTCGCCATGAATCTAAGTAACCAGCAACAGCTGCTGAATTTTCTTTCCTATAAAACCACTTGTGGTGAATAATCTTTCTCCAGTTTTCACTCTGCCAATTCCACAATTAAGTGAATGGATTTACTGTAGTTGAGCCTAACAATTGTATCTAGGCCAACTTCTACTGGAAATTGTCCATTGAGTTGCAGTGGAAAACATCGAGATTCCTAGAAAGACATTTTAATGAAATCCCCGAATCACAGAATCATAGAGTTGGAAAAGACCCCAAGAGCCATCTAGTCCAGGCCCCTGCTATGCAGGAACACACAATCAAAGCACACACATACACACCAACAGATGGCTATCCACCCTCTGCTTAAAAAGACTCCACTACCCGGCGAAATAGCATCTTCTACTGTTAAACAACTCCTACTGGCAGGAAGTTCTTCCTAACGTTTAGATGGATTCCCCCCCCCCCCCCCGAAATTTAAATCTATTTCTAGATATCTTAACCTTTAGAGCAAAAAAACCCAACATTTACCCCCCTCATCAGTGTAACATCTTTTAAAATATTTAAACATGGCTATCATGTCCACCTCAGCCTTCTTTACTCCAGGCTAAATATACCCACCTCCCAAAGCCATTCCTCGTAGGACCTGGCTTCCAGACCTTTGACCATTTGTGTCACCCTTCTCTGGACACCTTCTAGCTTGTCAATATTTTTCTTGGATTGGTTTGCCCAGAACGGAATGCAATATTCCAGATGAGGTGTGATCAAAGCAAAATAGAGTTGAATGGTGACTTTCCTCGATCTTGACACTATACTCCTATACTCCTATTGATAGGACTGAATTGCAGCACTGAAACCCTCAAATGTGGAAGTCCGACTGTACAGTTATAGTTATAGTGCTATGATTCCACTTTAATCACTATTGTTCCTAGGATCTACAGTTCAAGGAGGGATGCTTAGAAAGCTTAGCCAGAGAGTTCTTGTGCCTCAGCAAACTACAAATGATAGGATTACACAAGATGCAGCTATTGTAGTTAAAGTGGCATGACATTGATTTAGTTGTGTCGTGTGAAAAGGTCTCTTTGTCTGTTGGCCATTTGTAGAATGTATTTTAAAAAACCATGTTAACAACCCTCCATAACAATACAGCCAACAGGGCATATCTACGAATTCATTTTTCCCAAACAAGGGGTGAACACAGTATGTACTTTCACATGAAGGACACAGTCAATAAATGCCAGCAGTACAGTACTTTTGGCTTTGTTCCCTCCCAGTTACGCCAAAGGAGTCAGAAATGAGTGGCGCTGCAAAGAACAGCACAAGCAGAATTCACGCATGTGGAGAGGGACACTTGCAGACTGAGCTGTATTCTCCTCAGTTCACAGCCTATTCTCTTGAGTGATTTGTTAATTGATTTTGGAAGCACACAGCACTCCTACTCAACATAAACACTGACATCCTACATAACTTTTTTTAAAAAAAATCTCAATTGATTCTTGCAGTGCCATTTTGGATGTGGAAACAAAAAGTTTTACAAGTGTGTAACAGTATTAGCAAGTGATAATAATTAAGAGTTCTTCTGGCATATCAGTCCCTCCTCTTAGCAAAATCAGTGTATTCCAGTATTTTAACTTCTTCAGAGTTTGGGGACACTTTTTTTGGCTACATCAGCTTCTAAAAATCCCTTCCAATGAGTCATATTATCTCATGATATGTTCAAAGTATGGCATCCTTGGTTTGTAATTCTGTCTTGAAGGCTTTCATGGCCAGAATCACTGGGTTGCCGTGAGTTTTCCGGGCTATGTGGCCAAGTTCCAGAAGTATTATCTCCTAATGTTTCCCCTACATCTATGGCAGGCATCCTCAGAGGTCTCACACCTCTGAGGATGCCTGCCATAGATGTGGGAAAAACATTGCAAGAAAATGCTTCTGGAACATGGCCATACAGCCCGGAAAACTCACAGCAACCAAATTCTAACAAGATTTGCTCTAAGATCCATTCATTTCTTCAGTTATTTATTTATTTTATTTATTTAAAACCTTTGTACCCAGGCCTTCTCACCTCTATCAGGGGACTCAGACCGGCATAACAGTAAAGATTCAATGCTATACAATTTAAAAACTAGAAAAACATATTAAGATACATAAAAACCCAGCATAAAACCACATCGCCATTAAAACAATTCCACTCAATCTGTAAACGTGGTCATACATTCAGATAATAGCCAATCTCAGCCTATTCTGGAAAGGCTTGGTTCCACATCCAGGTCTTCACCAGCCTCCTAAAGGACAACAGAGTGAGGGCAGATCTAGCATCACTTGGTAGAGAGTTCCACAGCCAAGGGGCGACCACAGAGAAGGCCCTGTCTCTCGTCCCCACCAGCCGCACTTGCGAAGCTGGCGGGACCGAGAGCAGGGCCTCTCCGGAGGATCTTAATGTTCTAGATGGTTCGTAGGGGAGAATCCGTTCGGACAGGTAAACTGGGCCATGGTAGTTGTTCAGTTGTTCATGATAGTTGTTGAAATCCTCTCCGACACCACATTTAAAATATGCTGATTTTCTTCACTTTCACCTTTCTTCACCCTCCAACTTTCACAACCATACATAGAAACTGGAAACACTATGGCTTGCATTCTGGCTTTAGTATTTAACAAATTATCTTCCAACTTGAATAACTTATATAATTCCTTCATGGCTGCTTTTCCAAGTCCTAGTTCCAATGTTGTTTTTTGCTCCAATGAATTAAACTATCCTCCTCCAACCTTTGTACAGGAATATATCTCACTATGTTGAGGAGGACTATGATCAGGTGATCTGGGACAAGGTCCATCTGCTACCTAATTGCTTTTTATTGGCAACATTTAGGCTTTTGTTCTCCTTATAATTATTCCCTTTGAGCTAGACATGGACTGAAGAGGTGTTCAGCTGGTGAACACCTTCAGACAGAAAGCTATCCTTTAAAATAAAGGACTGTCCTCAAATAAAGTAGGTCACATGGTGATCCTATATGATGTGAAGGGTTTAGGCATTTAAAAGATAAAGAACTGTTATTATATTTGATAATAGTTTCAAAAGCAGATGAGCCCTGAATGCTTAGAGCTGTGCTAATCTCAAGCTTCTATTCCGTTTGCAATGTTGTTATCTCAAGCAAAGAATTAGAAGGAAAAAATATACTCCACACAAAATAATGGCAAACACTTTGGAAACATGGTTTGATTCATTTTACACAACTCTGTCAGGTCATAAAAGTACAACCCAATTGAACAGCAAACGTGGCCCAGAGAAGATAAATCTATCTTTGTGATGAAGTATGGATAATACACACTCTTTAAAACTCCACCATTGCAGGCTGACCCTATTTAGCAAAAGGGGTGGAAAATATTTTGCTCTTCTAGTTTATACAACTCCACGCCTGTGATTTCTAACTCCAAACTACTCACCAAACAGACCATAAGAAGCAGTTTACTGAAGATGTTTGTTTTCCAAACTGGGAGAATGTCTAAAATATATCTATGGGAGGATTAGACTTGCCAGCCCATATCCCACAGTGCTCAAGGCAATTTACAAAGTTCACGTCTTGGTGTGAAGGCACCCTGGGTAATAGGCCCCCAGGCAAGCCCACTCCTATAGCAGTGGCTATTGGTAGTTTCAGCAACTAGCAAAGTGGTGGTGGTAAAAGCCGTCATTTCAATTTTCCACAACAGAGTGTCATTTTCAGGCATTGCTGGAAATTGAAATGGTAAGCAGCTCAAAATGTGCAATGCAGCTTGGACTACAGGGAGCCAGCCCAAAAATCTTTGTCAAAGAATGAATGAGAAAGCTCTAAGAGAACTCATCAATGGCCTACTTGGGTGTTGTAAACTCAGAGCAATAGACCTTTTTATTGAGGCTGTCTAATGTCCAGACCATCTGCAAAGATTACTGCAGGCGCAGACTGCAGCTAGGAAATCAAAAGATGTTTACTTCTTGGGAGGAGAGCAATGACCAAACTTGATAAAATAGAAGAGTAGAGGCATCATACTGGCAATGGAGATCTGCATAGTTAAAGCAATGTGTGTGTGTGTGTGTGTGTGTTAGGCAGGGTTTCCATGCATCCCATTTTATATAGAATATCCCTTATTTGAAGTTCTAAAGTTCAGTCATACACAATGTGATGTGGGATGCCCCAAATCTTGCATCTGAGGGAGGATAGCAGCTGCATTGCTGTATTATTTATTTATTTATTTACTCACTTCATTTATATTCCGCCCTTCTCACCCCGCATGGGACTCAGGGCGGATCACAATGAGCAAGCATTTAGACACAGAAACACAAGACAGACAGAGGCAATTTTTAACATCTGGCTACCAGGGGGAACTGTCGCACTCCTTCATTCCTCAGCGTGTTTCCTGGAGATCTTTTATGGCCTCGTAAATCAGTTAAATGTCGCCTCCTCACTAAGTGGTCACTTGATTTCCTACTTGACAGATGCAACTGTCTTTCAGGTTGCAAAGGTCAACAACAGGCTATACAATAGGTCGAGAGCCCACCTCGACCCGGGCAGGCCTCGAACTCATGACCTTCTGTTCAGTAGAGATCTTACGCAGCTGACACCCAGCCAGCTGCGCCACATTCCCGATATTGATCCACAAACCTTTAATAAATCAGCCATGTCAGGCATCACTTGCACACTTATCTACCCAAGTGTAGAAAAAAATATCAGCTCAAAATTGTTGCCTTTCCATCACATGATTTACAAAGGTTTCCGGGTTCTTGAAAGGTTTGTAATCTCTCAGCAGCCCCATGTTCATAAATGAGGTCTTCCTCTCACATAAATTAAGTTGCCTGATATAGTTCTGCTATATCAGTAGTCTCACATTATGCAGCTGTAAACCTGGGTAACTCCATATTGTGAGGAATGGGGAACATTAATCTGGAGAAGCCCAGAGAGCCAAGTTGGAATTTGACCCCAGAGCCTGAGGTTTCCAGCCCCTGCCAGAGAATAAACAAGTCACCACAATAAGCCCTCGAGAAGAAAGATGTTCGCTATATGCAATTTGCTGGTCTAAGGAGATGTTTATTTTAACCATTTATTGTTGATTTCCTCTCTGTGTCTTGTTACAGATTCTTGGGATTCCCTGTCTTCAGGTTAGAACATCAGTGTTGGTAGTAATCCTTCTGCCAAGAGGTTAAATATGAACAATACCTATTTATAGGCAGGGATATCCCTGACTAAACTGAGAAAATACTTTAACCTGGTTAAGCCACTGGCCAGCACTGATTATCGAGCACATAACTAAGATTTTTCACACAAACCAATCATTCTGAGAGTTTTTTGATGTCTTTCTACATCTCACTCTATGGTATGTTCCTAAGGGGATGGTACAAAATGAACCCCAGAAAATGGTAGACTTTCCCTGATTAGAAGTTATCATAGGCTCTGTAGTAGTAGATTTTGAGGGCCTAGATTTTGAGGGCAGATTTTCTCAGGAGTGCCATTTTACTGATGCATTGGAGCACCTTCAAATGGAAACAACTCTATCCCAAGATGGAAGCAACTGAAGTAGGAATGGGAAACTGTCTGGAGTTAATGTCTGCCCGATTCTCTCAGAGGACCCTTGGGGGTTGTAATGCTCTGCAAGAAGAAACTATTTTGCATGAAAGCTTGCTGGTGTGAAAAATTGCTAGATAAATTGCACAACAGTAGAACAATCATAAGTTATATGTATTGAATGCAAACCGACTGACTTCCATATTATGCATTTTATTAGAATTTTACTTCTAAGCTTTCATAGAATTGCTTCAGCCTGAACTTTTTTTCTTTTCTTCAGTCTGACTTGGCCATGGTGGTCAATGCCTTAGTTACCTCAAGTTTGGACTACTGTAATGAACTCTATGTGGGGCTGCCTTTGAAGACAGTCCGGAAATTGCAGTAGGTGCAAGGGTTGGCAGCCAGGTTACTAACTGGAGTGAACTACAGGGAGTGGTCAACCCTCCTGTTAAACAGCTCCACTGCTGCTGATAAGCTTCCGGTCCCAGTTCAAGATGCAGGTTATCACCTACAAAGCCCTAAAACAGTTTGAGACCTGCTTATCGTCATAATCACATCTTATGAGCCCTTCTAGCATTCTCACCTCCATCTCAAGCCAGGTTGGTGGGGCTGAAGGAGAGGGCCTTCTCAGTGGTGGCCCCCCCAGCTCTGGAGCTCTCTCCTCAGGGCAACATGGATGTTCCACAAGGCTATGATTAAACAGTTCACCACCCCCACCCCAAAACTATAATTTACTATCAGTTCCTGCACTTTATCACTGCTCCCTGCCCTATAGATCTGGCATTCTAAATGCCCTTCTAGTCCCAATTTATTATCTCTGCTCCTGCACTTTTCCACCAGCCTGTATCTTGAAACGCTATTGCACAAGCTCCTTCCCTCTGAGTTCCGTATTTATTACTGTTCAGGCTATTGGTTGTTTTATGATGTTGTTTTATAAATTTTATTGCGTTGTCTGTTCGGGCTTGTCCCCATGTAAGTCGCCCGAGTCCTTCTGGGGAGATGGAGGCAGGAAACAAAAATAAAGAAGTTGTTGTTGTTGTTGTTTTATGGTTAACACATCAAGAATCTGACACCAAAGACTCATGACTACAAAATACTGGGAATCATGAAGATCTCTAGATATCGTTGGATAGCAACTCCCAGCATTCCTCCTCATTGACTCTGCTGTTCATGGCTGCTTGGACTTTTAATCTAGAAATATCTGGGACTTCCTACAATTTCTGACCCTGGCTTAGTCATAATACCATTGTTGTTGATATTTAACTACAAAACTGTTGTTTTCATAGTGGCACTGAATCCTGATTTATGCAGGATAGTCCTCCATTTGAAGAATCACCTAGTTCAAATCCAGTCTGAAGACAAGGAACCCTATAAAAGGAAATGAGGGGTCTTGAAGTTGGCCCATCCACAATTATCAGCTGAATAACAGATGACTTACAATTCACCTAACTAGACTTCCCTGTTTCAGAAAGAATGGTATAATTTCTATTGAAATTGTAGTGCCTTATAGTAGTGCTATAAATTTGCACCTGTTCAAATTTAGACAGAGCTGACTTAAAAAAAACAATCTGTCTTCATTTTCATACACATACACACTTTGCCCCTTAGAAAAACCTCATATGGGTAGTTGCACATTCTCTTGCTCATAGAATCTGTATGTTCCCAATCAAATTAAACTGGGAAGGTTTGGTACTTTGGAATTGCAAAATACATATACAAGTAGGCTTGCCTCAAAGATTTGACGGGGCATGTACCTTTTTTTGCCTGACTCTTTAATACAGCAAGAAATATGCCTAATGCTCAAATAGGGTCAAAGGTATTTTGACAGCAGCAATTCACCTTCCTTTTCTGGAAGTGTATGGGGAAATCCAGCTTCAGATTTACGGTAGTTACAGAATGGGGTCACATTTGGCTGCTATCTTGCAGGCGTGTTTACTTCAGTAAGCTGCAAGCTGTAAATATTGGATGGTTGGCATTGTAGGCTGGAAAAACAATGTAAAACAAGAGTCCCTGCTTGAGATTGTAACACTTCTCCTGAACAACTATTTGGGGCACTTTTATGTATTTTTTGAGCAAGTGGCACCATAAAACAGCAGCTTCGTCGTTCTCTAATTGCCTGCGTACTATCTGTTTCTCCTTTAAAACTAAGGCCCATGCTCATTACAGCATAATATCCAGAGCACTGGCTGTAATTCTAAATGTGCTGTGTAGGTCATGTGTCCATGTGCAACTTTCTGTGCCAAGTTATATGTTGGCTGCATTATGCAAACCTTGTGTGACATGACAACATTGCACAGCTGAATGTGCGATCCGTGCAGCTTCACTTGAGCTGAATGCAGCCATGCGTCAGATAAAAATGTTCAGCTGCGTCTATAGGATAACGTATGTAGTGTAAGAAGAGCAGAGAGTTCTCGAGATCTGCAGTGACGTTCAGGCAGAGAGCTTAAGAATATTGATGCTGGATATTTTCCGTTTTACTTTCAGAAGGAACCTGACTTGCATGTTATCATTTTTTTTTCTTTACAGAAATCTATGGATTCAAGATACTATGCGCAGAGTTTGGGAAATCTTTTTCTTGTACTGCAACTCCTCAAATCAATCAGCCAGCATGGTCAAATCATAGAAAGGCCTTTTTTTGTAGTGGATTATACCTCCCGAGCTTATATGACTGTTTGCTGCACAAACTCTATATCTGAGCTGAATCCCATGCTGGGAAGGAGATCAGTGATCACCATGTGTTTAAATCAGAGTTTCTTAAACTGCATTCCTCCAGATAGTTTGGACTTTAGCTCTCACAATTCCTAACAGCTGATAAAATGGCTGGGATTTCTGGGAGTTGAAGTCCAAAACAGTCGGAGGCGCAGTTTGAGAAACACTGGTTTAAATGAATCATAGAGTTGGAAATGTCTCCAAGGGCCTGCTAGTCCAATTCCCACTCCATTATAGGAGTCCACAACTAAAGCATATCTGGCAGGTGGTCACCTGGTCTCAGTTTAAAAACCTCTCTGAAGGAAAGTCTAGCACTATCAAACAGCTATTACTGCCAAGCTCTTCCTAATATTTAGTTGGAACCCAATCATTTGAATCCACCAGTTCATATGCTGTAGAGCAGGAGAAATAAGTTTATTTCTTTCTACATGATAGTCCTTTAGATATTTATAGCTGACTGTCATATCAGCATTTAACCACCATTTATCTAGGCTAAATGTACCTCATTTCTTCAACCATTCCTTATAGAGCTTGGTTTCCAGGTTTAAGCGTCTTTGTTTCCCTTCTCTGGACATGTTATAATTCATTGATATCCTTCTTAAACTGTGTCTAATTACTAGACATAGTATTCTAGGAAAGCAGAGTGGTGCTATTAAATGTGGGATGCACTAAATCAGTCATTTCAGAGGTGGCACGCATAATCCATTCCATTTTACCTCTTCCATGTGATAGTGACTAGACTACAGTCACCCAGTGAGTTTCATGGATAGGCAGGGATTTGAATCCAGATACCCTAACTTTAGTCCAACACTATACTCACAACACTACAATATCTATCTTAGACAACTAACAGGCTGTTTACATGAATCTACAATACCTTGGCTTAATTTTACTTAAACATCTTCAAAACATTTCCAAGATAGCCCTAACTGCACTCCCCCCCCCAATGTTTGTGATTCCATACATTATAGTGATAATGATATAAGAAAACACATAATTGTCATTCCTTAACTATGAATGATACTATGCAAACAGAAGCTGGTTTGCTGATTTCTAATCCGGGGTGCAAACAAATCACAACATCCTAAAGCAAACATGATCCTTTTTTCATCAAAAGTTCAAAAAATATGAAAAGAAACACTGATGCAGTACTATGACTGTGAAGCAGGAATATACAACATCCTCTGCATATTGCATGGTGCAAAAGCTCAAGACACCTACGGCATAGTATGACTTCTTCACTTAGTCAGAACTGGGGAATCTTTGTTGCCAAAGTACAGATTCAATCTTTAGTTCTTCCCGAAAGCCTGTGGTCCTTGGTCAAGTCCTTGAAAACATTTCTGGATAGCTAGTAATAATGATGCCATTTGCAGTTACTTGAACTGTGGAAAGTCCAAGCTTGTTTGGCCAGTGGTAACTACCAGTAAGTGAAGAGAAAGGAGATATATACAATTTAAATTTAAGTATGCACAGCCATTCTTCCATCCATTAGAGAGGGAGAAGTTTTTCTAAACAATCCGAACTATTAATGTGCAAAAATTTAACATCCCTCCGTGGCCTGTGTAGAAATAGCAAGAACACAAATCTATTACAGTTCTTATTTCTTCAAGAGAGTTACCATTTACTTAAGGCATGAAACATTGCCTGGACAGATGGGTGAACATGCACCCTTGAAAAATTAGGGGAAAACATTTAAACTAAGGGCACTGGCAGATGACTTAGGGATTGTGCTGGAAAATCCTTTGGAGAATATAGAAACTCTTCAGGAGACTTTAAAATAATTTGAATTGGCTGGATTTCAGATTAATAAACAAAGACAGAGATGTTAACACAACGATGAGAAAAGAAGATTGGACATGTCGCAAGAAGGGAGAGGTGAACAGCTGGCTCCACAGATGGCGCTGCCAGGAAGAGAGAGAAGAATCGAGGTAAACAACTGGCTCCACGGATGGTTCTACCAGGAATGATTTGGCTTCTTGGTCTGTGGTTTTATGAAGATGGACTTCTGGCAAATGATGTGTTGTATCTCAAAGCACTTGGCAGGAACGTTGTTGCTAAGATGATCACAATCCTGATCAGGAAGACTGAGCTAACTGGGGCAGGGAGTCGGTATTCTTAAGAGCAAAGGTTCATGAAATGTTAGAAATAATACCCTAAATTTTATCAAGAGAACTGGGTGAATAGCACAGGCATCCAATAGAGGGAAGAAAGCCCTTAAATAAGCAACTTGGAAAAATAGTCATGATCTTAGCTGTCTCTGTACTAATGCACAGAGCATGGGAAATAACAAGATTATTTTATTCTTAGCACTGCAAAGCAATGTGATATAATAGACATCACTGAAACCTGGTGGCATCAGCCTCTTGATTGCAATGCTCATAGCTATAGAGAGGTATAATTTATTCAGATAAATAGACCAAATAGTAAAGGAGGAATAGCAGTATTGTATGTCAAGGACGTTTGCTCCTGAAAGAGATCAATAATGCTGAATGAAACCGATAACAAATCCAATTGGAAAGAGTCGAAAGCAGGAAACCTGGACCCCTTGTCATGCGTAAGTACCCCACACCACAATTTTTGGAGCAACACATTATGAGGTTTTCTCCCATAAACCAGGTTGAAAGTGTTTGGCAACAAGGGGAGCATCAAGAGGCAACAATTAGATGTGTTATTTTATATAGCTTTACTTCTTAAAAGTTGAAAATGTTTGAAATATTTTCAAAACACACCTGACCTGGAAGTTATCTCACTGCAGGTTATTTTACCTTTTAGAGCAGTGGTTCCCAGCCTTTTTTTGACCAGGGACCAGTTGACCAGGGACCACTTTGACAAGGGACCACTCTCCAACATTAGTACCAAAAGGTTTACAAATCAGTTTTTGGTCAACTTTAGATTTGGTTTGGGGTGCTGATTTAGAAAATTGCATTGGATAGACCACATGAGCTCTAGTTTCTGATACAGAACATATGCCATGGTCAGTGATAGGGAAGGAGTGGCAGGCAGCACAAAAGGAGTGGAAATAAATAAAATAAAGAGGAAGGAGACTCACAGACCAGATGGTCTTCCTCGCAGCTCACTGGTGGTCCGTGGCCCACAGGTTAAAAACCACTGTTTTAGAGGAATGGGCTGGTTCATACTGCAAGAACGCACAGGTGCAATTCTCATCTGTAATCACAAACTCAATTTACAAAATCTTTACAAAATCAGCAATTCCAAAACACTTGTAACTTCTAGACTCAGAAACTCCAATGGCTCATAAAATTTGCTTTTAATTGAAAAAAAACCCCAGCATCTATTTTGAGAAAGACCTTGTTGACCTGGGACACTCTGAGATCTTTGGTATATAATGATCTGTAAATTCTGTTAGTAAAATCAAATAAAAATGCCCTGAGCATTATAATAGAAATATAAGAATCAATGAAGAAAGAAACTTTGTAGGAGACACCTAACTGTCAATAAGGATAGTTGTGGGGAAAGAAGAAGAGATCGGGTGTGCTGTGTGGATCTGAGAAGTTGGGAAAAATAATTGGAGACCTTGTTGCATTTTCAGGAATACTAACACAGAAGCAAGATTTTTTTAAATCTGACTGTACAGAATAGTTACATTTCCAAACCCAAAGTAAAACAAGGATTTAACGTATTTTGGCATAGTGTTTCTGTCTGTTGGTTTATGATAATTTTTGACTTTCAACATGCTGTTGTGTGCGTCATTTCTCGTAGAGTTATATGATTGCGTCACAGACTATAACTTCTTTAGTTTTGAAAACCAGTACTACTTACAGTGTGGAGGGGTATCTATGGGAGCGGCCATTGCCCCCACAATAGCCAATCTATTTATGAAGGAATTAGAAGAAAGATGCTTAAAACCGGACGCCAACAACACTATGCCAAAATACGTTAAATCCTATTGGCGATACATAGACGACATCTTTCTATTTCTGCGCCATGACACAGACACATCCCGCTTAAAGAAATGGATGAATGGATGGCATCAGAACATCAAACTGACCTTCACTTTTAGTAATGTCTCAGTGAATTACTTGGATCTTACAGTATTCGCACACAACAGCATGTTGAAAGTCAAAAATTATCATAAACCAACAGACAGAAACACATTATTACATTTTACAAGCTTTCACTCGTTTGCTCTGAAACGAAGTCTACCCTATAGTCAATACATCAGGTTGAAAAGAAATTCATCTTTCAATGAAGACTTCACGGAAGACGCCAGGAACCTGTCCATCAAATTGAGATACAGAGGATACCCCAACAAAATCATAGAACAAGCCAAGACAAAAGCACAACAAGTGGAGAGACAAACTTTGTTACAACCATCCGAGAGACCTCAGAAGAAAAGAATTGTGTGGCCCTTAACCTTGACTAAGCATTCAAAACAGATACAAAAGATAGTAACTAAATTCTGGCCCATAATAAAGGAGATACCAGGGCTAGACTGTCCCCCCATGGTCGCATATAAAAGAACTAAGAACCTCAAAGAAATACTAGTCCATACCAAACATGACAGACCACCCAAACAACAAGTGGTCAATCCGGGCACTAAACGATGTGGACACTGTTCTGTCTGTGCTCAAATAAATACCAACAAAGAAATTGTGAACAAAACAACACACAGGACCTTACGGCTGCGCCAAGAAATAACGTGTGGCTCCTCGGGAGTAATACATTTTCTCCAGTGCGTCTGTGGGTACCACTACGCGGGGCAGACCCACCGAGAACTGAGGACGAGAGCACTGGAACATCGCTCACGAATAAACTGTAAATCCCAGGACTCAATACTCTATAAACATTTTGCGCTAGCCAATCATCCCCCGGACAGTTTCACCATCTACGGGCTTGAGAAAATACAGGTTCTACGTCATACGGATATCAGGACAGCATTACTTAAAGCTGAATGCAAATGGATCCTCCTCCTCTCCACAGAGGACCCTACAGGGTTAAACAACCCTTTAAGCCCACAGAACCTCCTGGCCTAATTCAGGCAGGTGAGTCATACTCTATTTAAGGACAATTAGAAGCCATCTCCAGTGCTGATTCCAGCCCCTGGAGATTTACTGCATTGAAGGCTTACATTGCACCAGGAAAGGTATGTACCTCGACTGGGAGACCCTATCCACATTTATGCCATGGTCTATGCCCTTACAGTTTTGTTTGCACTCCCTTTAGAGCCCAGAGAAAAGGAAGCATATCTGGAACTCACTGCTGCACACGTCTGCGGCCTTACCAAAATTGCCCTGAAGAAGCGACGCTGGAGACGCCGCGAAACGGCCCCCCACGGGTGCCCACAGAAGCCCCGCCGTAGGCATTGATCCCCCCATCAAGAGGGAATCACATACTGCCCAGCCAAAGCGGAACGCGACCCTTTACGCGGACACAGCCGCTAGCTGCATTCGCAGACTTGAATTGAGGCTTGTGCCTTTAAGAGAGCCTTGCATCTTCGCTCCGACGCAGCTTTGTTGACTGAACGAAGAACGGGAGGGGAAAGAACCCGGACCCGCAGCCAGCACCCCGGTACAGGTCAGGATTGGAGACCCCTCGTTTCCCTACCGGGCAACGAGCCCCAAGTGGGGGACCTGAATCACACACGCCCCAAGCGGACGTCATTTTGGTTCCTGCCTAATCGCCGTTTTTTAAAAAAGTCACAGTCAGCTTAAGAAGGCTCCCAGCCAGGTTGATTTGCCTGGAATAGACAGACGCTTAAGCAGGGGCACACAGCCCCCACTGACAGCGTAGAGGAGCTGATTTAGGAATACACACTGACTGGACTGTGACTGGGAACGCCATTTGTAACACCAAACCAACGAACCAAGTTGGGTTACCAGATTGGCAGCACTGCACAGGGTCTACCTTAATACTTAAACACCACAAAGCAATCCCATACTAAACTGACCTACTGTTATTACCAATTATATGATTTCATGAGACTTGTACTGAGGTGTCCTCTTTATTATTTGAATGTACAGAATGAAGGAATGAATTGTACCCTATGATTTTTACTAGCATGTTATGAAAACACATGTACAATGATAGCACATGCTATGTCTTTGGGTTGGACCCAACAGATGGAATGAATTGAATTTTGTGTTTTGCATTTATATGACATTAATGTATATGCATGGACAGTAAATGTTATGTAATTGTTTTGAATCCAAACCTACGATACATGATATGGATTATATATATGTTTTGGGTCTAACCAATGAATTCATGATATGAAGGAAAACACAGTAAAGAAATGAACACATATAGAAGCTGTGTGGAGAGTTGATTGGTATTTTCTTGCCAATTTATATCATTTCAATACAAAAGTTATACATTAAGGAAAACAAAGAGTTGCATTCGATCTCATGTTTATAAATGTGTACCATTCTGCCATTATGATAAACATAACATTTTCTTATTACACACATCAAATTGTTCTTAAATGTTGTTTATTTCCATTTTAATGATTTATATGTTTTTATGTGTAAGCTGCCTTGGGGCCATTTTCAGGAAAATGTAGGTAACACAACCAACAACAACGTGTCCTGTGTTAGGTATAATTTTGTGAGGCTTGCCAATGATTTCAGAGAAGTTTATTATTTCTACCTCCAAATCTCCATGACGATATTGCTCAACAACCTTTCTTGCAATGCTCAAAGCACAACTGATAGCACAGAACGTCCTAGGTTGAAAACTAATGTAGTCTACGTCTCGCTGATGTACCCACCTGAGGCTTTAGATTTTATAGCTGACTATATAAACAAGCCTGTTGTGTATATGAGTGAAAACAGACCTGCTGTTTCTGGGTGGAAGTAAACTTAGCTTTGAGTTACTATTAAAATTCATTTGCTTCCATCACTTGTCACAGAGATGAAAAAGCAATTCCTTCATATTACTCACAGCAGTACTGACATGCAATTTATTGGTTTGCTCATTGCTTTCCTGTTACTTTAATTGCTTTTCTGGATTTTTTTAAAAAAATTAGAGGTTTCATCAAAATGGTAGAATACTTGAATAATTCCTAATATTCCTTTTAAAATTATTTTAAATGTGATGAGAAGATATTACTCATTATACCAATAAAAGTATTTCTTCTTGTTAATTTTGCTTTTGAAATATTAGTTACAACTCTGTTAGAAAAATAATAGTCAATGAGGCAGGAAGCAGCCATGCCTTGAAGCTGTAAGGCTATTCAATTCTAATCAAGGTGATCAATTGCAGCTTTCACACTTGCCTCAAACAGACAAGAGTTCTTTCTCCCACCCTGGACATTTATAAACCCCACTTGCCTAGTTTCCAACAGACCTCACAACTTCTGCCATAGATGTGGGCGAAACATCAGGAGAGAATGCTTCTGGAACATAGCTATACAGCCCGGAAAAGCAACAGCAATCCAGTGATTCTTGCCATGAAATCCTTCAACAACACAATATATTGTTGATTATTTGTTACAGTAATAGTGAGCAATGTTTTTTTTAAAAATCCCATCAAAATCTTGTTACAGTCAATTTTGTTACTTGTAATTTCTATGCTTTGTATATGGGAAATTCCAAGTTACCAAATGAATGCAAGAATAGCCCCTCATATGGGGAAGTGATAGGAATCTATTCAGCTTCCTATCATATGGGAAAGTGATAGGAATCTGTACCCAGATGCAGGGCCGTAGCCAGGATTTTGATTTGGGGGGGGGGGGCTGAGCCCGTCCACCCCCCCCCCCAGGCTACATGCCTGCCCAAATGTTTTAAAATTTGTAAAATATCAGGCCACCAAAACCAGTGAGAATCCAATGGAACAGGGATAATCACCAGCTCCTGGAATGTTTAAGCTTCCTTTCCTATTTTCCTCTACCAGTTGCACCCACTCCTGTATTTCTGCAGACAGAACTGCTCCATGAGTTTGCGAACATTAATGTCTTTTGCTTAAAGCAATATCAGAGATCCAAATCACGTTTGAGGACGACAATAGGATTGCTGATGTTTTATATTTCTGCTTTCCCCTGGGCATTTTTTTTCTTTCTGTCACATTTTTATCACTCTCTGATGAATTGATAAGGAACCATAACCTTAAAAAATGACAGGTGATCTCTAAACCACAGATTTCAATCCTGACCTTTTTGCTAGAAATGCCACCAACTGAATTTAGTACTTTTGTGTACAAAACACACAATCTTCTAGAGGTATGCCCTTGTTTCAATATACTTTTTAAAGAAATCCAAGCCTCAGTCAAAAAGTGAGCATGAAAGGTTGGATTTTAACCCATAACCTCAAGGGTTTTTTTCATGTCAGGAGTGACTTGAGAAACTGCAAATGCCAAGATGGTAGTGGGGACACCGATCACTATAAGGAAGCTCTTTTGGCCAAGCTGGGAAAGAAAGTTTGAAAAGTGTTAATGCCAAGATGTGTGTGTGTGTATGTGTGTGGTATATATAATTTTATAATATTTTGGTGTGCCTTCACAATTGTCACAATTTATGTTGATCCTAAGGTGACTGATCCTGGGATTTTCTTGGCAAAATTTGTTCGGAGGAAGCTCGTCTCTGGCCTCCTCTAAGCTGAGAGTGTGACATGCCCAAGGTAGGTTTCCATGGCTGAGCAGAAATTCAAAGCTGTTTTTTCAAAGTCCCAATCCAACACTCAAACCCTTACAACACAAAGGCTGTCTAATTTACCATATCAGTATAAGTTGTAAAATAAGACTTTTCTTTCTGCTCAACTTAATTCATTTTTAGTATTGAAAATATACAATTTAAATCTCATTTTAAGTCCTTTAATATATGAATAATCTTCTTATTGGTAATACAGTAGTTATAAACGTATTCTTGCCAACTACGTTTAAAAAGCAAAATTAGATATAATAGTGAACAAAAGTGGGATGCTGCATTTGCTCTACATAGGAGGCACCTCTAGTCTAGTTGGTCATACTTTGGAAAACAAATGTAACATTTTCCTTTATCCTTTCCAGAAAGGGATCAGGGAGATTTCCATGATCCACAGAGAAGTGTTTCCACTGCATCAACTGTGACATAGATATAGTTTTTTTGGAAACAGATTTCATATTGGTTTGGGGAAGCTGGCAATCCTGTTGTATGGAAAACATTTTGGAAGCACCTGCAATAAATAAATAGGAAAAATGAAACACTAGTGAGGAACGTAAATAGCCAAAAACCAGTATTTGGGTCCAATAATAATGTGAACATATAGAAGTAGAGATGAAAGATTACAGAAGGAAATCCCCCCCTGTGTGCTAACTTTTTTCATGTCAGGGGTGACCTGAGAAACTGCAAGTCACTTCTGATGTGAGAGAATTGGTCATCTGCAACGACGTTGCCCAGGGGGTGCCCGAATGTTTTGATGTTTTACCATCCTCGTGGGAGGCTTCTCTCATGTCCCTGTATGGGGAGCTGGAGCTGACAGAGGGAGCTCATCTGTGCTCTCCCCAAATTCAAACATCCGACCTGTCGGTCTTCAGTCCTGCCAGCAGGGGGGTTTAACCCACCGCACCAGCAGAACGACAGCTTTCCTAATGCTCAAGAAACCTCTGTGAGAAGAGCAGAGGTGAAAATTTTTCATACTTTGCACAGTCCTGTGCTTGAACAGTAACTATTTTACACAAATGTGCTTGTTTCTTCCTTTACTTTGAAGAAACAAATCAAAACAAGGGCTTTGCATATAGGAACCACTTCCTGTTCTAAAAACATGTCTTTGTGTATAGAAACCACACATATCTCTGCGTAAATGCCCCAAAATATCTCATAAGAATTTTAACTCAAAATTCTAACTAGGGAGGTGCTATATTTCCCTTTACAAGCATGTTTTAAAATTGTTTATCCATTTTACATGCTTATTTCTGTTATGCCTTAATTATATTATACTAATAAATAATGGTAAGATACTTGTTGTCCAATTCATGGAAGAAAAGTGTATAAATAAATAGTGGTCAACCAGTTGCCTCCAGGAACCACATGAGCTGGTCCCAATGGCATCCGTCCTCTCTCACTGTGCCTCCTGCAACTGATGTTCAGTGACATTTTTTCCTCTGAAGGTTGGGATGGGAAGACATAGCCAGCATGACTGGTAGCAGCTAACAGGCTATCAATACATCTTGGGTGAAATACATGCCATGTGAAGAAATACATTACGCTCTCTGTATTTGTAGGACTCAGGGGCACACAGTCCCCACAGAATTGGGGGGAAAAACCCAAATTAAATAAAAATGACAAAAGCTAGTTTTTAAAAAATCTGAGACAGCATCTCAAGGTATTTGAGCACAATTCTATGGTCAACGCCCATGAGAAGTTGGCCACACAATGACACTAGAGGACATACAAAATATCTACAAATAACGTATTTTTTCAGGGGCATTTAGAGCAACAGCAAAGGCTGTAGCAAACGCAGCAATCATAAAATATCAAATTCATGAATGTTTAATCCGGAAACATGGAGGGATTTTTTTCCGTATCAGAAGCGGCTTGAGAAACTGCAAGTTGCTTCTGGTATGAGAGAATTGGCCATCTGCAAAGACATTGCCCAAGGGACACCCAGAAGTTTTACCATCCTGTGGGAGGCTTATCTCATGTCTCCGCCTGGGAAGCTGGAGCTGACAGATAGGAGCTCACATTGTCACGCAGATTCTAGCTGTCAACCTTCAGGTCAGCAGTTCAGCCGGCACAAGGGTTTAACCCATTGCACCACCATGACTCCACGTGAAGGGATGACTGTACTCGTTTTCATGTATTCAGAATCTATTGCCTTGAATTAGGGGAGGAAAGCAAGTTATGCTTTCCTCCTAGATGGTATAGAATCATAGAATCAATGAGTTGGAAGAGAGACCTTGTGGGCCATCCAGTCCAACCCCCTGCCAAGAAGCAGGAAAATCACATTCAAAGCACCCCGAACAGATAGCCATCCAGCCTCTGCTTAGTTCAATGCTATGGTCAATGCCCATCAGAATCTGGCCTCAAAAAGACACTAGAAGAGATAGAAAATATCTATGAACTGCTCACCTGAAGGTTGGCAGTTCAAATCCAGTGAGTGGGGAGAGCTCCGTCTGTCAGCTCCAGCTTCCCATGCAGGAACAGGGGAGAAACCTCTAGCAGGATGGTAAAATATCTAGGCGTCCCCTGAGCAATGTCCTTGTATAGCTCAAAGGCTTCATGAAGAGGCTATTTCTTACTCTCATAAAACTACTGTAGAAATTTGCCAAACACAGGTTTTACAAAGTGATCGAAGTGTATAAAATCATGCATGGGATAGAAAAGGTGAATAAAGAAAAATTATTTTCTTTGTCACAAAACACTAGGACTAGAGGGCACTCCCTGAAGCTCCAAGGTAGGAAAATTAGGACTAATAAAGGGAAATATTTCTTCACCCAGAGGGTCATTGGGTTATGGAATTTACTTCCAGAAGAGGTTGTGACAGCTGTCAGCCTGAACAACTTCAAGGCAGGATTAGACAGATTCATGGATACCAAGTGTATCGGTAGTTACTGAAAAGGACATTCAAGTGCCACCTCGGAGTTGGTTGAGGTAGGCAGGATTTCCCTGGGTACTGGTTGTGGGGGGTCGGGAGCAGGTTAGGGTTTTGCCCTCCCTTCTGCTCGAGATCCCTGTGTACAACTGGGGGCCACTGTGTGATACAGAATGCTGGACTAGATGGGCTGAGGTCCGATTCAGCATGGCTCTTCTTATGTTCTTATGTAAAGGCGAGCTCATATACAAGTCAAGGGCAGGTTTTGGGGCCAAAATTATGGATTTTGATATGACCCATGGATAAGTTGAGGGTCATTCCCTGGTAGAAAAAGAAACACCAATGCTGCCTGAGGGGGCCATCTACCATTTCCAGAACCAAGTATTCCAAAAGGCTGGAAGCGACGCTTGCAAAGAAGAGCAGAAAAGGTCAGAGCTTCTTTAGGTTCTCTGAGGAATGATTAAGCCCTTGCCTTTTGTTATTGTACTGAGAGAAGTGATTGTTCCTTTCCTGGTAAGAGTTAAGGTGAAGGTAAGTCAACCTAGTTCTTTTTGGGTTGATTTTTTGATTTATACAAATATCTATGGTAGGTAAAATCTCATCATACACTACAGAGAAATCTGGGGAAAGGACAAGGTGCTCACCTTGATCGTCTTTCCTTCCCACGCATGTACATTCCAGCAGATCGTGAGTAACGCAGTTGGAATCTTCATGCAGTATAAAGAGGTTTCTAAGTTCTTCTACTGAAAAACGGATGTGTTCGGATCCCTTTGAAAAGTCAACCACGGCCCCAGAGAGACCTTGCTTACTGATCTGCCTCTGATAGATTTTTTCTTCAATTGTGCCTGCATTGAACAAAGGGCATATGCTAATTCGCAACACCAAACCAAGAAATAAAATAGCAACCGATAACAAAAATGCTTTCTGACTCTACCAAAGGGCTACACAGTTGTTCTGTATGTTTCAAATTCAAACAACGATTATAATAAAAATGTGGCAGACCTGTAGTTAGCAGTCTGTAAATATGCACCGTGTGCCTCTGTCCATCTCTCCACACTCTGGCCATTGCCTGAAGGAAAATGAGAAGGAAAAGGTTATGGGGAAATGTCATTCCATGCCTTTTCACGCTACACAGGTATAATGCTGTGTTCCACTTTATGTGCCATGACTGCATGCTATGGAAACCTGAGATTTGTATTTTGGTGAAGCGCTAGAGCTCCGTAGGTGAGAAATCCTCAGATTAAAAAGGATGGAATCATGGTAATTAAAGTGGAAAGGAAATATTTACATACACCTTTGGAAGAATATCTTTAAAATCTCATTGCACATGCCAAATTTAATCAGATAAATCAACTAAATTATAGTTAACCTATCAAGAACATTTAAAGCAATGTTTCTCAACCTGGGGGGTCGGGACTCCTGGAGGGGGTTGCGAGGGGATTTCAGAGGGGTCGCCAAAGACCATCAGAAAACATATATTTCTGATGGTCTTAGGAACCTTATTGGCAGAGAAGGCTGAAGATCTCTCCACCTGTCCTTCTATTCCTTTTTTTAAACAGATGGCGAATCCTCCCACCAAAAGCCCTCCTCCACTGTGACTGGCTGTCCTTTTAGCCAAGGGGAGGGCTGTTTCTGAGACTCCAAATGGGATGGGGAGAACAGGCGTGCTGGACACACGGCAGCGTGGTGTACATCTTCGGGCGAGGGAGAGCATTTGAGGCTGGAGGGAGGCCCGCACCAGCGAGTCCCTTCAAGGCATGTGGGTTCTGTGTGGGAAGTTTGGCCCAATTCTATTGTTGGTGGGGTTCAGAATGCTGATTGTAGGAGAACTATAAATCCCAGAAACTACCATTCCCAATTGTCAAGGTCTATTTTCCCTAAGTGTTCAAATTTGGCCATATTGAGTATTTGTGCCAAGTTTGGTTCCGATCTATCATTGTTTGAGTCCACAGTGCTCTCTGGATGTAGGTGAACTACAACTCCAAAACTCAAGGTCAACGCCCACCAAACCCTTCCAGTATTTGCTGTTGGTCATGGGAGTTCTGTGTGCCAAGTTTGGTTCAATTCCATTATTGGTGGAGTTCAGAATGTTCTTTGATTGTAAGTTAACTATAAATCTCAGCAACTACAATTCCCAAATGACAAAATCAATCCTCCCCGCGCCCCCCGCAACCCCACCAAAATTCAAATTTGGTAGTATCGGGTATTTGTGCCAAATTTGGCCCAGTGAATGAAACTACATCCTGCATATTGGATATTGGCATTACAATTCACAACAGTAGCAAAATTCAGTAATGAAGTAGCAACAATTTTGTTTTTTTATGGTGGGGGGTCATTCTTCTTCTTGGCTTTTCTTCACGAACGAAGATTCAGGAAGGACTCATCCCACACTTTCTACAAGCGTGTTGATGACTAAGAATTTCGGAAGTTGGATGTGTCCTTCGAGCCTGTGCAATAGATTTTTCTGGTGGAGCACAGCATGCACAGAACTGGCCTCACCTTTTAAACCAAAAGTTCATCTGCCGGGGCCTAGCAAGCTTGAATGGTGGCAGCGAGTTCCTCAGGTTGTAGGTTTGTTTTGAGTTTCCTTCTCTTAGATGGTTGACCTTACACGGTTAGGCGAGCACCATCTGCCCAAGTTTGAAATTAGAGATTTCCTTCTCCTAGGATGGTTGCCAAAAGGCTAGAGAGCCCATCCTGCCCATTGGCGCTCTTTGTCAGACCCTTCGGTTGTGACCTGTCTGGCATGGGAGGCCCTACCGGTGGCTATTATGCCACCGCCAGAATAGTTCACAACTTCATTATGGTACGCAAGCCTCTCCCCCATGACAAGGGGGTGCCGATGGGGGGGGGGGGTCACTACAACATGAGGAAATGTATTAAGGGGTCATGGCATTAGGCAGGTTGAGAAACACTGATTTAAAGGAATGTAAAATGTATGCAGGTTAAAAGGGGGAAAACCCAGTTTTTTAAAGGTACAACGGCCTGTTAGTGCCCTTTCTTACTAGTTCTGGGATTTCTAAAATCCTGTCTAGCGATGTCTCTGCCTGCTAATGTGAAAAGGGTAAGAATGGGAATAAATAAATAAATAAATTTTAGCCTCTCCAGGAAATGTGTTTGAGAGCCTTGGAACAGTCAAGATAGTCCCTACTGATGATCTCAGGGGTCAGACAAGCTTGTATGGGAGAATATACATCTTAAAATAGCTAATGGCTAATTTCACATACATTTGTGACAGATTCAGCATTCTCAGAGCATATAAAATTATCTGATATGCAGAACTCTGAATAAAAGATCTACATCAAGAAAGGGCTGCATATGCCATTGGACCATGACCCGTTAGGATCACAGCCCATCAGGGTATAGATTATGAACTGTTAGGATCACAACCTAATCAGGGTAGCAGTTTATTTGGTAATGGATGATCGTTGGGCATGTAGACATTTTATTTCCATTTGATGCTTTCAGTAGACAATGATGCAAGCAGACTTTTAAAAAAAGATAGTAAGTTTGTTTACTGATAACTTTATGTATTTAAAGATACAGGCACATTACTTGTCAAGGGTTAAAAACTTCAATAACGCTTCAGAGAGCTTGTATCTTAAACTTACAATCTTTAACTGTTTCTTCATAAACTATATTGCTTTATACAGCTCTCTTTAATAACAGTTAACTTTCAAAGAAACACAAGCTTCAATGGCTTCTAGCTTCTAACTTCCTAACACCGCCTTCCGTACTGTAACAGACAGTTCTATCCTCAAGGTTCAACACTGACTTCTAACAGGCTCAAGGCTCAATTGACTTCTCTGTCACCCTTTAAAAAACTGAATATTCTAAACGGTCACTAAGTCAGTCACATGACCTGCAGCCCCTCATACTGCTTTAAGTATATAGAGATAAGACATATACTTGAGGTTATAAAACGACATACTAATAAAACAGACAAACATCACATAGAGCAGGCTTGAGAAGGTTGCTTCCTCCAACATGACTTGTATTAAGGAAACAAACCTGAATATCAGTGGCAGGATTCCAATCGATGTCGTATAAGATTAAATGTGATGCTCCAACAAGATTCAGACCCACACCACCGGCCTTTGAACTTAGCAAGAAGATAAAAGCTGGGTGGAATTTGTTATTAAAACTATCAACAATCTGCTGTCTCTGGGAAACAGGAGTGCTGCCGTCAAGTCTTGTATAGGAATATCCATAACGTTTGCATACCTCTTGTAATATATTCAGTGTCTGTGTGTAATTAGACACCACCACAACTCTATAAACCCAAAATACAGAATTAGTTACTGGCTAGTAAAGTTCTAGTTTCTTTATTCAACAAAAGATATAGGTATCACAATGTCATGACTTCAATGGAAATCAAGAGATTGGTTTGGAATTAAACAAAAGGGTTAATTAAACTACCATTATTAATACTTCTTTATCATTGTTGGATTTTCCTCAATTGTCCAAGGAATGTGTACTATACTGTGGTCTGCTATCAATAAATCCAGGCTGTTGCATGCTCAATGGTTCAAATAAACATCATTTGCTTGGTTAGAGGAGAGCAGGCACAGAAGATTTGCTTTGCGTTACTTCTACTCAGGAACAGTAATATTGTATACACTATTGTTTCTTTAACTGTGGGTCTTGACCCCAAATAGGGTCCCCTTAGCTTGATATTGGAGTCACAAAAATTGGCAAAAGTTAAAGGTTTCTGAATGCTATCCATTTACAGTAATCTGTTAGTAACAGTGTGCATTGTTTACAATGGAGTCTGCAGAAAATCCTATAGCTGTACTTCATAATTATTGGGTGGGGGGAAGGGTCACAAATGGAAAACGTTTAAGAAGTCCTGGTATAATATACTCATTTATAAGTTTAAAAAATTGACAAAAAAATCAACCCAAACCCCCCCTGGAACAACTTATCAATTTGTCACTGCAAGAAATGCTCTCTGCTTCCCACCATTTTGGGGAATTTCACTTGAAGTGAAGCAGAAGGGCAGTGGAGATTTTCAGTCCCCAGGGGCATGAGATTTTTAACTGACAATCTGCATGCCTCGCAAGACTTGCAGAGAGAATTTAGTGGGCCCCATATAAACAGATTGTCTCCCTCACTTTAGGTCTCTATGCATTTTTGAAAGTCAAGGAAAAGGTTTATTTTTTACATGCCCCAATGTTTTGTTCTCAACTTATCCTGTGGTCACAGAAAAAAACATACCCTCCCTCCACACACACACTGCAACCTGCTCTTGATTTATTAAACATCAAGTTAACTTATACACACGTATATATGGTAAGTACAGTTTGCTGGGAATGTTGGTGGAACTGACATTAGGTGAGAAGAAGTGGCTTAAAAGAAAAGATTCAGCTGCTCTGAGAAGGAAAACCTGATTGAAACTCTTTCTTACCTTTCTGAAGGGCTGAGGTCATGAATTGCTCTTAGCAGCTGCACCAGCACTATCAATTTCCCAGAGTCAGTCTCAGAAAAAGAAGACAGGGAATATTCTTGAGAAAAGACATCCAGCAACCCTACATAGGGACTCTGTTTCTCTTGTCGATCAATAGTAGAATCATGTTCTTTCTCCTAAAAAAAATCCAATCCACACAAAAAATAAAAGATTACAAATAAACATTGGTTGGGATAGCAGTGTGCTGCTGCAGCAAAAATGGTGCGTGCTATTTTCACCCATGTTAATAGAAGCAGTTTCCAGTTCTGAGGCAGTAATAGACTCCCCTATATTCTCCACTGGTCTGGCCTCATCTACAGCACTTTATTTTAAGATTGACATAGACAAGTTGGAGCAGGGACAGAGAAGACCAATTGTTTTTGTGATTTTAATTTCTGAATCACTTTATTTCATGTAGTTGCTTACAAATGTGAGGGTGTGCTTTTCATAATGGAAACTGTGTTCCAATTGTCATTTGGATCACAATTGTCATTTTTAATTATTTTTGTAGAATTGTCATTGTTATAAGCTGCTCTTTGAACAAGCCAATCATGGAAATATATTCATTTTTAGTTAAATCATAATGTACACTTGAAATACCTTTTACATTTTAGATTTTCCCCTCAATTGTATAATAACCTAGGTTAACCAAAAAAGAAGATACAAACCTTTATGGCTTTGAAAATAAGACCGGGGTGGTTGCACAGTTTTTTTAAAGCCCCGATGCATATTAAGTGCGGGCTGTTTTCAAGACTGCCTTGTAAACAAGATCTCACAACCTGAGAACACAGCAGTTTTCGGTAGAGATCCAGCTGCAATGCTGTTGGACGGCAGAAAACTATGCTTTCCTTTTTAGGAGGGAGGAATTTGTTTATGACTTCTTGGGTCCTTCTAAGAATGAAGAGTCCCGTTAAGCGTGTGAGTTCTGCTGCCCTTCGCTCTCCCAATTCAATTTCCTCCTAAGAAAATGAAATGCATGGTAAAAGTATGTGAGCTTTCTAGTTCTTGCTCCAAGCCTACACTGATTTGAGCTTGCCCGCCTTCCTCCAATAGTCTTGAGTTTCATTCCTTTGCCCTAAGCCAGGCATGGAAAAACTTTGGCCCTCCAGGTGTTGGCAGTTAGGAATTGTGGGAGCCAGTGTTGTCCATAGACACCTCCAAGGTCATGTGGCCAGCATGACTTCATGGAGTGCTATTACCTTCCTGCCAGAGCGGTACCTATTGATCGACTCAACATTTGCATGTTTTAAAACTTCTAGGTTGGCAGAAGCTGGGGCTAACAGTGGGAGCTCACACCGCTCCCCGGATTCGAACCTGCGACCTTTTGGTCAGTAAGTTCAGCAGCTTAGCGCTTTAGCCCATCGAGCCACCGTGGGCTCCTTACAACACCGTAATCCTAGAATATTTACTCAACAGAAAGTTCGACAGAAATTTCTCAAATGACATTTCCTTAGGAGTAACTCTTGTTGAACCCAACAGGGGTTACTTGGGAGAAGGCATGCCTACATCAGAGATGCCCAACCTTTTGGATTCCTTGAGCCACATAAGAAGAACTGACTTGAGTCACACATAAAATACATTAACTATAGCGATAACTGATGAGAAAAAAGATCAGTACATAATTTTCATTATATCTGCCACACAGAAAAGTAAAAAATAGCCCTCACATAATAATCCTGTGTTGTCCCATTTGGAGGGTCCTTTAAAATTCTCAAGCAGGACTTCTGATTGAACTGTTTGTAATTAGAATGCATATTTCTAGATGTAATATACTCTGATTATTCCATTTCATTATGTTGTCCACAGAGTTCATGCTTGAGAACTGCGCAATCAAGTTACCAAAAAAATCCTAATGTTTTAAGTAAGCTTATGGTTTTGTGTTGGGCCACAATCATAGGCGTTCTGAGCTTCATGTAGCCCATGGGCCGAAGATGGGACAACCCTGGCCTACACAATGGATCTCAGTGTATGGTCCTCCATATGTTTTCAGCTTCAGATTCCAGAAAATCTCCAGCCATTTGTCATGTTGCCTAGGGTTTTTGTGAGGACCATTCATGTAGATGTGGTTTGTTATGGGTTAGGGTGGGATGGAGGGGGAAGGAACTGTGGAGTCCCTCAGCATGCATCATGGAGCCTCAAGGGCTCCGCAGAGCACACTTTGAGAACAACTGGGCTAGCTCTATCAGACGAACAGCAGGCAGTGTTGTAGAATAACACAGTCAGGAACACAGGAAAAACATTTCATCTAATACAGGGTAGATAACTTCAGAAATGTATGTGGCCCAGTGTTGACCTCCTCTGGATTCACTGTGATTCATACCTTCTTCTTCAAATGTTGGAAGCAAATAGGAAAAAAATCCATAAAACAAGATGAACATTTCATTTTTCAGGGATGTCTTAAGGTGCACATATGGACCAAAAATCACATTTGGCCCACCCCCGTCAAATGCTTCTGACCTTAATCCCTCTTCCACCACAGTAGTTTGTATTCTGGAAGAATTCAGGAACAATCTATCATTTTAATTCCTTAAAAAATCCTATACAACAGAATGGTAAAGAGAATTCATAGAGCTGGGACCTGTGAAAGCTAACATAATCTTACTGTATTTTAAGCAGAAATACAGTCCATGAATGCACACTTAATGAATGACACTTCCATGCTTCCTGTGGGATTCAGATGCCACTTACACAAACAATGCAAGAATAAAATAAATTTAGCTCTCTGCATAATCTTATTCAAAATAGATTGCTCCCCCAAAGTATACAAGAAGCATTTTAAGGTTCATTAAGGCAGCTAGTTCTAATCAAGTTTCAGATTTTAAAAGTGACAGACCTTAGAAGCTGAAGGCTCTCGGGATCTGATAATAGGTTCCTCAAATACTTTTTTGTATGAAGATAATGAACCAAGTATTCCAGGATTTACATACTCTATTAATGTATAAAATTCTTGCAGATCATTTTGTACTGGCGTACCTTGGAAATAAAAGAAAATTCTATATGAATTTGCTTCCGAGAAAAGACCCTTTATCAAGAATTACATTTTATTCTGCAGTAAAATAAAAGATGCACCCAAAAAATCTCATTTCTTTTTATTAGCATTACTGTGAAAGGTTTGGGGTGTTTTTTGAATTACAGTTCTCATAATTCCCCAGCTAGTATCATGATTGGGAAATCCTGAAAATTGTGGCCCAAAAGGGAATTTCCTTGCTTTGGATAAAATTCTTAACTGAAGCAAACATTTATTTTAATTACATTTACTCACCAGTCAGGATGATTTTCTTCTCACAAGACAGGCTGACGAGGGCATTGTTAGTCTTAATAGCACTGTTTTTCAAACGATGCCCCTCATCACAGATGATCAGACTGAACTCTGCCTTCTGAATTTGGTCCAAAGACCGTAAAAGCATCTCGTAACTAATGATCAGGACTGAATAAAGAGGCGAGTTGATGAACTCTTCCACTTTGTGATCCTGCATATTGTACAGAATTATAATACTTTTGGGGTCAGACAGGGAACAAAAGTGCACATCACTGTAAATGTTCATTTACTTAATCAACACATTGTTCATTTGTGGAAATTATGTTTCCATAATAGAGTGATGGCTACTAGCCAAGTTTTTAAAAAGTGAATGAGAATGTAAAAGACTATACCACCTCAGCCAGAATTCACCTTGCACTCAACACCAGCCAGGAATCCAAAAGTAGTAGTAAAACAGTTTATTGAGAAAAGTACATATAAAAATGTATAAGTCACCATAAGAAATAAGAAAGGCAAAATGAAATAGGTAATGGGAAAAATAGTCAACAAGTAATAAGCCAAACCAAACTGGCAATAGGGAAAAAAAACCACTTCAAAAGTGATAATCCAAACAGTCCAAACCTGTTCCATGAAACAAGGTACAGGAAAATCAGAATCAAAAGATGAGCATAAATCCAAGGAAACAAGAATCAAAACATGAACATGAATCCAAAAGCAAGACTATAGAATCTTCTTAAAACATAAATCCAAGCTTCCACGATCTTACTCAAAACATGAACTGGAAACGAGGATCAAGATCCTCACTGCTTTGCAGCGTTGCCTGATCTGGATTGTAAAGGGAACAATTCTCTGATTTCAGGTCCACAAGCCATTAAGTCATGTCTATGACCTTGACTGCCTTGCCTGTGAGATTTCTCAAACTGCTGTTTCTCATGGAGTCTCTGTGACCTTCTTAATTTGCTTGCTTCTTCCCTAAGATCAGTGTTTCTCAACCTGAGGGTCAAAACCCTGGGGGGTCAAAAGGAGGTGTCAGAGGGTTCAGCAAAGACTATCAGAAAACACAGTATTTTCTGTTGGTTATGGGGGTTCTGTGTGGGACGTTTGGCCCACTTCTATCGCTAGTGGAGTTCAGAATGCTCTTTGATAATAGGTGAGCTATAAATCCTAGCAACTACAACTCCCAAATGTCAAGGTCTATTTTTCCGAAACTCCACCAGTGTTCACATTTGGGCACATTGAGTATTTGTGCCAATTTTGGTCCAGATCCATCATTGTTTGACTCCACAGTGCTCTCTGGATATAGGTGAACTACAACTCTATAACTCAAGGTCAATGCTCACCAAACCCTTCCAGTGTTTTCTGTTCGTAATGTAAGTTCTGTGTGCTAAGATTGATTCAATTCCATTGTTGGTGGAATTCAGAATGTTATTTGAGTGTAGGTGAATCCCAGCAACTACAACTCCCAAATGACAAAATCAATCCCCCCAACCCCACCAGTATTCATATTTGGGCGTATTAGGTATTTGTGTCAAATGTGGTCCACTAAATCCTGCATATCAGATATTTACATTACATTCCTAACAGTAGTAAAATTAGTTATGAAGTAACAACAAAATAATTTTATGGTTGGGGGTCACCACAATCTGAGGAATTGTATTAAGGGGTCGCAGCATTAGGAATGTTGAGAACCACTGCCTAAGATGAAGTCTGGGATTTCTGCTGACTGCAGCTGTGTTTTCAGGTGAAGTTTCTTGCCCATCCAACTTCTTATCTATGTGACAACTAGGCAAAAACCCTTCACCAGCCAGTGTCTCCCCCTGTCTGCTGGAATCTGAGGCAGTTTCACTTTCAAACCTATTATCACAGACAGGATCTAAACTCCTCTCATTTCCCTCATTGAAAAACCCATCCACTCTCCCAGGCCCTAGAATAACAATACCCTTGTCATCATCAGCTGGCTGAACCACAAGAAAGACTTCTTAAGGATAAATAGGTCTTTATCAGATTAATTTTTTTTATTGTGGAATGGCAATTCCCCCTGATTTCCCCCCAATCATATTTGCTATCCATTGATCCTTCCTTGACATATACTTTTTTCTGGTATTTTCTAGTTTTTCTCTTGCACACCACATGAAAAATTTACTTGTCTCTTCATTACTTTTACCCAATCCACAGAACCAACACCTTTATGGTGGTGAGTGCATTCTGACTTCACTGCCTTTTTTCTTCTTTTCCAGAATTACACTAAAGTGGCATTGTCTTGTCTGCATAGTGTTGTAACACTGCTATATTATGGTTGTGGAGAAAGAAAAAGATGAATAAGGTAGTGTTCGTCTGTGGTATGCATAGTGGATGGACACCTTCCAGTTTCCTTCCTCTTTTTTGTTGGGATGACTATTTGAGTAACAACAACTGACTGATTTTAACGATGCATTCAAAAACGATTGAAATTTTTAGAGCTGAAAAAGTATGATTTTATAGGAGGGGAAATGGAGGGGAAATTGTGATTTCATACAAAAACATCCCTTGGCTCTCAACCAAAAAAAAAAGTCAATTTCAGATTTAAAGCCCTGTATGAAAAGTTCCTTGTCAACTAATGGTTACTAATAGTGACCTGATGCCTTGGTGCTCCCTTCAAGATCATGTTTGAATTTTAAGGATGGGGAACAAAGCAGTCCTGTTTGTGGGTTACTCAGGGGTGAGGCATAGGAATCCCATGGCCCCTATGTTGCTGTACTGAAGTTTGTGTTTCCCCAGTCCTATGTTGGATAGTATGATGAAAATTGCATTCCAACAATATCCAGACAACCATACATCTCAAAGGTATCTTCTTAGAAAATATGGGAATGAGGATGTTGGACTAGACAGGTCTTTTGTATGTGCACCAATAAATATTTCTCTTATTCTCTCTCACACAGACGGTCTCCATAATGTAATCACAGAAATTGCACTTGTTCTGACTGCAAAGCAGCTCAATGCAGGAGGAGGGCACTATTGTGCTCAATTTCTCAGGCCATTCAACACTAGCTATTAAGAGATCACAAATAGTGTGAAAGGAAAATGGGAGGATGGATTACAGGAAATGTGCCATCATGCCACTTCTGCTGTGAAGGAACAAAGGAAGACAAAGGGCTCTGTTTTTTTCATGTTCACAATTGTTGAGCCTTTCAATTCAGGTTCTGGAGTTGTTCAACTTCACTACCAATATGCCACAATATACAATATTAAGTTAACTGTAGAGAGGGCAGATACATATATCTGCAATGAAAACAATTCTCAAACTTCCCAAGTTCACAGCAGTAAAAAAATAGAAATAAATACTACTTAAAAAATCAAAGTGCTGGTTCTGACCTACAAAGCTCTATACGGTTCTGGCCCAGCTTACTTGTCAGAGCGCATCTGCCCCTACGTCCCTCCCCGCAATTTAAGATCTTCCGGGGAGGTCCTGCTCTCGCTCCCGCCAGCATCTCAAATACGGCTGGCCGGGACGGGGGACAGGGCCTTCTCGGCTGTGGCCCCCGCCTGTGGAATGCGCTTCCAAGCGAAATACGCTCATCCCCATCCCTCCTGGGGTTTAGAAAGAAGCTAAAATCTTGGTTTTGGGACCAGGCCTTTGCACAATAGCTTAAGCAACATCTTGACTGGAATGGATTAGAGATGGTGACAGATTTGAGGATATGGCTTATTGTTCTTATCAATTCAAAACTGTGGACGGAGTATTATTCTGATTTAATCGCTGTTGATTATTGTTTTAATCTTACTGCTATTGTTTAACATTGTATTTATGGTTTATATTGTATTGATTGTGGCATTGTATTGCCTGTGTTAGCAATTCTGAGTCTCCCCTCGGGGGTTGAGAAGGGTGGGGTAAAAATGCTATAAATAAATAAAAATAAAATAAAATAGTAACAGAGGGCAGTTAAATGCTATTTCTTACCTGATCAACCAGGAACACCTTGATTCTTTCATTACCCAACCATTTCTGGAATTCCTTCCCCCAGTTCTTCACCAGGCTCCCAGGGGTGACTATTAATGCCTGTTTTAATATAGGCTTGCACCCATATGGTCCTTGACGCAAAAGAGTCCAGATGAGTGAAATGCACTGCAGGGTTTTTCCTAAACCCATTTCATCTGCAAGAATAGCTCCAAATCTACTGCTGACTCTGGAAGGAAAAGATAAATATATTGTTCACGTATCATACAAGAAACATTGATAATTATCTGCTCACTAGTCTTAGCAAATCAGTATTTTACACTATATACATCCATTGCAAAATACTTAATCTTAAGATGACTCACTCCTGTCTGCCTTAGTGACAATGTTGTCCCAGGAGCTATTGGATAACATGTCCTTGAGGCCCTGTGTAGTTGATGGCCTAAGTCAGGGCTGTCCAACTGCTGGCCCCCGGACCATATACGGCCCCCCAGCCCCTTCCCCACGGCCCCCTACCCTCCTGCAAGATATCTGCCTGTTAAGATTTTTTTTAAAAATTTAAAAAAAAATTGGAATATTTTTCGGAATATTTTTTATTAATTTTTTCGTGGCGGGGGGGGGTGAGGGGCGGGGCAGGGAGGAGGAGCAGGCTCTCTTCCTCCTCCTCCTACTTCCCTCCCTCCCTCCCCCCTCTCTCTCCCCCTCCCTCCTCTCTCTCTTTCCCCCTTTCATTCCTTCCCCCTTCCACCACCTGAAGGAAAGAGGGAAGGAGAGAGAGAGTGCACGAGTGAGAAGGGCCTGGCCAGAGCGAAAAAGGGGCGGGGCCGAGTTCGGAGCACGGGGGGGTGCTCACCCATTCCCTTTCCGGCTTCCTCCTCTCCTGAGGCTTCGTGCCAAGTTTGGTCCTGATCCATCATTATTTGAGTCCACAGTGCTCTCTGGATGGAGGAGAACTACAACTCCCAAACTCAAGGTTCAGTACTTTCTGTTGCTCTCATGAGAGTTTAGGTTTGATTCAACCAGGCTGAGGAATGCTTTGATTGTGTTTTCCCCTTATGGCAGAAGGAGATTGGACTGGATGGCCCTTGGAGGTCTCCTATTCTAGGAACCCATTGTAATTATATTATTATTATTATTATTATTATTATCAGAGGCTGAATGGCCATCTGTGAGGAATGCTTTGATTGTGTTTTCCCCTTATGGCAGAAGGAGATTGGACTGGATGGCCCTTGGAGGTCTCCTATTCTAGGAACCCATTGTAATTATTATTATTATTATATTATTATTATTATTATGAGAGGCTGAATGGCCATCTGTGAGGAATGCTTTGATTGTGTTCTCCCCTTATGGCAGAAGAAGATTGGACTGGATGGCCCTTGGAGGTCTCCTATTCTAGGAACCCATTGTAATTATTATTATTATTATTATCATCATCAGAGGCTGAATGGCCATCTGTGAGGAATGCTTTGATTGTGTTTTCCCCCTATGGCAGAAGGAGATTGGACTGGATGGCCCTTGGAGGTCTCCTATTCTAGGAACCCATTGTAATTATTATTATTTATTTATTATTATTATATTATTATCAGAGGCTGAATGGCCATCTGTGAGGAATGCTTTGATTGTGTTTTCCCCTTATGGCAGAAGGAGATTGGACTGGATGGCCCTTGGAGGTCTCCTATTCTAGGAACCCATTGTAATTATTATTATTATTATTATTATTATTATCATCAGAGGCTGAATGGTCATCTGTGAGGAATGCTTTGATTGTGTTTTCCCCTTATGGCAGAAGGAGGTTGGACTGGATGGCCCTTGGAGGTCTCCTATTCTAGGAACCCATTGTAATTATTATTATTATTATTATTATTATTATCAGAGGCTGAATGGCCATCTGTGAGGAATGCTTTGATTGTGTTTTCCCCTTATGGCAGAAGGAGGTAGGACTGGATGGCCCTTGGAGGTCTCCTATTCTAGGACCCATTGTAATTATTATTATTATTATTATTATTATCATCAGAGGCTGAATGGTCATCTGTGAGGAATGCTTTGATTGTGTTTTCCCCTTATGGCAGAAGGAGATTGGACTGGCTGGCCCTTGGAGGTCTCCTATTCTAGGAACCCATTGTAATTATTATTATTATTATTATTATTATTATTATCAGAGGCTGAATGGCCATCTGTGAGGAATGCTTTGATTGTGTTTTCCCCTTATGGCAGAAGGAGGTAGGACTGGATGGCCCTTGGAGGGCTCCTATTCTAGGAACCCATTGTAATTATTATTATCATTATCATCATCATCAGAGGCTGAATGGCCATCTGTGAGGAATGCTTTGATTGTGTTTTCCCCTTATGGCAGAAGGAGATTGGACTGGATGGCCCTTGGAGGTCTCCTATTCTAGGAACCCATTGTAATTATTATTATAATTATTATTATTATTATTATTATTATCATCAGAGGCTGAATGGTCATCTGTGAGGAATGCTTTGATTGTGTTTTCCCCTTATGGCAGAAGGAGGTAGGACTGGATGGCCCTTGGAGGTCTCCTATTCTAGGAACCCATTGTAATTATTATTACAATTATTATTATATTATTATTATCAGAGGCTGAATGGCCATCTGTGAGGAATGCTTTGATTGTGTTTTCCCCTTATGGCAGAAGGAGATTGGACTGGATGGCCCTTGGAGGTCTCCTATTCTAGGAACCCATTCCTATTCTAGGAACCCATTGTAATTATTATTATTATTATTATCTTCAGAGGCTGAATGGCCATCTGTGAGGAATGCTTTGATTGTGTTTTCCCCTTATGGCAGAAGGAGGTAGGACTGGATGGCCCTTGGAGGTCTCCTATTCTAGGAACCCATTGTAATTATTATTATTATCATCATCATCATCAGAGGCTGAATGGTCATCTGTGAGGAATGCTTTGATTGTGTTTTCCCCTTATGGCAGAAGGAGGTAGGACTGGATGGCCCTTGGAGGTCTCCTATTCTAGGAACCCATTGTAATTAATATTATTATTATTATCATCATCAGAGGCTGAATGGTCATCTGTGAGGAATGCTTTGATTGTATTTTCCCCTTATGGAAGAAGGAGATTGGACTGGATGGCCCTGGATGGCCCTTGGAGGTCTCCTACTCCAGGAACCTGTTGTTGTTGTTGTTATTATTATTATTATTATTATTAGCAGAGGCAGAATGAATATTATGCCTTATCATTCAGGGTTATAGACCTGTGTGGAAGGGCCCTGGCTTCTTATTTGACTTCCTTTCCACACATCTGAATAAAATCCCATGTTATTTGTTTTAAACCAGATTATATGAGTGTGGACTCCGATAATCCAGTTCAAAGCAGGTATTCTGGGTTATATGGCTGTGTGGAAGGGCCCTGAATCCACACTGCAATATAATCCAGTTCAAAGCAGGGACTGGGACTTGAGACTGGGATTTTGGATTTCATATCTATCTCAAGTCAAAGCCCCGGTGTCCTCCACAGACACCTCCAAGGCGGGGAGAGGGTGGAGCTGGGGAGGGGGCGGGGCAGGGGTGGAGCCAGGGAGGGGGCGGAGCCTGGGCGGAGCCTGGGAGGGGGCAGAGCTGGGGTGGAGCCGGGGAGGGGGCGGAGCCGGGGGCGGAGGCAGACCCTTCGGCCCCCCAGGTCATCAGTAACTGGAATTCCGGCCACAGGTCCGGTAGAAGTTGGACAGCCCTGGCCTAAGCAACAAACCAGCATATGTCCCCACTATATTAATCTGCATTTTCATGTTTTGTCCCCTTACGTGTAAAATTACTAACCAAGGTATTAAGTCCTGTCATCTCTATCCAACCCTGTCCACTCACTCACCATATGGATTTGGAATGCAACTGAAGGTTATTCAATAGAATTTTGATTCCATTTGTTTCTACAACAAATAGGGATGAACAACAAAAATCTGGATTAATATGATCATCTTTGTTCACAGTTGACCACTGTCTTAAATGTCTCCATGTTAATAATGATTGAAAAGTGTCCGCCCCTCTCTATTTTTTAACTAAAGATTTCTAAGAATAGTAAATGAACCATATTCCACTAAACCTCTATGCACAATTAGAAAAGTTGAGCCTCTTTCCTTAATGTTGGTGTTGTGTCTTTAAGTCTTCCAACTTACAATCACTTACAAAGTGAACACTATCACAGGCTTTTCTGTGGCTGAGAGTGTGTGACTCTCCAAAGTGTTCACTTTAAGGTGATTGTAAGTGTTGTGTTGTGTTTGACCTCAGACTCTGACTCTGGAGATCACATTCCCTGCTTGGCCATGGAAAAGTTGCTTCCAGTGTGTTTCCATGGCCAAGCAGGGAATGGGCCCCTGATCTCCAGAGTCAGAGTCTGAGGTCAAAACACAACACAACACTGGTTCTCTTTAAATTATGGCTTCCCAAAGTCAACATCCTGATCGATTTCAACACCAAATGTACCACATGTATCTTCAATCCACTATTTAACCCAACCTTTTTTTGACCAGGGGCCACTTGACCAGGGACCACTCTCCAACATTATGACCAAAAGGGTTATGAATGCTAGCCCTCTATTCTGCCTTGGTTAGACCACATCTGAAATACTGTGTCCAATTCTGGACACCACAATTGAAGGGAGATGTTGACAAGCTGGAATTTGTCCAGAGGAGGGTGACTCAAATGATCAAGGGTCTGGAGAACAAGCCCTATGAGGAGCAGCTTGGAGAGCTGGGCATGTTTAGCCTGAAGAACAGAAGGCTGAGAAGAGGCATGATAATGTATAAGTATGTGAGAGGAAGTCATAGGGAGTAGGGAGCAAGCTTGTTTTCTGCTGCCCTGGAGACTAGGACATGGAACAATGGCTTCAAACTACAAGAAAGGAGATTCCATCTGAACTTCCTGACTGTGAGAGCTGTTCAGCAGTGGAACTCTCTGCCCTGGAGTGTGGTGGAGGCTCCTTCTTTGAAAGCTTTTAAACAGAGGCTGAATGGCCATCTGTTGGGGGTGCTTTAAATGTTATTTTCCTGCTTCTTGGCAGGGGGTTGGACTGGATAGCCGATAAGGTCTCTTCCAACTCTATGATTCTATGAACGAGTTTTTGTCAACTTTAGATTTGGTTTGGTCATTTGGGGTGCTGATTCAAAAAAGTGCATTGGATTAACCACATCAGCTCTAGTTTCTGATACAGAACATATACCATTGAATAGTCGCCAACCGCTTACCCACAGAAAACCATATGTAATAATCTAGAGCTGATGTGGTAGTAGTAATCTTTCATGGGTAGCGAGCCTCAGCCTCACCCACCTTCCGACATACCCATTGCCTTGGCACTATTAGAGGGTTTTGCGAAACCAGTTTCTCTCACTGTCGCGTGGTTTCGAGGCAACGGTGTAGTAATGGTGAGGCCGTAGACCATATTTTTGTTCTTGTGGACCACTGGTGGTCCACGGACCACAGGTTAGGAACCACTGCATTAGTTGCTGTAATTTAGGAAGGTACCTATTACGGAATACAGTACACCACATCACCTACTCTTAATCAAGAGTTAAAAATAGAACCTGCTAATAGTTGCTCTAGTCTTAGAGGGCCACGTTTTTTCTTAAGTACAGCCAGCACTCCGCATTTGCACAGAAGAAACTACAGTATTCCCTTTACTGTTACCTATGTTTCCTCTCCGTTGGCACCCCCTTGACGTGGGGGAGAGGCTTACGTACCCTAATGAAGTTGTGAACTATGTTGGCGGTGGCAAAATAGTCACCGGTAGGGCCTCCCATGCCAGACAGGTCACAACCGAAGGGTCTGACAAAGTGCACCAATGGGCAGGATGGGCTCTCTAGCCTTTTGGCAACCATCCTAAGAAAAGGAAAACTCTAAATTCAAACTCAGCTGTGTTGGGCAGGGCACGTCTCTAGGATGGAGGTCCACCGCCTCCCAAAGATACTACTCTATAGTGAATTCGCCATGGGTCAGTGCAAGAGAGGCGCCCCCAAAAAGAAATATAAGGACTCCCTGAAACAACGTCTCAGGCTCGGCCAGATTGATCAACAACAATGGTCCACCCTGGCCTCACATCGGGAGGCATGGAGACGCACTATCCACAATGCTGCGGCCTCTTTGAGAAGACTCACTAATCGGGTCTCAAAGAGAAACGACAACATAGAAAGAACCGCAACTTGGAAACAACATCACCCAAGAAGACTTTCTGCTGTGCTTTCTGCAACCGGACTTGCCTATCTCAGATTGGCCTTTTTAGTCATCAACACGCTTGTAAAAAGCGTGGGATGTGTCCTTCCTAAGAATCTTCGTTCGCGAAGTAATGCTAGAGAGGAGAGACCTATGTTTATTTTATTCAAATCTAAATCAAATGGGCAGAAAGTTTCTAATTGAAGCAAAAACTCTCAAGATTCCTTTATTTACACAAGAACAAAACTGGAGAGTGTTTGCTAGCCAAATCTGAATCATTATCTCTGTTCTGTCTTTTTCATCATAGCCTAGTAATTTGTGGCTAAAAGTCCAAATTAGATTACACAGATTAATCCAGTAAATTGCATAGTAACATTTGCACAATTCCTTAATTTCAGCCAAGACCTTACTCACAAACTCCCCCATTAATATATAATATGTTGAATGTAACTGAAGTGAATAAGCTGCTTCTCTGAAGGTCGGATTTGCCGGGGAGAATCCGCTGCATTATTCATTAATAGAAACTTCCTGCTGCAGCTGCTCTGAGTGCAATTCAATAGAATTGTCTGCTGGGGTTACACTGGGGTCAACTGACCAGCTGTTTGTGCCCTCTAGCTGAGCTAAAGGTATTTTTAAACACTCACTAGAAATAGATTTCCAATAAACTAATATTTTAAAAATATTCTTTTAAAACATTTTTAAAGTTTGCTCCTGGGTAAAGGGGGAGAAATCTCAGTGGCCTCCAACACAGCTATCTAAAATTGTCTTCAAGCTCAAGCACTAACATATTGGTTTACTACTATACTCACTCCAAGGTCACCGCTGAAAATAGCATCTCTATAGCCAGTTGTCTTCTCCTCGGCTGTAACATGTACAAGAGAAGTATCCCTAAGGCCCTCCAGATGTTGATAGATCCCAGCTCTCATCCAACATGGCCAATTATTATGAAAGGAGTCACAGTTCAATAACATCTAGAGGGCCCCAAGTTCCTTCCTAATTATTATAGATTTACAATTCAATGTGATATGATAACATGGCAAGCCATCCATCTGGATAAATGTGAAAAGATGGGCTTAGAATGACAGGAAAAAGTTGAGTAACAGCCAAAAAAAACCCCACCCCAAACAAACAGATGGAAATAATGTTAAATGATTTGATATATTTATGACATTTTCTACCAGTTCATTCAGACTTCAGAAAAGTGGTTGGACCAGAAGTGACAAGCCTATGTTAGCTGGGATGTCCTGAAATCCCCAGTTCAGAATTTTCAGACTTTGAAAGACAGAAAAAGTAAAGTTTAGGTAACAGACTTTGAAGATACTTGCTATTCTAAGGTAAAGTAAAGGTTTCCCCTGACATTAAGTCTAGTTGTGTCCGACTTTGGGGGGTGGTGCTCATCTCTATTTCAAAACCGAACAGCTGGCATTGTCCATAGACACCTCCAGGGTCATGAAGCCAGCATGACTGTATGGAGTGCCATTGCCTTCCCGCCGATACGGTACCTATTGATCTACTCACATTTGCATGTTTTCAAACTGATTGGTTGACAGAAGCTGGGGCTAACAGCAGGAGCTCACCCCGCTCCCCAGATTCAAACCGCCAACCTTTTGGTCAACAAGTTCAGCAGCTCGGCGATTTAACTGCTGCACCACCAGGGGGACCCTTGCTATTCTAAACGACTCATAAAAATAAGATGATGTGTCCATTATTGACATTTTTCTGCAGACTGGACGAATCAATGGAAAATATTAAAATTTAGACCACAGGAGATTCTAATTTTGCTCAGACAATTAAGAGTACAAATTGATCATCCTCTTACCTCATTCCCATCACACATTCATAAAGAAATGTAATTCCTTCTTGCTGATGCGGACGAAGACGATTCACAAGGTAAGGGTCCACAACAACATCCACAACAGGCAAACCGTGCTTATTGAACATCCTCTGGTGTTGAGGAGATGGACGTGGCATAACAAAGGCATCTTAAAATTTCAAACATGGGCATTACAAAATACAGATCTATTGTTTATTAATTAAAAGCTACTAGCTTTCTATGAGATAAAGTAAAACTAAAAGAAGTGTGCTAAATCCCAACAGATAGTTTCCAACTTATATTCTTGATTTTGGAAAGTAAATGATATTTTTAACAATGCACAATAAACATCTTCAGGGGTATTTGTCTTAACTGACAGTAGAAGGATATCTGAATACTCTATCCAACATGATCCAAGAATATGGGAATAAGTCCAGTAATGATAAAGGGGCTGTTGTTCCAAAATCTATGGTGCTGACCAAATCATTTTCCTAACTAATAAATACCAAGCATAGCAGCACATCATTGTTTGAAATCCTGGGTACGGTTCCATAAAACTACAAACTTTTATATCTGATTCCATATTTTAGGAATCAAAATTCTATTTTAAGAGAATTAAGGGGAATTCAAAGACTATATATGCACACAGAGCTCGTGGGCTGCAAAGCCAACAAAAGAACTATACCCACGGAGGGTTCAAAGTAATAAATCACAATTTCAATGGTTGATTTAAATGATATTGTATTAATTTCTCATATCAAAGTCACAGAAAGACTTGTCTATTAAGGAAGGGTAAGGACCTAAATGAAATCCACGCAGGGGTTAATGCAATAATTCACTCAGTATCCCTCGCAGGGTTAATTCAATATGGATATAACAGCTTGATCGCATATCATGAAATTATACAATATAAACAGTCCCTGTGTAGGGAAATTATAAGTGTCGGACGCTGAGGAGTAATTAGTCCCCTCTAGACAGATGGTTCCGGCCGACGGAGTCGCCATGCGTTATTGAAAGGCCCAGAAGTCCGTTTCACCGGTAATAACCCATGATCGGCTATTACGCCTGGGTTATACATCATTGATACTGCTTTTTGATTATGGACGCATATTGATTTGCCTTGACAAAACTGGATTACCGGTGAAACGGACTTCTGGGCCTTTCAATAACGCATGGCGACTCCGTCGGCCGGAACCATCTGTCTAGAGGGGACTAATTACTCCTCAGCGTCCGACACTTATAATTTCCCCCACAGGGACTGTTTATATTGTATAATTTCATGATATGCGATCAAGCTGTTATATCCATATTGAATTAACCCTGCGAGGGATACTGAGTGAATTATTGCATTAACCCTCATGTGGGATTTCATTTAGGTCCTTACCCTTCCTTAATAGACAAGTCTTTCTGTGACTTTGATATGAGAAATTAATACAATATCATTTAAATCAACCATTGAAATTGTGATTTATTACTTTGAACCCTCCGTGGGTATAGTTCTTTTGTTGAATTCAAAGACTATCCATAAGTTTCAACCCTCCACAAAACAAAATGGGTTCATAATGTGGCCTTAGTAATGATAATACACTTTATTTAGTAAAGCAACTTCCCGCGAGCCATGGATGAATATAAGAGCTACTCTCCCTCCATTCGTGCCCCTGCTGTAAACAAAATAAAACCCTGTTCATTTAATCAGACAGGAACATTTTTCAGTGAACTTACTAATTGTCTCTTGCTTGCTATTTGTTTTTTCAACTCCTATTGACTTTCTCATAGAGATCACATGTAACTGTGATCAATGAATAGTATTCAAGCAGATATATACTGAATAGGGTCAGAACAAATGTTTGTTCTGACCAAAGATATGTAAGTATCTTTGGTACTTGATCAGTTTCTTCAGAAGAGGGTACTATGGAAGTAAGAATTAGAAATATATGCAGATTAACGCAGAAAAACAATGAAAATCCTCACCTGGTGCACTCGGATCATGACGTGGTTTACAGTTCTGGGAACCTGGAAGTGAATTTCCTTTACTGTTGGCTTTGCTGACATTTCTGAATGGGTTACTGAAAGGCTTCAAAGGAGCTTGTGGTAAAGACCAAGCATGCTCTGTACTTCCTTCACCAAACTGAAAACACCTGCCACTTCTGAAGTCCTCTTCCAGAATTATTCCCATCACTTCAATTTCTTTGCCTCCAATAAACAGAGTTTGACCTTCACCAAGATCTTCCAAGTCTTTAACTTTGTATCCACTGCCTAGAAGAGATCAAAAATGTTAAACTTAAATAAAATAAAAATATGACATAGACAACAATAAACCTGTTAAATGTTAACATATAAAAAGAATGGCACCCCAGACCTGAGGTTTATGGACACATCTTTCAAAATATGAATTATCACTCATGTGGCCTCCTGATGGTTTTGAACTGTTTGCATCAACATTGGCAGGCAAGGGCTGATGGGATTTGCAGTACAAACAATATCTGGATGGTTGCATGAGTCCCACCTGTGCTCTGAATTAAAATTTAAAAAATGTCTTCTGTATCATGATGGAAGAGTGCATACTTTCATACAGAAACCCCCAAGTTCAATCCTTCCATCTCCAGAAAGGGCTTGTAAAACCCCCAGCCTGAAACTCTGAAGAGTTTCTGTCAGTCGGTATCAGCATTACATTCCCATCCAACTGTTCTAATTTGGCAGAGACGCTACAGGGAGTGATGGGAGTTGCAGTTGCAGCATATCTGGAGATCGTCACATTGGGAAAGCTCACTTAGGATGATGTTGAATAAATATTGGAAGCCCTCCTGCCCTGATGGGCTGCATCTTGTTATCCAATGCTCCCACGTGTTTATAGTGCACTCCAACAAAAATTCACGAAATTCAGCAACTGATTCAGTCTGAAGTACTGCAATGGATTTAATACACTCAACTTTATATCACCAGGCTAATTTCCATCTGCTTCTCTGCCAAAGACACTTCTCAAAGGCTTGATTAAACAAGTTAATAAATAATTCTTGAAAACTATCTGTCTACTTTGCCAGTTGCTTAGACAACACAATACAGCAAACTGTTGGTCTTTGATTCATGTATGACTAGAGTCTTGTGTTTGTTTGCAGTTACAATGATTGGGAAAACAATAAAGACTCCTCCAGGAGGGAACACAACATAATTTATGCCACAACCATAATAAATGTGTTAGGTTTAAATCCAATTGATACTCTGAAAGTAGCTCTACTGAATCAATAGCAATCACATAAATGTTGATTTACCTCTCAGCAATTGATTCATATATCTATTCCAGATGGCCCCAAAACTGATTTAATAGCTTTAGTGTTTAAAGGTCCTCAATTCTTTGGTGGTTTTTTTGCAACTAACATGGCTATCCTCTGGAAGTTGTTACTGTGAATGGTAACAGTGCTTACTTTACATATATTTATTTACTTTGCTTTGCTTACTTTACATACACATTTAAGTCACAAAGTTTAATGAGCTGCCTTTTTTTGCATACAGCTGTCATCTAATCCAATTTTTCATACATATCTATGATGTATCTTTATTTTATTCAAACACATAATCAGTGTCAACAGTGACATTCTCATTGGCATTACCTCTTCCAATGTCCTTGCCTTCCAGGTCCTTCAAGGTCACTGACTTGCCCTTCGCAATAAGAACAGCATCACCTTCCCACTTCTTATGTTTTTTCTTTGAAGCCTTGCACCACACAACACTGAAATATTTTGCAAGGCAACTCTGCTCTTCTTGGAGCCCTGGGACTTCTGTCGTCACTGGAGTTGTGGAAGCAAAGATGAGACATACAAAACAGAAGAGCCAGACTTTCAGTGGGTCCTTCAATGAATCATGACTCCATAACTTCAAGTAAAAATGAGAGCAAGAGGAACGCTAAGCCAACTTTCATGTCTCAGTAGCTCCAAAAACATTCCCATTTTGGATGGAAGCTTCTAGCATCCTCAGCCTGTAATAGAATCGTACTAAATCAACTCTTCTCTTCTCCCTCGACCTCAGAACTGATAGAAATTTAAAGTTTTAGAATATTGCTTCTAAAATCTCCATCCAGCTTTGCTTCTACTTCAAATGGGCTATTTGTTTGATGTCTGCAGCAGTTTACAGCACCTTCGGGTTTGTATACTTTCTATGGTGAAACCATAAATAAAGTTAGATCTATCCAGAAGGCAAGGGTTAACCACTCTACAGTTGGCCCTCCACATTCATGGGGGTTAGGGGAAAAGAACTCTCATGAAAATGGGGAAAATTGTGAATTGAGAAAAGTATCTTTTACCCAAGAGGATACCTTTATATGAAAATTTAGATCCTCCTAGGTAACTTTAAAAGTTGGGCAGTCTAGAAGTTCCTAGAGATAATATATTAATCAAATCTGTGAATAACCAAATCTGCAAAGGTGGAGGGCCAAATGAATATCATATAATCGTGAAGAAGGGATTCTAATCCTGTTTTCTGGCATCATAGGCCCTATCGACATTGCTGTTATAATGCAGATTGAACTGCCTTATATGGTCAGTGTACAGTCCTACATGAGCCCCCGGTAGCGCAGCGGGTTAAACTGCTGAGCTGTTGAACTTGCTGACCAAAAGTCCCAGCTTCTTCCAACCTAGCAGTTCAAAAACATGCAAATGTGAGTAGATCAATAGGTTCTGCATCAGCAAGAAGGTAATGGCACTCCATGTAGTCATGCTGGCCACATGATCTTGGAGGCATCTACAGACAACTCTGGTACTTCAGCTTAAAAATTGAGGTGAGAACCACCCCCCAGTCAGACACAACTAGACTTAATGTCAAGGGGAAACCTTTACCTTTACCTTACAGTCCTATAATCCAGTTTAGTGCAGTTAAACTGCATTATGTGAGTCTACACTGATCATATATTGCAGTTCAATCTGCATCATAAAAGCAATGCATATGAGACCACAGTTCAGCACTAAAACCACTCACCATGCTGGCTATCCAAATTGCTCATTTTTAGGAGGCGTGATTTTAATAACGTATGTTTATTTTACTTTTGAATTAACATGTAAAGTAGTCTATGTTAAAGATAGAAAAAACTAAAATAACAATAAATAATGAATCAGAATTGTAGATTTCCGAATCTGTTTTGTTTAAACCTAATGTGAGCTTTAATGTAATCTCCCTTAAAATACTGAAGCCTTGGCTTTGTTCACAGCAGATTATATTAGGAAAGATTCCCAAACGAATTGTTGAAGTCCACACAAATATTAAGGAAGTTTAATATTATGAATACTTAAAATGTAATATTTATGAATGCTTAATATTTAATCTTCATACATTCTTGGCAATCTACTTCAGTTCAACTTCTTTGCCTGATTGGTTTCATCTTTGGTTGCCTGGGGCATTCACTGACTATCTTGCATAATATTAATTCACAACAAGCAGTGATTTTCCCCTCAATCCTTTTCTGTTATTTTTGCCCCTTTTTCTGAAACATCATCCATTACCAAAAAAAAACCCTACACATATTTCCTGCAGCAGATCAGAAACATAGTATATTCCAGTACTCTCTGTCTCTATGATTTAAGCATAATTGCCTGTTTAAAATGTGTGGGATTACTTTAAAGAAGAAGTCAGAAAGATTATTCATATTTTTGAGCATTTTTATGTGTTACGCAGGAGTGATTACTTGCAGACAAGCCAAAGACATTCTGGAACAAGAAGTCTTAATCTTTTCAAACCACCTTACATAAACCCAATTTACATAAATGCAATCCATTCAATAATTCAAGTAGGGAAATAATAAGAGACCAAATATAGATGGAATTGTGGAGAGGTACTCATGTGTATCGAAAAATTTATGCTCTGTCCCTGTAGAGTCTCTTCTTTGCATTCTGGGATCTCACTTTGGTTCAGGGTAAAAACCAAATTTCCAGAACACTGTAATCTTAATTCCAGATGCGCACACACACTCTTTGAAAATAGATTTTGAAATATGGTGCTTATTTCGTAATTTTGCATTGAAGTACTAAGGAAATACCTCAGATACTGCCAGTCATAATGGATTAAGTATTTCATTTCAACTGCAAAACACTTTTAATTCTCTATGGGATGGAGAATGAAATTTGTGCACTGTATCTCTATATTCGATATTTCATTTTCTTAGTTACTCTCTTATGTATGCTGTGATGTTTCAGCTAATTATTATGGTCTGAATAAATTTAGTAATAGATTTAATCTCTAGAGCAGGCATGGGCAAACTTCGGCTCTCCAGGTGTTTTGGACTTCAGCTCCCACAATTGTGGGAGTTGAAGTCCAAAACACCTAGAGGACCAACATTTGCCCATGCCTGCTCTACACCTTCATCAAACTGCTCTAATTGTGCAGTGTGAATATATCCATGGATTTCTGATTTGCAATTATTTAACAGTAGCAGCTACAAAATTACCTCTTCTTCACCTTCTATAAATTGTACTACCAAAAGGTGGAAAACTTCAGGTGACCAGGAATTGACTTTTATGTAGAAGGACCTTGAGCTCTGTTTAGATATTCAAGACATGCTAAAAGATGTTTTGTTCTTCTCGTGCTAACGCATGATAATGCTATAAGAAGCACACGATATACAGAACTAGCCTTTTGTCTAATGGGATCCAAAGGTAGAACTGAGCCCTCAAAACAATTCTGCCCTGACTATCCCAACCCAGTAATCAAACTAAGTCCTCACAATTCGCTATAGGACCCTGGTGTCCTATAGCTAGTTGTGTGGCCATAGAACACCAGGTGTGAAGATGTCCATGCCAATGCCAGTAGTAGATGGGCTTCCAAAGTTTATGCAGTCCCTTCTTCACATTTGTGGATTGAACTTTTGCAGGTCTATGTGCAAACTTGATTAGTAGTAATCTCTAAACTCTCATGATGACTCTATAGTCAACATCTGCTGAAAGCTGACTATGACAGTTGAAGAGATTTGAAACTGCATTAATTTTACTGTGTTGATTGGGTATGGGAAAACTTTGGCCCTCCAGATGTTTTACACTTTAACTCCCACAACTCCTAACAGCTGCTAGGCTGTTAGGAGTCGTGGGAGTCAAAGTCCAAAACACCTAGACTCTAGGTCCTAGAGGGACAAAACCTGTGCATGCCTGGACAAAGTAAAATACAGACAATAAATTTCAAACCCATTAGCAGTTTGGGTTATTCCCTGATATTTAGGGACTTTTTTTTCTTACTGTAAATAAAATTTCCTTAAAAACATTCCCTCTTTCCCCCACTGGCCCCGCCCTCTAACTTCTCCAGGAAGAGCAGCAGGAGGGAGGCAGGGCAGGGAGGGCACTATTTCTTCCTTCCAAATGTCAAAAATGCTCCACACACCACACACACAGTCCAGTGCCCACCCCTACTATTTCACTTCATCTTCAACTGGCAGCAATGTGGGCAAATTCCCCTCCCCATCATTTTTGGCAATGGCATGGTTTGTCCGTATATCCTTTATTACGACATGGATTAAATGCATCAGGGTTACTTAAGATACCACTATTTCTGAGTTGTTTTCTCCTCCATCTGCAGAAGAGTACTGAGATTAAAGATCAGGCTTAAGATACTACTACTTCAGAGATGTTTTCTCCTCCATCTGCAGAAGAGTATTGAGGTTAAAGTTTGGGCTTAAGATACCACTAATTCTGTGATGTTTTCCTCTCCACTTGCAGAAGGGTATTGAGGTTAAAGATTGGGTTCAAGATACCACTAATTTTCAGATGTTTTCACCTCCATCTGCAGAAGAGAACTGGGGTTAAAGACTGGTCTTAAGATACACTAGCATGTTCTCCGTGGGCCATGCGAGGAACGCCATGTGGGCCAAAAAGCAGGTGACCAAACTGTTCCTTTCATTTCGCTACAATTTTCATACTGGATAGTTTACAGTTTCGTGCCTTCCGAATGAAATAAACAGCACGAAAACACCAATAAAACAGATGAAACGGTTGCTGGAACTGTCGCCAAAAAAATGGAACTTTCTTCCACCTTTGGTGGTTATGCCCCAAAGCGGAACAATTCTGGAAAATGGTAAATAAAGAACTGTGTAATTTTTTAAAAAAAACAATAGAAGGGAGGCCAGAGACACTCCTACTGGGGATAACAGACCTAAGCTTGAATGCCAATGACAAACATATTTACTTAATACTAACCACAGCAGCCAAAATGTTATATGCTCAACATTGGAAATCTCCGAAAGCCCCAACAATCGAGGAATGGTTGGGTAAGACGCTAGAGACGATCCAGATGGAGTGGCTTACTGAAGCGTTGAAACCAAATGAAAGTCGCCCGACAACAGAGATGGACTGGTCAAAAGTCAAAATCTATTTCAGCACCGAGCACAAAATAGACCTAATATTGAACTGGAATTTTTAAGAAGCTTAATTGGGACTGATGTAACTACCAGATGAAATGTTATAACACTATAGTATGAACAAAGATGATTTATAGATATTTTGCTTTATATACCCTTTTTTAGGCACGGTTCAGACATAATGTGAAACGAAATGAAGAATGAAAAATAAGCCACGAGTCGCATAACACACTAAGAACATACCCTCTCCTCCCCCATGTCCCTGTCTGGAGCACCCCCCCTTCAGTGACCCTTTGTGTTCCCTACCCTTTCCCCAATTCCCCCCCCCGCCCTTCCCCTGCAACCCCCCCCTACCCATTTTGTATGGTTATGTGTTGTTATGTAATGTATTCTATGTCACTTTTTTTAAAATCTCTGAAAACCCTAATAAAGACCATTTATAAAAAAGACAACAGATGAAACGGTTACCAGGCACATGACTCTTGATGGATATCCTTTGGCTTTTTGAGGGACAGGAGGTGGGACAAGTACTTCTAGGGACTCCATGACTCCACAACACCAGCTCCACCAGATACAAGTTGGCACCACTTCTATGGATACCTTACACTCCATATTATTGTGCAAAGTCAGATTGATCAGAGGAACACCGTTTTTCAACAGAAGTCATGGGGTGATATAACAGTGCTTCAAGAGCAGGTTTGGCAAAGTATATTTTGTTCCTAAACTCCTTCCTCTTCAGGAAAGCTTTGGCTGACTGATGTTAAGATTAGATAGGCATTAACTCTGCAGCTGCTGTTTCTATAGATTGGCTTTGTTGTATTAACAACATTTAATGTATTCCAGTTTTTGAAGATGCAACATAGTTATTAAGAGCCAACAGGGTGCAGTAGTTTGAGTGTTGGTTTAACACTCTGGAAAACAGGATTCAAATGCCTGTGTAAGTATATTTTAACTTTATGGCTATGAGACGTGTAGTTTATCTTTATTTCATACTGTGTAAGCTGGTTTGAGTCCAATGCTAGAAGAAAGGCAATGTATAAATAACATAAAATAGGAAATTTTTACCTTTTAACTCATTATTAGAATCAGCGTAGTTTAGAACATTAACATCGGGATCATGGCTCTGGAAATTATAGAGTTCAAATCCTAATTCAGCCATGGAAACTTACTGAGTGACCTTGGGCAAGTCACACATTCTCAGCCTCAGAGGACGGCAAAGGCAGTTAGAAGTGCTAGACAAGTGCAAGCTAGTAGCATTACGAAGTGACAGATCATTAAGCATGTCATACTAAAAAGGCAAATCTGAACAAATCTGGCCACGAAAACTCTGTGATAGGATGGCCGTAAATCAGAAATTACTTCAGGGTACATACCAAGAATACAGATATTATAATTTAGTGTCACCTGCCAAGAATTGAGAACAGGCAAAGTGCAAATATTTTAAGCAAATTAATGTCTGCTTTGTGAAAGGTTTTGAGAATGTCTAGGAGGATGAGATGCAAATTTCACTGCCGCAAGACTTTGCCTCTGCCTTCTAAATATTTAAATCATTGGCCTGTCAGGAAGCAGGGAAAATTAAGCACCCTTAAACTGTTTAAAAGCTTTATTAAAGCCAATTTCTTTCAAGGTGGAAAGAGCTCAAAAAAGAAAACAGAAAATGCAGGTGGGAGAAAAATAATGCAAGCAATGCTCCCTAAGTGAAGGTAAGAGGGATAAAGAATGAAAGGGCTAAACCAAACAGGATTACCTGCAGGTAATCTTCTCTTTCCTGGGCTCTTATTTTACATGGCAATAGCCTTTTGCACATATCAGACATTGCAGAAGTATTATCTAGAAGGAAGGCCTCTCTGAACAGATGCCAGATTCAAGAGACTGAGCAGGAAACTGGTCCAACTGGAAGTGCTAGGCAAGTATAAGCTAGCAGCATTACAAAGTGATAGGCAGATCATTAAGAGGTTCATATTTAAAAGACACCAACTTTCAACAAGCTAGGGGGATTATGAGCCCAGTCCCATCATCTCATTTATAATTATGTCTCCATTACATTTTTCATATCATTCACCATCCAAAGCACTCGGAGAAGAATGCACAACTTCCCACATCCATTATTCCTACATAGCAAGTCTGTGATGGAAGCTTAGGCATCAAGCTAATAGGTAGTGACTGACGCAGGTAAGTACAGAATCTGAACTCGGCCTCAACAATATGTCCAACACACATTCACTCAATTCCACTTCCATTGCATTGCTGAACAAAAGGGAGAGTTATGGCATTCAGGCTACAGTGGGAGGAGTTGGAAAAAGACACCTGGGCTGATAAAGAGGGTAGAGCAGTGTTTTTCAAACTTTTTTGAGCCACGGCACATTTTTTACATTTACAAAATCCTGGGGCACACCACCAACCAAAATGACACAAAATGACACTATAACACAGTAATACATATAATTAATATGTTTTTAAATGTATTTATACACTCAGTGTGAAACCTGGGCCTGTTTCGATGAACACAACATAGATATCCTGGCAGGAATGGCAGGAAGACACACACAACAGCTCAACAGCTGGGAGTTATAGTTCACCCGCAATCAAAGAGCATTCTGAACTCCACCAATGATGGAATGGAATCAAATTTCCCACACATAACTACCATAACCAAGAGAAAATACTATAAGATTTTGGTGGGCCTTGACCTTGAGTTTTGGAGTTGTAGTTCACCTATATCCAGAGAGCACTGTGGAGGGGAGGAAGATGTAGGGCGAGTCTACACAGTAGTGCCCGCACGGGTCACGTCTTCCTCCCTCCCCCTTCCCACAGAAGCGGCAGCGTGAGCAAAGCGAGCAGAGTGAGGCTGGGAAGAAGGGAGCCCGAGTGGAGAAGAAAAAGTGTTCGTCAGGAGGGGGAAGAAAGGGTATTGGATGTTCCAATTTCCCACGGCACACCTGATGATTACTCACGGCACACTGGTTGGGAAACACTGGGGTAGAGCAACTGTCCTATGAGCAGGAAAAAAATTGGTTTTTTTTAACCCCTTCTGCTTCATCCAATAAAACAGCAAGAGAAATGCCCCAAATGTTTCATCTAATGAAGCAGAACAGGCAAACATACTTCTTTGAAACATCATAGGTTTAGACTGCCTCAAGATGCAGCAGATGTGGGTCTGTCAAAATTCAGATACTGAAAACAGATTGGGGTTCACAACCCTAATAGCTACACACACAAAAGAAGACCCCATTGCAGTTGGATAGTCTGTGATCAAGGAAGTCTCAACCCTGAGTTCAAAAGACCTTGGCAGGACTCTTGATGAAAAGGTGATTTGGAGGTCTCTCATTTATAGGATCAGTAGCAATCAAAGCAGATTTGACAACAGTTAACAAGAAACACACTGAAAGAATACATAAAAGCAGTCCTGGAAAAACTGTATGCTGTCTTCATTTTATTTTAATACACTAAAGGAAAATGTCAGATGTACTAATTTATTCTTAGCTTCTTACTGCTTTCAGAAACATTGTGTTATGAATCATCATAAACATATAGTCCCTCTGTTTAGCTCATTACAAAAATACTCCACCCCAAATTCTCCTACATGGTTTTCTTGCCAGGATTATACTGAATTTGAGAACAATATGATTTATAAAAGAAGAAAACAGGATACGCTTTTCTCCTCTCCATTTTGCGTATGTTTATTGACCAACAAGCAAATGAATTTTTCAAAATGGGCAGATAAGCATCGCTCCAGAAAAAAGGAAACAAAGAATAAAATCAGCATATTTTACAACAGCTGCATAAATTATCAATTGCTTTTATTAACAGTAATATGATCACAGGATTTCAAAAGATTTAAAGTTTCAGATCTGCTTCTATTTCAAGTCAGAAAACCTGGGAAGACCCATGAAAGATGGCTTTGTGGGTTTTTTTTGTAAATGTGCATGAAAAATAAAATGGAAAAAAAACATGCACTCTTCCCTCGTCCCAAGGCTGAGTTTTAATCCATCCAAATAAACATGGCAAATAATATTTTCTAAATCAAAAAGAATTAGGCAATAACCCTGTTTTATACTCAGTCTTCAAAGACTGTTGAATTCAGGAAGATCACGACGTAGTCGTATCGCCTTTAATTTTTCTACTTTAATTTTTGCTCTCAAGAGCTCCTCTTCCAGCTGTTGTCTTCTTTTCAAGCCATCCCTTTTTTCCTGGATGTAAAGCCCAATTTTCCTCTGGTTTTCCAAAATTATGTGATGTTCTTCTTTTAGCATCTGCAACATCTGGGGATCATACCCTCCACACGCCGGCCTAAATCGTTCCCCGCTTTCAAGCCTGAAAAATTCATCTCGTCTAGGAATAGGGGATGGAGATAACATCCTTATATCCACAGAAGACAGGGAAGTTGATGGAGATTGCTCCATGATATGGACCAAATGTTGTTGTTCTCTTTGCTCTAAGCCCTCCTGGTTTTGTAACTCTACAATCAAAGAAGGAGGTGGCTTGACATCCTCTTCTTCTTCCTCTTGATCCAACTCCAGTGTGATAGCAGCAGGATGGTGTTCCAAGATAGGCTGCGGTGAACTCGTCGTAGCAATGGTTCCTTTTTCCCCAGTAGCACTAAAACAGAAAGATAATCATTTAGTACTTGGTAGAAAAAAGGAAATGTTCTCCGACACAATGAACCAACTTCTAAGGATTTATCTACACTGTAGAATTAATGCAGTTTGACAACACCTTAATGGCCATGGCCCCCTGGATTTGGAATTCCCTCCCAAAAGAGATTAGATTAGGCCCCACCCTTCAGTACTTCTAACCTGAAAACATGGATGTTCAAACAGGCTTTAGACCTCGAGTAGGCTGAATGGGTCCATATTGACACTTGGCACTTTGTGAATTGATGGCAGCTAGTTTTATCTCTTTTATTGCAGCTTGGGAGTAATCCTGGATTCATCGCTGAGCCTGGAACCCCAGGTCTCGGCGGTGGCCAGGGGAGCTTTTGCACAGTTAAGACTCATGCGCCAGATGCGCCCAGACCTTGGGAAGTCTGATCTGGCTACGGTCGTTCACGCTCTCGTCACATCCCGAATAGATTACTGCAACGCACTCTACGTGGGGCTGCCTTTGAAGACAGTTCGGAAATTACAACTAGTCCAACGGGCGGCGGCCAGACTACTAACTGGAGCTACATACAGGAAGCATACCACCCCCCTACTGTGTCAGCTGCACTGGCTGCCTGTCCACTTCCGAGCTCAATTCAAAGTGCTGGTTTTGACCTTTAAAGCTCTATATGGTTCTGGCCCAGCTTACTTGTCCGAATGCATATGCCACTACGTCCCACCTTGTACTTTAAGATCATCGGGGGACGCCCTGCTCTCGCTCCCGCCAGCTTCTCAAATGCGGCTGGTGGGGACGAGGGAGAGGGCCTTCTCGGTGGTGGCTCCCCGTCTGTGGAATGAGCTTCTTAGCGACATACGATCAATTCCATCCCTCCTGACATTCAGGAAAAAAGTAAAAGCCTGGCTATGGGACCAGGCGTTTGCACATTAGCATAAGGCAGCATTTTAGATTGGATTTTAATGGAAACTGATGAACAGGGCTCAATGCTTTTTATGGACGGAACACTGTTTTTAACATAAATGAATGCGTAGGATATGTAAATGTAATTGTATTTTAATGTATTTTATTGTTGAATGTTGGGGGTTTTATACTGTATTTTACTGTGTGGGCATCGAATTGTGCCTTTTTGGAAGCCGCTCTGAGTCCGTCCGTCTCCCCCCCCCCCCCATATGTGTTGACAGGGGTTATTGTTATAATTTCATGTGACTTGTTTTATACTTAAATACCATTTTTACCTGTTGTATGTTAAATATGCACTCTGGAGTGCCTTTGTAAGCCGCCACAAGTACCTTCAGGGAGATGGTGGCAGGATATAAAGTTTATTATTACTTATTATTATTATCAATCCTATGGAATCATGGTAGCTCCAGTTTTACAAGGTCTTTAGCATTCTCTAATAGTGCTGATGCATGATCAAACTACAACTCCTATAAAGTTCTATATGGTTCTGGCCCAGCTTACTTGTCCAAACGCATCCACCCCTACGTCCCACCGGGGAGGCCCTGCTCTTGCTCCCATCAACAGTACAAATACGTCTGGCGGGGACGAGAGACAGGGCCTTCTCGGCTGTGGCCCCCCACCTATGGAACACACTTCCAAATGAGGTAAGATCCGCTCCCTTCCTCCTGGCTTTTAGGGAAAAAATAAAATCATGGTTCTAGGACCAGGCCTTCGGACAGTAGATGTATGTAGCAGTTTAGAGGGACATTGACTGGAATGGTGATTCGACTGATGAGACTGTTTTATTGATATAATGCTTGCTAATGTATTGTTTTAATTATGATTTATGTTTTATTGTGGTTTTACTATCATAATTGTATTGGCATTGTATCGGTGCCCAATGTAAGGCATTAACCAAACCATCTCCCCACTGCTCTAAATAAATAAATAAATAAATAAATAAATAAATAAATAAAGGAGAAAGAAAACTCTGACTAATCACTGCTAGCATTGTTCCAGTTGTCTAACATGATGTTCTTTTCTAGAGAACTGAATAATGTTTTGTCTTACGACATTTCTTTTCCTGCCTACATTCCACCTGTCCTCCACCGTCTTTATTCATGAGATGTACCCTGGACTGAATTATCAGTCAAAGCCTTAACATTTGACAGCCAAGGTATGCACATTTTTCCTGGCCTCAATTGACAAGACATTTTTTGTCGCTACTCAGAGGCCTTTGTTGCTTTCAATTGCCCCGATGCTTACGAAGGACATAGAACAGTGGTTCTCGACCTGTGGGTCCCCAGGTATTTTGGCCTACAACTCCCAGAAATCCCAGTCAATTTACCAGCTGTTAGGATTTCTGGGAGTTGAAGGCCAAAACATCTGGTGACCCACAGGGTGAGAACCACTGACATAGAAGAAGGTGAGATCAGTTGGATTCCTCTTATTTAATTAGATCAGTGGTTCTCAACCTGTTGGTCCAAAGATGTTTTGGCCTACAACTCCCAGAAATCCAAGCCAGTTTATCAGATGTTAGGATTTCTGGGAGTTGAAGCCAAAACATCTAGAGACCCACAGGTTGAGACCCACTGAATTAGATAGAGCGGACTGCATTCATGTGTATTCTAGCTCAGCATTGAAGAATAACTTTGCCCTTGGTCAAGTGAAGGGTGGAAATCACCAAATTAGGAGGCACATGGAAGTGGCTAAAATTTATCTCGTCTTTTCAGAAAGCACCCAAAGCATGATACAAAAGAATCCACTGATATAATTAAGTACTAGGAGAGAAATACAGGGACTATTTCTTCAACAAAAGAAGAAATAACAGTGTTCATCTCCTGAATCATCAGAAGGGTACCCAATGGCCTCACTTTACTTTGAGCGGATAACAAGTATTTGAGTTTTACCACTGTTTGAGAGATTAGCACAGAATAAGTCAAAGGACAAGGAAAATAATCAAGCAGTGGCTAGATACTCCCCCCTCGTTCTTCAATGGCATCCTCGGTTCTTGTTAGTCGTATAAACGGCGCTAATTATTTGCAAGGTTATTTGTATTCCTAATTAAAAGCTAAAGGTTGCTTTTCAGCTGGCTCAGGATCTTTTCTTAAAGCTCCATGTGTTTTACAAGCTGAATCTCTTCACCCAGAAATAAGCACTTTGGTGTTTAATGGTAACTGTGTATATGCACTTTGAAGCTGGTCTAAACTGTCTGAGGAATCACATAGGTTGAGTATCCCTGATCCAAAATGCTTGGGACTAGAAGTTTTTGAGTGTGGATTATTTATTTATCTGTATTAGTATATGCATGCATAATGAGGTATCTTGGACACAGGACCCAAGTCTAAGTCATTTATGTTTCATATACACTGCATATACGTAGCCTGGAGGTAAATTTATAAAATATTTAAAATAATTTTGTACATGAAGCAAATTATGTGTACTTTGAAACTTCGGGGGAGCAGACATGTCACTATCTCCACCACCCAAGCACAATTTTGGAGTGTTTTAGATTTCAGAATTCTGGATAAGGGAGGGTTAACCTCTGTTTCCCTATACAAACCTGTCCGACTCTTAGGATTCTCAAAAGAGGACTTTCTTTCATGACTTTCTCTGACCATCATTGGCCAGTCTAGTGAGGGCAAAGAAGAAAGCCTTTTCAAGGTCTGCTTCTAACCTCTTTTCTGCCAGCACACAAGGATCTACAACTCCCAGAAATCCTAGCCAGTTTACCAGCTGTTAGGGTTTCTGGGAGTTGAGGCCAAAACATCTGGGGACTCACAGGTAGAGAACCACTATTCTAAGGATCCTTATCTGGCAGTGTGGACTCATACTGCCAGAGTCCTAATGTCTCCATGGTGGACACCAGGTCCATGGCTGCTGTTGAAGGGGAGGCGGTGTCGGCGTGGGCATTGAGGTTCCCTAAACTTATTGTGTTGGGGGACTTCAATGTCCACGCCGACACCGCCTCCCCTTCAACAGCAACCATGGACCTGGTGTCCACCATGGAGACATTAGGACTCTCACTCTGTAAGACCGGTCCCACACATCAGGCCGGGCACACCCTGGATTTGATCTTCGCGGCCGGGATCCAAGTGACCCTAACCTCTATAGTAGAGGTTCCATGGTCGGATCACAGTGTCCTGGAAGTCCATCTTGAGGTGACCTCTCCTCCTGGTAAGGGTGCCGAACCCATTCTGGTTCGCCCGAAGAGACTTATGGAACCCACTAGGTTCCTGAATGTTCTGAGGGAATTGGAGCTCACCAGCGACTCAGTCGACAGGCAAGTGGAATGCTGGAACACCCGTCTCTCCACAGCCTTAGATGAGATCGCCCCCACACGCTCTCTCATCCCCCGTAGTAATCGCTCGCCTTGGTTTACCGAGGAGTTGCGGGTGATGAAACGGAGGAAGAGACAGTTAGAGGACGTGTGGCGGGGCCTCCGTGACGGAGCATCGAGATCGGCTTATAAACAATTCAAGGATGTTTATGAGCAAGCTATCAAGGAAGCCAAAAAGGTGCATTATTCTTCCTTGATAAAGTCAGCTAGTTCACGCCCAGCTCAACTTTTAAAAATAATTCGGTCATTGACTACAATTTCGACAGTCCCAAATGATAGGGGTTTGGCTCCCACAGCTGAGGCCTTTCAGAACCACTTTGCCGACAAGATCTCGATTCTCCGCCGGGATATCCCAGCCACTCTTGATACAATAGGTGAACTCGAGACTCCGCCGCCACTCGGCGGGCACACCTTCACCCGTTTCCAACTGCTGGAAGCAGCAGCTGTCGATAAGTTACTTGCTGCAGCTAGACCAACTACCTGCTCCCTTGATCCGTGCCCCTCCTGGCTTGTTAGATCTTGTCGGGAGGGGTTACGAGACCCCCTGGGAAAGATTATCAACAGCTCCCTTGAGCAAGGAGTGTTCCCAGGGGGTTTGAAAGAGGCAATGGTAAGACCGCTGCTGAAGAAGCCGAATTTAGACCCTTCAGCTCCCTCCAATTACCGACCTGTGTCAAATTTGCCTTTTTTAGGCAAGGTAATTGAGAGGGCAGCAGCGGATCAGCTGCAGCGGTTCTTAGAAGACACAGCTGGACTTGATCCCTTCCAGTCCGGCTTCCGTATTGGGCATGGGACGGAGACCGTGCTTGTCGCCATTACAGACCAACTTCGCCGCCAGCTGGACCAGGGTGGATCAGCTCTGCTTGTTTTGTTAGATCTAACAGCAGCGTTTGATACTGTAGACCATGCATTGTTAGCCCACCGTTTAGCCGTGACTGGGGTCAGGGGGACTGCCCTTAAGTGGGTAGCCTCCTTTCTCCAGGATCGGGGACAGCGTGTGGAGAGGGGGGAGGAGGTCTCCGGGAGGCTCCCATTAAGTTGTGGGGTTCCCCAGGGGGCCATCCTCTCGCCCTTATTATTTAACATCTACATGCGCCCCCTGGCCCAGCTGGCCCGCGACTTTGGTCTGGAGTGTTATCAGTACGCTGATGACACCCAGCTTCTGCTGAGAATGGACGGCAGGCCGGACACTGTACCCGATTGCTTCCATCTATGCCTTGAAGCCGTGACCGGATGGCTGCGGGCCAGCCGGCTGAAGGTGAACCCGTCGAAGACGGAGATCTTGTGGCCTGGTTGCCCTGGGCTGGATGAGTGCCGGTTGCCTACCCTGGATGGCGAGCAACTTAGCCCGTCATCCCTGGTTAAGAGAGCTTAGGTGTCCAATTGGACCCTTTGCTGACTATGGAGGCCCAGGTCTCCATGGTCAGCAAAACGTCGTTTTTCCATCTACGACAGACTAGGCGACTGGCCCCCTACCTGTCCAGGGACGACCTGGCCACGGTGATCCAAGCGACGGTCATCTCGAGGCTGGACTATTGTAACGCCCTCTACATTGGCCTTCCCCTGTCGACAATTCGGAAACTCAAGGTGGTGCAGAATGCCGCCGCTCGCTTACTGGTGGGAGCACCAGTGAGGGAGCACATCACTCCCATCCTTCGGCAACTGCACTGGCTTCCCATTGAGTACTGAGTTGCCTTCAAGGTGTTGGTTTTAACCTTTAAGGCCTTACACGGTCTAGGGCCTGTGTACCTAAGGGACCGCCTTACCCCGTATGTTCCCCCGAGATCACTGCGCTCGGAAGAGCAGAATTTGCTGGTTATTCCATTGTCCCGCTCCTACCATTTGTCCAGTACGAGACAGAGAGCTTTTTCTGCTGCGGCTCCTGTGCTCTGGAATTCCCTCCCTGACCACATTCGGGCGATCCCAGAACTTGTCCCTTTTTGAAGGGCATGTAAGACTGTTTTCTTCAGGCTGCCGTTTAGCTAAACCCGAATGTAATCTGTGTGCTTCACCTGAGTCAAAGAACTGTAATCCTGCCATTATTATGGTTATGTACTGTGTTTTTACTGCATGTTTTATCATATGTTTTTATTGTATGTTTTATGTGCTGTAATCCGCCCCGAGCCTGCAGGAAGGAGCGGAATATAAGATTGAATAATAAATAATAAATAAATAAATATAATCCAGGTTAAAGCAGAAAACCTGGGATCAGATTCTGGGATATTGGGTCTGTCTGGAAGGGCCCTTAATCAAACATGATTTTAGTGATTATTTGGATGCAAGGAGGATGTTATGGAGTTTGTGTGCTTTACTTTTAAATTTATTGTTACAATTTTAAGTGAGTTTTTATAAAAAAAATAATGATGTTTTAATGTGAAGAATGTGTAAATAATGTGAAGGGCCATTAGTTGGGATCCCTCCCCCCAGCATCAACTGCTGCTCTGGGACCAGAGCGAAGAGAGGGGCCCAGGAAGACAGTTGCATCTTGTCTCCTGTTATATACATACAATATTTATAATATTATAATGTATTTATTTATTTATTTACGGCATTTTACCCCGCTCTTCTCAACCCCCGAGGGGGGACTCAGAGCGGCTTCCAAAAGGACAATTTGATGCCTACATCACAATCGCAGTATAAAAACACAATATAAAACCCTCCAGCATTCGACACTAAAATACATTAAAATACAATTATATTCACACATCCTATGCATTCACCTATGTTAAAAACAGTGTTCCGTCCATAAAAGCATTGAGCTCTATTCACCAACTTTCCATTAAAACTACTAAAGTGCTGTCCTGTGCTACTATGCGAACGCCTGGTCCCACATCCAGGCTTTCACTTTTTTCCTAAATGTCAGGAGGGATGGAATTGATCGTATGTCGCTAGGGAGCGCATTCCACAGATGGGGAGCCACCACCGAGAAGGCCCTCTCCCTCGTCCCCACCAGCCGCACCTGGGGAGCCGGCGGGAGCAAGAGCAGGGCCTCCCCGGATGATCTTAAAGTACAAGGTGGGACGTAGCGGCATATGCGTTCGGACAAGTAAGCTGGGCCAGAACCGTATAGAGCTTTAAAGGTCAAAACCAGCACTTTGAATTGAGCCTGGAATTGGACAGGCAGCCAGTGGAGCCGACACAACAGGGGGTGGTATGCTCCCTGTATGTAGCTCCAGTTAGTAGTCTGGCTGCCGCCCGTTGGACTAGTTGTAATTTCTGAACTGTCTTCAAAGGCAGCCCCACGTAGAGAGCGTTGCAGTAATCTATTCGGGATGTGACCAGAGCGTGGACGACCGTAGCCAGATCAGACTTCCCAAGGTACGGGCGCAGCATACAACATAATAATAATATGATATAATAATTATATATTTTATATTATATGTAATATTACTAATAATATTACAGTACAATGGCATAGTACAATATAGTAATATATAATACTAGTAATATAGTATTACTAGTATTATATTACTGCGCTATGCTAGTAATATAATATATTGTATGTATATATATATATATATCTTGTAAGCTGCTCTGAGTCCCCTTCGGGGTGAGAAGGGCGGCATATAAATGTCGTAAATAAATAAATAAATAAATATGTTCTAGGAGGTTTGTAGCTTTCTCGTTTTTGTAAGCTGCTTTAAGTCCTTTGCTGGACAAAAGGCAACATATAAATAAAATAGAAAAATATTTCCTTAACACATTATTAGAACCAGCATAGTATGATAGTTTAAGTACTGAGCTATGACACAGAAGACTAGAGTTCAAATCCCTACTCAGTTCAAATCCCTACTCAGCCCTGGGAATTCACTGGGTGATTTATGGTCAAATCGCACTTTCTCAGCCACAGAGGAAGGCAAAGGCAATTCCCTCTAAGCAAAATTTGTAAAGAAAATCCATTATAGGTCACCATAAGTTGGAAACTATTTGAAGCCACACAATAACAAAATAAAACAGATTAAAACTCACAAAATATTGCTAGTCTGGCCTACTTCATCCCCATGAAACCACCATTTTAACCAGAACAATTGGCTCTCTAGGAAAAGTATCCTGAAGAAAAGCTTGCTATAAAAACCAGAAACTATAATGTTAAGGGATATAAGGATCTGTATGAGAAAGTTGGGACATCTGTACTGCATTGGTGAGAAAAGGCCACTATCACGGTGTGACTGATATTCAAAAGAATCACATGATCCAACAGCTGCAATATTTTTATCAAATGCTATTTGGCATGAGACATTTGGAGTATTAAGTTCTTTGCCTCCATACATGTTATGAAACCACTTCCACTAGTATTAATTTAACAAGGAAGTGAACACATTTAGCAAGTTCTTGGGAGGTATCAACATGATAATGGCACATACATTGGCTTAAACTTGTTTGATTAGTTAACTATATGTCAAGAATAAGTGTTCATATAAGTATAAAAGTGCCCTGAATCTACTGTCCAAATCAGGCATGGGGCTTACATTTAATTGGGCAAGGAGGATTCCTGAACATTCAAATCCAAAATCTACACTCTTCAGAAATTACTAGGATGCTTTTGCTAATTCCTAAGGATAACTTATTCCAAGTCTTTTGGATAAAGCATAACGAAATATGAATTGAATTAGGGTTGAAAGCCTCCTCATTTTTAACATATATAACCTAACATGAAGCTTTGACGTGGTCTTTTCTATGATTAAACTGGCTGGAAAGTGTTGACTTTGACCCATGTAGAAATGTTGCATTTTTAGTTAATCTGGTCCTGAAAATTTGTACAAAAGTTCCCAAATCACATATTCAGGATGAAAAAAAAACCACTGGGGTTGTCAATGGTGCTGTCAGCCAGCTACAAATGGAACTACTACTTTCCACCATGAATTGGTATGTTGTGCCAGGCAAGGACCTAGAGCAAATGTGTCAAACTTGTGGCCCTCCAGCCTCCAACTCCCAGAAGACCTAGACGGCTTGTCCAATGACCAAAAATTCTGGAAGTCCAAAACACCTGGAAGGCCACAGGTTTGGTACCACAGACCTAGAGAGAGATGTTGGGCAGAGTTCCTCATATGGTGGTCTTTGACTTGTGTGCCTTCTAGTTGCTTGAGAATCCAAAGGCCAACTTAGCCCAGGAATTTCTTGGCAAGATTTCCTCAAAAGAAGTTTGCCATGGCCCAAGTCTTCTAGGGTGTGATTTGCCCACGGTCATCCAGTGGGTTTCTGTGGCGGAGCATGGATTCTAACCCTGGTCTCCTAGAGTCCTAGTCAAATCACTACACCCCTTTTGGCCTTTCACCAAAAACTAGAATTTCAGGGCTATGGGTCATTCCTTCCTATTCTGTTACACAGTTTACTGTTTTTGACAAGTCATTGTGGTATAGAAGTGTTATTCTGGGAATCAAAAGCAAGGAAAAGAGAAAGATAGAAGAAAAGGTAGAATCTCTGATGGAAGTATTAATATGTATAACACAATTTCTCTGATAGAAGTATTAATATGTATAAAACAGTCCTAGAAAATATTTTTCACTCAGGTCCTAAACAAATATACGGGGTCCTTGGTACTTGCTAGATTTGATTCCAAGACCCCCATGGATACAAAAAACTACAAATGTGCAAGTCCCATTAAATACAATGGAGTAGTAAAATTGTGTCCCTTATATAAAATAGTCAAATCAAAGATTTGCCTTTTGGATTTATGTCTGTGTATGTGTGTGTGTGTAAATATTTCAATCTGAAAATGCAGAATCTGTGGATATGAAGTATTTGATATGTAGGGCATGAAGTCATTAATTAAATTTATATTAATAAAACTTATTCGCACGTAATCAATTTCCATCTCCAACACCCTGGAGTTTGGAGAAAAAAGTAAGTGAGGAAAGCCACTTGAATACAAGGGCCTTTAAAACAAGATTTTGTTAGAATCTTTAAATTAAGAGCTGCGTTAAAGGTTAAACCCATGTGCCAGCTGAACTGCTGACCTGAAGGTCGGCAGTTTGAATTCGGGAGATGGGGTGAGCTCCTGTCTGTCAGATCTAGCTTCCCATGTTGGGACATGAAAGAAGGCTCGCACAGGATGGTAAAACATCCGAGCGTTCCCTGGGCAATGTCCCTGAAGACAGCCAATTCTCTCACACCAGAAGCAATTTGCAGTTTCTCAAGTTGCTTCTGACATGATAAAAAATCTTTACATTGACCAGTCATGGTCATGTTAAAAAAACAAATATTGCCACACTTTGTGCTGCTCAAACACTATTTGGCTTACTAAACCTGAATAAAATCCACTATAAGTTTCCCCCCCATCTGTTTTCCTTATTACAATTGTAATCAGGATACTAAAGACCTGCTGTAGTGGCTCAACAGCTGAAGTAAGGTCAACTAAAGTTGATGCTGTGCGCCAAGTCTAATGTCAAACATTTTAATCTTAAAGAATGCCAAAGAACCCACCCAGCCCTTCCTAAAAGTATTCCAATTCCATATACACTTACAAGAAAGTAAGTCCCAGTGAACTCAGCAGGGCTTAGTTCTGAGTAGACATCCAGCACTACACAGAAGGAACCCAATTTTATTGTAATTTATTTCCCCATGCTTGGTGCACAATTCCTTCATCAAAAGGTCTATCCCATGGATGCTGTTATTTCAGGAGTGATTCTTCCAGGGCTAGATTTAGACACCTCCTACTATTCAGTGCAACCTGGGGTAGCACAAATCATGGACTGACCAGCATGCTCGCGTGCCAGCTTGCCCGGAAACTCAGCTTAATGTATTTGTTTTGCACAGTAAATGATGTGAATATAAATGGCTTATGATAACAGCAGCAAACAGAAGAGTTGCTTCCTTTTTTAAAAAAACAAACAAACATATATTTAAACATATAGCCACAGGACAAATCCTGTTGTTTCACAAGTCTGGGATTATGGGAGGGAGGTGGAGACTAGTCCCAAAGGTTCTGCAAGGAAGCTTGAAAACAGCTTGCAAGTTATATGTCTCACTCAAATCTCTGCTAAAGGGCAGTCGTAAAATAAAAAATGTTACGTGACTGCAGCATTCCAGCCTATCTGGATGCAAACCTCGTGAACGTACACCGTGCTTACCCCCATCCCTATTCAAAGCTTCGTCTGCATCTTTTCCTTGGAGAAAGGGAAAAATAATCATATCTGCATTGCTATTATCATCCATTGTTTTTAAAACAATCCTCTCACGTTGTTTAAAAGGCGCAGTAGCGTAGGAAGTAAAATATCATCTTAAAGGTCTGCAATTCGTTTAAATGGTGTTCCTCCCTGGGAGATTAACATAATCCTGGATGGGGCACACTGTTATGAGAGAGGCTTCTTTGTTCTCCTCCTCGACTTTATGTAGATTTTTATCCCAAACAGGCACCCGCTTCCGTACACAAGGCAAGCGGTTGACTGCGGTACTACCTTAAATGTAGAAGAGCCGTTCCCTTGGTCAGTGTTTGAATGCTATGCCTATTAAAAGGGGAGGGGTAAAAGTTGGAGCTCCTATTTCACTCAGATTCTTTCTTAACCCTCACTTGCCATGAGTCTGACAATAAAGGTCTCTGAAATCCAACTGGGAGATGAGCATTAAAGTACCAGTATTTTGTCAATTAAACAAACAAACAAACAAACAAATACTGCTGGAACCACAGTGCTTTTTACTTTTCCTAAGGCGAGGTAAGGCATGTGGCTCAAATAGGGACAGGCAAGGAAGACAGGAGGTGCTCTAGTTAAGCGCAAGGTAAAAGGCCACTTACCATGGCAGGCTGTTCCTCTCTCTCAAGCACACGCTGGAAATCTGGGGGATCATCTCCACAACTTTCTTGGTGGGCTCAGAGATGTAGCTCTTGTAGTCCGAAATGCTCTCCTTCTGCTGCAGGAGCTCCTGCTTGGCATATTCCTTGAGCCTCTTGTACAACGTGCGCAGGCCTTGCGCCGTGCGAGGCGGGCGGTCCACTCCAATGGCATTGTAGTTATCAGCTATGATGTCCCAGCATTTGTTTTTCTCCACTATGACCGAGTGCTTGTTGGTGTGTTCCTCGAGGATTTTGACATAGGGCTTGACAAGTTTCAGCAAATCCAGCTTTTCAGACAAGGTGAAATTCGAGGACCTGGGCTTGCCAACCATCGTTCCCTCCAGCCTGAAGAAGAGAGCCGTTCCTAGACACCACCGCACAGATCCCCTCCTCGGCTCGGCTCTTTTTCCCAAACAGAAAAAGATCAGGCTTAACTAGGCTTGTCTCATTTAGGCCCACGCCTACAAGGGAGGGTTTATTAAAATTCCTCCAGCTTAAGCTGACGCAGGTTCAGGAAATCTGCTTAAGCCAAGCCTGACCTACATAAGGCTTCAGACTGAAGGAGCCGAGAAGAAGCAGGCAAAACACACACACTCTTTGGTGTCGAGAGACCCATACATCCATGGGATTGGAAACATAAAGGTTTAAAGATTAGCGCATTACCCTGCTAAATATTACCCAATTCATCCCAGAGTTTGCAAGCTCACGCCACATCTCTGGAGCTGACAGGGAAATGAAACTGCAGGGAAGATTGGATTTATTCATGTCTAAGAAAGCAACAACTTTTTGAAGGTTTTCCCCCCCTTGGTTTGCTTATTTATTGGTTTGTTAAGCCGAAGCACTAGAGCAAAAGGAAGAAAAAGGAGGAGGGGGATAAGCCCCACACAAGACAACAACAACAACTAGGGCGATGGAGGAGGCGCAAGGCAGGCGTGTGTAGAGAGCTCCCTGACAGAGCCCCTGATTTCGGCTCCCTCCTTGCCGTTCTCTCCGGCAGCATTTGCATAATGCTAGTCCTGCTGTCAATCAGGCATTGCATATTGCCTAGCTAGTTAGGTTTCACTCAAGCTCAGGCTTCTCAGCAAAGCTAAGCTTCCCCAGCATTTTGCGGTGTGCTTTTTTAAAGAGGCAGTCGCTCAATAAGGTGCAGAGGCAAACAAAAGAGCAGAAACATATAGCCAAGGGGCTTTTAAAAACACACACACACACACTTTCACTCCTTGCAGCTGTACAACACACCCTATGGTGTACAACACACCCTACGGTCCAACACACCCTACGGTGCCCCATATCACTCCTCTGCAGGGCAGTAACAATTTTTAAAACCCACCCCAGGATGTGTTTATGTGGCAACTTTTGAGCTTGATCTGGAGTCCTTGAGCTTTTTCTAGCCCAGCAGCTTTCAGATATGTTTTAATAAACATCACCGCCATTATGTGACAGCAACTTGTGCACCAGTTGCGACCATATCTCGAAAAGTCTGACTTGACAATGGTGGCCCACGCCTTAGTTACCTCCAGGTTGGATTACTGCAATGGACTCTATGTGGGACTGCCCCTAAAGACGGTCCAGAAACTGCAGCTAGTGCAAAGATCAGCGGCCAGGTTGATAACCAGAGCGTACTACAGGTGGCGGTCAACCCCCCTGTTCAAACAGCTCCACTGGCTGCCGATAAGTTTCCAGTCTCAATTCAAGGTGCAGATTATTACCTATAAAGCCCCACACGGTTCGGGACCATCTTATCCTTGTGATTGTATCTTCCCCTACAAACCTATGCAATCTCTAAGATCTTCTGGGGAGGCTCTTCTCTCGATCCCACCCCCATCACAAACACGGCTGGTGGGGACAAGAGGGCCTTCTCAGTGGTGGCCCCTGACTCTGGAACTCTCTCCCCAGGAAGATCAGATTGGCACCCAACTTATCCACCTTCTGTAAAGAAATAAAGACGTGGATGTTCCATTGTGCCTTTGACTAGATAGTTCCCCCAAAAATTCTGGTTCCCAATTTGATTCATAATTAGATCTTGTCCATTATCACTGTTCCCTTTTAGAGACATAGTGCTTTCCTTATACTAACCCCGCCCTGCCAGATCCTAATCTTGTCATCTGCCATTAGCACTTTATCTATTAACCCTATCCTTTGGCAAGTGATTTTCACCAGCCACTGCCCAAACCCAGAACCGTACACTATTCAGACCCTTGAAGGTTAGGTGCTTGCTATGTATTGTATTCTGTAGTTGTTTTATATTGTTGAAATGCTTTTATGAATTTTTGTTGTTTTATTTGTTTTACTTTAACTATGTGAAATCTTGGCCTTGTCCCCATGTAAGCCGCCCCGAGTCCCTGTGGGGAGGTGGAGGCAGGGTACAAAAATAAAGTTATTATACTGTAGTTCAACATGTGAGACAGGCACCAGGTCACAGAAATCCTACCCTTTTACATTTGTAAACCATGAACTTTCAAACCAGTGCCAAGTCACGGAAGTGGTCACACACAACTTTCCCTTGGTTTGAAAGGGGGGGAATAGCATATATACTCCAGTATAACTCGAAGGCAGGTTTTGGGGCCAACATTATGGCTTTTGATCTGACTCAAGACTAAGTTGGGAGTCATTTCACAGAAAGGGGGAAACAGCAATATCATCTTGGGGGTTTTCTACCTCCAGCTGCTACCACCATTTCCCCAGCTAGGGATTCAGAAAGGCCAGAAGCCGTGCAACAGCAGAGAGTGGAAGGAGTTGGTGTTCCTTTTATGTCCTCCAAGACAGACTGAGCTCTTGCATTTTGTCTTTCCATTCAAAGAACAGGATACAGTAGTCTCGCTTATCCAACCTTTGCTCATCAATGCAATCTGCCTCCCGCCCGAATCCACAGCTGTATCAATACATTGCGATGTTTTGGTGCTAAATTCATAAATACAGTAATTACTACATAACATTACCGTGTATTGAACTGTTTTCTTTTGATTTGTTGTAAAACATGATGTTTTACTGCTCAATGTATAAAATCATAACGTGATTTGATGTTTAATAGGTTTTTCCTTAGTAAAGGTAAAGGTTTTCCCCTGACATTAAGTCCAGTCATGTCCGACTCTGAGGGATGGTGCTCATCTCCATTTCTAAGCCGAAGAGCCAGCGCTGTCTGTAGACACCTCCAAGGTAATGTGGCCAGCATGACTGCATGGAGTGCCGTTACCTTCCCGCCAGAGTGGTACCTATTGATCTACTCACATTTGCATGTTTCTGAACTGCTAGGTTGGCAGAAGCTGGGGCTAACAGCGGAAGCTCACACTGCTCCCCATATTTGAACCTGCGACCTATCGAACAGCAAGCTCAGCAGCTCAGCGGTTTAACCCACAGTGCCACCAGGGTCTCCTGGCTTTTCCTTAATCGAAAATGTTGGATAATAAGGAGGTATTAAGGAAAAGCCTTAATCCCTCCTTATTATCCAACATTTTCTCTTATTCAGTATTCTGCTGGTCTGTTTATGTTGGAGAAGCGAGACTCTACTATAGTTCCTTTTTTGATTAAAGTTAGGGTAATCTCATTGACCCCAGGTTTTTTTGAGTTGATTTTTTAAAATAAAATTTCACAGAGCAATAGATTCAAATTGCAGGGGAAAAGATTCCATCTAAACATTAGAACTCCCTGAAGGTAAGAACTGTTCAGCTGTGAATTATGGTGTATGTGAGCATGGTAGAGTCTCCTTCTGTGGAGGTTTTTAAGCAGAGGCTGGATGGCTATCCGTCAGAGTGTGTTGATTGTGTCTTCCAACATAGCGGGAGGTTGGACTGGATGGCCCTTGTGGTCTCGTCCTAATCTATGATTCTATAAGTATAGGATAAGTGAACACGGAATTGAAAGGGGCAACTGTCAGGTTGCAACGCAGAGGAGGTGCTCCTGAAAGACTCACATGAAATGAGAGCAATACCCTTTCGACACACCTGCCATGTTAGCTTTTTCTCAATGTAAGTTTATAAAACAGGAATACATAATAATCTGCCCTGTGTCTGTGATACAGGCATTCTTTCCTGAATAAATATGCAAAACATATATCACCTCATCCAGTCCTTTGAAAATTTAGGGCAAAGAAGATGGTTTGCTTCTTCCATTCTGTCCCATTCCTATAATTGTATAAATATGTTTCTTTTAAGAAAGAGGATAAATGCAGGTAACAGCTGGATTTGGTATCAACCATTGGGCATTATCTTATCCAAGTAGTAATGTTTGAACCTGAAACCTACATAGCCCAACCAAATTTGCCCAATTTTCCTACTCAAGACATTGTGGTTACACCATTAAGTCAATATTTCCTTCCTCTCCTTTCCACTTTGTTTAATGTGCAATTCGATGAAAAGTGCTAGAATCAAAGGACTCAAAGGTTTGGGGACAAATATGTTTCCTTATTTCTTGACATGGCTTAATTTTCTTTGCATCTGGGTTAAAAACAAGAGTTGCTTGCAATTACTTTTCCTGTATTGATCTCTGACAACTGCTGATTAAAAATCAATGAAAAGACTACTTACACTGAGATGAATGTGTTTATGAATGGAAGCCAATTCATAAACAAAGTACAGTAAAAATCCTCTCCATTGGCGCCCCCTTGTCGCAGGGGAGAGGCTTGCGTACCCTAATGAAGTTGTGAGCTATGCTGGCGGTGGCATACCGGTGTAGGGCCTCCCATGCCAGACAGGTCACAACCGAAGGGTCTGACAAAGAGCGTTAATGGGTAGGATGGGCTCTCTAGCCTTTTGGCAACCATCCTAGGAGAAGGAAAACTCTAATTTCAAACCCGAGCAGATGGTGCTCGTCTAACCCTGTAAGGTCAACCATCTAGAGAAGGAAACTCAAATCAAACCTACGACCTGAGGACCTCGCTGCCACCGTCCTGAGCTTGCTAGGCCCTGGCAGACGAACCTTTGGTTTAAAGGGTGAGGCCAGTTCTGTGCATGCTGCGCTCCCCCAGAAAAATCAATTGCACAGGCTCAAAGGACACATCCAACCTCTTTACTCATCAATGCGCTTGTAGAAAGCGTAGGATGAGTCCTTCCTAATAATCTTTGTTCACAAAGTAATGCCAGAGACAGTAAAAAAAAAGAATAAAGAATTTTGGAAGATAAAACAGATCTGAACAAGAAAAGGTGTCCCATGATATCTTTACTGACAAGATAGTAAAATGCTACAATTATTAATGTAAACAAACTATTACAAGGTAAATGTTTCCCTTGACATTAAGTATAGTGATTTCTGACTCTAGTGGAGTGGTGCTCATCTCCCTTTCTAAGCCGAAGAGTCAATGTTGTCCGTAGACACCTCCAAGGTCATGTGGGACTGCATGTAGCACCGTTACTTTCCCTCCGGAGCATTACCTATTGATCTACTCACATTTGAATGTTTTTGAATTGCTAGGTTGGCAGGAGCTGGGGCTAACAGTGGGAGCACACCCTGCTCCCCAGATTCGAATCTCCAACCTTTCGGTCATCAAGTTCAGCAGCTCAGCCATTTAACCTGCTGCACTACCAGGGGACCCTTTCAATAAACTAGTAATGGCTAATTAAATCTACTCCTGTAAAGTAGATTTCAAGTTGAGAGCTACAGAGTTCTTTCTTAGGCTTACTGCATTTCAGCAGCATACCAGAAACATTCACAATCTGAAATCCTGCCTAAGCAAACATACAAAAATTCACCAAGATGAAGTTACAGAGACACAGAAAATTAGGAGGGAAAAGCTAACACACACACACACCATGATCAAGAGTAAAAAAGCATTCAGTCAGGCTGGAACAGTGGATCAAAACTAGCAGGATGAGAATCAGTGGACATAAATGTAATACCACTTATCTTGTTACATTAGAATCGAAGGCGTAAGAACAAGGTGGGAAGATGTGGCTTGCAACATGTTTTTGTGGGGAAAGATCCAAATGTTTTACCACAGTGATTCTCGGGCTTTGTTTTGCCTTCAAGTATCAGAAGGTCCAGCCACCATGATGGATGGTCAAGAACTCTAAATGATGGAACTCAAAACACATAAAGAACCAAAAGCTGAGATCTGTTGTTTTACCAAATCATATCCAAAATATGAGCCAGAAGTACAATATGGCTGCAAAAAAATCTAATGTAGTCTTGAGATCTATTAACAGGAATAGTTGAAAGAAATGGGCATGTTAAACTCAGAACAAAAGATTAAAAGCCATAATAATGGTCATCAAATGTTTAAAAGGCTGTCATGCATCTGATAGAGCAGGTTTTCTTTCCTGTTGTTCCAGGACTTTGGGGGAAACGACAGGGAAGCCAAACATTACGAAGAATTCCACTTCCTCCAGCAAAAGTTCCAAGAGCGACCCCCTCCTTTCCCAGTCGTGCACCCCCCTCCCCTTAGTTGTGGTTTTGAGGGTCAGTGCATCATTGGACTGTGGATTACATTCCATGTTGACATTATTTACCTCCGGAGTTAGCTCATTGAATTGCTACGGAACTTTATCCTCTCCTCATTCGCACACCTTGCTCCTTTATATCGCCTAGTAGCTGGTATGTAAATGCGACCCGCTTTGTATGTACTCTATTATGTATGTATTTATTACTGCACTATATGGTTAATAGCAGGCTTTTGAGCCCACACTCAGATAAATATATATTTTGTATAATATACTGGTTATGTCCGCTTGTGTTAGTTACTTGTCAGTCAGCACTTAATGTGTTTGTTATTATACTCAGTGTACACAAATGTCATTTCATGCATGAAATTATTAAAAATATAGTATCAAATTACCTTCAGGTTATGTGTATCAGGTTTAATATGAAGCATACATGAATTTCATGTTTAGACTTGGTCCCATCTCCAAGACATCTTACTGTATAAAAAGGTAAGGGTTTTCCTTGACATTAGGTCTAGTCATGTCCGACTCTGGGGGATGGTACTCATCTTCATTTCCAAGACGAAGAGCCGGCGATGTCCTCTGACACCTTCTATGTCATGTGGCCAGCATGACTGCATAGAGTGCCATTACCTTTCCACATAAGCGGTACCTATTGATCTATTCACATTTGTATGTTTTCGAACTGCTAGGTTAGCAGAAGCTGAGTCCAACTGCGGGAGCTCACCCTGCTCCCCAGATTCGAACAGCCAACCTTTCCATCAGCAAGTTCAGCAGCTCAGCGGTTTAACCCACTGTGCCACCAGGGGACCCTTACTGTGTACATACATACAAATACAATCATTCCAAAATCCCAAACACTTCTTGTCATAAGTATTTCAAATATGTTGTATTTTTTCCAACATGGCTACCCTGAACATATTGCCCAATGTGAAAACTCCTGAGCAGTGGAACAAAATGTCTCAAGATATGGTGGGTTCTCCATGGCAAGAAATATAAAAGTAAATCCCAAATATTATCTATCAGAACATTAAAGATTATGAGAGGATATTGGATCCATCACAAACTCTCGGCTTAACCTACTATACCTCATCTTAATAACAAAAAGGAAGGTAAAAACATTTTGTGGGAAGGGTGGAATAAAATGTTAATGATAAATAATATAACATATCTGTAACTAGATAGAATACTCCATTTTTTTCATTCTATCTCTTTAATAAATTATAGAAGAGGGGAATCAGCAAAATCAACCACTAGACATTCCTAAAACCTGCCTAGATGCATGCCCGCGCCCCCCCACACACACACGTGTATGAACCTTTATACAAAGTACTATCCATTAATTGCATCACCATAGTAAGCTTTGAAGTGGATGGATAAAAAAAGAAATCTGAAAGATCTTGGTATAGGCCCTTATTTTTTATCTATAGAATATTGTTTAGGTATCAGAAATTCTGTGCATACAGGAAACTGTAATATACCATCACCTCATTTTATAAAAGTGTTATATTTATGGGATAGTCATGCTAACATAGAAAATCCCTCCAACAAGACCCAGCTTCTCTTGGCCATTTGGTGAAGTGCTGAATTTTAAGAAGAGTACAAAGTCTGCTTAGAAAAAAAAGTTGTGCTGTTGCTCTCCTAAATAAGTGAATGTGTAATTGTAGGGCCCTTCCAAACAGCCCTATATCCCAGGATCAGATCCCAAATTATATGTTTGTCCAAGGTTATCTGGCAGTGTGGACTCATATAGTCCAGTTTAAAGCAGATAATCGGGGAGCAGATCCTGGGATAAAGAGCAGTGTGGAAGGGACCATAGTCTCAATGTCAATAACACTGCACTTTGAGAAGTGGCCTTCCTTTGTGCTTCTAGTATAATCAATATTGGATGAGAGACATTTCCTCCAGCTGCAGCACAATAAGAAGAAAATCATCATCCTGCAAGAATTAAAGAATATATAACCAGAACCACCCATGGAAGCTAAAGAGGACTTCAGAGCAGACACTTTACAATTACGGTTCAGAATGGAACGGAAACATGAAATACAGTTCACAGTAAGCCACTACATGCTACAACTCATATGATACGGTTTAGGATTAGAGCTCAGAAAAGCTTTCAGATAGTTCAGCATGGTGCATTTTCATATGCTGTTCATTCAACCAGCTAACAAGCATTTCCTTACCTTTTTTAGTTGCATTTGGTGGTTCTACGTTGATTTCCAAATGACAATTCTCTCTTTCATTATGTTTACAGGAAAATTTTGCTTGAGATTTTAGAGGCTCTGTAGAGCAAATGTTGATGGGTGTTGACCCATTCCGTTTTTCCTGCAATAAACCAAAATTGAAAATTATTCACATAATTTTATATACTGATATATTTTTATATCCCGCCGCTTGTCATTTAAATAAAATAAAAATGAGGCTATAAAATATATGTTCAGATGCAGGGAGCCTCGTGTAGAAACTTTCAAAGTCAAGCCAGAACCAAGCTATTTATTTATTTATTCAACTTATACACCACCACTCCCAAAGGCTCGGGACGGTTTACATATATAAGAAATGCAATTTAAAACAGTACAATTTAAAAATTCCATTACAATTCAAAAGCTTGCTGGAAAAGGTAGGTTTTGCAAGCCTTCTGGAAGGCTCCCAGATCACGCAATGCCCAGTCCTCAGGAGGAAGAGTGTTCCAAAGTGAAGGAGCAATGATCGTAAAAGCCCTTTGCCTTTTAACACAATTTCGAAGCCAGTAGATGTTCATGCAAAATATTGCTGAGACCAATATTTTGGTCACACCAAAATATTAAAATATTAGCAAAATATATGTACAAAGCTTAATGCCTTAAAAACAATATACAATTAAAATTTGAATGCTAAGGATAGCTGGACATGAGGAGCACCTTAAAGTGCCGAGTATATTTATCCTGCAGAAGAGAAGGCTGAGAGGAGACATGAGAGCTATGTATAAATATGTGAAAGGTTGCCATAAGTAAGAGGAAGAAAGTTTGTTTTCTGCTGTCGTTGGAACTAGGACTCGGAGAAATGGTTTCCAATTACAGGAGAGAAGATTCCACCTGAACAATAGGAAGAACTCCCTGACCATACGAACTGTTCACCAGTGGAACCTTCTGCCTCAGAGTGTGGTGGAGTCTCCTTCTTTGGGAAGTTTTGAACAGAGGCTGGACAGTCATCTGTCAGAGATACTTCGATTGTGCTTTTCTTGCATGGCAGGGGGTCGGACTAGATGACCCATGTGGTCTCTTCCAACTCAATGATTCTAATCTCAGTTCAAAACAGATATATCATCTCAGAATTAGAAGAATTCATACTCACAATATACTGTAAATTTTGACATGTGTTGTTCACAAACAGTAATATATAGTGATAAAGTATTCTTGCCTTTAATATTACCTCAGGTATTTGAGCCTCTGGGTCCAAGTTTTCAGATCCATTCTTTAATGATATCACATTGTTTCGTGTTGGTGGTATAAACCTCGTCTTTTTGGCTGAATTCCCAAGTAACTGACTTGGAGCTGCTGATCGTCTCATGTTCACTTCTAATGGCCTGAAAAGTAGTAGTAAGTCTAGTTGTATACAGACCATTAAAATCTGTATAAATTAGAAAAGTATAAGAATATGAGATAAAATATATAAATGTATAGCTCTTTATTAAGTTAGGGGGATTGTTGTCAACTTTGTTTAACGGGTTAACATAGATGGTAAACACTAATCATTTTCCTCTCCATAAGCCAATGTACATAGATGGGTTTTTAGCTGTTTCTTGAAGGAGAGAAGAGAAGCTGTTCTGATTTCTTTAGGGAGGGAGTTCCAGAGGGAAGGGACAATCACGGAGAAGCCCCCCCCCCCTCGTTCCCACCAACCACGCTTGAGACAGTTGTGGGACCAAGAGGAGGGACCCCTCCAATGATCACAATGTCCGGATGGACTTATAGGTATGGATGTGGGTTGTCAAACAGTCTGGGCCTGAACTATTTAGGGCAGTGGTTCTCAACCTGTAGGTCCCCAGATGTTTTGACCTTCAACTCCCAGAAATCCTAACAGCTGGTAAACTGGCTGGGATTTCTGGTAATTGTAGGCTAAAACACCTGGGGACCCACAGGTTGAGAACCACTGATTTAGGGCTTTAAATGTTATAATCAGCACTTCATATTTAGCCCGAAAGCAGATTGGCAGCCAATGAAGCTGCCGTAACATCGGAGTAGTTCAAGTTAGTAACCTGGCTGCCAGTCTCTGGACCAGATGTTGCTTCCGAACTATCTTCAAAGAACGTATCTCCCTCTACAAACCACCAAGGACGTTAAAATCATCCGGAAGGCCCTGCTCTTGGTCCCACACCCTTCACAGTCACGACTGGTGGGAACGAGAGACAGGGCCTTCTCTGTGGTGGCTCCCCGACTGTGGAACTCCCTCCCCAATGACATTAGATTTGTCCCCTCCCTCCCGAGCTTTCGCAAAAAAAACCCCTTAAATCCTGGCTGGGGGATCAAGTGTCTGAACAATAGATGGCTCAACTGGGATGATAATGTTTTTAGTGGACTGCAATTGTATGGATCTGGATTATGATTTTGAATCGGCAGACTGTTTTTTTATTTACAGTATTTCTACCCCGCCCTTCTCACCCCGAGGGGGGACTCAGGGCAGCTTACAAGGCAGCAATTCGATGCCAGAGTATACAATATAACCATAAAAGCATACAAGATTAAACAGTTAAAACAGACAACTAATCAGCATTCAATTAAGTTCAAAACAATGTTCAGTCTGCACAACTAGGTTAAAAACAGTAAGCCATATTCTCTTCTGTCAATTAGCCAATCCTATTTCAGTCCAAAATGCTATATTCTGCTATTGTGCAAAGGCCTGGTCCCATAACCACAGCTGTTTTAACTGTTTAACTGTTTAATTGTAATTATTATTTTTAACTGTATTATGTCGGCATCTAATGGTTGCTTGTTGTAAGCCATCCTGAGGTTGAGAAGGACAGGATATAAATAAATGAAGGCAGCCCCACATTGAGAGCGTTGCAGTAGTCCAGGCGGGATGTGACTAAAGTGTGGACTAACAAAGCCAAGATATGGGCACAGCTGACACACAAGTTTTGACTGTGCAAAGGTGCTCCTGGCCACCGCCGACACCTGGGTTAGGGTTATTTAGACTTATGACTTCTAAATTTAGAACACCGACATTTAGATTTGTCGTTGTGTATTCGTTCAGTCGCTTCTGACTCTTCGTGACCTCGTGGGCCAGCCCACGCCAGAGCTCCCTGTCAGACGTCACCTTCCCAGCTCCTTCAGAGTCAAGCCAGTCACTTCAAGGATACCATTCATCCATCTTGCCATTGGTCGGCCCCACTTCCTTTTTCCTTCCTTTCCCCCCAGCATCATTGTCTTCTCTAAGCTTTCCTGTCTTCTCATGATGTGGCCAAAGTACTTCATCTTTGCCTCTAATATCCTTCCCTCCAGTGTTTTGTTGTTGGGTTTTATTTCCTGGAGTATTGACTTGAACTTATAACCTTTAACAGTTTCTTCATAAACTACGTTGCTTTAATACAGCTCTCTTTAATAAGAGTTTACTTTCAATTAAAGCACAAGCCTCAACCGTTTCTAACTTCCTAACATGGACTTCTGCACTCTGACAGACTTCTATACTCAAGCTCATTCAAGCCTCAACAACCTTCTCTAACAGTCATTCCTCAACTGACATTCCCTAACTGCCATCCTGTTTGAACCTGAACATTCTAAACTGTCACTGAGTCAGTCACGTGACCTGCAGCCCCTCCCACTGCTTTAGCTTTATGTTGTTCATTTGTTCAGTCGCTTCTGGCTCTTTGTGACCTCACAGACCAGCCCACGCCAGAGATCCCTGTCCACCATCGCCACCCCCAGCTACTTCAAGGTCAAATTTCCAGCGTCAGCAAAACCACTTTCTTCCATCTGCGGCAGGCTAGGTGCCTGGCTCCCTACTTATCCAGAGATGACCTAGCCACGGTGATCCAGGCCATGGTCATCTCGAGACTGGACTACTGTAACGCCCTTTACATTGGCCTGCCCTTGTCCCTGATCCAGAAACTTAAGCTCGTCCAGAATGCCGCTGCGCGACTTTTTACTGGAACTCCGGTGAGAGGTCACATAACTCCCATCCTTTTGCAGCTTCATTGGCTTCCGGTCGAGCACCGGATCATCTTCAAGGTGATGGTGTTAACCTTCAAGGCCTTGCATGGTCTGAGGCCGTTGTATTTGAGGGACCATCTTATCCCCTATCAACCCCGGAGATCACTCCGCTCCAAACACCTGAATCTCCTCAAGGTACCTAGCGTTAAATCTATCCGCTTGGCGTCCACCCGGCGTAGAGTCTTTTCTGTGGTGACACGATCAATTTGGAACACTCTTCCAAATGAAGTCCAGGCCTTGCAAGACCTACCATCATTCCACAAGGCCTGCAAGACTCTTTCGGTTAGCATTCGACTGCTGAATCTGTATAACTATGCCAATTTTAAATGCTGTTTTGATTGTATTATGTTTTTATATGACTGTGAGCCACTCCAAGCCCTCGGGGAGTGGCGGCATACAAGTTCAAATAATAAATAAATAAATAAGGTTAAGCCAGTCTCTTCAAGGATACCATCCATCCATCTTGCCCTTGGTCGGCCCCTCTTCCTTTTTCCTTCCTTTCCCCCCAGCATCATTGTCTTCTCTAAGCTTTCCTGTCTTCTCATGATGTGGCCAAAGGACTTCATCATTGCGTCAAATATCCTTCCCTCCAATTTAGATTATGGTTTCTAAATTTGAACCCAGGGGTGCATCTACACGGCAGAATTAATGCACTTTGGAATCAGTGAACTATCTGCAATGGCCCCATGTCATGGGATCCTGCAGTTTGGTGAGGCCTCAACAACTTTTTGGCAGAGAAGGCGAAAGATCTTCTAATACTACAGCTCCCATGATTCCGTAGCACAATCACGGCCATTATAGTGATATCAAACAGAATTAATTCTTCAGTGCAGATGCACCCTTCGTCTCAAGTCGAAACACACTTCTTACAAAGGTGATGAGCCCCTTTGTCCTTTATTATGTTTTATTTGTTTATTTATTATTTATTTGCTATGCTTCTATACGACCTCTCTCAACCCGAAGGCGACTCGAGGCGGTGAACAAGCGGCAGCAAGTGCCCACATACAACACACCATAATAAGATAAAAACAATCATATAAAACCATATAAATTAACAATTAAAACTACAAAATACAAATCTCAGCTCCACAATCTTAAAATCGGTTTCCGTTTCGTCGTGATACGAATCCTTTGATCTTGATTAATTAAAATTCGTCTGTGAATGCTTGCTCGAACAGCCAAGTCTTGACTTTCTTACGAAATGTTAGAAGGGAGGGGGCCGATCTGATGTCACTAGAAAGGGAGTTCCAAAGCTGAGGAGCCACCACTGAGAAGGCCCTGTCTCTCGTCCCACCAGGCGGGACCGAGAGCAGGGCTTCTCCGGATGATCTTAAGCATCTTGATGGCTCATAGGGAGAGATGCGTTCGGACAAGTAAGTTGGACCAGAACCATTTAGAGCTTTAAAGGCCAAAACCAGCACTTTTAGAAGTATTTTGGAAGAGAATGAAATGCATCACCTGTTTGCATTACTATCTTCACTGTAAGAAAATATTATTGAAAGACTTTATTGAAGGACCAAGTGCTTCAGAGCATGCGCAGAGTGCCTTTCCCTTCCATTTCAAGGATATGGTGGAATATAATATTCCTCTATTTATGTTGGTACAGTTAATATAACATCCCTCCATAATGAAAGTATTTTATATTATGAGGGGATGTTACATTAACTACATCAATATATTGTAGAGGCTCTCTTGTAGTACTTCTTTTAGCCCTCCCTATTGCGCGTCTGTCCCGCTACCCTCATCCACACTTACAATTCGGTTCAACCATCCCGCCACACAAGCATAGCCTTGCCTCCATTCAGCCTCTCGGGGAAAAATGCGCATGCGCGGTACTCATAACGCACCTTCCCGCAGTCCCTTAGACTCACAGCGCATGCGTAGAAATCTTTAGTCGACGCCTTTCTTTCCATAAACAGGTTCAATACTGCGCATGCTCCAGTTATTGTTTTGCCACGCTCAATATGGCGAGCGAGAAGGGATTTTTTAATATTTTACGGCAGTCTAGTACACTGTCGCAAAATTCTGTTCTTTCCTTTGGCCAGGAAAAGTGAATGAAATAACGACGCTTCTGGAAACTCAAATAGAAAGCAATTAGGGAGAAAATGGAGCTTCTGAATGGAAGTGAGTCACTGATTACAAAATATATAGAGCTGCTCTTGCGCTTGGAATTTAAGGTGCATCTACACACTGTAGCATTAACGCAGATTGACACCACTTTAATTGTCCAGTCTAAATGCTAATCCTGGGAGTTGTAGTTTTATGAAGGTCTTTAGCATCTGCACTTGTAGAATTAACGCAGATTGACACCACTTTAATTGTCCTGTCTTAATGCTAATCCTGGGAGTTGTAGTTTTATGAAGGTCTTTAGCGTCTGCACTTGTAGAATTAACGCAGATTGACACCACTTTAATTGTCCTGTCTTAATGCTAATCCTGAGAGTTGTAGTTTTATGAAGGTCTTTAGCGTCTGCACTTGTAGAATTAACGCAGATTGACACCACTTTAATTGTCCTGTCTTAATGCTAATCCTGGGAGTTGTAGTTTTATGAAGGTCTTTAGCATCTGCACTTGTAGAATTAACGCAGATTGACACCACTTTAATTGTCCTGTCTTAATGCTAATCCTGGGAGTTGTAGTTTTATGAAGGTCTTTAGCATCTGCACTTGTAGAATTAACGCAGATTGACACCACTTTAATTGTCCTGTCTTAATGCTAATCCTGGGAGTTGTAGTTTTATGAAGGTCTTTAGCATCTGCACTTGCAGATTTAATGCAGTCTGGCACAACTGAAAACTGCAAATCCCATCATTCCATCCCATTGAGCTATGCCAGTTAAAGCGGTATCAAACTGCATTACTACAGTGTGTACCGTTACTACAGTGTGTACACCAGGCATGGGTAAACTTGGTCCCTCCAAGTGTTTTGGACTTCAACTTCCACAATTCCTAACAGCCTGTCGGCTGTTAGGAATTGTGGGAGTTGGAGTCCAAAACACTTGGAGGGACCAAGTTTACCCATGCCCGGTGTAGATACACCCTTTGTCTCCTTAAACTCAACAACACTCACTTTTTCTAGACACTCATAGGGCTGAATTATGAAATCTGACATTTCTCCATCTATTCTTATGGATACCTCTGATTTATAATCCCCCAAAAGAGACCCGCCAGTTATATATCCGGTGTGACTCTATGATTTCTAAATCTATGCTCGGGAAGGCGAGGCTGAGACCCACTAGGAGTGACGTCACAGAAACGGGGCGGAGCCTATCCTCTGGGTTGCTTCTGGGGGCGGGACCTAAACGTCACTCAAGGGTCGCTTGGTGGAGAGAACGCTGCTGCAAGGAGTGCTTGTTTAAAGAGAGGGTGAGACAAAAGCTAATTGGATCTTTTACTACAGGAATAGATAATATTATATTAATTAGGGGATAATTGGGTGACAATCCAGTGGTGGCATACTTGGGAAGGGAAAACTATTTTGTACTGTATGAGATAAACTTACTATTTTGAAAAGTGCAACAATCCAAACTTTGGGAAAGTTGTATTTTAATACTGGCTAACTCAGAATGAAATGTTTTTTTATCCCACTAAATAAGTGCAATATATATTTTATATCTATCAGACTTTGGGGGAAGTTGTGTTTTGATGGCTGACCAGCTCAGGGATTTCCCCCAAAAGTTTATTTTTACCCCCCAAAAGGACAAAATAGATTTGCAATAGTAAATTAGGACTTTGCCAATATAAAAACCATAGCAGAAAAGTGAGTTTTAAAGCAACATAAACTCTGACAGATTGCCAGTGGTATCTCTCTCGGCATTACTTTGCGAACAAAGATTTAGGAAGGACTCATCCCACGCTTTTTACAAGCGCGTTGATGACTAAAAAGTCCAATCTGAGATAGGCAAGTTTGGTTGCAGAAAGCACAGCAGAAAGTCTCTTTGGGTGATGTTGTTTCCAAGTTGCGGTTCTTTCTGCGTTGTCGTTTCTCTTCGAGACCCATTCGCCGTGTCTTCTCAAAAGAGGCCGCAGCATTGTGGATAGTGCGTCTCCATGCCTCCCGATGTGAGACCATTGTTGGTGATCAATCTGGCCGAGCCTGAGATGTTGTTTCAGGGAGTCCTTATATCTCTTTTTTGGGGTGCCTCTCTTGCACTGACCCGCAGCGAGTTCACCATAGAGTAGTATCTTTGGGAGGCGGTGGTCCTCCATCCTAGAGACGTGCCCTGCCCAGCGCAGCTGTGTTCTCAATAGACAGGTCACAACCGAAGGGTCTGACAAAGAGCGTCAAAGGGCAGGATGGGCTCTCTAGTCTTTTGGCAACCATCCTAAGAGAAGGAAAACTCTGATTTCAAACCCGGGCAGGTGGTGCTCGTCTAACCCTGTAAGGTCAACCATCTAAGAGAAGGAAACTCTAACCAAACCTACGACCTGAGGACCTCACTGCCACCGTCCAAGCTTGCTAGGCCCCGGCAGACGAACCTTTGGTTTAAAGGGTGAGGCCAGTGGCATATGCCTTTATGAAATTACAACATACTGTATACTGTCGGGTACATTAAACGACACTGCAAAGTTTTGTGGAATTGCAAAGGCACACCAGTTGTTGTTGTTGTTGTTATGTTGGGAATTGTAGTTTTACAAGATCTTTAGTCTTCTCTGCCAAAAGAGTATTGGGGCCTCACCAAACTACAACTCCCAAGATTCCATAGCATTGAGCCGTGGCAGTTCAGGTGGTGTTTATGAAGGTCTTTAGCATCTACACTTGCAGATTTAATGCAGTCTGGCACAATTGCAAACTGCAGATCCAACTTCTGCCGGCCCAAGGGCCGTAATTCCGGTGAGTGATCACCTGGGGGGCCGCAGCGGGGGGCCTGGCTGCTCGCGGGGGGCATCCTGCCCAGCCTCCCCTTTTCGGCGGCGCTGGGTGACGTCCTGACGTCACCCAGCGCTGCCGAAAAGGGGCAGGCCACTCCCGCGGATGCCCAGCGTCCTGCCCCTTTTCGACGGCGCTGGGTGACCTCAGGCGTGGCGCCTGCGCCGAGGAGGAAGAGGTGGAGGAAAGCTGGGGCCTCTGCCTCCACCTCTTCCTCCTCGGCGCTGGTGCCACGCCTGACGTCACCCAGCCCCGCCAAAAAGGGGCGGGCCGCACAGGACGCCGGGCATGCGCGCCAGGGCGGGAGTGGCCCCGCCCCCCACGAGTGGCCCCGCCCATTTTCAGCGATTTTAAAAAATGTAAAAAGCGGAGTTCTTGTGGGCCGCGGCCAGGGGACTGGCGGGCCGTGTATGGCCCGGGGGCTGCCAGTTGGACAGGCCCGGTGTAAGAGATGCCATAAAAACATTTCTGATGTTTTCTATGTGAATTGAAGCAGAGCCTGGAAGCTTTTTGGAATTGGGGGACCTTCCACACAGCCCTATTATCCCAGAATATCAAGGCAGAAAATCCCACAATATCTGCTTTGAACTGAGTTATCTGAGTCCACACTCGGTACCCTTCCACACAGCTCTATATCCCAGAATATCAAGCCAGAAAATCCCACATTATCAGAGTGTGGATTCAGATAACCCAGTTCAAAGCAGATAATGTGGGATTTCTGCCTTGATATTCTGGGTTATATGACTGTGTGGAAGGGCCCAGTCCTTATTTTCCCTTCTTGCCAGAATTAAAGAAAGTCAGTTCTAACATCTCCCTCCCCTTCCCTGGTATATATCAAGAAACTAATCCCCACAGCACTCTTACAGCAGTGTTACTCAACCTGTGGGTCGGGACCCCTAGAGGTGTCATGAGGGGTTGCCAAAGACCACCAGGAAGTACCGTATTTTCTGCTGGTCATGGGAGTTCTGTGTGGGAAGTTTGCCCAACTCTATTATTGACGGGGTTCAGAATGCTCTTTGATTATAGGTGACCTAGCAACTACAACTCCCAAATGTCAAGGTACAGTATATTTCCCCCAAACTCTACCAGTGTTCACATTTGGGCATATTGAGTATCCATGCCAAGTTTGGTCCAGATCCATCATTGTCTGAGTCCACAGTGCTCTCAGGATGTATTTGAACTGCAACTCCAAAACTCAAGGTCAATGCCCACCAGATCCTTCTAGTATTTTCTGTTGGTCATGGGAGTTCTGTGTGCCAAGTTTGGTTCAATTCTATCATTGGTGGAGTTCCGAATGCTCTTTGATTCTAGGTGAACTATAAATCCCAGCAACGACAACTCCCAAATGACAAAATTGATTCCCCCCCCCCCCAAACCCCACCAGTATTCAGATTTGGGCAAAATTGGTCCAGTGAATGAAAATACATCCTGCATATCGGATATTTACATTAAAATTCATAACATAAGCAAAATTACAGTTATGAAGTAGCAACAAAAATAATGTTATGGTTGGGTGTCACCACAACATAAGGAAATGTATTAAGGGGACGTGGAATTAGGAAGTTTGAGAAACACTGTCCTACAGAATCCACTTCCAGTTCCCAAAACACAGATTACACTTTCTATTCTCAAAACAGTGCCAGATGCTCTTATCTATATAACATTCCCCATCACCTTCCCAAGCTAACCCTTTTGCCAACATGGCCTTCAAGTCAGGATAAACAAAGCAGCCACTTCCCACGGCTGCCTCTCGGGCTTCCCGACAGTTTCCAGGCCTTTTGCAAGGAAAACTTACATCCTGATTCAATTGTCTCTTGACTTTGGATGAAAATATCCCGTTAAATGTTAATGGAAACATAATCTAGTCAAGTTAAGATAGATAGATACATATAGCATGCATACATACAGCATGGAAAACTCACAGCAGTGCAGTGATTCTAGCCATGAAAGCGTTTGATAACACAAGCTAAGATAGTTTCAAAGAATGGGAACTCAAAAACAAGTTAAGTGGAAATTTCATGTAACTTTGCCATGTGGAAACAAATCCACAGTACTGGCATGGAGGGATTTTTCAGATTCCTTCTTTGTGATACAAATACTTTGGAATGTGACCTTGGTTGAGTTTTTTAAATAGCTTCAAAGGAAATCATTAGACTGTAAATGTTGGAAAAAAACATGCTCTCTGCTTTCAAAAAAAATCATTAGGATAAGGACGTAATTACATATATATGGCATAGTATTGATTTGTTTTAACAAGATCCACTGCTTATTTCCAAATGATTTTTTTAACTAAAGGTATCAACTACTGGATGTTCATATAGGGAAGAATTAATGTGCCTAATGGCATTTTTTGTCATTCGGTACAGTCATTCACAATAGACAAAAAGGGGATATTTGCAAAAATAGGTAGAGTAGACTCAAGCTGGACCTACACTGCCTTTTTATCCAGTTTAGCGAAGCACATAATCCACATTATCTCCTTTGAATTGGATTATATGAGTCTATACTGCCATATAATCCAGTTCAAAGCAGAGAACGTGGATTATCTGCTTTGATAATATAGATTATATGGCAGTGTAGAAGGGTCCCCTCTTGCAGATCTTGAGGTGGATTTAAGATACTTACTTCATTAGCTTGAAAGTTAGAGGCTGAAATAGAGATGAAGGCTGGACCCAGAATGAATGAGAGATCACATTTGGCGTGTCTTCTCAAAAGAGGCTGCAGCATTGTGGATAGTGCGTCTCCATGCCTCCCAATGTGAGGCCAGGGTGGACCATTGTTGGTGATCAATCTGGCTGAGCCTGAGATGTTGTTTCAGGGAGTCCTTCCCTGGGCAATATATCTCTTTTTGGGGCGCCTCTCTTGTGCTGACCAAACAAAAATGGCGAGTTCACCGTAGAGTAGTATCTTTGGGAGGCGGTGGTCCTTAAATAAACATATCACAACAGACACATTTACAACATAATGAAATCTGGACAACCATCAATCTGGGGTGCAGGGGCATATGGCCAGCTGTGGGGTTTGCAATTGATCACTGTCTGGTTATAGCCTGCGGGTGGATCTGTACCGTCTAATTAATGTAGTTTGGCACCACTTGCACTGCCATGGCTCAGTGCTATAGAATCCTTGAAGTTATTGTAGTTGAGACGCAGAGAAGGCTAAAGGTCTTGTAAAGCTGCAACTCCCAGGGTTCCACAGCATTGAGCCTTGACAATTCAAGCGGTATTGAACTGCGTTAATTCTACAGTGTAGATGCACCCTGTGTTTCCCCATAATCAGAAATGGACTTGGAAAAAGTGTGAACTCTCAACCAAATCTCTGAGCTCAGAATTTTTTAGTTTTGTCTATTATTTAGTCTCAAGCAGAACCTGCAAGTCTAGTTTTAGAAAGAATCTCCAGCCATGAAATCAGCACACTGTGTATAGATCTGCTCTATAAATAATTTATATTCCAGATCCTCTCCATCTACAAAGGAGAAGCCATCTATGAGCCTGGAGGCAGAATTATTGATCTGGAAGAGAGGGCTACTTATTTTGGTTATATCTATTGATTGCATTTAGAGGGAATAGTATTTCTCATAGGAGTTGGAAGAGACCACAAGGGCTATTCAGTCCAATCTCATACCCTATATTCATAATCAAAGCATTTCTGACATATGACCATGCAGCCTCTGTTTAAAAACTTGCAAAGACTTCTAAACGTCACTTGCACACCAAGGCAGCAAAATTAATTTTGTTTCGTTCCTTCTATTTTTGTAGAAATTGATGTTTTGTTGGTAGGCTGATACACTATGTAACAAAACTTGAAAAGAAAGTGTTTCTGGTTTGAAAGTGTTATTTCCTGTTTAATTGTGTGGTACTTACTTTGAAAGTAGTTGTTATACTCCAGAAACTTCGTTTTTCTGGCTGCCACAAACTGTGTTGAATTGGTTGAGACTCAATGAGATAATTAATTGAAAAACCAAATAAAATGTGCTGCTGCAGAATGTCCAGAAAACACAAAGTTTTTGCAGGTTTTGTTTTTTTTTTTTGCATATTTTTATGATAGATCCAATTAGAAAATGACATTTATAGCCCAGGAACAAAAAATCATGTTACATAATGTTATCAGTAGCAAGAGTTGTCAATGATTGCTGCTGGCAATTGATTAATTGTGCTATTTTGGGCATCAAATTAATTCCTGTTTCCATATAATTTTTTCAAATGGCCCGAAGGAGGACTGAAATTTTAATTCCTTTACTTTAATAATAAAATTGCTTAAATCTATTGGCCTAAAGGAAATTTTTAGCCCCAAATCGAGGAGAATCACTGAATCAATTTATCTCACATTAGTATTGATTTACTATGTTCCTATAGTATACTCCAGTTGGGAATGATAGAAATACTGCATTATTTACTACATTTATTACATTATTTACTCCCGGTACTTTTGAAGATTAAACTAATGTTTTTGAATATAGGCATTAGTGGGCATTTGGATTCAGTACCTTAGTTGTTTCCTTTGATGTTCAGACTGGGCGCCCTTCCACACAACAATATCACCCAGCATATCAAGGCAGAAAATCCCACAATAACTGCTTTGAACTGGGTTATCTGAGTCCACACTGCCATATATTCCAGTTCAAAGCAGAAAATGTGGGATTTTATTCAGCTGTGTGGAAGGGGCCTAGGGCTGGATCTACACTGCCATATAAAATTTATTTATTTATTTACCTTTTTTGTAGGCTATATCGCCTTTCTAAGCCCGGAGGCGACTCAAAATCCAGATTATCTGTTTTGAACTAGATTATATGGCAGTGTAGACTCATATAATCCAGTTCAAAGAAGATAATGTGGATTATATGCTTTGAACATCTGGATTATATCACCGTGTAGGAGAGCCTAAACCCAGAGCAGAATCTCTGCCCAACTGACTTGGTAAATACCAGTTACCAAAAAGTACAAAACAGACTTTCCAAGTCTTGTTTGCCACATTGGCATTTTAACTTCTGATTGTGGTTTTTTTTCCAGTCCGCATTTAGATTAATGTATGCCTTCATCCTTTCAAGCCTCTTCTAAACTGCCATATAATACAGATTTTCAAAGCAGATAATCCACACTATCTTCTTAGAACTGGATTATATGAGTCTACACTGCCAGATAATCCAGTTCAAATCAGATATTCTAGATTTTATATGGCAGTGTAGAAGGGGGCAAAGTCAGAAACCAAAACAATTAGTATGACCAAAAAGAAGTCTAACATTGCATAATATCTCATGATCTTTAAATTAATTACCAAAACTAAGAAACCAAGCACAATTGGGTTTACTTTTTAGGACGTGATTACTAGATTGGGGCCTTGGTTTTGTTGGATTATTTCTTTATTATTTTACTGATTGTTGACCATACCTTGTAATGAATTGTTTTGCCCTTTTTATTTACTGGTTGTATTGTTTTTGTTGCAAAACCCTTTAAGGTGGTTGTGGTTTTTATAATTCCATGTGCAATAATTGCATAAATCAATAAGAAATATTGCTAAACCAGATCTCCCATCATATGGGGCTGTGGTAATTCTCCCTCCTCCACACAGTAGCAGGCAAAATTTGCATCCTAATTCTATTTTTTGCCTTGCAGAAGTGAGATTATTACTGCACATCTAGCCAAAAAAAGCCCTGTCGAAGCATGAGTCTAAGTTCACCAATTTGTTAGATATTTTACCATATGAATCTTACTCATACATTCATTTATTTAAAAGTAAGTTCTCTTAATTCCAGCAGCTCTGCTTTCAAGTGTATGTTCCTAGGATTAAAAATAACACTGCCTGGTGGCACCATAACAGCTGAAAAGTTATATTTGGCATTCACTGTTGGATTCTCTCCCGAAGTGTGACCAGTTGATCTCTATTTGCAATGCCTGGGTTTGTGCAACTTCTGTCCTTCCACCCACCTCTTCTTACCTACATAGATGAGAAATTAACATCACATTTAAATGCCGTTGTGGCCTTCAGTGCCATTATGTCAAGGGATATGAACACCTGTTTACTACACCTGATTTCTTCTTTTGATGGAGAAATTACTGTTATAGTTCACAAACTGATGTCTTTCATACGTGTGAGTATAGATTACTGCAATTGTGGTCTATCACGTCTGGAAGACATCTAACTGGGGATTCTGGATTAGATCTTATATCAAATGGGAGGGGGAAAGACACATGCAACTGAAAGACAGAAGTCATTTTTCTAAGCCACGGATTCTCAACCTGTGGGTCCCCAGGTGTTTTGACCTACAACTTCCAGAAATCCCAGCTGGTTTACCACCTGTTAGAATTTCTGGGAGTTGAAGGCGAAAACTTCTGGGAACCCACAGGTTTAGAACTACTGCTCTAAGGATGTTTTATTTATTTATTTATTTGCATCATTTATATTTCGCCCTTCTCGCCCCGCAGGGGACTCAGGGCGGATCACAATGCAGATATACAGGCAAACATTCGATGCCATAGAGCTGCCGAATAGGTCGACAGCTCACCTCGACCTGGGCAGGCCTCAAACTCATGACCTTCTGGTCACAGTAGAGATCTTATGCAGCTGACTCCCAGTCAGCTGCGCCACATTCCCGGTTTTCCCTGGACCATCCACCCTTCGGTTTCAAAGATTTGACTAAATATTTCATGTCCCTTTCAGACAAAAATACACATACACATCTTCCCATACAACCTCTGAGATCTCCAGTAAAGGCCTTACTGGCTGTTCTACAACCAATGAAAACCTATTGTGAGATATGATAAAAGTGTTCATTCTCAGTGGTGATACCTTCCCAATGAAACATCTACCCCTAAAAGGCAGAAATTGTGTACAATTTAAAAACACTTAATCAAAAAGTGTTTGTGGTTTTTTTTACATTGCTCTTCTCAAGATGGAGCTGCTTTCAGAGTCGTTTCTAACAACAACAACAACAACAACACTTTATTTATATTATGCCTTATCTCCCCAAGGGGACTGAGGGCGGATCACAGTACACATATACGATAAACATTAAATATGGTTTTGGATCGACAGAACAGAAAGGAGGCATGTTGTGTCAACATCTAGTTTTTTGGTGCTTGGAAGGTTGTGCTCGAATCCAGCCACATGGGGGGTGCTGTCACTCCATTCCCTATGACGAAGAGCCATCAGGACTTCCTGATCTTTTTTCTTTATGGTGTGATAAAATACCTCCCCCACTTGTTTAAGTGGTACCTAATTTCTATAATTACAGCTCAAGCTGTTTTTGAACTGCTTAGGTCAACAGTAAGCTGGACTTGGCAGTCGGCAGCTCATATTGATCTAGGGCAGTGTTTCTCAACCTTTTTTGAGCCGAGGCACACTTTTTACATTTACAAAATCCTGGGGCACACCACCAACCAAAATGACACTCTTAACACAGTGGTTCTCAAATTTTTTTGGCCTACCGCCCCCTTTCCAGAAAAAAATTTACTCACCGCCCCCCTAGAAATTATTATTTTTTATTTTAATAACAATTAAACAGATATATATATATATATATATATATATATATATATATATAATGTTTCTTTTTTGTAAAATATAATAAAGGTGTAAATTAGAAACATTGAAGTTTGAAATTATGAAACTATTTAATCCACAATATCTGCATTGAACTGGTTTAAGGGGACTCGGAATATCATGTCAGATAATCCATAATATATGCTTTGAACTGGTTATCTGAGTCCACACTGCCATATAATCCAGTTCAAAGCAGAAAATGTGGGTGGGATTGTATTCAGCTGTGTGGAAGAGGCTTCAGAATATCATGGCAGGATAATCCATAATATGTGCTTTGAGCTGGATTATCTGAGTCCACACTACCATATATCCCAGTTCAAAGCAGATAATGTGGGATTTTGCCATGATATTCTGGGCCTTTCCACACAGCTCTATATGGCAGAATATGAAGGCAGGAAATCCAAATTATCTGCTTTGAACTGGATTATCTGAGTCCACACTGCCATATATCCCAGTTCAAAGCAGATATTTTGGATTTCCTTGGATATTCTGGTGTTCTTTCCACACACAGCCCTATATGCCAGAATATCAAGGCAGGAAATCCCACAATATCTGCTTTGAGCTGGATTATCTGAGTCCACATTGCCATATATCCCAGTTCAAAGCAGATAATGTGGAATTTTTGCCTTGATATTCAGGGCCCTTCCACACAGCTCTATATGGCAGAATATCAGCAGGAAATCCCACAATATCTGCTTTGAACTGGATTATCTGAGTCCACATTGCCATATATTCCAGTTCAAAGCAGATATTGTGATATTTTTCCTGCTTTAATATTGAGGGTTAAAGGCTGTGTGGAAGGGCCCTGGAAGAAGGAGGTTGGACTGGATGGCCCCTGGAGGGCTCCTACTACTCTAGGAACCCATTGTAATTATTATTATTAATAATATTAATATTAGCAGAGGCTGAATGGCCATCTGTGAGGAATGCTTTGATTGTGTTTTCCCTTTATAGCAGAAGGAGGCTGGACTGGATGGCCCTTGGGGGTCTCCTCCTACTCTAGGAACCTGTTGTTATAGTTATTATTATCAACAGAGGCTGAATGGCCATCTGTGAGGAATGCTTTGATTGTGTTTTCCCCTTATGGCAGAAGGAGGCTGGACTGGGTGGCCCTTGGGGGTCTCCTCCTACTCTAGGAACCTGCTATTAAGAATAAATTATTATGAATAAATTCAGGTACCTCCAGGAGAGGAGCACACATGTCTCCATAAGCAGCCTGTGTGAAAGCAAGCCTGGTGTAAAAGGAGAGGCAGGGAGGAGGCTGGGAAGGGAGAAAGGCGGCTACGGAAGTAAACAAAAGGGGAAGCTCTGCACCGCTCAAGTTCTATTCTCCCAGCTCTCAAAGGAGCCGTTCAGAGGGAGCCCAAAGCCTTGAGTCCTCGATCCCAGAAGCCTCGATCCGTGATGTTTTCCAGGTCTCCCCGTTGAAGCTGGTCTTTCCCCACGAGTTGGATATGTTGTGGGGAGGAGGAGGAAAAAATAGGGGAGAAGGAAGGGGGGGCGAAAGAGGTTTTTGCAAAGAAGAAGATTTTTCTTTTTCTCCCATGGAGGAGGAAAAAAATAGAGGCGGCAAAAAAGAGGGGGAAGGAAGGGGGCAGAAAGCTTTTCAGACGGCATACCAGGAGCCTCGCCACGGCACAGCAGTGTGCCGAGGCACCCCGGTTGACAATGACTGATCTAGGGCTTTGAACTGGCAACCTTTTGACTGATTAGTCTTATTGTTACTGGTGATTTACCAGCTGTGCTAAACCCCGGCCCTTGATTTTAATGTGTTTTATATGTTCCATGCTGCAAGCCTTTGTCCTACAGACCACTTTTATTATTTCAAGAAGTACATCTATTGTGTGATACAAATATTGTGTACTCAGGTCTTCCAGTCTTCAGTACAATACAACCCTAGTACCCACTGTTTCATCAACAAAATACCGATAAGTTTTGGGACCTCATCCTTTTGCGGGAGGGTGTTTAGTCCCATTGTGTTAAAAAGCAAATCATATCATTTATCAGTACCCATCACACAGTGTTGTTTCTTGTCTTTCCCCCCCAAATTATCTGTTTTCAGATTTATCACATGAGCGAGTGCAGTTAAGGCAGACCCATTTCTCCCCATGGGCTCGTCTGCTCTTCCTCTCAATAGGGTTTTTTAAATAAAAAAAAATAGATCACTGATGAGTATTTTTAAGGGGAAAGAAAAGCAGGAGAAAGCACAATTTTAAAAGGTTGGAATCAAGTGAAAGCTAAGTAGCAATCTGTGGAAGTAGCACAATTTATAATAATAATAATAACTCCCAAGTGGGAGCCAGAGTAGATTCCAACATACAATGGCAAACATCAAATGCCTCCATAAACAGACAAATATTAACATCATCCCAGAGGAACCCCACATAACAAAACAACATAAGAGCCTAACATCAATACACCCAACGTAATCAAACAAAAATTGTATAATGGCATAAAATCGGAACATAAAATGTACTGAATACACTCCTTCCTTGGGCTTCTCATCTGCTATGGCGAGTCCGCGGGGTGGGTTCCGCTCCAAGCTCACTGCGAGTGGCGCCACAAAAAAGATGGGGAAAAAGGGTGACTGCAGCGGTTGAGGCAGAAAGAAGGGAATGAAGACTGAAAATAATGACCACGTTAATCTGAAGGTTGCAGGGCAAGAAGTATCTGTGGTGCAGTTTAAGATTAAAAGGCATACACCACTTAGCAAACTAATGAAAGCCTATTGTGAACGACAGGGTTTGTCAATGAGGCAAATCAGATTGCGGTTTGATGGGCAGCCAATCAATGAAACAGACACGCCTGCACAGTTGGAAATGGAGGATGAAGATACAATTGACGTGTTCCAGCAGCAGACAGCAGGAGTGTACTGAAAGAGAGAACCAAATTTCCTTTCCCACAAACAACACATTCACAATTAGAAGAACGAGACTTGGTTCAGCCACATCTTTGACTACTGCAGTATAGCTTTCTCTCTTCTTTGATTTCTTTTCCTATTCCTTCTATTGTACATAACGTAACTGGTGTATGTGCACAGACATGCATATTTTTTAAACTAAATGGCCAATGGTATGTTTGATCAACATCATATGGAGATGGGGTGGTAAAAATAAACTGGTCTGTGAAAATAACCCAGATCTCCATTAGTGGCATGCTCCTCTAACTTTTATCTTTATATTCCAGTAAGTTATTTTGCTCTCATTGTTGATAAAACAAAAACTTTGCATACCTTATATTAGTGTTTCCCAACCACTGTGCCGTGACACTCTAGTGTGCCGTGAGCGATCACCTAGTGTGCCGCGGGAAAACCTCTCTACCCCCCTTTCTTTCCCCTCCTGCCGAACTCCTGCTGCTGCTTGCGGGGGGAGGAGGAAGGGCCGGGCGGCAGAGAAGAAGAAGGGGCTGGGGTGCTGCCTCCTTCGGCTGTTTCCCCTCCGCGTGCGCCAGCCAGCCAGCCTCCAATTGAGGGAGGGAGGAGGGAAGGGTGATGTCACTCGGGCCCCGCCCCCTTCCCAGCGGCAGAAGCCGGGTACGTTTTTGTGTTTATGTTTACCAACTATTACTACATTTGGCATTGGCTGGACGTGATAGCCTTTCTATCAACTCCCCTGTTCATTGTTCACCAGTTATACATGAGGGACTCCTCTAATGCCCACTTGGAATGATACAGGAGCATATACTGTATATTGAAGGTGGAAGCCTCATTATTGTTCCATGAGGTGTATTGATGCATAAGAACAGTACTAGTGGACTGCTTTGAAGCTATATGGACACATTTTTCTAAACACAGAGACTGACAGCTGTTGAGCAAGACCTTCGTCTGTGTCTTTCTGCCATTCCTGCCAGGATATCTATGTTGTGTTCATCGAAACAGGCCCAGGTTTCACACTGAGTGTATAAATACATTTAAAAACATATTAACTATATGTATTATTGTGTTAGAGTGTCATTTTGTGTCATTTTGGTTGGTGGTGTGCCCCAGGATTTTGTAAATGTAAAAAGTGTGCCGTGGCTTAAAAAAGGTTGGGAAACACTGCCTTATATGACTGGATAATTTCAATGTTTTTCTTTTATCATTGTACAACCAAGGACGATTTTATAACTTTTTTGTACGTAGCTGTTATATGGACTGTCTTTAAGTAGGGATAAATTACCCTAAACAAAAATTTGATCTTGGATAGTTTTCCCTTCCGTCTTGTTGTTTAAATAAACTTCTTGTTTAAAAAAAAGAAAGAAAAGAAACAGCCCACTGCTCTTCCTCTGTAATAATTTTATTTCGTCCCAGAACTTATATCCCTAATGTGCTGCTTTGATTAGCCTCTGTGATTCTTTGTCTGTTCTTACCAACTCTGTGTTTCATTCTCCTCTTAGGACAAAAGTATTTGAGAAAATGGGTTATGACATTGAGCGTTTTGTGGGTTACGTAAATGAAGGACTGCTGTGCTCTATCTGCCGAGATGTTTTGGAAGAGGCCCTGCAGGCTCCCTGCGAACATGCCTTCTGCACTTCCTGCATACATGGGTGGCTTGTCCATCACAGCAACTGCCCAGAGGATCGCCAGCCACTTGATCTAACTGTCCTTCGGCCCCTTTACAGGTGTGTAATAAGCAGTCGGCCTTTATGCAGTGAGGACAGTTATGCAGTAAGGTAATAGTAGTCACATCTAATATCTGCATAGTAAAATAAAAGCAGTCGCATTTTGAGTTAAGTACAGGGCTGCAGAAGCTTATAGTATTTCCTTTTCATAAAGACTTCACAGTGGCAACTAGGGAAAGGGAATTCAGTTTGTTTCAGTAAAGCATTGTTTTTCTTTACATATAGCCTAGTATCTGTTTTTGTGTTATAATTCCTTCCAAATCACCCTCATCGCAACACAGAGGCAGAACAGATAAACCGATTTGAGTCCCACCAGGGGTGAGAAAGGCAGTGTATAAATACTGTAAATAATAATAATATATTTAAACCGTTAAAGATGTCTAGTTCCTTTATGACTTCTCTTCTAAATCCTAGCCTTCTGATTTCTAGACTGAAGTCCTCATTAAGATTAATGACTGAGCCAAAAGTATAGGCAATCCTTCACTATTTCAGTATTTTCGTTCCTGCTTCAAAGTTATGTGAATCATCTGTGGTCATTATTTTTGTATTCTTGGTGATCAATTATAAACCAGTTTTTATACTTTCTTCCCTGACTTTCTTCAGTAGTCATTCCAAGTTTGTGCTGTTTTATACTAGTAGTATGGTGTCATCTGCATTTCTTAAATGGTTGGTGTTCCTCCAATTTTCATGCCTCATGATTTTATAGTATTGCAAGAATAAAAAGAATTCATTTCTATGCCCAGATATATGAAGAACGATCTTAATCGGCTCCAGCTTCATTGTAGAAACAGAGAATGTGGCTGTGAAATGGTGTGTTCTTTGGAATCCATCAGCCGACATGAATGCGAGTGTGAATATAGACAGATTCCCTGCTCAAACAGTGGTAGGTGTTTTACGCTGTATACTTCCCATGTTGTGAAGTCTTAACTGGCAGCATTCTTTACTCACTCTTCTTGAAGATCCCTAGTATTCCTAGTGGTATTTCATCCAAGTATCACCAACTCTCCACATTGGCTAGAGTTAGGGACACAAGACTCCCGTTAAAGTGAAAAGCTGTGAATAAACTGGTCAACTACTGAAAGCTAAACATAGAATTGCATTTGAAGGCCAAGAGATTCTTGAAGAGATGTTATGTCTTGAAAACTCTAGATTGTCCAGCATGACTGAAGTTGCTCATAGAGTCACACTAGAGGACCTAAAATTCATGAACAATCAAATCCACAAGTCAAAACTGCAAATGTGGAGCAGTAATTATGCTGTTGGGAATCAGCCTGTGTTTGTGTTTCAGGATCATGATGCTTCTGGTGTGGGCAATGATGTGGCAAATGATGAGGGAAATGATGGCGCCTAAGCTGAGGTGCAAGATGGAGATGGTTTGGTCAATGATTTTCATGCAGACAATGACAGAGAGGCCCCAGTGCAAAGGGCAGTTTCTCATGAGAATATTCCTGCTGAGCAGAGATGATGGTTTACTCCCTCTCTCTGTGAGCTCTCAAGATTTGGGTTTGGACAACAATCTGACACCTGGGAATTTTAATGAGCAGTCAGATAAGGAGTTGAAAAATAGATGGCTGGAGTTTAGCCAGGATCGACAGCAAACTCAAGGTTTGCGTCACTCTAAAAGATTTCGTCAGATAAGAGCCAAGAGTGGGGGGAAACGAAACCAGTTTCTGGGTGTGAGAATATAAGATTTGCTTCAAGGGAAAACCTGTTAGTTCAGGCATTGTTTAGAAATCAAGTTCATGTGCCATGGAAATCCTGTTCAAGGGGTCTTCTTCATGTGGATATTTTTAGCCTTTTGATGTAGACTAGCTACGCCTGGATTGTCATTGTATCCTGTTGATTCCTGTCTAGATTAATACTGCTTTGGATTGCTTTTATATCTTTTTGTAACTGCATTCTATTAACTAAAGCTTTTTTGAAACTTCCTTACTTTCTTACAAGCATCTATTTTCACTGGCTGTTTTTATTAAGCTTCAATAAAAAGGATAGGATTTTCCACTCAACATGTGGTGTGTTTGAAGTCAGAAGGCTTTTCCTGTTCTGGAGTGCAACAGTATGCATGATCTCCAAAACTCCCTCTGATTTTTAAACGACGCCAGGACTGGTTTTTTGGGTTTTTTTCACAACAGGCATCAAGATGTCGCATGTCCCGGCAGCAACTACTCAGCCTCCCACCCAGATTACCTTAGCTGACTATCAATTGTTACAAACTCAGTTCGCAGCTCAACAACAGGAGTTGGTGGAGTTACGAGCGCGAGCTGGTCAACATCCATCACTGCCTCTGCCTGCCAAATTCAAGGGGGAGGCAACTGCTGTGCTGATCTTCAAAGGACAATGTATCTCATATTTGACTGCTAGAGAGGCTGAATTTCCAACCGAGGAACTCAAAGTAGCTTTTATTTACAGTCTTCTTGAAGGCCCTGCTGCTTTATGGTCCACTACTCTGATTAATGCATAAGCAGCTGAGGTAAATACAGCGCAGGGTTTTCTGGACTATATTCAAACCACCTGGGGGTGTCAAATGACACAGGAGTTGGCAGGTCATAAATTGCTTCGGCTGTTTCAACAGGACAGGCCTTTGGTTCAATACATTGCTGGTTTTAAAGTGCTGGCCGCACAAGTGCGCTGGAATGATGTGGCTTTGCGTGGACAATTTTTGGATGGATTATATCCAGAGCTACAAGGGGAAGTGCTTCGTGCTGACCTTCTGTTTCCTTGGATTAATTACCTTGTGTTTGCGGATGGATACCAACCTTCACACCAGTGAAGTGGGGGTGCCAGTGGGGCCGTGGGGCTTCGGAGTGCACAGCCACTAAGGCTGGGAATACCCCAGGCCTGGGGTTCCTCGGCTCATGGCCGCCTGTCTCACCTGTGGATTGTGGGGACGAGGAAGAACCAATGTATTGGGTCATATACATCCCAAGATTGATGCAGCTGAGAAAGCCAGGCGCCAGCAATTAAACCTCTGCTGATATTGTGGGGCAGCTGGACATTTTTCTCGCAACTGCCCGGTGAAGAAGTGGCTTCTGAGGGTGGCTTCGGCAACAGCGGAACTTTTGGAGACGGGAGAAGACTGCGCCTAATTGGTGGGGGAAGGGTTCGACCGGGCCTATAAACGCTCGCTGGCTCGGTTGCTTTTCACCCCTCAGAGCCTCAGTCTGGAATGTTGTTCCTGCTGTTGGTCACTCTGTGGCCTCCCAAGAAAGGGCCAGTGTTGGTTCATGCCATGGTGGACTCGGGTGCAACCAATAACTTTTTGACCAGGAGTATGCGGATTCCTTAGGTTTGGAATACCAGGACTTAAAGGACCCCTGAGGGGTGCCGATGGTCGGCCTTTGAAATCGGGGCCGGTGAGCCAATAGACAGTCCCTACTAGGATGTGGGTTTGAGAACATTTAGAGGACATTTTCTTTTTGGTGACCAAGGTTTCTCATTTTCCCACCCTGTTGGGGGTGACGTGGCTGACGTTGCACAACCCCCATATTTCGTGGGGACGCCGGGAACTACAATTCACTTTGGAATATTGTCACCAAAATTATTTGGTGGCTCAAGTTTATTAGGCCATACAAATACTCTGATTTTTGGGATGTTTTCAGCGAGAATGAGGCGAAGAAGCTGCCACCTCATCGACCCTACGACTGCGCGATTGACTTAGTGCTGGGTGCTCCAATCCCTCAGGGACATTTGTACTCTCTCTCAGAACCAGAGCTGGCTGCTCTCCGGGATTTTCTGTATACGAACTTGCGCAAGGGTTTCATCCAGCTCTCGCAGTCGCCGGCGGGTGCTCCAGTTTTGTTTGTGAAGAAGAAGTCGGGAGAGTTGAGGATGTGTAATGACTATTGGGTTCTGAACAACATCACTATCCGGAACCGCTACCTGCTCCCGCTCATTCCCGAGTTGTTGGAGAGATTGCGTGGTGCACAGGTCTGTACCAAGCTAGATCTCCGGGGAGCTTACAACTTGGTCCATATACGGGAGGGGGATGAGTGGATGTGTTTCAAACACGTTTTGGGGCCTTCAAATTTTTTCATGATGCCATTCGGATTGTGTAACTCCCTCACCACATTTCAGCACTTCATGAATGATGTCTTCCGTGACTTTTTTGAACTGATTTCTGGTGGTCTATTTGGACAACCTTCTGATTTTCTCTCTGAATCAACAATTGCATGACCAGTTGCTCCAGACAACTGACTGCCCCAGAAAAGAATTATACCATCTGGGAAAAGTAGTTGCTGGCTATCAAGATGGCGTTTGAGACCTGGAAACACTGGCTAGAAGGGGCACGTGATCCTGTAGAAATGCACACTGACCACCATAACTTGGAACATTTAAAAATGGTGCATAAGCTAAACCAGAGACAACAGCGTTGGGCTTTGTTTTTCGAATGTTTTGACTTCCGGATCCGTTATGTGACTCCAGCTCAGACCAAACAAGCAGACGCTTTGTCGAGAAAATTGGAGTACACGAGAGGCCGGGAGGAGATGTCGGAGTCGTCTTGTTGTGTCCTGAAAACTTTGTGGCAGCCTCAGTGACGGAGGAAATTGAGGCACGTCCTGTGAACGTGAGTAAGACAGTATCTTCTTCTGATTCCGCTTCCTTGTCGGAGCGCATCTGAGCTCAACAAGAGGAGGATTTCTGGGTTGACAGGAGGATTTGTGGGTCCAAGATACAGGGAGTGCAGTTTCCTTTTCATGTGAAGGAGAATTCTTTATGCTGCCGTTCACAAGTATACATATCTCCGGGACCGGAGAGAGAAGAAATCCTCAAGTTGTGTCATGACAGCTGTCTGGCAGGGCATATCAAACTGTTTAAAACAATACTGAGGGATTTTTGGTGGCCGAAGATTCATAGGGTTGTGGAGAAGTACGTCGGCACTTGTCTTGTGTGTCAGCGGGCCATGCACCAAGTGGGCAAACCGGCGGGTTTGCTGCAACCGATGCCCACACCGACCAGGCTGTGGGAGATTATCTCGGCGGATTTCATTACCGATCTGCCCAAGTCCAATGGATTTACAACTGTGTAAGTGGTGGTGGATCTGTTCACGAAAATGGCTCATTTCATTCATTGCGCTGGCTTACCTACAGCCAAAGAAACGGCGAACTTGTTCCTACATCATGTCTTTCGTTTACACGGTTTGCCAAAGAGTATTGTCACAGACCGAGGAGGTCAATTTACTTCTCAATTTTGGAAAGCCGTGCAACCCCTGCTGGACATTGAAGCTTGGCTGTCTATCGCTCATCATCCCCAGATGGATGGGGAGACGGGGAGGACGAATACTACCTTGGAACCAACAGGACAACTGGTCGTCTCTGCTCTCCTTGGCAGAATTCTCGTTCAACAACTCGACACAAAGCTCCACAAAAGAAGCTCCTTTCTTTGCAAACTGTGGGTACCATCCTCGTTTTTACCCAGCGGTGGTGGAATCACATAATGTGCTCGCGGTGGAGGGCTGGTTACAGGAACTGACAGCGGTACAAGAAGTCCTCAAGGCTCAGTTGGAGCAAGCCAAATTGGATTACAAACGTGTTGTTGACCAACACCGGCAGTAGGGGCCAGAGATACAAGTGGGAGACCAGGTCTGGTTGTCCACTAAACACTTGCCCCTCCAGAGACCCTGCAGGAAGTTGGATGCTCGGTTTGTGGGTCCTTACTGTGTGGAGGCTCAAATCAACCCAGTGACATTCAAGTTACAACTTCCTAGAGGAATGCGGATTTATCCCGTGTTTCACCGGTCTTTGCTTCAGCCGGCGAACGAGGTACGTCCGGATGCAGGTAGGAGACTACCCCCTTCTCCAGTACTGTGGGATGGGGAAGAGGAGTTCGAAGTGGAGGACATTTTGGATTCCTGATATAATCGATGAAGACTACAGTATATAGAGAACTGGACTGGTTTTGGACCAGAGGAGCATTCGTGGGTGGATGCTCGTGATTTACATGCTCCTGTTCTGGTTACCCAGTTCCATCGGGCTTACCCATCTAAGCCCCGGCCGCGCAGGGGGAGGGCAAGGGAGGGTTGGGGGGGATAGTGTTGGGAATCAGCCTGTGTTTGTGTTTCAGGATCATGATGCCTCTGATGTGGGCAATGATGTGGCAAATGATGAGGGAAATGATGGTGCAAGATGGAGATAGTTTGGAATGAATCTACCTAGGTTGTGAAAGCAAACATGCTCGAATGTGTCCAAGGTGTCATGGTAAAATCCACTAATAAAATGGGGAAAGGTTTTAGAAAATGTTGATCTCTATTTTTTTTTCCAGAGTATAATCCAGGGGTCCTCAGACTAAGGCCCGAGGGCTGGATATGGCTCTCCAAGGTCATTTACCTGGCCCTTGCTCAGGGTCAACCTATGTCTGAAACAACTTGAAAGCAAACAACAAACACAACAATCCTATCTCATCAGCCAAAAGCAGGCCCACACTTCCCACTGAAATATTAATAAGTTTATATTTGCTAAAATTGTTCTTCATGTTAATTATTGTATTGTTTTTAAGTGTTTTTTGCACTACAAATAAGATATGTGCAGTGTGCATAGGAAATTCATGATTTTTTCAAATTACTGGCCCTCCAACAGTTTGAGGTACCTGTTTAAAAAGTCTGAGGACCTCTGGTATAATCCCTACGTCTTAAATTTTTAGACGGGATTTCAAGAGTTGGAAAGCTGTTATTGAATAACCCACCTGAGTTCCTGTTTCTGTATTAATTCCCCTTCCTACTCAAAAGTAGCCATTCTCTTCCTGATGCCAATATAGGCTGTATCAAAGTGTTGTTTCAGTGAGGGATTACCACCCGGTTTCCTCATTTTTTGCTCACTTGAGGGAGTCCTTGCATCTTGCACACAACAGTAAGAAATGCTGAATCAAGGCAAGATGGAATTTAAGATTATGTAGGACTACAATTCCTAGCATGCTGGGCCAGTGGCCATGTTTTCTTGAGCTGATGGAAGTTGAAGATAAACAATAATTGGCAGGCTACGTGTTCTCCATTCAGAATATATAGCATAAACGTAAAAGAAGCTTGCTTACTAAGAACTGAGAATTTCTCAATGTCATAAGATACTGAAAATGTAATACAGTGTTCCCTCACTTATTTCTGGGGTTAGGTTCCAGGACCTCCCGCAATAAGTGAAAAACTGCGGTGTAGGTATGCTCTATTTTAATATTTATACATTATTTTAGTAGTTATACACTATTTTAAGTCTTTATAAATCTGTATACCTTTATAAAGCGGAATGTTTGTATGTATGTATGTGTGCGGAGGGCGGGAGGGCGGATATGTGGCAGCCACTTTCACAGGCCACAGCGACCAGCGCGGGTGATGGACCTGCACCAAACTTGGTACACATAACCCCCTTTACGTCTTGGTGCGGTTCGGGGGACATGACCCACGGATTATGGGATTTGTAGTACTTTCAAACACTTTGGTTCCCACAGACCACTGAGGCCACCAAAAAGGACCAATACAGACCACACTTAGCACACACAGCCCCCATGACCCACTCTACGTCCTGGTGCAGTTTGGAGGAGGGTGGGCCATGGATGATGGGACTTGAAGTACCTCTACTCACTTCCCAAGTCCGCTGCAACCCTCATCCAATCACTGATCGAGACCAAACTTGGCATACATAACCCCTATGACTGCCTTCACTTCCAGGTGAGGTTTGGGGGAGGACTGACAATGGATGATGGGATTTGTAGTACTTTCACACCCCTCTGTTCCCACAGACCACTGTGGCCCTCAACAAACACTGATAAAGACCACACTTGGCACGCAGAGCCCCAGTGACCCACTCTACATACTACTGAAGTTTGGAGGGGGCCAGAACATGGATTATGGGACTTGCAGTACCTTCCCTCACTTTCCAAGACTGCTACAAACCTAATCCAATGACTGATCAACACAAAACCTGCCACACAGAGCCCTCATGACCCACTCTACATCCTGGTGCAGATCGGAGGAGGGTGGACCATGGATGATGGGACTTGAAGTACCTCTACTCACTTCCCAAGTCCGCTGCGACCCTCATCCAATTACTGATCGAGACCACACTTGCTACACATAACCCCCATGACTGCCTTCACGTCCTGGTGAGGTTCGGGGGAGGACTGAACATGGATGATGGGATATGTAGTACTTTCACACCCTCTGTTCCCACAGACAACTGCGGCCACCAACAAACACCGAGAAAGACCACACTTGGCACACAGAGCCCCAGTGACCCATTCTACATCCTACTGAAGTTTGGAGGGGGCCAGAACATGGATGATGGGACTTGCAGTACCTTCCCCTCACTTTCCAAGCCTGCTACAAACCTAATCCAATGACTGATCAACACCAAACCTGGCACACAGAGCCCTCATGACCCACTCTAAATCCTAGTGAACTTTGGAGGGGCCAGAACATGGTGGTTGGGACTTGCAGTAGCTTCCCTCACTTTCCAAGCCTGCTACAAACCTAATCCAATGACTGATCACCACCAAACCTGGCACACAGAGCCCTCATGACCCACTCTACATCCTGCTGCTGTTTTGTGTGAGACGGACCACGGATGATGGGACTTGAAGTACCTTCACTCACTTCCTAAAAACAATGCAACCCTCATCCATTTACCAATACAGACCAAACTTAGCACACAGAGCCCCCATGACCCAATCTACATCCTACTACACTTTGGGGGAGGGTGGACCAGAGATGATGGGACTTCCACTACCTTCAGTAATTTCATGATACCACTGCAACTTCCAATAATGATGGATCAAGACCAAACTTGCCACACAGAGCCCCCATGACCCACTCTACATCCTGCTGCACTTCTCAAATGACCCGGGCACCGCCGGGTCCCCAAGCTAGTTTAAAATAAAGTGAAGGAAAGTAAGGAAAGGCCCTTCAAGGTTGGAGGGAGGGACGACTGAGGAGGGAAAGCACCTTGAAGAGCAGCGGTGGCAAAACCCCACAAAACAGCGAAAATACCAAGATATATATTTTAAATTAATATTTTTTTAAATCCGCAAAACAGCAAGTCCACAATAAGTGAACCATGAAGTAGCGAAAGAACACTGTAACTCAATTGAAAGATATTCTGTGCTGGCTTTGAATAATAACACTATGTAACAAAATTTGGAAAAAAAACTGTTTCCTGTTTAATTGTGTGCTGCTTACTTTAAAAGTAGTTGTCATACTCCAGAAACTTCATTTTTGTGGCTGCCACAAACTATGTTGCATTTGGTTGAGACTCTATGAGATAGTAATTGAAAAACTATAGGAAAATGTGCTGCAGGATGTCCCGCAAAAACAAAGTTGTTGCAGTTTAATAAACTTTTTCTATGTTTTTATAACCCAGGAACAAAAATCATGTTACATAATGTTATATAATAACTGCTGACATACATCCAATTCTGGATTGTAGAATGACTTTCAAAGCTGCAGTTCTTGTTTGTCCTCATATTGACATTGACTTGAGAACACTGTTAAGAAAACCCTTCAGTTAAAAAAGAATACTTGTAGCCTAGTGTGGGTGATGAAATGTCTTGCTGTGCCTCCTTCAATCTTCTACTTTCCATTCAGGTTGCCCAGTTCAAGTTGAGCGGCGCCACTTGCACAGCCACTTGGCAGTGTGTGAGTATCGGAGCCGTGAGTGCCCCAATGGCTGTGGGTATGCCATGCTCAGCACAGACAGCAGTGCACAGCACAACTGTGTTGCAGAACTGAGGACAGAACTAGAGCTGCTGAGGTAAACCTGACCTCCCCCTTTTCCTGACTCCTCACATTATGAGTAGCCAAGAAAGGCATGTCTGAAAGTTAACTGTAGTCCTGTGTTGTGGCTCAGCAAGCAGCAGAGGATTTTTCAGAGGATGTTGTTGTATGTCTGCCTGTTCAATCTGTGATTGTGTCTGATGTTCATGTTGATATTCATGATGGGAATGGGGATGATGTTCCTGATGACTGGCCTGCGGATTAAGATTTGCTTGGGCCTGAGTTAAGTTCAGAAGAGAGGCCTAAGCTGTCTCAGGAAGATTCACAAGGCCACATTCTTGAGGGAGGCCCTTCGCCACTTTTCTCAGAACAGCTGTCTGAGAATGATTTGTCATGTGCAGGAGTTAATGAGGAAGAAAAATGTAAAAAAACTTGGGCAGAAAGCAAAATTGTAGTAAACAGAGGAAAAGTCTTCAGAGGCTGAGACAATCAGTTTGGCTACAGCAAAAGAGAGATAACAAACCGTTAGCTGGTGGCAAAGTCAAGAAAAACATTTTCCATTCAGTTTTCAGATCTGAAAAAGCTTTATAATGATTCATGGGGGAGAGTTGCCTCATAGTAGGAACAGAGCAAGGGTTGCGTAAACGCACAAGTACTACACAAAGGCAATATTCAATATAAATATATATATATATATATATTAATGGTACTAAGGTGAATATTAGATCATAAAGGACCAGCAAAACATACTATACCATCGCAGGAGATAGGAGTTCACACGAAGAAATATACAAACAGGGGCAATGTCCAAATGACATATACTTCGGATTAAATCACAATCAATTTAACGCCGTGTGAAAGATGTCCAAAAGTGTCCACAAATAGTCCTGGATAATACCATACAAAAGTCCCTAGTCCATTGGTAGGAAAAATATCCCAAGTAGATAGGACAAAAGGAGGATGTTGTATACTCCAAGATGAGGCGATTAACAAGAGAATTGCCTCAGTCAGGTCAACTTTATTTTAGCACAGTCTTGCTTTCAAGTGCTCTGAGTTTCATGTATCAAGTTTTTTACAAGCTCAAGATTTGCTATGAGATTTTCTTGCTCTCTTGTTTCATGGATTCAAGTGCCTAGTTTCATGGATTTTATGTGCTCATGGATCTTGTTTTCCTGTGAAGCTTATGTACTATTTCTTATATTGAATCTTTTCTGCTTTTGCTATTTTTACTGCTTTGCTTACATATAATCTTCAATAAACTTCTTGCTGATTTTAACAAGCTGGTGTGGTGTTTAAAGTCAGAGGTATTCCTGCTCTGGAGCATGACAGATGAGGGAGTTGATGGGTTTCAAAATGAAGAGACATTCTGATAGAATCTATGAGAAGTCCTTGAAGTCCAGGTGCATTCGGCATGATCTCATGGCTTCTTGGTTGGGCTTAAATTTAGTGGTGTTTACTTTGTACCACTCAGAGGAGACGACGTTGCTATAAGGATGGTATGACTCAAGTTTCCTTTATTTGCCTTTGTTCCTTGAGGAGTTTGCCTTGGAAAAAGTTCGTTTTCATGCTTATGGATTTATGTTTGAATGTCCACTATGGATTTTGGCTCTCTTGACATCATGTACTTTGGTATTTTTGGATTGCTTCTATTTTGTATTTTCTGCTTTACCGCATTTTTGGAAAATGCCTTTTTCCCTTTGTACATGCTTTTCTTAATAAACTGTTGTAGTTAGTCCTGCTGGACTCTGGTGGGATGCTGAGTGAAAAGTTGTTTCCAGGCTAGAGTGCAACATCCTGCTTAATTGCCAGTCTTTCTAAATGCCTGCCCATTAACAGGCATTTAGAAATATGAACAAATATACTTTCTGTGTATTGTCGAAGGCTTTCATGGCCGGACTCACTGGGTTGTTGTAAGTTTTTTGGGCTGTATGGCCATTTCCAGAAGCATTCTCTCCTGACGTTTCACCTGCATCTATGGCAGGCATCCTCTATATATCAATATCTCAATCACTCCTAAAGCATTTCCCCAACTGGTTGAAATTATAGCTTTTGTTTATCTCTTTTTTTTCTTTTCAAGAATCTCCCTTCTAGCATGACAGAGTCCAAAAAAGTAATCCCAACATTGATTTTGTTGCAATAATGGCTTTGTAGACTACAATGATTTTGAGTCTCAAAATTATATTCCATCCTATTTTCTAAGTTTAAATGCTTGTCTTCCATCACTAGCTTATGGGAAATATCTATGTCGCCAATGGACTGGTTTGAGACTGCTGTGGTTGTTTTATCTTGGGCTGCTGGAGAACCAGGTATTACTTAAACAGATGTAAGTGATCTGATTTGGTTGGCCTTATAAATTCAGATGCAAGAGATTCTGGTCTTCCTATTCTGATGGGTGTCTCCTTAACAGTATGATACAACCATAGAAATCACAACTGTAATTGCACTGCATTTTAGAAATTAAGGAACATGTCTGGCAGAATTGTTGAATGTTGGCTTTCAGGAATTCTTCTACCCTGCCATATATCCGCTTTGAATTGGATTATATGTCATTGTAGACTAGGATAATCCAGTTCAAAGCAGATAATGTGGAATATTTGCTTTGATAATCTGAATTATATGGCAGTGTAGAAGGGGCTTTTGAGAGTAGATCTACACTGTCATATAATCCAGAATAGCAAAGCAGGTAATCCCGATTATCTGCTTTGAACTGGATTATGTGAGTCTACAATGACATATAATCCAGTTCAAAGCAGATAATCTGGATTTTATATGGGTGGATGGGGACTGAGAGTGAGCTAAACTGTACATAATTGCAATGGAGGCAAGTGGCTCTGTGGAAATGGGGAAGTGGCTTCATTTGAGGTTTTGATATGAACTTTAAAGGGGGTTTGGACAGTTCTTTTGAAATGTGGGCTAAAAACCGAAACAGGTTCATCTCTCCATCCTCTGTTCGGATATCATCCAGCACGCCAAAATCTTAAATCAAGATATAGCTTCTTAAAATCTACAGTGATACTTGCAGGAACACCTCAGCAAGTGAGAGTCCAAAAGTGGCAGGCTACAACCTGGAACCTCAATCAGTGGCTGAGGTTGGATAAGGAAACCCCATCCAGGGCACACAGAAAATTGAACGACTTGGAAAGTGCTGAACAGATTGCTCTCTGGCACCACAAGATCCATAGCTGGGGCCGGGGAGATAGCACAGTGGTAACACAGCTGTGCTTGCAACCTGAGGGTTGCTGGTTCAATTCCCCCCGAGCTGGCTTGGATGACCAGCTAATAACAATATATGAGCCTAGTCCACTGCCCACCCAAGCAGTTCAAACACCAATGGGGACCATTATAAATAATGGGGAAGGGCTTTTTACAGAACTAACTTTCTGGCCGGCGAGGTGAATGCGGAAGAGGGAAATGCAGAAATGCAGAAGGCTCCCGTCATGAGGATGGAACAACAGCACCCCCTTGTGACGCTAAGACGCATAACAACAACAATGACGTAATTGGAGCAGTGACATCTGGATGACCACCCGCATGTCCGTTACCCTGTGACGCAGCCAAGAAAGAACCCTTCTATAAACTGCACTGTACTGTCTATGTGTAACCTGTACTGTCTATGTGTAAAACTGTACGTCTCCGACAGGGATTGTCTGTCGTATATGTATTGTAATCCGCACTGAGTCCCTTCGGGGGTGAGAAGAGCGGAATAGAAATAAACAGTATATATATATATATATATATATATATATATATATATATATATATATATATAGCTGACCTTAAGAAATGAGGCTACAAAGTAAAGTCCACAACATGCGAGTGTGGAGAAGAGACCACTTACTACAATGCAGCCCGAGCCTTGCCACATGCACAATGGAGCGAGACCAGAGGCACTCCAACTGACAAGTTACTGGCCAAAGGAAATTTAACATAATGCCAAATTTTTAACTTTGTTTGTGGTTTTTCTATCCATTATAACTGTATTTTCAATTCGCTTCTGACACAATAAATAAATAAATATATCGCTCCAGTCTTGTTTCATCTCAAACCAGTACGCTTACCATATTTTTGACCTATTAAAGCATGGAATGACATGGGGATAGGATATTTGAAAGAGTATCTTTTCCCTTATGAGCCTGCCCAAAGTCTGAGATCTTCAACAAAAGCAAGATAGTAGGTTGAGAGAGAGATTTTTAATAGCAGCGCCCTGGTTGTGGAAATCATTTTCAATTAAAATTTAAGATGCCCTTATTCTTGTGGCACTTTTCACAGGAAGGTAAAGAAATTATTCTTATAGGATTTTGGGCTTTTACACTGCTACTCTTTTTGAAGGTATATTTTATTGTCCATTGCTTTGAGAGTCCTTGTAGGCTGAAAAATCATTTCTAAAGGTTTGGTTTTTTCCAAAATGCAGGCACATCTAAAGAGGTAGTTAGTGTTCATTTGTTAGCATCAACGAGAGCAATATTTTGGGGCCTAAAAAGCCAAAGAGTGTGGGGGGGGAGAGATGAGATTTTGAAGATAGCTATTGGAGGAAAGAAAATGGTTCAGTGGGGAAATCAGCACACCGTGGTCTTTATCCTAACAGGGGTTCAGCAGTTGCTGTTTACAGTTTTAAAACACCAGAAACCATAAGCGGTTTAATAGTAGGAGGTCCTGAATAAGTGGCAGACCAAGGAGGGAAATGAAAGGCAGGATTAAGAGAGCAGGAAATAGGAGCAACGGTGGGGGTGATATGGGTGGGGAGGGATAGGATTAAGGCTATGTTGTTTAGCCCATTTCTGAAATTGAGTGCGTTTTAATGCCTAAATCCAGTTGCTAGTCCCAAGTACAATAGATGCACTGAATAAGTAGGATTTACATAAAGGTTGGCTTATCATTCACCAACTGGTTCTATGGATCTACTCCGGTTGGAACTAGTAATTGGATTTAGGCCATGGTTTTTTACTTCCCAAACATCCTGTTTTACTTCCACGGAGGCGGAGGGGGGCTCATGTGCACAGAATATATACATGGCCCCTTTCCTTTCAATTATAAGCATCGACCCTGTTTCTATGAATTCCTGTATTTTTTGCAATTATTTCTACTAGTTCCTCCTTTCTTGCTCTTTAATCCCTTAGCCAGCATTCACTTCCCTGGTAAGTGCAGTGGGAAATTCTCACACTCCACTTACTATAAAAATACTTGAGAGTTGCAGCTTACTGTTTATACTGTTTATTTCTATTCTGCTCTTCTCACCCCGAAGGGGACTCAGTGCGGATTACAATACACATACGACAGACAGTCCGTCAGAAAGACATACAATTTACACATAGACAAATACAGTGCAGTTTTTAGAAGGACTTCTTCTTTCCTGGCTGCGTCATACAGGTGGGCGTCATCGGGTGTGAATGCTCCATTACATCATTGTTGTTATGTCCCTGCGTCACTGCGCCATCACGTCACAAGGGGGTGCTGTTGTTCCATCCTCATGACAGGAGCCTCTTGTTTCCACCACTTCCGCCTCCCTTCTCCATCAGCCTATTTCAGACAAGTCTGTGCAAAAGTCCTTCCCCACTTTTATGGTCTCCAATTTGTTGTTAATTCACAGCTGGGCTGTTGAACTGCTTGGGTAAAGAGTAGACAGGGCTTACAGCTGGCGACTAACTCGGCCTGGGATTCGATCCTGCAATCTTCAGATCTTCAGATTGCCAGCACAGCTGTTGTTACTGCTGTGCTATCTCTCCGGCCCACAAGTATAACATCAGTGCTAGGGTCTAAATCATGGCTCTCAAAGCTAAGGTCCGCTGACCGGATGCCCCCCTCCAAGGTTATTTACCCAGCCCTCGCTCTAAAATTTAGATGTCGTGTTGCCCTAAGTCTGAAACGACTTGAAGGCCCACAACAACAACCATTCTAATTAATTTGACTATCTCATAAGCTGAAAACAGCTATTGAAATCCTGGTAAGTTTATATTGGTTAAAATTATTGTTTATTAAATATTGTGTTGTTTTTCCATATTTTTTTCGGACTACAAGTAAGATATGTGCAGTGTGCATAGGAATCTGTTTATGTTCTTATCAAACTATAGTCTGGCCCCCCAACAGTCTGAGGGACCATGAACTTGCTTTCAAGGTTTGAGGATCCCTGGGCTAAATTCTCAGTACACATAGATTACCTGAATAGATGACTGTCAGTATATTCACTTACCAGAATAGATGGCTGTCAGTATACTTGAATCGAAGAAAAGCTTTGTAAGAACCACCACTCCTCTAAATATTCCCCCAGTAACAGCAGGAGCATCTCTCTGGGCAACTTGAAAGTCCCTAAACAAACTCAGAAGTGGACTGGGCAGATCAAAAGACAACCTGGCACAACCTGGAATCCTGCACCTTGTGCCTGTGAAGAATCAACCCTGCACCCCCCTGTTTAGGAGGCTGGTGAAGACCTGGATCAAAACCAAGCCTTCCCAAAATAGGCTGATTGGCTAGTCTGAATGTATGCCCCGTTTACTGATTGTGTTTTAATGGCTAGGCTGGTTTTATGTTGGGTTTTTATGTATTTTAATATGTTGTAGTTTTTAAATTTTATAGCATTGAATTTTTGCTGTTATGCCGGTCTGAGTCCGTCGATAGAGATGAGAAGGTCAGGGTACAAAAGCTTTAAATAAATAAATAAATAAATAAACTCTGCATCTGCATGCTTGTCCACAATGCCCTGCCTCATGCACAGAGAAATAATTGTTTAAAGATACACTGACCCGGGTGGCCCAGTGGGTTAAACTGCTGAGCTGCTCATCTTGCTGATTGAAAGGTTGCAAGTTTGAATCCAGGTAGCAGGGTGAGCTCCCGCTGTTAGCCCCAGCTTGTGCCAACCTAGCAGTTCAAAAACATGCAAACGTGAGTAGATCAATAGGTACTGCTCTGGTGGAAAGGTAACAGCGCTCAATGTAGTCATTTTGCCCACATGACCTTGGAGGTGTCTACGGACAACACTGACTCTTTGGCTTAGAAATGGAGATAAGCACCAACCCCTAGAGTTGGACACAACTGGACTTAATGTCAGGGGAAAACCTTTACCTTACAGACAATGCGGTTGCTGTTGCTCGAATCTGGTCAATAATTATTTAGCCGCTGGTGCTCCTATTTTACCTGTCTTATGTATGCAATGCTTTTGACACAAAACAGATAAATAAACCAGAATAGTGACCTCTGCAATGACCAAAAAATAGGTTGTAATGGCATATGCCATAACTTACTAACAGGATGCCAGCTATTGGGTTCTTTTGGATTTTTACCCTGTTGAGAAAGTTGATAGGTTTAGTAACACCAACATCTCTTTTAATAGGTCAGAGATGATCTACCGAGTGGAAGAAGCAAAACATGAGATGGAATCTCGCTTAGATTCTCAAAGGAGGCATATGGTGCAAAAAGAGAGCCTTTTGCAAAATGAAATTGAAGAGCTAAAGGTGAGCGTTTTGTATTATTGTTTGCTCAGTGGTTATGTTGCTCCTCAGAGTTGTTGACTTCAACTAACTGATGGTCCTGACCCTTGTCTCAGTTTCTGGGTTGTCTCATAAGATTTATTTTGTTTTCAAAAGAACACAAAAAAAATAATCAAATAAACACTAAAAAGGGGGGAAATGAAGGGAAAGGTAAGGGCCATAAAATGATATAGTATATAAATTGCAGAGTCCTAATAGTTAAATAGGGTTTTTTTTTTACATAAGCCTATTGCATCATCAGAAAAATGGGTGGGGGGCATTATCAGTATACATATTCTTTAATAAAGGAAGGAAGTGAAGTAAATGGGGGAAATCCACTTTTAGCATTTTTTTTGAGAAGAGTATCAAATTGTCCTTCCGAATCTGCATTAGTTCTGAGTTGTCTCACTTTTAAATGTCAAGAGTCTTTTTAAGGTAGCTGGCGTATCAGACATAATTCGAACAAACACAAAACAAGCTATACCTGGTGAACTCATTTTGACATTTTATATTTGGCCAGGGTGGACCAATTTAGGAGTCTCCAGGAGAATTGAACACCCTTACACACAAAATACCAAATTTACCAATGTTTATTTTTTGGGTCACAGACCATTTTAGGCCCAGGGAGGCAATTTTTCCTAAAAGGAAGTATACGGGAAGTAGATATCCAATAGATATGGTCAGAAATATATTTACATATTAAAATGTATGTGCTTTTCAGAGTCAGATGTCTAGAATGATGTCCGACATACAGACGCTGATGGCGACAGAGAGGCAGCACCGCCAGCAGCTGGAACAAGCTGAGCTGGAGAAACGGGAACTGCTGGAGTTAATGAAGGGTCTCCAGAAAGACTACCGGGTGACTAGGGATGGAAGCAAGAAAGCAACAAACCTCCGGCCTTTGACCCGACTGGAAAGTTTGAAACGCAAGCCCCGGGAGGTGACTGTCATATGAGCAGAAAGCAGTTTTCAAACACTTGCATTTGGTGAATGGCTGTAACAACTGGAGTGCTAAACCCTCCTCAGTCTGTATTGGAACTTGTTCCTGGAGAGAAAAGCTGTTAAGAAAAGCAACTTAACTCTATACCTAAATGAGCTCTAAGTACCTTGGTGCTAGATTTTGTAGGAACCTCTTGATTTCTTTGGGTTAACTTCCCTTTATTTCCTCTCCACTTAGAATAGGTTGTGGAAGATAGCACTTTTAGGATTTAACAGTTTCAGGGAGTAAATTAGTAATTTAATGTGTGAGGATTTTTGTATTCTTTCTTACAAAAATGTGTAACAAAACTTGTATTTCCATTGCATGCACTTGAGACTTTTCCCACCATTATAGACATACTACTATCGTTTAAGGGCCCCCTGATGGTGCAGTGGATTAAACCGCTGAGCTGCTGAACTTGCTGACCAAAAGAAGAGAGAGGAAGGGTGTCCTCAAAGCAGCATCAAAAAAGAATTTCAAAGGGTTAGCTGCAACACAAAGAATGTCTTTGTCTTTTTCTTTAGTATATATTTCTTTATTGGTAGTATCTTTTCAAAATCACTTGGCGTGGAACATATATTTCTTCCCAAATGGGGATGTGGAATTGTTGAATCATTCAAAAAATCATAATCAAAGAACTCCCAAACCGGATACATCCAAAAATAATCATATATATCCATACATTATAGGCTTGTATTATAATCCGGATTTTGGGGCTCTGTGGGGTCGACGGACTGTATATCTAAAGGCCTCTCCGTTTCGCCAGAGAACTGGCTTCATCGGGACCCGAAAATAGTATTATTGATTTTAAATTCCACTGGTCCGATCATCTATATATAAAGGTAAAAATAACAGTAAGATATAACATCATTTCTCTAATAATAAGCCCACCAGTTGAACAGGACAACCCTTATGGCTAGGCTATATATATATTTTTTACATACCATTTGTAGTATTCACATGAAAATAAATTTGAGAGTGGACGCAGCCACTACTTCTCCTGGTAGTCAACGGACAACACATAACACTGGGGGTTTGCCTTACATACACTCCTACTTCGCTGCAGGTGAAACCTTACTCCAGAATTTCACTGATTGATAAACAATCATTGTGGCCCAGGGGTAACTCGCTTTTTAGGGAATGAATCCAAAAAACTTCTCTTTGATGTAGTAGTTTCTTATGTTCCTGATATGGTTTGGGTGCAATAATTTCTAATACCAGGATTTTGAAATCATTAAAGTTGTGGTTCTGTGTATAGTGGATGTAGAGTGGTGAGGATTCATTACGGGTTTTAAATCTGGATTTATGTTCCTGAGCCCTCGTGCGCAAGTCACGCCCACTTTCGCCCACGTAATATCTCTGACATGGGCAAATCAAACAATAAATAATATTTCTGCTGCCACATGTTGCTCCTGTACGTAATTTAAAGGTGTGTTTACCTTCCAGGTCAGTGATTGTTTCTTGTGTTGAAATATGCTTACATATCGTGCAATGATAGCATGGTTGGGTAAATGTTTTCCCGATGGGAGAATCTTTGGGGATTCTATGGTCAGCATGGATCAACAATTGTTTAATGCTAGGTGTTTTTTTGTTGGCTATCATCGGCGGTTTCTCCAATCCTGGAATCGAGCTTACAATAGGCCAGTATTTCCGTACAATTTTCGAAATAGAGTGGGAATGAGGGGTGAAAGTCAGGGGCCAGATAATTCGTTCACATGGTGTTTTAGGGCGAGGTTGGAATAGGTTATCTCTGGGAATTTTGCGAATTTTATTTAAGGATTTATAGAGAATAGAATGTGGGTATCCCCAACAGCCTTCCTCATGGAACTAATTGACATTGTGTTTGATTATAATTATTTTACATTTGATGGTGATTTTTATTTACAAAATGGCGGAATTTCAATGGGACTATCCCTAGCTCCTAGCGTCGTTAATCTGTTCATGTCAGACTTAGAAATGCAATTTTTGTACCCAGATGTAGAAATTACAGCTCCCATTAGGCATTACTACCGTTATATTGACGATGTTTTCTTTATTTGGTCAGGAGAGGGCGACATTGAGTCCATTATGAGATATTTCAACACATGGAATTCATCCATTCAATTTACTTTTGAAAAAAACCCACATAATATCACCTTTTTGGACTTAACTATTTTTAGAGATCACAATACCCTGAGAGTTAAAAACTATTGCAAGCCCACCAGCCGCAACTCATATTTACATTTTGAGTCTCACCACACACATTCTTTAAAATACAATCTCCCATTCTCCCAGCTGATTCGCCTTAAGCGCAACTCCTCCAGAGAGGTGGATTTCGAACAATCGGCCGCGGTTTTGATATCCCAATTAACAGAAAGGGGATACCCACATTCTATTCTCTATAAATCCTTAAATAAAATTCGCAAAATTCCCAGAGATAACCTATTCCAACCTCGCCCTAAAACACCATGTGAACGAATTATCTGGCCCCTGACTTTCACCCCTCATTCCCACTCTATTTCGAAAATTGTACGGAAATACTGGCCTATTGTAAGCTCGATTCCAGGATTGGAGAAACCGCCGATGATAGCCAACAAAAAAACACCTAGCATTAAACAATTATTGATCCATGCTGACCATAGAATCCCCAAAGATTCTCCCATCGGGAAAACATTTACCCAACCATGTTATCATTGCACGATATGTAAGCATATTTCAACACAAGAAACAATCACTGACCTGGAAGGTAAACACACCTTTAAATTACGTACAGGAGCAACATGTGGCAGCAGAAATATTATTTATTGTTTAATTTGCCCATGTCAGAGATATTACGTGGGCGAAAGTGGGCGTGACTTGCGCACGAGGGCTCAGGAACATAAATCCAGATTTAAAACCCGTAATGAATCCTCACCACTCTACATCCACTATACACAGAACCACAACTTTAATGATTTCAAAATCTTGGTATTAGAAATTATTGCACCCAAACCATATCAGGAACATAAGAAACTACTACATCAAAGAGAAGTTTTTTGGATTCATTCCCTAAAAAGCGAGTTACCCCTGGGCCACAATGATTGCTTATCAATCAGTGAAATTCTGGAGTAAGGTTTCACCTGCAGCGAAGTAGGAGTGTATGTAAGGCAAACCCCCAAAATCAATAATACTATTTTCGGTCCCGATGAAGCCAGTTCTCTGGCGAAACGGAGAGGCCTTTAGATATACAGTCCGTCGACCCCACAGAGCCCCAAAATCCGGATTATAATACAAGCCTATAATGTATGGATATATATGATTATTTTTGGATGTATCCGGTTTGGGAGTTCTTTGATTATGATTTTTGAATGATTCAACAATTCCACATCCCAATTTGGGAAGAAATATATGTTCCACGCCAAGTGATTTTGAAAAGATACTACCAATAAAGAAATATATACTAAAGAAAAAGAGAAAGACATTCTTTGTGTTGCAGCTAACCCTTTGAAATTCATTTTTGATGCTTGCTGACCAAAAGGTCAGCAGTTTAAATCCGGGGACCAGGGTAGGATCCCACTGTTAGCCTCAGCTTCTGTGAGTAGATCAATAGGTTCCACTTCTGCAGGAAGGTAATGGCGCTCCATGTAGGCATGCTGGCCACATGACCTTGGAGGCGTCTACGGACAGTGCCAGCTCTTCGGCTTAGTAATAGTGATGAGCCCCACCCTTCAGGGTCAGACAAAACTAGACTTAATGTCAGGGTAAACCTTTATCTTTACCTTTACTATAATTTATCAAAGTCTCATATTTATGAGCCTTTGTAATGCAAGCATTATAGGAACAAAGCCATAAAATAATATTGCCAAAAAAAGGAAGAAAACGAAACGAAAGAAGAACCTTTCAGTGTGCATTCACTAGACGGCAAGTCCTTAGTTTATAGCTCCAGGTAATTACAAAGCTACCTCAACTACTATAACGGAACTAAGTTGTAAATTTCAAAAGAAAATATTTTTACTGTTTTGCAACACAGGCTTATGAATCAGAGCAATAATCCATTTTGACCAGGTTCAACAAAAATGTAAGTTTAGCTTTCTTCTAGAATACATTTTGGAAGTGCCTTTTTAACATAATAAACATTAGGTGGATAGACAGATAAATAAGCCAAAGATTTTGACAGGCTAGACTGAATAGACTGAATATGTAATCTTGTTTAAATATATTTATTGGGGTTTTTTCATAAACAAACAAACAATGAAAGTGGGGGAACAGTCCCAGGGACAGGACAGTAGGAAAAACAAAGGAGAGGCTGAGTATGGTGATGGGAGAGGGGGGTAGAGGGAGTGGGAAGGGGTGGTGCTGGGGGTGGCAAGGGATGGGGGTAGAAAGGGGTAAGGGTGGTGGGCGGTGAAGGAGGCTGCTTGGTCCGGGTTCTGGGAAGGCGAGTGATGGGTAATGGTGATGGGAAGAGATAAAGACAGGAATAGCTTGTTTCCTTCTAGGGTCCTTGTTCATGGGTGCTCCTTCGTGTTCTCTTGCAGTCTCCCTCCTTGTTGAGCTGGTCACTTCATTTTTACAGGTCTTCTTTCTAGGCTCCTTTTTCCTTCTTTTTCCCGAGACGTGCCTTCCTAACCCTCTGTATCTGAGAGCAATCTGTTGTTTTTAGCTTTTGTCCTTTGAAAGAACTTTTGTTTTTCCTGCAGCCTCCAAAATCTTTCCAGCGTTTGATGCCCATTGTCCGTTCCTGTCTTACAGCGTAGCCGGACCCGTGCCCCTTCACGTCCTCCAACCTCCATCCTAGCCGTTCTCCCTAGGCGATTCGAGGCCTTCCGAGTCCATCCCCGGGATGCCACATCTCGTAGGCCTGAAATACGCCTCAAGAGAATAAGGGCAGCTTTTCTTCAGATTATTCTTCCTTTCTTGCTGGGTTGTTCCCGTCCAGCCTCTCTTCCTAGTGGGCTGCGCCTTCTTTTTGCCGTCCTTCTTAGCTGCATCCCGGCTGGGGTTTTTGGGTGTTGCAGTGACCTCTTGGTTCTTCCCCTCTTCTCTTTCTTGGGGAGCAGAGGTGTTAGGGCTCTTCGAGGTCATTCCTGCAGCATCCAGCAGGTCTGCCTCCCTACTTCTGGAGTGTGGTCCTCTTTCCTCTGATCCTGCCCATGGCTTTACGTTCTCCTTCCCTCTCTCCTCTCCACCTGCACATATTGTTGCGCTCTCTCCCTTGACCAGGGGGGGGCGTCCTCTCCATCCTCATAGAAGATCGGCAACCCTTGCCCTGTGGGGAGCGCCTCTTCATTTGGTTCTGATCTTTCCTGTAAGGGATGCCCCCGGTTCGCGCCCATTTGGTCTTCCTGCCGGGACAGCATGGCATCCATCCTCCGCAGGAAACCGTCTTGGGCCTTCCCTATCTTTCGCAGCTCTGCGAGGACATCCCACAGAGTTATTTCCTCCTCTTCTGATCCCTCTTCCTGTCTCATCCTCCGCTCTTTTACTCTGTAAAAGAGCGGAGGATGTACATTTTTTTATTTATTTGTTGTTTGTTTACTTGTTCAGTTATTCACTTATTTAGAATGCCTTTCCTCCCTGTTGTGTATTAGAGAGAGGGCTTTGTGTTGCTCCACCTCCTGTCTATTCCCCCCTTTAGCCCCGCCCCCTGTCTCCCTGTCAAAAGTGCTCCACTTCTCTTGCTCAAGATGGCGTTCCCGCCACAAGTCCTTGTCTTCTTCCCCCTTCCCGGGTCTAGAGGAGCTCGGCCGCCATCTTGGTTCTCATCCTGACTGTTTTTCTTCCCTGTCCTGGGGTGGTTGGAGGTTCCCAATATGCTCTTCCCTGTGGGGGTGGGGTGGGGGGTCCTCTTACTCTTTGAGCCCGCTCCCAGGTGCGATGTGTCCCTTGCAGCCCTAGCCAAGAGCCCAGTCCGGTACGTGCCTCCCGGTTGCGAGGGGGGGTTGGGCGCTGCTGATCCCCGTACTCACTCAGGCTGAGCTTCTCCTCCTGCCCTGCCGGCTGGTGCAAGGGGGGGGGGGATGGGGGGGGTAGGTCGGGCTCGGCGGGCAGGAAGTGCGGGGCGCCGCCCTCTTCCCGCTCCTGGTCCACTAGCCGCTGTGGCAGTGATCCGGGCTCGCTCGATCTCCCCCTCTTGAGGAGGGGGATCTTTGGAGCCAGCGGAGCCTGCCTGCCGGCTTCGCTGTCCCTTCGGGACGCTTCTGTGTCCGCGGGAGGGCGCAGATCGCCCTCCAACCAAGAGAGCGGGTGGCACTCCAGGGAGCCCTAGAGTGTCCGCCCTGCCGCCATCTTCGCCCGACCGGGTCTCGAATATGTAATCTTAACTTTTTCAAATCTAAATCATACTGCCAACACTCTTCATTCCTGGATTGCTGTGAGTTTTCCGGGCTGTATGGCCATGTTCCAGAAGCATTCTTTCCTGATGTCACAGCAACCCAGTGATTCTAGCCATAAAAGCCTTGGACAACACACTCTTCATTCCTTTTGCTAAATCATGTTGGTTGTTCAAGCTGTTCTGTTAAATCAGACCTACGGTTGTTTTCATTTTGAAATTATGCCATTTTTGACTAGAACTGGTGAAAAGTTAGGTTCCTAGTCCTGAAGAATAAGCACCTAAGTTACAGAGAAAGGTTTATGTCTCCTTAATAGCATGAAGTCTTGCCTCCAGCAGTTTAAAAGAAGTTACGGTATTCCTAATAGCCATAAATAGTTAAGTCATAGTATTAAGTCTGGAATATCAGTATGTAAAGGGATCCTGTAGCACAGTGGTTCTCAACCTTCATAATGCCACGACACCTTAATACAGTTCCTCATGTTGCGGTGACTCCCCAACCAGAAAATTATTTTCGTTGCTACTTCATAACTGTAATGTTGCTGTTGTTATGAATCGTAATGTAAATATCTGAAATGCAGGATGTATTTTCATTCACTGGACCAAATTTGGCACAAATACCCGACACGTCCAAAATTGAATACTGGTGGGGTTGGGGTGGTTATTGATTTTGTCATCTTGGAGTTGTAGTTGCTGAGATGTATAGTTAACCTACAATCAAAGAGCAATCTGAACTCCACCAATGATAGAATTGAACCAAACTTGGCACACAGAACTCCCATGACCAACAGAAAATACTGGAAGGGTTTGGTGGACATTGACCTTGAGTTTGGTAGCTGTGGACTCAAATAATGATAAATCTGGGCAAAACTTGGCACAAATACTCAATATACACAAATGTGAACACTGATGGAGTTGGGGGAAAATAGACCTTGTCATTTCAGAATTATATTTGCTGGGATTTATAGTTCACCTACAGTCAGAGCATTCAGAACCCCAACAATAGAATTGGGCCAGACTTCCCACACAGAACCCCTGTGACTAACAGAATAAAAATACTGTGTTTTCTGGTGGTCTTTGGTGACTCCCCCGGGGCCCAGACCCCCAAGTTGAGAAACATTGCTGTGGCACTTTAGAGACTGAGAAATGGCTGGTAGCAGCAGCTTTCATAAACTCATGTTCCTGGAGTGAAGTGCTGAGAACAGACCTTTATAAACAGACTCTATGTATAAATACCCATAGAAATGCAAAACTAGGCACTTAATTCCACGTATCTAAAGTAGTAGACTCAGTTTATGAAAGCTTATACTCCCAATTTCTTTCTTTCAGTCTGTAAGGCACTACAATCTCATTACATATATAAATGCTTAAGACTCCCAAGAAATTTAAGACAGCATTGTACAACTGTGAAGTGTTTTCTCCTGTCAAGTGCACTGTCAAGCAGTCCTTCTATGGCTATGTGAGGCTAGTAAATGAGCTAGCCAGCCTTCTCACTACTACTAGTGTCAATAATGCTTTTCCATTGTATGCTGAATCAGGTGTGTCAGAATGGGAAAACAGTGGTGCAAAGTAGCACTTTTAGATTAACATGTATTCCAGCATTATAATTACTACCAAGTGTCATAGACTCAAACTACTAGATGTAAAAGAACTGTGACCATTTTTGGAAATGCTAAATTGCTAGAAAATAATGTTTGCAAGCTAATAAAGTGTTAACGTAGTGCCTATGTATGTTGCTTTGGATATAGGAATCATAGAATCATGGAATCAGAGTTGGAAGAGACCATAAGGGCCATCTCGTCCAACTCCATACTATGCAAGAACATCAATCAAACCACCCCTGACAGATGGCCATCTGGCCTCTTGTTTCAAAACTTCAAAAGGAGGCTCCACCGCACTCCAAGGCAGCATACTCCACTGTCGAACAGCTCTTGCCGTTATGAGGAGGCTTACAGATTTCGCTTCAGCACCAGGCATGGAGGGTTTACAAAGACAGAAATTCAGTCTTGATCCAGTTTCAGCTGAGATGCTCCTTCCCTCAATAGCCAGCAATCATTGCTGAATCCATTGGAAGAAGCAACAGTACTTGCCTCACTGTGCTATGTCAGAGCATTGTCAAGGGATCTAAAATTATGCATGTAAAGGAAAAATGTTTACACTATTTTATATTGTATCTACTTCCTATTGTTTCCCTGGGCTTCAGTATATTTAAATTAAACCTCTGGAGGCAAGTGTCTCAGATAAAGTGTAGTATGAGAAATGTGTAAGCACTCCTACTAATCTGTCTAAACAAGCAAACAAGTGTACAATTGGTGGGGAGAAGCACAGCAGAACATAAATTGGATGTAAAAATATGACATAAAGATGGCATCGATGTAAGTTTCCCTGTATACATTTCACTTTGAAACAGGAATACTTATTTCCAGTATTTTTCATTCATGGCAAAAGCAATCTTTTGCAAGTTATTTTTATTGCCATTCTACAGATTAAGGAAGGTCAGTGAGGTCAGCATGTCATGGGTGACAGAATTTATTCCTGCAGTGGTTCTATCTAAGCACCAGAATAAGTAAATGACAATGTTATTGCCCTGTGGGACATGGGCTGTATGTAGCCTTCCAAGGTATTTTTGCATGCACGCATTTCTCACTTGTTTAAGCCCATTGAGGTATTTTTCCAACACAAGAAATGACTGGGTACCTCTGAATTTGAAAAAGGGACTGTAAAGCTTAAAGCAGTTCAGGGGCAATGGTCAACTAAATCCTCTTCCAACTTCGGGGATACTTCTGGCCATTTTTGGTGGAGTAGAGGGACAGCATGCCACCCCACAATTAGTCAGCTCACTCTTTGTGCTGGAACTGGAGAAATCCCAGTTCCTTTTGTCAAGCTGCCTCACCCTCAGTCCTGCAGTGGTCCTTTCTAAGGAGTAGAGGGACAGGTATTTTTGCATGCCACCCAACAAAGAAATGACTACCTCTGAATTTGAAAAAGGGACTGTAAAGCTCAGGTCAGGGGCAATGGTCAACTAAATCCTCTTCCAACTTCGAACTGGCCATTTTTGAAGGGACAGCATCCCAGTTCCTTTTGTCAAGCTGCCTCACCCTCAGTTTTAGAGTAGTCACTTTTATGTTAGTTTTATGAAGGTGGAGTTTAAGAAAAGCCTCCCTGATTTGTATCAGTAAGGTTGCCCACCCCTTTGCCTGAGGAAAAGGGAGCCATTTCAGATTAGAGTTATTACCACCAGGGAATATTGGATGCAAGACGTGTCTGGAGTTGGTCCAAGTAACATCCAGGCTTGGACAAGCCATATCAAGTCAATTTCAACCAATAATTAGTTAATCAATAACTAATTAGCACTTTGGGCACCCCTGAGGCCCCTATACCAGAAACGGTGAGAAAGGAGAACTTTCATCTATTCTTCTCAGGAAACATCCACGACTGGCAGCTCCAGGAACAATCAGTTACCCTTCAAATTTTAAGTATGGACTTTTGTTGTGGGAAAATCGGTGGAGATAGATCCAAGACCAGTTAATGAACCATTACCATTTCTCAAAAGCAATAGAATCATAGAATCCTTCAGTTGGAAGAGATCTTATAGGCCATCCAGTCCAACCTCCTGCCAAGAAGCATGAAAATTGCATTCAAAGCACACCCGAGAGAGGGCCACCCCACCTCTGTTTAAAACCCTCCAAAGAAGGAGCCTCCACAACACTCCAATCAGAGAGTTCCACTGCTGAACAGCTCTCACAGTCAGGAAGTTCTTCCTGATGTTCAGGTGGAATCTCCTTTCCTGTAGTTTGAAGCCATTGTTCCATGTCCTAGTCTCCAGGGCAGCAGAAAACAAGCTTGCTCCCTCCTCCCAATAGCGTGGATATTGATTCTGTGGAGTTCCTTGCTCAAACAGGAAGGCAATCCAGCATCCCCCAAGCTAACAGAAAGTTAGGACATGTTCGTCCTAAAGAGACACATTTAAAGCAGCTTGGGTGCGACTGCACACTCTTTTCGTCATAAAGATACCGTAATACAACCAAACAGTTCAAGAAAGGAAAGGTAACTTGGACTCAAGTTTTGTTTTTTTTTACAAAAAAAAGATTTATAGGTCTAAGGCAGCATCTGATCCAAATACAAAAGTCCAAAAGGGGGGAAAGCATAGTGATGATAATTTTGAATGAAAATCTTGAGAGGTTACAGCGCTTGTAAGCATAACAGTTATTACTGAAAGCTAATCTTAAAACACCTATTTTACATGCTACCAAAAACTGATAAGGAATTCTTTGCAACTGACTCATTGCCACCAGAAGGGACATCGGTCCTTCTCAATCATCAAGGAGATATTGTCTCTCTAAAGCTGTGCAACAAACAAGGTTCGATCACATATGGACAACTTTAGGCTGAATTACAGTACGGTGCCACGTGGCTACAAGTATGGATGTATTGCACTGGAGAGGTCAATCCAACATATCCCAGAAGAGAGCCACATTTAAAAGCAAATCTTAACTTGTACTTCTGGCACACTGCCATTTTGTGCCAGTAAACACAAGCAGCCATACACACACAAAATCCTAAGTTTTATTGAAAACTCAGATCTTGTATCAAACAAAATTAGATTCTTCAAAAAAAATGATCTTGCTGCTGCCGCCAGTTACCAGTGAGTCTAACATTGGTCCTCAGGTACTTAAGCCTTTTGCCATCATCTTGTATTGTTCAGTCAGGACACTCTCAAAAGTCAAGTCTATCGAGTAAAAGAGCGGACATGGCGTCCCCTTCCGCTGCCTCCGCTCACAAACTTTCCTCTCGAGCCGCCACTGCTATTTGCACTTGCCCAAGAAGGTCCAATTCCCCCGCGACCTCGGGAAGCACGGTCACGAGGACTTGGCCGGTAACCTTAAAGCAAAAGGGAGTTGGGTGATGAATAATTCTTAAAAGGATCTATTTTAATATCACAAATTTATTATAAGTAAATAAAAACAACACAAAACATCAAATGTGAATAATTAAATATTAAAATATCAAGCTTCTAACTTATACCTTGATTCTGCCCTCCCCAACTCTTTTTCCATTACATATGTCTTCTTGGTTTGTGAGCCTACAATGGAAGACTTAAAAAAAATCTATTCTGCAAGCCTTCTTGCCTGAGGAGTGAGATAAAAATACTTTGCACATTACATAGGTAAATGTCAAAAGTCTGCTATGGGGCTGCAAGTTTTAACTGTATGGAAAGTCCCACCATTTTTCCTGTTAGTTTTTCATCTCTATGGACAATATCACATTAGGGTTCTAAAGCGGGTGGTTGAGACGGTTTTAAACAGTGGATTTTAATGTCGAGATAAATGAGTTTAATGTTTATGTATGTGTACGGTCTATTTATGTCCCGGCATTGAATGTTTGCCGTTTATATGTTGTGCTCTGTCCTGAGTCCCCTTCGGAGTGAGAAGGGTAGAATATAAATGAATATAAATATAAATTAAATAAATAGGCACCGGTCTATGTTTCCCAATAGCCTAGTTTGCTCCTGCAGAATTCTGGAAAATGTAGTTTAGATGGAGCCTTTTGAATTCTCAGCCAGAGGTTCCCAGCTTCCCTAAACTATATTTCCCAGAATTCTGCAGGAGCAAACCAGGCGATAGGGAAATGCGGACCTGCACTTTAGAATAATGTGATATTGCCCAAAGTGACAACACTTTTATTTTAACATATATTTCACCCTTATCAAGTGGTTAAAATATCCTAGGTTCTAGTATTTTGATTTGTGATCTTGGACACTATTCCCTGATCCATCTGCTGTCCCAATCCGTTTTACGTTCAAATTTAGCTGTACTGTACAATTGCTTTCGTCTAATAAATATGTAAGGAAGCTTGAGTACTGCACATAAAGGAAGAAACCATGTTATACATTTCATTTTAGGGGGAAAATGGTTCAATGTACAGTGCATTCAGCATACCATGAAAAAGTAATAACTTACCTGCAGAACTTAATGGTCTCAGAGGTGGAAGTGGCCCCCTGGCAAAATTGCTCTGTCCCCCTCTGCTTTCATTGTAGGTCCCTCGTGGGGAACTTTGGGCACTCCAACTTGACCCTCTGGCACCTTCACGGCGACTGTAATTTCCTAAACACAAAGCACAGCATCTATAGATTGTCCTTATTTTTGGTTTCTAAATATGCACTTTCTGGTCACTGTTAAAGACCATTCTTTTTGCTTAGATATTAGGGCAATATCACCTAGAGCTTACTCCAAAGTATGCCACTCTTTAAACGAGAGAAAGCCACTGCTTCTAGTTACATTAGTACGGTACTAAGTTTCACTTTAAGGGATGTGTCGAATAACCCCATTTCAATTCTGCCCCCCAAGTGCCATTCTAAGAAACAGAGAACTTACCTTTGGGAGCAGGTGGCGTGAAAAACCTATTTTGGCTGTGAAAGGCTCCTCGTCCTCCTCGGTTCCCTGAGAACCCGCCTCGTGAAGAGATCTTCTGTGAAACTTTAGGTGGCCTCTTGGGAGGCGGTATGCCATCAGATGGAACCACTTCCTTGCACTCGGCAGCCACAAAGTCATCAACATGCATAGAAGGAGGTCTGCTTGTATTCTGCTTCCTCTGGCGAAAGATATCATGGGGCCGGATGCCTTGACCAAATGCTCCCCTGCCCCTTCCTCTCGGCAGGGGCACAATATGGGCCCTCTTGGCAGGTTCGATGTATTCTGACTTTCCACTATTAAGCCAAAAAGAATGGCATGGTAACAACATGAATATAAGGTATCTTTCAACGCAGATTGCAGAACACTGTATTTCAAAGGATCGATGGATACATACTAGAGAACAGGAAAAACTACTCATTTTTCACAAGCTGGCTGAAAGAATGATATGAACGTGCTGGTTGCAGAAGAATATTCTTCCTGTCCTTGTGGCTCACAGCCACAAATACTACAATCGTACATGGATGATTGTTGACTCAGCAAATATTTCTAAAGGCAATATTAAAATTAACTAGGTATTTTTACTTACAAAAGGGTTACACTGAAAGGGTTAAATTGATATGATGACTCAGCAAATGCTGCAGATCAATATAAGCAGGTGTGCTTGTAGTTTAATACACCTCAGTATTAATTGCCCTCAGTATAAATATGCCTCAGTGGGAGGAAGGCCTCAGTCTGAGAGAGGCTTCTGTGTGAGGTAAGCCTCAGAGTTAGTAGCCCTCAGTGTGCAAGAGGCTTGGTGTGAGAAAAGCCCAGGTTGAAGACCTTGTGTGTGAAGCTCCAATGTGAAGGCTGCTGTGTGTAAAAAGCTACTGTGTGAAGCTCCTGTATAAGTTTAGTGTGAGAAGAGGCTCTGTGAGAACTAAGCTTTTGCTCTGGATGAGAAAGAAGCCCAGTATGGAAGCAAAGAAGGAAATGCAAATAACTTTATTTCTGTTATGGAAACGTCGTAATTAGTGCAATCATATTATTTTGCTATTAAGAAAAGCCTCCTAAGGAAGAGATAACATTGGTCTTCATTCTTTTTATCACTTTTGGCTACTGGTGCTGGGTCACGCTGCTGCTATTAAGTTTCTCTGCTATACGTTTATGAGGAGGGTCTTTTGTTAATAAGCCCACTCACCAATTTGAACAACATTTCACTCTGCACTACAGCATCAACCAGACTCCAGAGCTAAGCTTAAGAAACTCAGAGCATATCTATTCACCAGCATGTTTGGGGTGGCAGTTTCTCCCTCTGCCTAGCTGCTACTCTCAAAGCACAACTCTGTCTCCCTGGCCACTGCTCAGCTGCAGAGCTCTACCTGGAATATTCACGGCTGTTCATTATTGTAGTAGAGGAAAAGGAGCACTCTGGACCCCAGCATACAGTTTCTCCTTCCTCCAGTAGTGCTCAGAAGTCAAATGAGCCCAGGAACATCCAGGAGCTGTTTAATGGCCTGAAAAACAGCTGTTCCATGATCCACTGCCTCTACTTGTTGTGCACCAAGGTGAGGATCTTATGAAAGGAGATAATGCATACCTCCTTTCACAAGACCTGAAACAGTGCACATGCACATATAAGCCCCAATTGCCCCTATATATCATCAACAAGATACTAGCCATCTCATCCTTTTTCTCCTTTAGTTCCAAATACAGATGGAATACCATATTTACTCAAGTATAATGCATCATAGACTGTAATGCACACCTCAATTTCAATTTTTAAAAATGCTGTCAAATGTAATGTGCAACCTCAGCCTAGTGGAAGAGAGCGGCTTCCCAACTAAGGCGTCATTCAGGATGCCTTCAAAACAGAGGATGAGGTTTTGAAAGCCTCATGAATGAGGCCAGTTAGGAAGCTGCAACCTTTTATCAGACTAAGGCCTCAGCCTGACAGAAGGGTACAAGTGGGTTTACACATGTCATTGTAACTCAGAATTGACTGTCATGTGCATGTTGCTTCTGGTTAAGTAATTTATTTTAAAAGTGTGCATTACACTCAAGGAAACATGATATTCTACTTTTCAATAGAAGGTTTTTCTCAGTTTTAGCACATTCATCTCATGGGTTTCCAAAATCATTATGTATGTTTATTTCTAGGATAATAGTAGATACTTGAAATATGTCTCTTCTAGATACATTTCATTATGTAGCAAAATACTTTTGGTGCTCCAAGCCCAAAGTCTAGGACCTTCCAAGGTTTCTGTCATTTATAGTCAATAGTCAAGTGCCACCTCTGTGTTGATGGAGGCAGGCAGGATTTTCCCCGGGTACTGGTTGTGGGGGGTCGGGAGCAGGTGAGGGTTTTGCCCTCCTTTCTGCTAGAGATCCCTGTGTACAACTAGTGGGCCACTGTGTGACACAGAATGCTGGACTAGATGGGCTGAGGCCCGATTCAGCATGGCTCTTCTTATGTTCTTATGTTCTTATTATATGTTTTTAATGTTTTTGGTATTGTGATGATTTTATATTGATTTTATAATGCTATTTTAAATGTTTTAATAATATATTGTGGGTTTTTATGGCATCAAATTGCTGCCAATTTGTAAGCCGCCTTGAGTTGCTTTCATGCTTGGGAAAAGCAGAATAGAAATATCTTAAATAAATAAATAATTTCTGCTCTGGGAAATCAGGTTTCAAAGTTTTAGGGACTATTGATAATCCTTGGTCTTGCAAATCCCTTAATAGCAGTGGAATCCTTGGGGTAGCTTCCACTTAGGTTAAAGGCATTAACTATCATTCACAACAATTCGCATTCCACTCTTTTATATTTAAGTCGCTCAAATTAAGAACACAGAAATGATTTGTCCCCACTTAGTCTCCTGAGGAACAATCCAACACAAGTCATTTGGTGTGATCTAGTACATAAAAGCAGCCACAAATGCAGCAGGGAAATCCAAATCGATTTTCAGATATGAATATGTACAAACATAAAAAGCCATTCGTTACCTAGAAGTAATAAACGTCTCGTGCTTGTGCTTGCCAAGTTTAAAGCCTTTGGTAGTTTTTGTTCGACCAGGAGAAGACGGTTCAGTCAAAAATGACCTCTCCAGCTCTGCTTGTAAGTCAAAATCACTGCATCCTTTTTCAGACAATTCAATTAAGTCAACCTTTACCTGTTAAAAAAGTAAGGAAAATCATTTATCTCTCCTTATGTGACACCTTGGTAATTCAGCACAATTAGAAAGGAGCACAAGATCAGAGGGCGAAATCAGAGAGAAGCAACCTAAATGAAGTCCCTGATGGAGCTATAACAATTAAATGACCAGAAGGATATCAGAACCAGCTGTTTGTGTCTGTCTGGTGACCTTGAATAGATCAGACTCGCAATATAAATGTTTATCACACACATACAAACATACAAAGGGGCATCATGCACTGTTACTTTCTGTATAATACATATGAACTGAAGCTACAAAAGCCTTTAAAGAAGATTTAAGGAGTAAACTTTAAGTACAATTTTCATATAATAGAAGAATTTTTACTTCAAAGTTTGCTTCTTAAATTCCCTTTGTCAATTCTTCATATAATGAAGAATTAGCGGTGAGTATGAGACATCTAGGGACAAAAAAGCATTACAATGCAGCAAGTGAATTTAATAATTGAGAGTAGCCTTACCTACTCTGCTAGATTCTTGAAGTTATGTGAAATAAAATATATTAAAACCCAGCTCTGAGATCTTATTTATTTATTTATTTATTATTTCAGGAGTTTACCCCGCTCTTCTCAACCCCCGAGGGGGGACTCAGTGCAGCAATAAAGTTGTGCTGAAATCTGACTGACAAAAATTAAGGAAGTAAAGTTTCAACTCAAAAATCAATGAACTAATACCTTGGACCAAAAACAACCCTTTTTTAAACAACTGCTCTCATGCCATATGCCAAGTTTTAAAACTGGAAGTTTTAAAACTTGGTATATGGCATGAGTGCTGCTCTGCAACACGTATTTCAAAATCCTGTTGCACTGCAGCATGGTAGAAGGATTAGAGGTCATAAAACAATTCATATAATAAAGAATTTGCAGTGAGTATGAGATATCTAGGAACAAGAAGCATTACAATGCAGCAAGTGAAATAAAATAGTCAGGAGTCCACCTTAAAATCTGGAATTGAAGACCTGTCTTTCAAATTCCTTTCAATGTAGAGCTGCCCTCCACATTGGCTGGAGTTAGCAATGCAGGAACCCCGCAAAAGTGGGAAACATGTGAATTTTTTAAAAATGCTAGAGACCAAGAACTTCTAGATCTTCTAGCACAACTCTATGGTCAACATCCAGCAGAAGTTATCAATAAAGTTGTGCTGGAGAACAAGAGATTCCTAAAGAGAACATGTTATTAAAAACAGAAAATAATCAAATCCACAAAAGTTAAACCCACAAATGTGGAGAGACAACTGTAATTTTGATTTTTGTATTGCTCATTGGATTTTAAGCAGTAAAATGCCCTATCTTCTCATCCCCTTCCTGAGTCATTTCAAGGCCTTTACCATATCAAGATCTGTTTCAATCTCTTCAGCTTGGAAAGGGGAGAACCACATAGATTTCAGCTGGTCATCCATAACATCTGCCAAGATGTAGGCAGTCCTGCAAATAAGCACATTTTCAATTCATGCTCTTTAACGTTTGCTCACAGAATAAATTTCTCTGTTGCATGCAATCTATTTCTGGGGGGCAACCAACCTACGTGCATTCAAATATTTGCCACGTCTTAATCATGACCTATTATTTCCTATTTTATTTCCCCATTATTCAGATAGCCAGTAGAGCAGAACAAGATGGTTCCCATATTCACTTCAGCAACTAACATTCTATTTATCTTATTATTTTAAAAAAAGCCTCCATCTTTCTGTCAAGAGGATTGCTCACAATATATGGAACACTAAATAATGGTCTATAAAATACAGAAAGAGGGGAGGGCAAGCAACATTAGAAATAACTAGGAATATGTCTATGTAAGAATAAAACAGAGACAAACGTACACTAGGTCCAACTGAATTTAGAAAGGAAGACAATGACAGATGATGGCTGGAACTTTAATATCCACTAACCATTAAAAAGAAAGCTTCTTCTAGAAAGTAGGTAGTTAACACTGCCCCAAACAAGGGGATGTCACTATCAATAAAGAACATATTAATAACACTTGGGACAATTTGAACAAATGCAAGTCAACAGAGCCTAAGGGGATTCACTGCCAAATGGTCTTTAAAAGATGTAGTTGGGTGATGTTAAGTACATCAACCTATTTATCACTAAGCAGAAACAAAAATAGTGTTGTTGGTTGAATCTGTTTTCTTGATCTGCAGATAGCCGGGGAATCCTCCCTATACTGCACAGATAACAAATGTGGGTATTTAAACAAAAACCCAGACATACTAATCTACACACACGTACTCATTCTCTGACAGACTAAAATAAATGCTTGTAATTTCACCGATTATTAAAAAGATGCTGAAGAGATTCTGGTGCCGGAAGGATGGGTTCAACATCTTGGTCGCTGAGGGAAGAAGCATCGCCAGCAGATTCTAGCATCTGACGGAGCCCAACCACGTTCTCCAGTAAAGACTCCAGGCTGTCATCTTCTTTGGAACGTTCCTGTGTAGGAAATATTGTGTATGTAAGGAGCAGTAACCCCCTGTATATTTAGAACATCAAAATACACTGGCAACCTGATGCAAACAACAAATCAGTGATAATTCTACACATATTGCACATTCATATCATTACAGATATATAATCCACTAATTAATTATGAGGACTAAGTCGGTACCTTTTCATATATTTTATTTTTTATTAGCATAGATGACTGTTCCATATGTTGACTGTGTTCATCTTGTATGGGATTCTATTCTAACACAGAATGTATATATTGTACACCTTCTATTTTATGCTTTTTAATTTAATTTTATGAACAATAATAATCATCATCATCTTTATTTATACCCCACCACCATCTCTCAAAGAGACTCGGGGTGGTTTAAAAAGCACTCAAAGATGCAAACACATACAATACAAAAATTGCAGAAACAATAACATAAAACAACAATACCCAACATAAATATCTCACTTCACCAAAACCCCTGTTTAAAATCAGTAAAATACAACAATAGCTGCAGGTATAAACAACAATAATCAATCATAGTCACATAAAGTGCTTGGTGAAATTGATGGGTCCTCGCATATATTCATTAAAGGAATCTAAATATGGTCGAAGGCTTGTCAAAAAGACAATGTCTTCAATTGTGTACAGAAGGCTTGAAGAGTGGGGGCTAGTCCGATCTCCCTCAAGAAGGCATTCCAGAGAGAGGGGGCCACCACCAAGGAGGCCCTCTCTCTCGTCCCCATCAGCCGCACTTGAGACGGAAGCAGGACCGAGAGGAGGGCCTCCCTGGTAGATCTTAATCCCTGTGCCAGTTCTATGAATTTACATTGTTGCCTAAGCCCAGCAGAAGAGGAGAGGCCTTCCCCTTCATTCCAGTTTCCACTACTATGGCCTTTAGAAGGAGAGAAAAACAGGCAGGTACAGCTCCCTACTCTCGGCCCCAACCTTTCCTCTATTCCAAGGGCCACTATTATGGCCTCTAAAACATGCATGGACAAACTTTGGCCCTCCAGGTGTTTTGGACTTCAATAATTCCTTACAGCTGGTAGATGGTTAGGATTGTTGGGAGTTGAAGTTCAAAACACCCGGAGGGCTGAAGTTTGTCCATGCCTGCTCTAAGAAGAGAAAAGAACAGATTAGCACAGCAAGATCATGCCAAGGCCCAACAGCTCAGGAAAGATCCTCCTTTTTTCCCAACTGCCACTGACATGGCCTTAGATTAAGAAAAGAACGGCCAGCACCTACTGCATTTAATCCCCTTCCTCACTACCATCCCCTTTTCCTAGTCTGCCATTTTTCTTGAGGACTGTAGAACAGGGAACTGTCAAATTAACAATTAATGTGAAGCATGCAAATCATAAACTCATGAGAATATGGTTCAATAAAAGGGAACCATTTAACATCTTTCACATCAGCAGTGAGCAGTATCTATAAACTTTAAAGCAGCGTTTTGTGTAATATCAACATAAAAAGCGAGGTAATTTAGAAACATAGATTTTTGTCATTAATTTTACATTACCAAAACTAGTTTCTCCAGTTCAAGAAGCAGATTTTCTGAAGTTTCTTCTTTATTGTGCAACTGATATTTTAATTCTGCAGTAGTCAGGCCCAATGTTCTAGTGGGATGGGCTCCGTCTACTTCTGCAAGACTTCCATCATCTGCACAACATCCCTAAGGTATATGAAGACAGTGGTTACATTAAAAAGGTTTTGCAGGATATTAAATATATCACACCATAGCAACATGAGAAAGTTACACCCACAGTGTCATGACTGAAAAACACATATGGTGTCTAAGAAACTCTACACGGGATATAACATATAATTCGGTATACAACTCATTTGCATTGATAGCAAAGCATCTGTTCTGTGCTTTAAGATGGTAGATTTCACTCTGAATGATAAAGTATGAGGTCTCTTTCCTCTTCAATATCAACATGAATACAAAAAATACTGAACAAACACACAAACAGTTGCATTTTCCAGAACACCACTTGCAGCCCTGCCATTAGGCCTTTTCTCAAAATGATTTAAGATCAAAAAAACAGCCTTCAAACTATTCTGTCTAGAGCACGGCTGCCCAAGAAGTCGATCGTGAAGGAGGTCGATCCCAGCCAGATGAGCCGCTTCTCAGAGGGGGCGGAGCCAGGCTGCACTAAGCCCCACCCCCTCCCCGGCTTCGGCACTCCCAGTAGCTTCTCCAGGCTTAAGGAGGGCAGGGCCAAGCCAGCCTTGTGCTAGCTATGTCACCGCTGGCTTGGCATTGCCATCCTCAAGCCTGGAGAAGCTGCTGGGAGCTCCAAAGCCAGAGGGGAGGGGCGGGGCTTGGCATGGCCTGGCTCCGCCCCCTCTGGCCAAGCCCCGCCCCCTCCTTCTCCAGCCTTGAGGATGTAGGTAGATCTTTCTGACTTGGTTTTATTATAAGTAGCTCGCATGCTGAAAAAGTGTGGGCACCCCTGGTCTAGAGCTTTACTAAGGCCACAAGGGAGAGATACAAGGCATAATGTGTTGTTGATGGTTTTCATCGCCAGAATCACTGGGTTGCTGTGAGTTTTCTGGGCGACATGGCCATGTTCCAGAAGCACTCTCTCCACAGAACACAGAAATGCTGGACCACTCTAACAACCACCATGTCAGACTACAAAGAGAAGTCATTGAATCCACAAGCATGTGGCCAATTTCAACAGAAAGAAAACCATGAAAACAAAAAAAATCTGGCTACCAGTATTTAAAAAGCTCTAAAATCAGGACAGTAAACAAAGAGCAACACTCGAAAAGCAGGGGAAATCCAGACAAGAATCAATCAGGGCCAGCTAACACATCCCAACAAAGGATTCCCCCAGGCAGCAACCAGCCAGGCTTTGAAGCTGTAAAGCCATTAAATGCTAATTAAAGTGGCCAGCTGAAACATTCACATCCACCCTGGACATTCCACAGATATATAAACGTCACTTGCCCAGTTTCCAACAGACCCCTCAACCTCTGAGGTGCCTGACACAGATATGAGCGAAACTTCATGAGAGAATTCTTCTGGAACATGGCCATACAGCGCGGAAAATTCACAGCAACCCAGAAGTCATAATGGCCTACCTTGCTGATGTTACAATGTTAGCGCAACTTTGGGTTTATTTCTTGATCTAGAAGTAATATTAAACTGCTGCAAATCCTTTTGTGTTTCTATTGTTTTATTTCATTATCGCCTTTATGCTGATGCCATTTTATTGATATAGTTTTCAAAATTATGTAAAATGTTTTTAATATTGTTATGGCAATAGAAAAGTAGGTTATAAATAAACTTATAAAGAATAGTAATAAAATCAGTGTTGGCAGAACTTAAAATCACACTTGACATCTTGGAGAGTCATTACTTCCATTATGAAAAAGGGATATTATGTATGTGTATAATGTATTTATGTCCCGGCATTGAATGTTTGCCGTTTGTATGTTGTGCTCCGCCCTGAGTCCCCCTCGGAGTGAGAAGGGAAGAATACAAATGTTTTAAATAAATTAAATAAAATAATGAACACGGGTTTTCTAAAAAAAATGCACTTCAGGTATAAGTCATCCCAAAAAAATGAAAGCCATGGCATTTGGCTTTAAATCATAACTTCTGGGAAAGTTCTGTATCTATTTACTTACCAGTGTATCAGAATTTAGTATCTGTCTCATGAAATCCAGAAATGAAGAGGCAAGTTCCCCAGTGTCCTTATTGAAGCTGCTTACTACTCTCTTCAGGATGGTTTGCAGAGCATCAGAATGTTTTCCCAGAGAGCTGTTTTTGTATCAAACAGAACTTTTAATAATAGAACGTAATGATACATGAAGAGAAAACAAGATGAACAGTAAAAACAAAAGTAAATGATTTTGGATAGACAACTTCCTTATTTCTTTGAATGAATTTTATATATTTGACTTATTCTATACAGTATGTCAAAGAAGTGATGATTCATCTGAAAATGTGATGCACATACTTAATAATTTGAAGCTATTTTCCAGCCCCTAATTCTCATAGTAAACTTGTTTTTGAGCGATCTGCTTAGAAAAAAAATTCTAAATACAAATTGAAAGTTGCACAACAGACACAGGTATACAAGGAAGCCTTGGGAGAGCAGAGAGAAGATGCATACCTCTTCAGGTGATACAATCCATAATCATGCTCCGAAAGGAACATCATTGTCCTGAAACAAGTTAGCAAGCAATTATAGCTGCTTTCTGCATTAGCAAGTGTTTCCATAAGGGAGTCACAAGTGGAAGCCATCAGTTCCTTGTTTGGCAATGAATTGGAAAGCTGCTCCAATTCAGAAAGAGTGGTCTCTGTGGAACTGGGTAAGATCAAGGCTATGTCCTGCCAAAAGAAGGCACAGAATTATTGAAAGCAGGAAGACAGTAGCACAAGCATATCTCATGGCCATGGCAACCGAGGCAGTAGCTGAATCAAGAGCTAGTTTAGGGCATGGATCAGTGCAGCGGGATTTTTCAATCGCCCACTTTTTTTTCTCTGAGCAGGAGACTGCCATTGCACAGTGTTAGACTATCCACAGTTGTAACATTATACACCATGCAACACAGAGAGTTACTACTCTTCCCACACCACTCTAAAGTCATCTCTGGAAAGAAATAACTAGCCTCATGGACCTTATGAATTAATCACTTTTCAGTGTAACTTTTTAAAAATTTTCAAGTGATATTTATTTAGAAACATGTAATATTAGTAATACAACACAATAGCCTATGTAAAGCTATTATAAGGCTAATTCCTGAAGGCAATGCCAACAGAGTTGCATCAATACAGCCCTGGGCAAACAGCCCATTTGTTTGGCTCTCCACTGAAACCAAACATTTTTTAAAGGGCCATAGATGAAGTCATTTAATTATGTCTATATGATTTATCTGATGTATAGGACACTTTTCTCTCAGACTAGGTTAAGATTTGAGTATTTCAGCAGCAGTTATTCCTGGTCAACACTTGAGTAGACAAAGCAACATGGACATAAAAGATTCATTAAAATAATGCATAATGTGAAACGGTTGATTTAGCTCTCTAGTGTATATGAAATAACATGCCTAGTCTGATTTTAAGTAACTGTTTACTGGGGAGTTGTCCTTCTCCTCTTAGGGCGCTTGTGCCCGCTTTGTGCTGGTCTGTGACCGTAATTTAAATTAAAAAAAAGAGAAATAACATGCATATTCGAGCGACCTGGGAATTAGGAAATTGGATTAGATTTGCTGGAATTTCCTGTATCATATAGCCTTTTTTGACAATGTCTGTACATGATAAAGTGTTTAGTAGGAGAAATAGAGCTATTATTATTATTACCTTTATATCCTGCCACCATCTCCCCTCAGGGACTCAGGGCGGCTAACAAGAGGCCAAGCCCAACAAATACAGTAAACAAGTAAGATACATACAGCAAATAATTATGTGGATTTTCAGATTACCTGGTCGCAGAGAGATTGCAGAATAGATGCTAAGTATTCAGCACACTGCTGATGAATAATGTTGTCCCCTGCAGCTCGCATGACAGACAAAAGCTCCAGGTAAACTTCAGCATACTTTTCGTCACCTTTGATAGTACCATTAATCAAGTGCAAAATAGCCAGTTTACAAGCTTTGTGTGAAACCAGGGCATCCAGTAAAGCAAGTAAGCGAGTTGTCTGGCCAGTGTACTGTTTCTCTTTATCTTCAGGGTTGCTGAAATTATATGAGTTCTCTTATCAGAAAGATAATTATATATCCTACATACAAGTTTATAAGAAAACAAAATGAAAATTTGGAACGTTCATTCAGAGAATTATACAAATATGCATACATAAAGAACCACTGTGGTTACTATTATAGTGGTACTGATTTCACCATACATTGTTTTTATGGTGATTTTCCATTAATCTACCAAAGACTGCTCATGATTAAAAGCTAAAGATTTTCCCTGACATTAAGTCTAGTCGTGTATGACTCTGGGGGGTGGTGCTCATCTCCATTTCTAAGCCAAAGAGCCGGTATTATCCGTAGATATCTCCTAGGTCATGTAGCCAGCATGAATGCATGGAGTGCTGTTACCGTCCCGCAAGAGCAGTACCTACTGATCTACTCACATTTTACATATTTTCGAACTGGTAGGTTAACAGAAGCTGGGCCTAACAGCGGGAGCCCACCCCACTCCACAGATTTGAACAACCAACCTTTCAGTCAGCAAGTTCAGCAGCTCAGCGGTTTAACCCACTGTGCCACCAAGGGGTGCACTGCATGGTTAGGTGGAAGCAAATATAATGTAATTAGAAATCGGACTAGACTAGGAATCTGTGACAAAATGTGGAAAATAGTATCTCTGCTTCTGTACTTTTTGTATGGATACAAAGGAAATGGGGCGTTCGCTCACTTGTCTATAATGCTTACCCCTCCAGGCACATTGTTTGACAAATAGCAATGTACCACAAGTTATTCTTCTTCTCTAGGAAAGCACAATCACCCAGGTCTATAACACAATGCATACACAAATAGAAGCACAGAACTGCACCAGTTACAAAGGAAGGGCAGAAACACAAGGCCTGAGGCAGCTGATGTTTACAGATGAGCAAATAGCAAGCAAGATATAATCCACCCTGCAATCTCAACATCACTGAAATGTTTACTGGCCCAAGTTTTAGCATTTGTGAAGTCAACTTTTCACTTGGTTCTGTTAACTTCACAGGTACATTTGGAGTCGACATGAAGGACTTTCTTGGTGGTTCAAATGTTGTGAAATTCCCTTTCATTGGATGCTAGGCTGGCCTCCTTTCTGTTCTGCTTCCACAACAAGCACAATTCTTTGTACTAAGTTGAATCTTTGACAACTGGCTGGTTGCTGAGAAAGGACCTTCTAAAAGGCAGGGATGTCACATGCCATCCTCCCCATCCCTCCCTGTCATGACTCATGACACTGTGGTTTTAGTTTTGTCTTCTGTTGTGAGATTCTCCAGATCCCAGTGTTGGGAGAAGGATGAGGTATAAATCCAACACAAGATGATCATAGTCTTAAATGTGCTGCAGGTGTAATTGTATTCAATGGATCAGTCTGGCTGTTACTTCAGACAAAGTACTGAATTGTACCTTTGCAGATCTTCTACAAGCAGATCCAAAACAGTCCTCATGATAAGGAGAGCAGTTGGTGAGGCCAGATCACAGAGCTGAACACAAATGCGCCTGAGCATGTGCTGAATAGGCTGACATGTGGAGCCAGAGAAGGAGCGCACTATTTCTTGCAACAGTTTAGCTTGAACATGAAGGTGCATGCTCCATAGTTTTCGAGTGTTGAGAGCTACCGCTATGTCATGCGGTTCAATAACCTACCAGGAAAAAAACAAAACATAATTGCCAAAGTCACATTTACAGCATTGTTCCTTGGGTGATCTCGAAGCAATTATGCATCTGCTTTGTGTGAATTGTATGCACAGAGAGATTTCCCTGCAGCAAAAAATAAAATAAAATAATCCTAACTCAGAGATGAAAACAGTGGCATAACATTCCTCAAAGAGAAAATATGTTTTGCAGCCTTTTCTGTGCCTGAAAGTTTCCATTAAGTAGCAGCTTCCAGGCAATTATGTAGACATCTGAGCCACATTCTCCCTTCTGCCACAACTCCTGTGTTTGCAGTTTAAAGTGAAACAAACCCCAAGCTCAAACGCTCAAGATTCAAGGAGGAGAGAGAGGGAGGGAGGAGGAGAGGAGGGAGGAGGTAACTGTAAAGAAAAGTAAAATCAGAAAAATCTGCTTGCCTTCAGTAATTTAAACAAACCTCGGGTTAATGAAGACTTTAAAGTCAATCTCAGATCCTTTGTAGTTTTTTAAAAAGAAAGAATTGAATATAAACCAAAACCAAAGCATTTTTATCTAGGCATACCAAAAGAAATACATCAAAAAATGTATAAAGGAACAACACAATGTAGTTTTCCTATTTGCCTATAAACATATTCAGCACTCTTTCTCTAGCAATCTTCCACTGAAAACAAGAGAAACGCAGAGTCAGGCAAGAAAGCACCTACTGTTCCTACCACAAAAGTAAGAGAGATATTGTAAACCCAGTATTGGTTTCTACATTCAAAATTCCTTGCATAAAGCAGCTTTCAAATTGCAGGCAAAGGGGGAAGCAGCTTATAAATCAGATACCCAATACTAATCTACTTGCCTGGAGACCCTATGTCCATTTCTTTTGCTTTCCTTATTGCACTACTCCTGCATGTTTGTAAAAAATAAAAAAGAGGGAAAATGCAACACAATCTATAGTGCTTGAAGAGTGCTAATTCATCTATTATCTCTCTCACTTGGATGTAGCCATGAGGCTATTCTGTAAGGGAGATTTCTCAATGAATGAAGTGGGGTTCAGGCAGAAAAATGCTTTCCTAGTATAGCAATTATTATGGAATTTCACACATACAAAAAATATGACCTTAAGCCACAAGTTTAACTAATAGGCACTTCATCATGAGATACTTACCAAAGAGTCTACTGTTAGGCTAGTTTGCAAGACATTTTACACTGAATAAATACTAACATGTGAGTAATTACTAGTTATGATAAACTAGTAGAATGATCCAAGCCAACTGACATCAAAAAGCGTTTCCTTGCACACAAAAACTATCATGTCAACTGAAGATACATTACTCAACTCTTCATTTGTCACCCCTTAACTATGCTCAAATCATGAGATTTTTAAAAACATTTCATTTTAAAGCTTATTCATGCTTTGTACGTACCTGAGTGGTTTGCATGGGCAGGGGAAGAGGCAGCAATTCAGAAAGTAGTATGAGACCAGAGAAAAATCCTTCAGGAATTCTCAGAATAGAAATGAGGACCTCCTTGAGCATGAGCGACCAAGTATTATTGGCCAAAGTTTCTTCTGAGATAGTTAGCTTTTCATTAACGCCTTGGGTAAAAGTCAACAAAATATCAACAATGTCATTCTGGATTTTTTGTTCATCGCTGTCTAAGCGTCCTGAGAGGGGAATAGAGCACAAAAGCATGTGTAAGGTAATAAGTGCTGAAGGAACACGCATGTCTTTGAATTCAAAGGACCCTCTCCGCAGTAGTTCAGTTAGCATGGTTTTCAAGAGAGTGAGGGTACACCGGGCCATGGAAATGGTGGTGACCCGATGAAGGGTGGTTCCCATGTTGACATGGAGCCTCCAGGGCTGAATAAGGATGCTGTTGAGCTTTTGCAGAACTCGGATGAAAGTGTCCATTCCCTCGGAAGAGAAGAGCTGAATCACTGCAAGGTTCCATTTAAGGTCCTTTTGCTGACCTTTAGGAAGAAGAAGAGAAAAGATTAAAAGGTGGAATATTCCATCTTCCTTTCATTACAAAACATATTTGGTCCAATGATTTTTGGAGACCACTGTCTGTTAGTGATCAAGCAAATGCACGTTCAAATTGCCTAAAATTTCCCACTGAGAAATAAAATTTCTTCATTTTCTCACAATAGAAACTTGAAATTAATTCCAAATCTGACATGTACAAACACGAAATAAAATTATCCCAAAGTAATAATGGTATGTTTCAGAGACAGAAGGTGTGATTACAGCAGGAGTGATCTTGGACTCATCGCTGAGCTTGGAACCCCAGGTTTCGGCAGTGGCCAGAGGAGCTTTTGCACAACTAAGACTTGTGCGCCAGCTTCACCCGTACCTTGGGAAGTCTGACTTGGCCATGATAGTCCACGCTCTGGTTACATCTTGTATAAATTACTGCAACGCGCTCTACATGGGGCTGCCTTTGAAGGCAGTTCAGAAACTTCCATTAATACAACTGTCAGCAGCCAGATTACTAACTGGGGCGACATACAGGGAGCATACCACCCCCCTGTTATGTCACCTCCACTGGCTGCCGGTCCATCTCCGAGCCCAATTCAAAGTGCTGGTTTTGACTTATAAAGCTCTAAATGGTTCTGGCCCAGCTTACTTGTCCAAACGCATCTACCCCCACGTTCCGCCTCAAAATCTAAGATCATCCGGGGAGGCCCTGCTCTCCCTTCTGCCAACAGCTCAAATGTGCCTGGCTGAAATGAGGGACAGGGCCTTCTCGGCGGTAGCTCCCTGACTATGGAACACTCTTCCAACTGAATTAAGATCGGTCCCCTCCCTCCTGGTTTTCCGAAAGAAATTAAAGGCATGGTTTTGGGACCAGGCTTTTGGGCAATAGATGTAACAGCACTTTAAGGGACAAACTGTAATGGTGATATGACTGTCGAGACTGGTTTTTTATTGCTCAATTTTTGGATGGTTTTAACTACGCATTGTTTTTATGATGTGATGTTTTGATATGTGATTTTATTGTTGTAATTTTATGACAGCCTCTAATAGGGCTTAATTGTAATGATGTCTTGAGTCCCCCTTTGGGGGTTGAGAAGTGACGGGGTATAAATGCAAGAAATAAATAATACTGTATGGCATAAGAACAGGCTTGGACAAACTTTGGCCCTCCAGGTGTTTTGGATTTCAACTCCCACAATTCCTGAGCTGTTAGGAATCGTGGGAGTTGAAGTCCAAAACACCTGGAGGGCTGAAGTTTGCCCATTCCTGAGGAAGAACGAATTTCCTACCTTCAACCGGTGGAGGAGGACATGCAATATGGCACAGAACACGAAGAGCAGTAGGAAGACCAACTCCTTCCTGGGTCATCAAGCTATCAATATTCTTTCAAATAAAAAAACAATGATATTGTAAAAATAATGAGTGCTCAACACTCAAAATGTATTAAGTGTAATATACAGATGAGCCTTACTTTTTGGGGAATTATGGATAAACTGACTTTCACCCTGTGTGCTCTACTTTCAAACAAGGAAAACATAATACTCCACCAAAATGTTCTAGATTAAATAAGGGTTTTTAACATTACAGCATTTTAACAGTAAAGGTATAACTAATCTATGCTAAGAGAGCATGAATATGATCTCGTTTTAAAAAGTAAGAATACCTTTGTTGGATCAGGAGCATATCCACCAACCATTATTTATGCAAGAAAACCTACAATATGATATTTAGATAGTGTACCAGAAATATCTTGGGAATATCTTCTGCATAACTTTCAGTACAAAATCCCCTAATTTAGAAACTAATTTCCTAACTTTTGCCCTTAAACTACACACATCATTTGAATAACAGCCCTATGGTCCAAATTTAGACTTCTCTTCACTCCTCTTCACAACAATTCATGCAATTAACAAATGCATTAAAAACAACACATCCAGGTTGGGTTTTGGAAGATTCTTATTTGAATTACTTAAACACACTGTTTAAAACAAGCATAATCTACTTTTTCAATATTATAGTACCACTATTATGCTGAAATTTTCAATTTGCCTACTTTGAAACTTTAAAAAGATACTATGAAGAATTGTTTGTTAATTATCTATGTTAGAATTATATTAAAAAGTAACTCTGTGACATTATTGCACCCCCTTGCAAAATGTAAACCCCAAAAAGCATTTTAAATAAATAATTTTCCCAAAATGCAAGTACTTTTTTTACTGACCTGTTTGATATATTCAATGAGATTAGGGATACAATGAATTTCAAATCGAATGGTTTTCAAAGGCTCTAGCCATTTGCTAAGTTCTAAAACAAACAAGAAACACAAGGCAACTTGACAAATGTTATTATGTTAAACTGCCCTAAAAATGTAACAACCATTAAAGTGAAGGTAGAAACAGTTGTATAGTTATAGCTGTTTTCTACATTATAAAGGTAAAGAGAGTTTAAAGAATTCTAAGACTGGACATTTTAACCACTTATGAAATTATTTCCCTCAATGACCAGTACATTAAACACATTAGGAAAAAAATAGGTTTCAAAACTCCTTATAACATGAAAAAGTATTCAGTTTTTCAATGATGCAGCCAAACAATCTGTTTTAGAATGAAGGGATCAGATTGCACATATTGTCAAAAATTGACAATCAGAACATTCATGTTACAGATACCAAAAATGCATTTTTTTTCTTAACTGTTTCAAGTACTCAACAAATAATGACACATACTGTACCTTGCAACTTAGTATTATTTTCATCAGCTTTGCAAAGTTTTAACAAAGGTGCTGAGTATTGTTCAAGCATTTGGACATCACTGGAGGACTGGACGACCAGAAGAACAAGGATGCAGGCATAATTATAGGCAACTGACTTCTTTGACTTAGAATCACTGAAATAGAGATTTTTGCTTAAAACAGAGACACATTTTTCAAACTTGAACCCTGACAGAACATTCAGGATTATAATTTACATACTACTCGTTTTATACAGAAAATGAGATGATATTGTTCACAAATTTTGCTCTTTTAGGGAATATGTTTTTTTGTCCTTTTCAAAAAGCTTTAAAACAACATTAGAAAAAAAACAATGACAATGGCCAAAATCAAGGAACAGCCCCAAGAAAGAATAAAACAAGAATATTGCTCTGAGCTCAAAACACGGATCTTGGGTTCTACCATAAATAAACATCCCTGTGCATAGCACAATCACTGTGTTCTGTAAAGCCACATCTATTGTTGTCAATTTATATAAAATAAGAATGCAAATCGTGTGATCTGATAGTTTCATGAGCCCCGCTTGGCATCCTAATGGTAAGGGATGTTATCCGTGTAACCCAAGAATATGTAAAGTACTCCAGGTTCCCTGGCCACATACTGTTTTGCGGAATAGCAAAATAGAGGAGTGTTATTCAGGCATATATACTCAGTATTCTAACCACATCCTTAATATAGGCTTTATACAAACTGTCTAACACTAAAACTCAGAAGAAAACAATTGCTTTTTAAGTAATACAATGTTTAATTTCCTTCACACAGCCTAATTCTAAGCACAAATCAGATTAGAATGTCCTGTTTTGTCTTTCTTTTTCAGAAACCTATTACATAGCAATTTTTAAATTCATTTTAGCCTCTACTATTGAGTTTTCCACAAATAATATGAGAGAAGTGTTTCCAAACAAAACAAAAATCTAATGCAGCAGGTATAGGTATTATTAGCATTTCTGCATAACTAGATGCACACATATTTCCTGTTCAAATATATATATATATCTTTGTGGTCTGTACCCTGAAGGATTTCTACAGTTGTGAGAATAAAAATACCACCACAGTAATACCTACATCCATGCAGAATATTCAGTTTGAAATATTTCGTCTCTACTATTCTTTCATGTCATCTTTGTTTCATTTCTCAGTTGAAATTGCAGATTTACTGTATAAACTATCGAGTGACTGCTTTCAAATTCCGTGTTATACAGGTTGTTCATTTGACAGACTTGTGAGGGTGCTGTTTATCCTTTCTTTCTGCCCAGCAATAATTGCAACCCAATGAAGCAATGATTGGGAAGAACAAATTGTATTTCACAGCCCAGTGAAATACATACTGACACGCGAATGGAGTTTCCCGCTGCATCATAAAAAGGAAACTCTAGGTCATGTTTTTAAAGGAAAGCAATTTCCAAAAAAGGTCACAAGATTAAATTTATATCATGCCATAGTGCTCCATTTCACTGATTGACGAATAGCCATTTTAAGGCCAAAAACCCCCTAAAGATAATGTAATGGAAAATAAGAGTTACCCTAGTGCTTCTTTGGAATAGAACTCCATTAAAGTAATAAGGCTCTGCAGATTCTTCTCAAGGCTGAAGACATGGGCAACAGCAGCTCTTCCCACAGGGTTAAAAGTGATCAAGTAAAGGTTATGAAGCGTCCCCAGAAGATCTGAATGGTCGGTCTCATCGGTGTCTGTGCAGCGCTGGAAGTGGCAGAAGAGTTCCGAAATGCACTGGAGAGTCTGTGTGGAATGAAGAAGCCACAGAGGAAACGCTTCATCACTTGCCCCATCTGTCTGGAGGCCTTCTTCTTGATCAGGATCAGAAAACTGGCAAAAGGCTCGAACCAGCAGGTTTGTGGCTTCATACTCGGAGAGGAAAAAAAGGAGACCTTTCTGTGACTGAGCCAAAAACCTCAGTATATCTCTAGCAGACTGAAGCACCCCAGGATGGACGTTTGTTACTGGGTTTGACAGCAGCAACGTGATTGATTCCAAGAAGTGGTGGTTATGAAGATACCTGGAGAAACAAAGCGAGATGTTTGATTTCACCTGAAAATATAATGTATCAGTCAAATTTACCAACACTACCCTGTCATATGTGATTATTAGCTTACATGCCACCAGAGAGGAAGCAACACCAAAAATTACAATAAACAATACAAAACTAAAAATGAGAAGAAACTCATTTTGAATTTAGAATTTCACCTAACTAGTAGTGTTTTTCCATTTTTTAAAAAGACAGAAAATTCTAACCTTTTATTTAAAAATTAAAAATTGGGTTTTCCTTTTAACTCAGGTAGTCAAAATAATATGGTACAAAGTTTATTACAGTTAAGAATTCTGCAGTCTCAGAAAACTGACTTCAGATCAACCCAAACATAAAGTAATTCACAGATCTGATTGCCATTTATTACTATTGGGGTCAACAGAAAAGAGAAGGACCTTAGAGATTGCAAAGCAACAGTTACTGTCTTTATTTATTTATTATTACAAGATTGGTCCAGGCCCGTCACCCATGTTGGTCACAGTGGCCTGTGAAAGTGGCAGCCAATCAGAAAGCTGCCACATACACCTCTGCATACAAACATACATTCACTTTTACTATATATATATAGATTTGTCATATTTGTACCTCACTCTTCTCACTCCAAAGGGGACTCATAGAGGCTTAAATGTATATAGACAACAATTTGATGCCATGCAAACATATATCCAACAAAATATTTATTTATTTATTTATTTACGGCATTTTACCCCGCTCTTCTCAACCCCCGAGGGGGGACTCAGAGCGGCTCCAAAAGGCACAATTTAATGCCTACATCACAATCGCAGTATAAAACACAATATAAAACCCTCCAGCATTCGAAACTAAAAACATTAAAATACAATTATATTCACACATCCTATGCATTCACCTATGTTAAAAACAGTGTTCCGTCCATAAAACCATTGAGCCCTATTCACCAACTTTCCATTAAACTACTAAAGTGCTGTCCTGTGCTACTATGCGAACGCCTGGTCCCACATCCAGGCTTTCACTTTTTTTCCTAAATGTCAGGAGGGATGGAATTGATCGTATGTCGCTAGGGAGCGCATTCCACAGACGGGGGGTTCAGGCCCTGCCTATCTATCGGACATCTCCCGATCTAAGCATTCCCGAACTTTATGATCTGCCAAGAGAGGCCTTATACCCTCTCCCAGGTGTAGCTGGTGAGAACAAGAGGGCCTTCTCAGTGGTGGCTCCTCGGCTTTGGAACGCCCTCCCTAAAGACATCAGAGTTTTATATATCTGTGGAATATCCAGGGTGGGAGAAAGAACTCTTGTCTGCTTGAGGCAAGTGTGAGTGTTGCAATTGGCCACCTTGATTAGCATTTAATGACATCTAATAGTGTTTATCATATTTATTATGTATTGTTGTTGTAACTTTTGAGTTCTCAGATTTTTATGCATGTTTAGTATTGTATTGTTTGATCAGCATCAGATTGCTGCCCACTCTGAGTCCCTCAGCAAGAGAAATAGGGCAGGACATAAAACAAAGTAAATAAATAAATAAATAAGAAGTTTGATAAGATAACATTGAAGCAGCTCAGAAAAGAATGCTAAAGAAGAAGTTCCCAAGTGACTACAGGTAGTATTCCCATTTTATCACTGCAATTTTTTTAAAAAAATAATTTAAATAACTTTAAAAGTCAGCTCAATAAACTCTCAAATTGTCATTGGGCAAAATATTTCAACTTAGTGGGAATATAAATTTTAAAATTTTCAATCCAAGGCCACCTACTAACTTAAAGAAGAGTGAAATAACTTTAAAAGCTCAGAGAAAACTAAGCAAAGTTACAATGTAAAGATTAGTCAACATTGCAGTATCTTCAATATTAATATGCAAAAAGCACTCTTAATAAAGAACACACATTGCATACATTATGAGAAAAAATGCTAATTAGTGGGCAAAGGGGACTCATGAACTGGCTATCCTTTGGAGCATGCTAAATTAAGGCCACGTACCTGAACAGGACAGGGTAAGGATCATCTCTTTCAGGAGGTCCTGTAATACGTGCTGTCGTGGGAAACGATTTCACAGGTGGCTGCACCATGGTGTGAGGGGCATTCTCCATCAGATGCAAAATTTCATCCAAAAAGCTAACGAGTTTCTCCACATCTCCTTCACTCATGCTGGAAGACTCCAAAAGGTTGTCCATATCCATTGGAGCTTCCACATCATTCTCATATTCCTGACTGCCTCGCTCAAGCCCAGCATCAGCATCCTGCTCAGGCTCAGAATGATTTGGAAGAGGTGGAGAATTGTCTGCCAATTGGTCGCCAACCTTTTTCACTTCTGACAAAATCTCATAGAAGTGGCACTTCTGAAGAATGGCAGAACCTGCGGTGACAACCCTCACCGTCTGGTCCAGCAGAATAAGCTCCAGTAGTCGCTGATAACCACTTTTTTCGTGTGCCTCTAAGCCACTCCTCAAAAACATTTCCATTCCTTCAGTCATGCTAATAACACTATCAAGAGCTTTGAAAGCATTGAGTTTTAGGGAAGAGGAGACATGATCTGCAAAGAGCAGTTCAAATAGAGAGTTAATTACTCCTGCTTGCAGGAGTCCAGTTATTCCTTGAGTTCCACATTCTACTAGTGAAGAAACAAGTTTTGTCCCAGCTTTAAGCTGACGGACATTCAAAGCAATTGGTTGTCTCAGGGCTACCTGCAGGTTTAAGGACTGCATGGTCCAATCAACCAACTGGCTTATATAATCCTGATTTGCATCTTTAAACTGCAAATAGCTTAGTCCTTTGACTATTAAACTTGGAATTTCTTCCAAAGCAGTGACCCATTTTGCGCCTCTCTCCTCCTGATATAGTTCAAGGAGTTCAGTAAGTTTAACGGAGGCCTCAACTGCCCCAGAGTTGTCCTTATCCGGGTCTGGCTCTTTCATATTGACAACCTCCATCTCAAAAGTAGTCTTGTAGGGGCAGCCAAAGTACAGCAGCGGCCCAAGCTCTCTATCAAATGGATCATACGTCACAGCTGGCACTCTGGCGAGATCTTCTGCAGTGTACTCTATGTCGAAGCTTGGATATTTGAACGTCTCACGTTCCAAGTCAGCAATCCCATCTTCATCACTTGAGATCTGCTCGTAACCATCATCCCCTGAAATTAAAGTTTTGAAATTATTTTGTTGAACATACTCTATTACATTTAAGCAGTGTGTGTGTGTGTCTATATATATATATATATAGGTGAGGAAAAAGGGGGGGGGGAATAAGGATTCTTTCTAATTTATTAATACAGAGGGGAGCCAGCAAAAATTAACTCAATCTTTAACATTTTATACAGGATCTTTTCTCAACAAATAGCAGAACATCCCATTGATTAACTGGATGTAAGAGTGTGATATAATTCAAGTCACCCCATATTAGAGATCCTAATGAGTTTCTAATGATCTGCCTTTTGTCAAGACAACAGTCCAAAATTTTTGAAAATGATAAGTCTACACATACTGGTAATCAGCTTCACAGCAAGAGTTACTTCCAAATAAACATGATCAGGTTAAGACTTCAAATATGAGTGACTAGCTTGTGCTCCCAATAAAACCGCAAACAAGAAACTAAAAAAAATGGGGTAGTAACTTCAGACTCTTTCTCAGATTTCACAGTGAAAACCTCTTCTTTCTAAAGACTAGGAAATACTTTGCCCTTTCAAGTTATTTGGTTCTCAAAAATCACTTCCTTAATTCCAGTAGCCTATTTGGTTTCACGGGTGCATGTGCATCACTTGTTCACTGTCATAACCAAGTGATTGAGAACTACCGTTTAAGTAGCACAGAAAATACACACATTCCAGTATAAAGTCAAAAACAACTCTTTTCCATTGGGGACAAATCACACATTTAGTAAAGAATCTAGCATTCAGTAAATAAGTGATGCCAGATAATGACATATACACAAGTTTGAAATGATGCACAGTGATTTCTGTGTTTGTATACCTTCAACTTCCTCCTCCTCACCATCTTCTTCTTCATCCTCCTCATCACCATCTTCTACTTCTTCTTCTTCATCATCTTCATCCTCTGGAAGACTCTCTGTCTGACCATCTTCTTCCTCTTCTTCTTCCTCTTCAACATCCACCCCTTCTTCATCATCTTCTACTTCTTCTGGTTGGTCTTCCTCTACTTCTGCTTCATCAGAGTATGGACCTTCTTGACGAACAGATGTTCGATCAGGAGAAATAGGCTCGAAATAATCCTCTCTGCGATCAACTTCATCATCTTTATCTCCAACCACTGAATGGGAAGTTATTAAGAAGAGAATTCATGTTAAAATGTATTGTATACAATGATATAATAGCATGATGTAATATGGTAGCAGATGCGAGTTTTAGAAAGCAGTTGTGCACTTTAAAGTTCTGTTTAGAGAACTCTATGGACTTACATAACATCCTCCAGATGCTAATTAAAGGTATCATTTTGAAAAAGATATGTCAATGTGCGTGCTATGGTTAAAAAAAATTAAGATTTAAAAAATAATAATTTACTCTTGGTTCTTCACACAGAACTAGCTAGCTAGTTTCATAAATTGGTGCTCTGGTTCTATAGCCCCAAGGCATAATAATAATAATAATAACAACTTTATTTGTATTTCACCCTATTTCCTCAGGGAGACTCGGGGTGAATTCTAACGTACAACAGTAAACATTCAATGCCTTCATAAAACAAACAAGTACCAACATTATAACCCCAGAAAAGCCCCACATATTAAAACAACATTAGAACCTAACATCAATAAATTAAACCAATCATAATCAAACAAAAATTATACCATGATGTAAAATCTGAATGTAAAACATTCACATTCACAGTATGATGGCTGCTTCCCAGTGGCAGTTCGGTGTGGCTATAAAACATAACATTCATGAAGGACTGGGATGAAGAAGCTCATAACATATAGTTCTTTTCCTGTAGTATTCTCAAAGTCCTGTGAGAAATCAGGTAGTCCAAGATACGTGGTGTACTTCTAGGCTAACAGAGGCTTGTGGCTCTGTAACAGAAGTCCTCTTTCCTCCTCTTTTCTTAAAAGGCAAAAAGTGATGGTGCCATGAAGATCAAAGTTTCCATCTACTTACTGAAAGTCAATAGGGTATGCTGAAGGAAATGCACAAGATAACTTCCAGAACAACATAGCCCATCATGAATTTGTCATGATCCTTTTCACACATGCATTTTTTGTAGCTAAACTAAAAACATGTGGCAAATCTTAAAAAATGTACATGTTAGAAAGCTAGATTGGGTGTAGTTCTTCACTGAGTACACTTCTTACCTCTCATGTTATAATGTATGAACCAGTCCAGAATTCCCCATGTTCTAGCTTGACACACACTTTAGTTTACATTACATTGTTGCAGAGCTTATTTTAAACTGAATATTAACTCTATCAACCATCAAATCACTACAACTACAGAAAAAGTACTGCATAAAAGAAGAAATATCACTTTTATGAAATTTGTCAGTTAATACATTAGAAATACCTCAGAACTTCCCTGTCAATATATTCATGCATATAAATGCAATTTTCCTGCTTTGAATGCGATTTTCCTGCTTCTTGGCAGAGGGTTGGATTGGATGGCCCACGAGGTCTCTTCCAACTCTATGATTCTAAATGTGCATATACATAAGTAGACAGAAAACTATAGAATATCTCTCCTATGTAAACAGAAGAGCCTTTTTATTGGGATGATTTATTTATCTTTTAAAACTTCGGTTTGCTTTTTAAATAATTTTACACTGTTTCATGTGGCAATTTCAAATATTTAAAAATGTGATTGCAAATGTTTTTTAATTGTGCTTCTTCGAGAGCCACCTTGGGTCCCACTCTGAGAGAAAGGCAGCAATCAAGTAAAATAAACAAACAATAAATACCTGATACAGGCATTGGCTCATCTTCATCGTCATCAGGAGGAGGGGGGCCAGGTGGGGTTCTGGGCCCTCTAGGCTGTGGTCGTGGAGGACTGCCATTGAACTGATCCTCTTTCTCTCCATCTGCTATAAAAAGGTTTTATTCAAAAAGGAATGTTGGTAAGCGTTTTTTATTATCACAACTACAGGAGGATGGAGACGCTGAAATGTTTTTAAAATTTCCCTTGGTGTAGACAGCAATGTTGGGAATGCCTCCAGTGCACATACTATAATTTCTCCTTTGATGAAATCAGAAATGAAAAATCAGGGACCTGCTAAAAGGTTCAATAATAATTTGATTGCATTGGCAGCATGCACAAGGGAACAGAACTGGGAACAAAACCTCCAGCAGAAAAAACTCAGTGAAAGACTAATGTTAAACGATAGCTGAAAATACAGCATTTCTATAACCTAAATACCTTTTTGAATAATTAAAAAGATATAATATCATAAAACTTTATTTCTAGGCCACCCTCTCTCCCGGGAGGGACTCAGGGCAGTTTACAAATTAAAAAGGGCAAATGGTTAATGCTTCAAAATGGGTACAAACACATCAAAATAACACAGGATAATGGATAGTAACAGCAGAAAAGTACCCAAAAAAAAGGAATTAAGGAATATATATGTGATGATTCTATGTAAAATGCTCACCAAGTTTTGTAGTTCTCTTCAGAGCTGTCTGCTGCTGAGGAGGTGGTGGAGGTGGTGGCGGCGGTGGAGGAGAGTCCCTATCATGACTTACTACTCTATCAACAGAGCCATATATCGCCAGCGTCAGGCAGTTGTACCAGCCTCTTAGAACTAACCCATCAGTGTTGACCTGTTTTTTGAAGGAAAAGCCAAGATATTCAAAATTCAATCCTGACTTTTCACCTATACTATCAGGTGAAGAGCAATGGGTCAATAAGAGTCTGATATCATGATGCTCTATTTAAGGGTTATAGATATTGCCACTTATTAAAAGGGGGGGGGGAGATCCACACAAGAAATACTAGAAATTTCATAGCAATTCTAGAAGCCTCAGCTTTATAGGAAAAGCTTCTAGAGCAGAGCTTTCAAAACTATATGCCGTGATATGTTAATGTGTTGGCTGTAGTATATAGGTGAAGCGTGGCACACGAATGTAAGAAGAAACCTCTGAGTCTGTGTGAAATAAGCAATAAATCACATATTTTAAAATATATAAATGAAAGATTTTCATAAGACATATGTATCCCATATATTACATTATTACATTTTATGTATGTGTCAGTATCTCTTATGAGGAGTCTGGGCCGAGACACCATGAAGTTGCGCCTGCCTGTTCTTCTCTAGATAATGACTTGCGTCTCCTTATCTACACAACATCTAAGGAGAGCCCACCAATACAGACTCATGTTTGAAGTGAAAATGAACATTCACAGGTTTAGGTGAGAAATGTACAGCTCCTTCATATCAAATGTCTGTAAAGGACTTCAAGCACTCCCAATTCTTCACCACCGTGGGCTAAAGCTCATCGTGATTTTCCCTATGTGATTTAAGAGCCACTTTTCAAATAACCTCCTTAGCTAACCTACAGCCAACACAAAATTCAATAACATTTAAATATCATATTTCGCATTCAGCAAATCACCTGAACCATAACAAATGACTGAACCAGTTATTAAAACACTGGACTGCCTAGACAGTTTTATGAAAGAAATGAGCATTAAGCAAGCTATTTTGCAAAGAGCAATCTAAATGGCCATGGTTTCAGTTTCATCCTTAATGATGGCGGATTTTGAAAGGGGGTTCTTAATGGGAACCTGTCCAGAGGTGCTCTTTTGGGCGTTCAAATCCCAAGACATTTAGGATTTTACAGAACTGTGTCTGGAAACACAGTGGCAACTAGGACCGTCATTAACAGACTGTCACATTATGTTATCTACAGCAGCTTAGATACAGTTTTATTTGTACAAACTAAGGTTTCTGCAAAGAACTGAATAATACATTGCAACAGTCTGATAGAGATGTTAAAATGTATTGATAACAGTTCATTTTGTTCAAGAAGGATCACTTACAGATAGTGTTACAACACAAAATATAATGATTTACGAGCAGTAATCACCTTTGCATTAGGCCTGAAAATAATTGAAGAATTCTCATCATACTCCAAGCTGTTAAATAGAAGAGAAATATGTTGTAGACATTTTTTAAAAAGAATTTTCATCCTGAATTAGAATGACAATTATTTCTTACTTATATTTTGTAACAGAAAAGAGATTCCAAAGAACTCTGATGATTCCTGCCTCAATCAAACTGGCACAAGGGATTAATCTGCATGCAGCGGATTGCTACTTCAGCCTACCTGAGAATGCCAAACCCACAAAACTTGTCAGCATTTTATAATTAAAACATTTGACAAACCCTTCTGAACATTCCCAGTCAAGATCATGTTAAGCATTATCCCCTAAAGAAGAGACGGGCATCTACTTGAGGTCTAATGGGAGAACAGAACCCTAACAAAATTGCTGTGGTCTGCACTCCATGGCAATTTATTTAATTATTCAAAATAGCACATGTATCCACTAAGAGATTCTAGGACAATTCTGCCATGCTTTTACCAACTCATCCAGGATATTTAGGCCTAGGAGGGGCCTTTTTTAAATGAGAAAGAAATCCTACTAAAATCATCAAGTTTTCTGAAATGCTCCCGTATGGTTCAGAGGCAAGATAAAAACATGAAGAATTCCTTCCCTTCTATCGCCAAATGGCACAGATAATGCATTCCACTTTTAAAAACTTATAATTTTTGACCAGCAGCTTTGGGGAGGAGCATGCGTTCTTCGCTCGTGCTTTAAAGTAAATCAGAGCCTCTTCATAGGTGACAATAAATCTAATTTCAACAAATCTAATATTTGTAGACTGTACATTTTACAGATTCTGAGCTAACTTTTTTGTTTAAGAAGGAACTTTATAAGTACTTACCTTCCCAGCCTGTCAAATACAGGGGCACTTGGCTTGCTGACATTGTTGAAAAACAGGTCCAACTGAAATGTATGAGGGGATGTTTCACTGGGAACAGAACCAAAATGGGGGGGGGGGAGAAAATTTATAGGAGCCCAATTAACAAATCAGCTAATAATCAACAGCCTCTTTTGGGGGGAAATCATTTTCAAGAATTTTCAGTTTTTCAGTTACAAGGCTACTTAAGTTTTGAAACTTTATGTTAAGATAAGATGCCCAAGTTTGTCAGATTTTTCATAAAATTCCAACAAAAGCATGTCAAATGTGTGTACACTAACGTAAAGGCAAGCTAAAACTATTGATGGTGTGTATTTTTATACTGCTTCAGTATCTGGAAGGTGTCTTGCTTTATCATGATATAACACGGATAATCATTACAAACATTTTCCGAACATTTGAATCAAAAAACGGTCGGCTGCCCCCAGCCTTCTAGTCATGAATTCTACCTTCAACAATACACAGATCCTTTTCAAAGTTCTCTGGTGTCATTCTGAACTTTTGAGCAAACTAAAGCAGAATGAGGTGACTAGCAGTGCTAGATGAATCTGGAAGACTTGATATCACATTTCTCTGTCACATACCTATAGTATAATCTTGAGGATGTTATTATCTGTCATATTCATCCATCCATTTCTATAAAGGAAATAGTAGCCTATGCCACAGAGTTGCCAAAAGCATTATCACAAGCCATTTCACATGGCAAATGTATGTTAAAAAAATAAGATACTAGTGAGAACCCTCTTTTAACATTTGCACTTACCCATAGGCTCTGTTTTCAGGTAGGTTAGAATGAGCTCTTACTCCTGGAGGGATGACACGCACTTCATTGATGTAAACTACGCATGGAAAGCGAACCACGTCTACATTAGTACTTTGCTGGGGGGGAAATAATGAAGGTTGAAAAAAAACCTCTGAATTTTTCCTAAAGAAAAATGTATGACAAAGAGCCCAGATATTTTTTAAAAGGCAAACAAAGGTATGATCATTTTATCCATTCATTTTGTATGACATGTGTTGTTCACATTGCTTGCCATTTGTAATAGGAAAGGTAATACAAGAAAAGAAAAAAACAGCTACTGAGCCCTGTTTTATCATTCAGTAAACAAATACTATCCCAATAAATCTACTGTATTTTGCAACTGTACTTGTTTGGTCACCCTACACAATGTAATGCATTTGGGGGAGAAATGCCTCATGCCACGTCGTGGTTGAAAATAACCCATTCCTTTGTTCAAAAGAAAGCAGTGAATGCACATTAACCCAATCCTTTTCTGCAAGGAACAAGCCAATATAATGTTGTCATGAAGCAGGGATGGAAGGGCCTAATTTATAGTAATACATTTAGTGAATAGATCACTGATAGCATGTTGCAAGTTTTAAATTTGCTGAGTATGCAATTGATAACAGTCAGAAGACATACTACAACAAGGCATCACAGTATTCAGCCTGGTTATACTTGCACAATTTAATATATTAAAATCCAAGTTTGGAAATTCCAATTGGTTCAAAACATAGAAGCCAGGTGAGTTGCAGGAACAACTAGGAGTGAGCATATAGACATCAACGATCAGCTGGGGAGAGCCTTCTCTGTCCCATTTATTTATTTATTTATTTACGTCATTACAAGTATGAATAGCGTGGTTTAACAGTGATGATATTGGTTAATGTTTTAAATGGTCTGATGTATTTCATAATTCTATTTGTAAATATTTATCGTAATTTTATATTGCTTTAATGGCATCGAATCGCTCCCTATGTTGTAAAGCCACCTCGAGTCCCCTCGAGGGTGGAGAAAGGGGTGGAGAAAGGTGGGGTAGAAATGGCATAAATACTTTTCCAAAAGATAAATCAATGTTGATGCCTTGCATTGACCTTTTGGGGCTCTGGCATTTGCTCAATGTTGTTGGATGCCAGTGCTAGCCCACATATTCCCACTTCATCTGTATTTTGCATTGTGTTTGTTTTGCTAACTAGTTCTGGAGCTTCTATATGGGGAAGAATATGAACATAACATTCACTTATTTGTTTACTAACAGTATTTATATTCCGCCCTTCTCATCCCACAGGGGACTCAGGGCGGATCACAATGCACATACACAGGCAGACATTCAATGCCATTGGCATACGACATATATAGACAGACAGAGGCAGTTTAACATTCCAGAAATCAGTTAAATTTAGCCTCCCCATAAAAGTGGTACCTAAATTTCCTACTTGACAGATGCAACTGTCTTTCGGGTTGCAAAGTTCGACAGCGAGCTACACAAATTGGTCGAGAGCTCACCCCGACCCGGGCAGGCCTCGAACTCTGGTCAGTAGAGATCTTATGCAGCTGACACCCAGTCAGCTGCGCCATCAGCCACTCAAGTGTTATTATTATTAGTAGTAGTAGTACTAGTACTATTTATTTATTATTTCGACTTATATACCACCCAGGGTGGTTCACAGAAATGAACAACAAAACACAACATACTTGAAAACATAATAAAAACAGATTAAGACCAGAGTAGGGGTTACAGTTTAGAGATTGAACGCCTGACGGAACAGGTTGGTCTTACAGGCCCTCCGAAAAGCCTGTAGATCAGTTATTGCTCGTGCCTCCTCCGGGAGAGCGTTCCAAAGGGTAGACGCTGCTACAGAAAAAGTGCGCTGCCGCATCAATGACAAGCAGCAGATCTTAAGTGATGGAACCTCTTGTAGGTTTTGATCCATGGACCGTAGTGGTCTCTGGGGAACATGCAGGGAAAGGCGGTCCTTCAGGTACACTGGCCCCAGACCATGCAAGCCCTTAAAGGTTAGCACCAGCACTTTGAAGGCAATCCGGTGCTTGATAGGGAGCCAGTGCAAGTGCTGTAGGACTGGTGTGATGTGGCACGATAGTGGCACCCCAGGCAGCAGTCGAGCCACAGCGTTTTGCACCATCTTCAGTTTCCAGATTACCGACAAAGGAAGGCCAATGTAAAGGGCGTTACAGTAGTCCAGTCTCGAGATGACCGTGGCCTGGATTACCATGGCCAGGTCGTCACCAGAAAGCTGAGGCGCCAGCCGCCTCGCCTGGCGCAGATGGAAAAACGCTGCTCTGCTCACGGTGGAGACCTGTGGAGACTAGTGGTGGTGGTGATGGCGGTGCAGAGGGTTTAACCACAAAGATACAGTTAGCAAGCACTGATTCCAGAACCAAGAAACTTTATCCAGGCAGCAAGGAATCAAAGGATGTATCTACACTGCAGAATTAATGCAGCTTGACCCCATTTTAATGGCCTTGGCACAATGCTATGGAATTGTACTTTGGTTGCACTCTTTGGCTGAGGAGGACAGGGGTGGTCCGAGATCTCCGGGGGGAGTAAGCGAACGTTATTTCGCCCCCCCCCCCGGCGGCTCCCGGCTGCGCCCGCAAGATGCACACTGACTCCCGGCATGGAGGAACGGGGGAGAGAGGGGACTCACGGGGCAGGCTCCCGGACCCGAGTAGGAGCAGGAGGGGGGGGAGGCCACGAGGGCGGCCCCCGCGGAGACGCAGCGGCAGCAGCAGCAGCAGCGCCCCGGAAGGGCCCGGAGCCAGAGGCGCATCTTCTTGATGTCACTTCCTCGTCGCCGCCTCTGCCGAGGAGGAAGGGGAGGAAGGCCTCGCCGGCCGCGCGCTGCAAGGACGCCCGGAAGGAGAGACGCCGGGAGGGAGGGAGGGAGGAAGAGGCCGCCGCGCCTCCGCAGGGCTCCCTCCCTCCGGCGTCTCTCCTTCCGGGCGTCCTTGCAGCGCGCGGCCGGCGAGGCCTTCCTCCCCTTCCTCCTCGGCAGAGGCGGCGACGAGGAAGTGACATCAAGAAGATGCGCCTCTGGCTCCGGGCCCTTCCGGGGGCGCTGCTGCTGCGTCTCCGTGGGGGCCGCCCTCGTGGCCTCCCCCCTCCTCCTGCTCCTCCTCGGGTCCGGGAGCCCGCCCCGTGAGTCCCCTCTCCCCCCCGTTCCTCCGCGCCGCCAGCTGGGAACGTCGCCCTAGGCGACCGCGTAGGCCGCTTAATGGGGAAGGAGGATAAAGGGCTCCCATGACTCCACAGCATTGAGCCATAGCAGAAAGTTGGTGTCAAACTTTGGTGCATTAATTCCACAGTGTTGATCAGGCAGGAGCAAACCTGGGCCTTCCAGGTGTTTTGGACTCCAACTCCCACCATTCCTAACAGCCTCAGGCCCTTTCCTTTTCCCCCTCAGCCGCTTAAGCGGCTGAGGGGGAAAAGGAAAGGGCCTGAGGCTGTGAGGAATGGTGGGAGTTGGAGTCCAAAACACCTGGAAGGCCCAGGTTTGTCCCAACCTGGCGTAGATGCATCCTGAAATCGTAACCTCAAATCGGAGCTAACGTTAAGAGTGCAACACTCAAATTCCGCGTGTAAACAAAAGCTACTGAGGAGGAGGCAAGAGGGGGTAACTGCCCTGGTCTCTGAAGGGGCGAAGCAGAAGGATGGGCGCTGGCCCCGCCCCGAGAGGCGCATGAAGAGCAGCCCTGGCCGGGGAGAGGACACCCTGGCGGGGCCCCGTCGCCCTCCCCTTCTCCAGGAGCGCCCCCTTCCAAAACGGGGAGAGGAGCCCCCGCGAAGCCCGTTACCTCCGTGCTCTGGTGCTTGAAAGTGTCTAAAAATAGAAGCTCCGTTGTTGTGTCCGCCGCCATCTTGCGTCGGCGGACGCGCCGAGACTGAGGAGGCAAGCGCTTCCGGGGCCAGGGAAAGGTCCGCGCATGCGCAGGGGAGGGTCCTCTGCTTCAAGGCCGGGCTGCGCATGCGCGGGGTCTCTGCTTCAAGGCAAAGCTGCGCATGCGCGGCGGCAAAGGGTCTCTGCTCTCTCTGTGTTGTGATTCTACTACACCATCAACTCTGCTGGTCTGGCCACGTTGTTCATATGCCTGGCTCAAGAAGAGGAAACGTAATGTTGGTGGACAGGAAAAGAGATTTAAAGTTGCCTGATGTTGGTGGACGGAAAAGAGATTTAAAGTTGGGCTCAAACCTTAAAAACTGTGGCATAGAACTGGGAAGCCCTGGCCCTTGAGCACTCTTAACTGGAGGTCAGCTGTGCTGGAATGAAGAGGCATGAACACCATCAACTCTGCTGCACTGGTCACGTTGTTCATATGCCTGGCTCAAGAAGAGGAAACGTAATGTTGGTGGACAGGAAAAGAGATTTAAAGTTGGGCTTCAAGCCAACCTTAAAAACTGTGGCATAGAACTGGGAAGCCCTGGCCCTTGAGCACTCTTAACTGGAGGTCAGCTGTGACCAGCAGTGCTGAAGAATTTGAAGAGGCATGAACACCATCAACTCTGCTGGACTGGCCACGTTGTTCAAATGCCTGGCTCAAGAAGAGGAAACATAATGTTGGTGGACAGGAAAAGAGATTTAAAGTTGGGCTTCAAGCCAACCTTAAAAACTGTGGCATAGAACTGGGAAGCCCTGGGTCTTGAGCACTCTTAACTGGAGGTCAGCTGTGACCAGCAGTGCTGAAGAATTTGAAGAGGCATGAATGAAGGGGAAAAGCGAGAAACGTGCCAAAAGGAAGTAGTGTCAAGCCAACCTTGACTTGGACCTCCTTTGACTTGGAAACCAATTTCCTCACTGCAGAAGAACATGTGGATTAAAAATAGGGCTCCGCAGTCACCTATGGACGCACCGCCAAGACATTTCACATGGAGGACCATCATCCTCGAGCATGATTCAAATGTGTTAACAGGGAGCAAAGTGACGAGAGAGAGGGAGTTAAGTGGCTCAGGGGAGTTGTTATCCAGCCATTCTTAACAGGAACAAATTACAACCACGAAAGCAACAATATAACATTTATTTGTAGCAAAGGGCAGAAACAGTTTCAGAAAAGCATGACTTTTTAGAGAAGAATATTTGAGTAGAATATTTCCAAGTGATATATTGTACAACCAAATGCAAATATGCAAGGCAATTGGCTTCAGTTGTTAGACTGAACAACCTGTTGTCTCTGATCTGTTAGGAAACAGAATTTGCCAATGCATAAAACATAGTTCTTCAGATGTGTTTTTCAGTGCCCAAAATATATATATCTCCTCCCATAAAACAACTTTGAATCTTTGAGTTGGAAGAGACCTTGTGGCCCATCCAGTCCAACTCCCTACCAAGAAGCAGGAAAATCACATTCAAAGCACCCCCGATAGATGGCCACCCCACCTCTGTTTAAAAGCTTCCAAAGAAGGAGCCTCCACCACACCCCGGGGCATAGAGTTCCACTGCTGAACAGCTCTCACAGAAAGTTCAGATGGAATCTCCTGTAGTTTGAAGCCTTTGTTCCATTGCATCCTAGTCTCCAGAGCAGCAGAAAAAAAGGCTGCTCTCTTCTATGACTTCCCCTCACATATTTATACATGGCTATCATCATGTCTCCTCTCAGTCTTCTCTTCCGCAGGCTAAACATGCCAAGCTCTTTAAGCCACTCCTCATACGGCTTGTTCTCCAGACACTTGATCATTTTCGTCACTCTCTTCTGGACACATTGTACAGAGACAAAATAGACTTTGGTTTAAAAACAATAACATATTTGGTTTACTCAAAACCTTCATGTGTTCAGCATACAAGGGTACACAACTTATCAGCCAGTTACAGATATGTTTGAGATTGTTTCTGTGCCATCTGATCAGAACATCTCTCTTAGTATAAACAGCAGGCAAATGTTTGCAAGTCTGCAACCTGAGCAGTCCCAACTTCTAAAAAATGTCTGTGCTCTGTGCTGTCTCAGAGCGGGTCATGTGGTCTGCAACCCCTCCCACATCCTCTCAGGAAAACATAGAGCAAGGAAATAAAGCTGCATATCAGAACATACATACAATAAGTAAGCCAAAGGATTATAGATAAACAAATTATAGAGGATTGAAGAAGGTTGTAATTTCCAACAGCCTGGTGCATTTAGGGGTGGATTTAGAGTTTTAATGTTTCATTACAGTTTAATGTATGTGTTAGGATGTGTGACAGCAACTACTAATATTTGGTTTTAAATGTTTGAACTTTTATTATGCATGTTTTTATCCGCTGTAAGCCACCTTGCGCCCCTAAGTGGGGAAAGGTGGGGTATAAATTTCCTTAAATAAATAAAGGTAAAACATCAAACAGACACAGTCAGCTCTTGGTATCTGTGGATTTAAGCATCCACGGGTTGGATTTTTAAAAAGCAGATCATACACCAATCTATTTATCTATCTTTGTTTGTGTAGGTTGGATTGTACCACAAAAGCCTCTACATCATGCCAGTAGGCTATTAGGAATTGTGGGAACTGAAGTCCAAAACACCTGGGGGGGGGGGGCAAATCTTGCCCATGCCTGCTGTACATGGATGGATAAATCTGGACCAAACGTGGCACACATACACTTCCTTGTCCAACTTAAAATAATTGAGGAGTTTGAGCTTTAAAAAAGAAAGGTTAGGGAGAGGGAAGAAATGAAAGTGGATTGGCTGTTGCTAGGTGAAGTGGCCCTCTGTCATGTGACTGGGAAAGAAAAGGAACAAAATGGATTGGCTGTTTGATATATGTATTGGGGGAGGAGAGGAAGGGAGGGAGATGAAAGGAAGACAAAAGGTGTGTGGGAAGAGAAGGAACAAAATAGAGAAGTTCTACAGCAAGCCTTCGTAGCCTCACCAAACTACAAATCGCAATATTCCACAGTCTTGAGCCATAGCAGTAAAAGTGGTGTCAAACTACATTCATTCTGCAGTATAGATGCACTCCAAGATAACGCAGGTTCTTATACTAGTCAATGCTACAGTACACACATATACAAACAAGTATTGCAGAGTTACAGTAGCGTCAATCCAGAATTGTCAGGGAATTTCCATTGTCTGCCTCCTGTTCCACTCAGTGGAGATACCAGGTATAACCAGTGTGTCTTGAACTCGCAGCTATGCTCCCAGTTGGATATGCAGAGGTAAGCACGCCTCACCCACTGGGAGTAAATATGGCTCTACATAGGAGCCTGCAGTTAATCCCTTTCTTAAAGGAGCTGGTTCCCCATGTTGGGGGTCATTTCCAAAAGGAAAAAGCATTCAAGAACAGTAAAGCAGCAACAGAAGCTTCTAGTGCCAGGAGAGCGACTGAGCATAAGCAACTCAGGACAGGGTCATGCCTTAAAAAGTTATAAACGGCTTTATTCAAAGAACTGCATTACTAAATAAAAACAGGGCTTAGTTGTCTGAGTAACTCACAGCAGACACCTGGTCTCTCCATGCTCACAGGAGAAGAACAAAAATTGAGGACTCTGAGCTTTGCAATGTGCTCAGATACTTTGTATAGAAAAAGGAATGCCCCTAAGATGTGTCCCTCTAACCAACAAGGGATAGGAGGAGATAATAGTGTGACAGCAGACAGAGAGGCCAATGGGGGAAGGCCTTTTCCTTGTTAGCTAACTCATCTAAGTCCTTGATGACTATAAACCTGTGGCAGAACTTAGTTGAGTCCCAACACACCAGCAGTGAATTTGGCAGCAGTTAATTCACAAAAGACCTAACCTTCTCTTATGCAAGTTCTAAAAATGTGGATGTTCCTCTCCATTCAACAAACTTCTGCTCAAGACAACTTTTGTGGATTGGGTACAGTAATAGACATTCCATTGTATGGAATGAGTGTCCTCAAAACATAGGTGTATTCCAATACATATCTGTGCATATGCATTTCAGTATGCATGTGCGTATATATATATATATATATATATATAGGTACATACATAAATACACATACATATACAAGCACATATTAGAATGCATATTCCTATCCCTGAGACACAGTTGTATTCCAGTATGTATATGCCATCCAGTATGTATGTTTGTGTCTAGATATACATACACATACATATTGTCCATCGCATGTATGTACATGCGTGTCCTCTATGTATATATCTAGTTGCCAAAGCAGCCCTCATCAACAAAAAGTCCTCCTATAAATCTTTCATGCCCCTGATAAACTGGATTGAAGTCTATCAACATTTCTGTTTCAATGGGGACAGTGGGATATTTGAAATGTTGGGTTGCAACTGCCCTCGGTCCTCATCATTGCCTATCTTAGCCAGGACTGATGGGAGCTGCAGTGCAATAATAATTGATGGAGAATTTTCTCTCCTAAACAATAAACATGTTACATTTTCCTTGGTTTTTTTGTTGTTTTTGTCATATCTCAATAGGCGGTTGTCAGACTAAGATATTTTTTTTCCACCTGAACATTAGGAAGATCTTCCCGAGTGTGAGAGCTGCTCAACGGTGGAACTCTTTGACTCAGAATGTGGTGGAGGATCCTTCATTGGAGGCTTTGAAACTGAGGCTGGATGGCCCTCTGTCTGGAGTGCTTTGATTGTGCTCTTCCTGCATGGCAGGGCTTTGGGTCTCTTCCAACTCTATAATTCTATGCTCATTGCGTTTCAGATGCAATTCCATACATGTCTACACAGAAGCAGGGGAAATGAAATTGAAAAAAGTGAATCTCCTCTAGCTGGCTGTGCGAATTCCAAAAGCCTTTCAGTGAGGAAAGATCTGTGTCCTTTTCAATGAATGGTGTGCAGTAGCAGAGCTTTCCTTTCTTTCTTAGAATTAACGCTCCTCCCCTCCTGAAGTCGGGCCAGCCTGGATCTGGAGTGCAGCCAGTGGGTCCTTCAGGCCACAGCCTCCGCCTCCCAAACCGGATCGCCCAGTCTGACAGGCGCTTCAAGGCCGCCGACTGGGGCGCTGGTTTGGCTCTGGTATCCACCTGCCTTATTGGCCAGGTTTCCCAGGAAAATCATACAATTGGAAGAGACCCCAGGGGCCATCCAGTCCAACCTCTGCCCCTGCAGATCAAGGTAACCCCAACAGACAGCCATCCAGTTTCTGCTTAAAAACCTGCAGAGGAGGAGAATCCACCACAGTTGGAGGAAGCATATTCCATTGTCAAACACCTATAACCTTCAGGAAGTTCTCCCCAAAGTTTAATGTCTCTCATCCAAGTACTAACCAGGGTTGGCTATGCTTAGCTCCCAAGATCAGACATGATCTGGTCCATGGGTTGTTGTAGGTTTTTCGGGCTGTATGGCCATGTTCTAGAAGCATTCTCTCCTGACGTTTGGTCTGCATGTATGGCAGGCATCCTCAGAGGTTGTGAGGTCAACCTCTGAGGATGCCGGCCATAGATGCAGGCCAAACGTCAGGAAAGAATGATTCTAGAACATGGCTATACAGCCCAAAAAACCTACAACAACCCAGTGATTCTGGCCATGAAAGCCTTTGACAATACATAATCTGGTCTCTTTAAGATATTTAAACTATGGAGGAGACCTGGCATTACTCTCAGAATCCCTCAGCCACAGTGTGCAAAAATCTTGAATTTAAATCCCAACACCCTTTCAACCTCAAGAATTCTGCACATGGTGGCTGGGGGGGGGGGGGGGTCCTAAGAGCTACAGTCCAAAAAATTAACTTTACAAAAGGTCTACTTTTTTATTCTCCTTGCTTCAGAATGTCACAACAGACTGACAAACACACACACACTATGTTTCATATATAACTTGGAAAGGAGTGCTGGATTCTTTTTTCCTATGTAAGGAACAGATGTAGCAAAACCTGTATTCCACCTAGACATTTTTTCCTTTTCTGGTTACCTTCTGCATGCATTTCCTGCCCACACATACACGAGAGGGGATGGAAAACACCCAACTTTGCCAGGATACAAACAGGCACTCACCCACTGCCCACTTTCTTCTCAACATAAGGTGTTGTTTACCTTCTGATTTGGAGCAATCCTAAGGTAAACCTATCATAGAGTTTTCTTGGCAAAATTGGCTCAGAGAACATTTGCCTTTGCCATCTTCTAAGGCCAAGATCGGGTGACCCCTAAGGTCAGGTTTCCATGGTCTCGAGGGGATTCAAACTCTGGTCTCAAGAAGCATTGTTCAATGCTCTAACTAAATTACTCTTTTCTTTAAACTTTAATATTGGAAGTTATACAACTAAGCATGCCCAGGCCAACACTGATTGTAGCTATGCATTCACACTCCTCTTGGGGGTGCATCTATACTGTAGAAATAATGTGGTTTGACACCACTTTAACTTCCACAACTCAAGGCCCTGAAATCCTGGGACCTGTACTTTGGTGAGAAACAAGCACTCTTTGGCAGAAAAGCCTAAATACTTTGTAATACCACAACTCCATAGCATTGAGCCATGACAATTAAAGTGATACCAGGCTGCATTAATTCCTGCTGTGTGGATGGACCCTTAGTCACTTGGAGATAGTGGGACTCTACATTGTTGTGTAGCGGTTTGAATGTGGGAGTAGGTCTTTGGGTGACTACCGGGAATGTGGTGCAGCTGGCTGGGTGTCAGCTGCATAAGATCTGTGCTGACTAGAAGGTTGTGAGTTCGAAGCCTGCCCATGTTGGGGTGAGCTCTCGACCAATTTGTGTAGCTCGTTGTCGACCTTTGCAACCCGAAAGACAGTTGCATCTATCAAGTAGGAAATTTAGATACCGCTCTGTGGGGAGGCTAAATTTAACTGATTTCTGGAATGTTAAATTGCCTCTATGTCTGTCTATATATGTTGTATGTCAATGGCATTGAATGTTTGCCTGTATATGTGCATTGTGATCCACCCTGAGTCCCCTGCAGGGTGAGAAGGGCGGAATATAAATGACGTAAATAATAAATTTGGCAAATCACATTCTCTCAGCCTCAGAGATAGGTAGTGTCAAACCTATCTGAGCCTCAAAAATCAGAATTAACTAGAAGGAATGTATCAACAACTTAAAAAATAGATAGAGGAGAGCTGCAACCAATGCGTTATTACTTAGAAATAAGACCAACTGATTTCTGTACAATTTAATTCTGAGTAAACATTCTTAACAAATGACTGTAACGTGTGTAACTTAGTTTCTAGTAAAAATAGATACTTACAAATTCAATGTGCTGTCAAAAGTTTTCATCGCTGGAATCCCTGGGTTGCTGTGAGTTTTCCAGGCTGTATGGCCATGTTCCAGAAGCATTCTCTCCTGACGTTTCACCCACATCTATGGCAGGCATTCTCAGAGGTTGTGACGTCTGGTGGAAACTGGGCAAGTGAGGTTTATATATCTGTGGAATGTCCAGGGTGGGAGAAAAAAACTCTTGTCTGTGTGAGGCAGGTGTGAATGTTGCAATTGGCCACCTTGATTAGCATTGAATGGCTTTGCAGCTTCAAAGCCTGGCTGCTTCCTACCTGGAGGCATCCTTCGTTGGGAGGTTTTAGCTAAACCTGATAGTTTCTTCTCTGAAATTTCCCAGTTTTTTTAGTGTTGTTCTATATTTACTGTCCTAATTTTGGAGTTTTTCTTAAATACTGGTAGCCAGATTTTTTTCCCATTTTCATAGTTTCCTCCTTTTTGTTGAAATTGTCCACATGCTTGTGGATTTCAATTGCTTCTCTGTGTAGTCTGACATGGTGGTTGTTAGAGTGATTCAGCATGTCTGTGTTCTTAAATAATATGCTGTGTCCAGGTTGGTTCATCAGGTGCTCTGCTATGGCTGACTTCTCTGGTTGAATTCGTCTGCAGTGCCTTTCACGTTCCTTGATTCGTGTTAGGGCTCTGGGTTCAGTTGTCCCTATATAGACTTGTCCAAAGAACCATGATATATGGTAGACTTACAAATTCAGTGCTAAAAGCGTGATGTGTGTTCCAAACCTAACAACAGCTTCACAGTTCCAATGTCACTGTATTTGAGCTGCAATGCACAAAAACTAATCCTCAGCTTGTCTCATTGTAAGATCAGAATTTTTCTTTTCATAGACACTGATGCTTAGTTTTCCTCTCAGTTCATAGAATCATAGAGTTAGAAAAGACCTGATGGGCCATCCAGTCCAACCCCCTGCCTAGAAGCATTCAAAACACCCCTGACAGATGGCCATCAAGCCTCTGTTTAAAAGCTTCCAAAGAAGGAGCCTCCACCACACTCCGGGGCAGAGAGTTCCACTGCTGAATGGCTCTCACAGTCAAGAAGTTCTTCCAAATGTTCAGATGGAATCTCCTTTCTTGTAGTTTGAAGCCATTGTTCCGTGTCCTAGTCTCCAGGGCAGCAGAAAACAAGTTTGCTTCCTACTCCCTAAGACTTCCTCTCACATATTTATACATGGCTATCATGTCTCCTCTCAGCCTTCTGTTCTTCGAGCTAAACATGCCCAGCTCTTTAAGCCGCTCCTCTCCAGACCCTTGATCATTTTAGTCACCCTCCTCTGGACACTTTTCAGTTTGTCAATCTCTCTTCATTTGTGGTGCCCAGAATTCTCCCACCTAAAATACTCTAAGGCACCAGATCTCACCTGAATTAGGAAACTAATTTGAGTCAGCTCTGTGTAGTACTTGGATGGGAGTCTGCAAATAACTACCAGGTGTTGTAGTTATATATCAGTGAAAGAAACTGGAAAAACCACCTCTGAATTATTTCTAGCTTAAGAAAAGCCCTATGGGGGTCACTATAAGTCCACAGGTGACTTGAAGCCACATATTCACAATAATATTACAATGTGGACAATAACTTTTTACAATTGTTATAAATCTTCCACAAGATCATGCTCTAAAGACCTAGACATGTTTTAATACTATATCTGCTTGACAGTTTACTAAGTGTAACTGACTATAGAGTTTTGAACCTTCAATTATTCTGGCTCTATTCAACAATAGTCAGATCTGTCATAATGTGGTATGATGTAATTAGTGTCCCGTCATGTTGTGTTTTTTTGTAATTAATATTCCTAAGAATAGTTTGTTAGAAAGTGCCTTCTGGTCAACTCTGACCCTATTCTAGGGTTTTCTTGGAAAGCTTTATTCCAGGAAGGTGTTCCCTTGCCTTCCTTTGAGGTTCAGAGTGTGTGGTCTTCCAGAGTCCTACTCCAACAATATATTCTGGCTTGGAAGTACTATTGCTTCTATTACAGATTAAGTGTTCCTTATCTAAAATGCTTGGGGCCAGGAGTGCTATGAATTTCAGAATATTTTCATTTACATAACGAAATATCTTGAAGATGGGACCCAAGTTTAAACATGAAATATATATTTTTTCATATACACCTTGGAGAGACAGCATTGTGTAGTGGTTTGAGCATTGGTTCAGATCCCTGCTCAGCCATAGTAACCCACTAGATTGCCTTGGGCAAGTCACACTCTTTCAGACAAATATCCTCTAATAAATCTTGCCAAGAGAACTCATAAGAGAGCCACAATACAGAAAACACCTGGAAGCACACAACGTATGCCTTATACACCTAGCTTGAAGATAATTTTATACACAATCTTTTTCATAATATTGCACATGAAACAAAGTGTTTGCATACTGAACCATCCAAAAGCACTTTCAGAGCCACCCCTGAAGACTATTTTCAAATTTCCAAATAAGAAATACTCAACCTATACAGTAGTTTTGTGACCTGGATGAAGAAAAGCAAGACTATGTTTTCGCTAGGAAAAGAAACGATCAGTCACACAATTATCCTCAGGCCTCCTACGGTAGTTGATGGTGCCTTGCTGTCAATCAATATAAATAATAATTTAATAATTTAATTAATTTTAATATTTAGCTTTAGTATGTTTTTAATTGTATTGCTTTTTTAAAAAATATGTAGCTCTTTGGGCCCCAATCCTGGTGGAAAACGCAGGGTACAAGCCAGCTGTTGATTATACCCTATTTACAGGCATGTAGCGGGGGGGGGGCTAAGGGGGCTTCAGCCCCCCCCCCCCCAAATTCGCAGGGTGGTCCGCGAAAAGGCCTTACTGGTACATTATTTAAACTGTTATGTTTATTCATATCATGATCTGATCACCATGCTCATTATATCCCACATTCATGGGGTTATTGGGATAACAATACAAAAGGTTTGCTTGGGTAGACCCTCTTCCACCCAGTCTCAGCCCCCCCCCCCCCCGAATCAAAATCCTGGCTACGGCTCTGCTCATTTATATTGACCAGGGCTGCATCTACCCTGTAGGATTGATGCAGTTTGACTGTAATGGCTCATGCTCTGGAATCCTTGGAGTTGTACAAAGTCTTTAGCCTGCTTTGCTAATAAATGCAGGGATTTCACCAAACTACAAATCCCAGGACTCTTTTGCCTTGCACCATGGCTTTTAAAGTGGGCTCAAACACAGCATACATAGGGCCCTTCCACACAGCCCTACATCCCAGAATATCAAGACAGAAAATCCCACATTATCTGCTTTGATGGGTTATCTGAGTCCACACTCAGATAATATGGGATTTTCTGCCTTGAGGTATCTTGGCTTTTCTTCGTGAACGAAGATTCAGGAAGGACTCCTCCCACGCTTTCTACAAGCACGTTGATGCTTCGGAGGTTGGATGTGTCCTTCGAGCCTGTGCAATGGATTTTTCTGGTGGAGCGCAGCGTGCACAGAACTGGCCTCACCCTTTAAACCAAAGGCTCGTCTGCCGGGGCCTAGCAAGCTGGGACGGTGGCAGCGAAGTCCTCAGGTCGTAGGTTTGGTTCGAGTTTCCTTCTCTAGATGGTTGACCTTACAGGGTTAGATGAGCACCATCTGCCCGGGTTTGAAATCAGAGTTTTCCTTCTCCTAGGATGGTTGCCAAAAAGCTAGGGAGCCCATCCTGCCCTTTGACACTCTTTGTCAGACCCTTCGGTTGTGACCTGTCTGGCATGGGAGGCCCTAGCGGTGGCTATTATGCCACCGCCAGCATAGCTCACAACTTCATTAGGGTACGCAAGCCTCTCCCCCACTGCAAGGGGGTGCCAACTGAGAGGTATAGGGCTGTGTGGAAAGGCCCGTAGATGAAGCCTTGGTTGATGGTATAAGTGGGATATAAACCATCAACAGATGATGATGTAGTTTTATAAGGTCTTTCGCTTTCCCTGCCAAAGAGTGCAGAGACCTTGCCAAACTACAAATCCCAGGACTCCGTAGCCTTGAACCATGGCAGTTAAAGTGGGCTCAAATGGCATGGATATCATAGTGTAGATGTGGCTTTCATTGATGATGTAAGTGGGATATAAATTACACTACGTAACGAGTTTTGTCCCTGGGTTAAAAATGTCATTTCCTAATAGGTTCTATCATAAAATCATGGAAAAGGTTAATCAAACTGCAGAAACGTTGTTTCTGCGGTACATCCTGCAGCACACTTTGCTATAGTTTTCCAGTGAATATCTCATAGAGCCTCAACTAATTCAACATACTTTGTGGCAGCCAAAAAAAGTTACTGCTGTATAACAACTACTTTCAAAGCAAGTCTCTCTCTCGGCATTACTTCGCGAACGAAGATTCAGGAAGGACTCATCCCACGCTTTTTACAAGCGCGTTGATGACTAAAAAGGCCAATCTGAGATAGGCAAGTTCGGTTGCAGAAAGCGCAGCAGAAAGTCTCCTTGGGTGATGTTGTTTCCAAGTTGCGGTTCTTTCTGCGTTGTCGTTTCTCTTCGAGACCCATTCGGCGTGTCTTCTCGAAAGAGGCCGCAGCATTGTGGATAGTGCTTCTCCATAACAACTACTTTCAAAGCAAGTACCACACAATTAAACAGAAAATAACATTTTCAAACCAGGGATTTTTCAAATGTTGCTACATAGTGTGCATTCATATAGTTTTATAAGATCTTTTGCCTTTCCCGCCAAAGAATATAGGGGCCTCACCAAAATATAAATTCCAGGACTCAGCATAGGGCTATAGCAGGTAACTCCAGCAAAGAATGGTTGTCATGTCATGGTGCTGGAGTTTGCGCACCTCAGTGATGCCATAAGCAAAACCGTGAAGGAAACCATGCCTTTGACTGCAAGAAGGTCAAACCAGTCCATACTCCAGGAAATAAAGCCCAACTGCTCACTGGAGGGAAGGATATTAGAGGCAAAGATGAAGTCCTTTGGCCACATGAGAAGACAGGAAAGCTTGGAGAAGACAATGATGCTGGGGGAAATGGAAGGAAGAAGAAAGAAGGGCTGACCAAGGGCAAGATGGATGGATGATATCCTTGAAATGACTGGCTTGACCTTGAAGGAGCTGGGGGTGGCCATGGCCAACAGGGAGCTCTGGCGTGGGCTGGTCCAGGAGATCACAAAGAGTCGGAAGCGACTGAACAAATAAACAACATGGCAGTTAAAGTGGGGTCAAACTGCAATCATTCTACCATGTAGATGCGGCTTTGGTTGATATATAACAATTTCTACCCTGCGGTTAGACCATCAACAGATAGTGATGTAGTTTTAGAAGGTCTTTTGCTTTCCATGCCCAGGACTCCATCACCTTGAGCCATGGCAGTTAAAGTGGGCTCAAACTGCATGGATGCCATAGTGTATTTATTACTAGGCACCCCCTGCCACACATTGCTATGGCCCAGTCTGTGTGTGTGTGTGTGTGTGTGTGTGTGTGTGTGTGTATGTATGTATGTATGTGTATATATATATATATATATATATATATATATATATATTCAGTCTTATATTCCACCACTCCCCAAGGGCTCGGAGCAGCTTACAACACAGAAAATAGATAACAACCATTAAAATCATATTTAAAATCACACAGTATATGAAAAATCAAATCCATCTTCACATTCAACATTCAAAAGCCAGCCAGAACAAGTGTGTTTTACAGGCCCTGCGGAAAGGCAGCGTACTTCGGCTGGCAAGGAATTCCATAATGATGGTGCCACAGCAGAAAAAGCTCTGCGTCTAGTCAATGCTAGACGGATGATTTTAAGGCTGGGGGCTTCCAGAAGATTTGAATCCTCAGAACGGAGTGATTTCTGGGGTTGGTAGGAGGTTAGACGGTCCCTCATATACATGGGACTTGGACCATGTAAGGCCTTGAAGGTTAATACCATCATATATGTGTTTTGTGTGGGTGTATATGTGTATATATGTGTATTTCTGTATATATGTGGTTTTGTGCATGCATATTTATGTCTTTGGGCTTTTTAAGTCTCTTCTGCTGTGTTTTTATGAGTGATGGTCACTCGTTGGCCTGATAAGTGTATTGTATCCAAATTTGGTGTCAATTCGTCCAGTGGTTTTTGTGTTATGTTAATCCCACAAATGAACATTACATTTTTATTTATATAGATATTTATTTCCCCCCTTCTCAACCTCAAAGGGGACTCAAGGTAGCTTACAACAGAGGCAAAATTCAATGCCTTAAACAATTCAACAATTAAATAACATACAAGATACAGCTGCGCCCATATCTTGGGAAGTCATACTTGGCTACGGTGGTCCACGCTCTGGTTACATCCCGTATAGACTACTGCAATGCTCTCTATGTGGGGTTGCCTATGAAGACTGCCCGGAAGCTGCAATTAGTCCAGCGCACAGCAGCCAGACTACTAATGGGAGCGGAGTACAGGGAGCGCACAACTCCCCTGTTGCGCCAGCTCCACTGGCTGCCAATTAGCTTCCGAGCACAATTCAAAGTGCTGGTGTTGACCTACAAAACCTTATACGGTTCCGGCCCAGTTTACCTGTCCGAACGTATTCTCCCCTATGAACCGTCAAGAGTGCTAAGATCGTCTGGAGAGGCCCTGCTCTCGGTCCCACCACCTTCGCAGGCGCATCTGGTGGGGACGAGGGACAGGGCCTTTTCTGTGGTGGCCCCCCGGCTGTGGAATTCCCTCCCAAATGAAATTAGATCCGCCCCCTCCCTCCTGACTTTTAGGAAGCAGGTGAAAACGTGGCTGTGCAATGAGGCCTTCGCAGAATGAAGGAGACTAAAGTCGCCAACCACTTGATACGGACCAAATATATAGATGAAGTTGGACTTGATTTTACTTTGGCGAAAGGCTTTTAAAATGTATTTATTGTATTGTATTTTATTGTAAATTTTATTGCAAATTTATGATGTTTTTAGATTTTAAATGTTAGCATTGAATACTTGCTGTGTGCCGGTCTGAGTCCCTCTTCGGAGGTGAGAAGGCCGGGGTATAAAAGTTTTAAATAATTACATTAAATAATTAAATAAAAATCTGTATCCCAGAACATCAAGGCAGAAAATCCCAGAATAGCTGCTTTAAACTGGGTTATCTGAGTCCACACTCAGATAATGTGGGATTTTCTGCCTTAATAGTCTGGGATATAGGGCTGTGTGGAAGGGCCCCAAACAAGCAAGCCAGCCAGCCCAATGAAGCCTCCTCTTGGCTTCCTCCTCCTCCTCCCTCCCGCCGCCACGTCCCTCTAGCCAGGAGCCAATGGGGCGTCGGGCTCAGGTGTGCCTCTCCTGCTCTCACCTGTACCACGTGGGGGAGGGCAAGAGGGAGGGGCAGGCCCCCGCCCTCCAGCCCCGAGCAGCCATTGCCTGCCTCTGAATTGGCTCCCCTGCAATTAAGCCTCGACCTCGCCCCCAAACCCCAAAAGGGCCCGCGTGGGGCATGCGCCTCTTTCCTCCAAGGGCGGAGAGGGCTTCTTGGGGTGGCTGGAAGAAAGGAAGGGGTGGCTCCGGGGGGGCTTCTGGGTGGGTCTCTCTCTCTCTCTCTCCCGACTCCTGGGTGAAGGTCGCTTCCCCTTCCACGCGTGGGCTTGGGCTCCTTCCTCTCCAGCATGACCACGTCTCCCGACTACCTGGTGGTCCTCTTCGGGGCCACCGCCGGGGTTCAGGGCCCTCTGCTGGGCTCCGACGAGAGGGAGCTCATCCAGCTCCTGTGGAGAGTGGTCGACCTGGACAACAAAAAGGTAACCCCGGTGGCTCGGCGTCCGTGGAAAGTTCCTGGAGGGGACTGCAGGGCCCCAAATCCCCCAGGCACTTCGAGTTGCAGGGCTCTCAGGAGTTTGTTTTGGCCGGGGCTTGTTTATTCCGCCTCTTACCTTCTGCTAGACCTGGCAGGGGCTAACTTGGGCCCTCCAGGTGTTTTGGACTCCAACTCCCACCATTCCTAACAGCCTCAGGCCCCTTCCTTTCCCCCCTCAGCCGCTTAAGCGGCTGAGGGGGAAAGGAAGGGGCCTGGGGCTGTTAGGAATGGTGGGAGTTGGAGTCCTAAACACCTGGAGGGCCCAAGTTAGCCCCTGCCTGAGTTAGACATACTTGGTGTAACTTTTGGCACCGACTAGGCGTTTGGGTAAAGTTCCTCGAGAGGACTGCAGCTCCCAGAATCCCGCTTGAGTTGTGGAAGTTGCAGTACTTCTAAACGCTTATCCTACTACCTCATCACACTAGAGAACGAGTCCGCTTTAAATCCGCTTTCTGTCTCCTTCGGAATGCTGGGGTTTGTAGTTTAGTGGGGCTGTTAAAGGCTCCTCCCTAAACTACAAACCCCATAATTCTGCAGGAGGCAGCTACCGGATTTAAACGGGATTAACTGTTACCTTACTATCTTTGCTTTAGCCCGCATTATATTCATAGGACCGTCTCCACGTTTGGGAATAGTTCCTGAGGGGGACTGCAGCACCCAGAATCCCGCTTGAGTTGTGGATGTTGGGCTTGGCAGTCCTTCTCAAAGCTTATCCTAGGCTACGACGTTATTATCTTACCCTCTTTGATTTAGCCCGCATTATATTCATAGGACCGCCTCCACGTTTGGGAATAGTTCCTGAGGGGGATTGCAGCACCCAGAATCCCGCTTGAGTTGTGGATGTTGGGCTTGGTAGTCCTTCTCAAAGCTTATCCTAGGCTAAGACGTTATTATCTTGCCCTCCTCTTTGATTTAGACCACATTATATTCATACGACAGGTTGGGAAAAGTTACTTCCTGGGATTGCAGCGCCCAGAATCCCGCTTGGGTTGAGGATGTTGGAAGTTGCAGTACTCCCAAAAGCTTATTCTGGGCGTTTCTCTTACTAATTTTGGTTTATTATTTTACTATCTTTGATTTAGCCCACATATTCATAAGACCGACTCCCACGTTTGAGAAAAGTTCCTTGGCTTCAACTCCCACAATCCCTCCTCAGCCACTTGGGTTGGGAATGCTGGGAGTTGCAGTACGCCTAGGCTAAAGTATGGTGTCCCCATTGTTGTTGTTCTGCCTTAGTTTCCAGCAGTCTTGAACTCAAGGCGGTTCATAACAGTGGAAGGAAATCACTTTCAAATACAGATGCTGCCCCCTCAAATACAGGCGTGGGCCAACTTGGGCCCTCCAGGTGTTTTGGACTCCAACTCCCACAATTCCTAACAGCCGGTAGGCTGTTAGGAATTGTGGGAGTTGGAGTCCAAAACACCTGGAGGGCCCAAGTTGGCCCATGCCTGCTCTAATAGCTATACAGATTATTTCAAGGCTGTGTATACATACATTTATATTCACGACTAATATAATTGAATTACAATATATTATTTTACTAAATTATAATAATTTAATCGTTTAGATATTCGATTGCAGTTTCAATGATTGCAAATCTGAGAAGCCTCTCTCGAATTAATTCCACGTCACTTTTATACTGTCTGAATGCTTGAGCCTATTAAGGGTGTGACGACTACTAACTACATTGTTGAGGGGAAAATGCAAAATCCTGCTAGTCCTGGATGCTTCTTGAGTTTTCCGGGCTGTACGGCCATGTTCCAGAAGCATTCTCTCCTGACGTTTCGCCTGCATCTATGGCAGGCATCCTCAGAGGTTGCGAAGTCTGTTGGAAACTAGGGAAATGTGGGTTTATATATCTGTGGAATGTCCAGTGTGTGAGAAAGAACTCTCGCGTGTATGAGGCAGGTGTGAGTGTCGCAATTAGCTTTGCAGCTTCAAAACCTGGCTGCTTCCTGCCTGGAGGCATCCTTTGTTGGGGCGTGTTAGATTGTTTCTTCTCTGAAATTCCCCTGTTTTTAAGTATTGTTCTTTATTTACTAGTTTTGGAGTTAATTTTTTTTAATACTGGGAGCTAGATTAGGAAAATGGGATTTATATCTCTGTGGAATGTCTGGGGTGGGATCCCAGATGCAGGCGAAACGTCAGGAGAGAGTGCTTCTGGAACATGGCCATACAGCCCGGAAAACTCACAGCAACCCAGTGAATCCGGCCATGAAAGCCTTCGGGAGTACACTACTACCGGTAATACTACTACCAAAAATATAGAATTAGTGTTACGGTTGTACGCAATTATAAGTTACTAAGGGTGTATACCAGGCATGGGCAAACTTGGGCCCTCCAGGTGTTTTGAACAATGTCCTAGTCCTTAACTATTCCTTCAGAGTTTTTTTTCCCCCAGTGTGTTCAATTTTTTGTCTTGATTGACTTCAGAGGCGGTTTGACTCCGGAATAAAAAGGGTGTGAAGAGTGGGCAAGACCTAGATGCGTCTATATTGGGGAATTACTCGAGTTTGACACCAAGTGCTATGGAATCTTGGGAAATAAATACATTTTTGCTAAGTTTTGAGGTTGTTTGCCAAGGAGCGTTGGTCCTTCAACTAACTACAGGTCCCAGGATTCCATAGCACTGACCCACAGCGGTTAAATCGGTTTCAAACTGCGTTAATTCGACAGCGGTCTGGATAGAGAGAAAGAGTTGCAAAACCACTCTTTGGAGAAGGCGAAACTGGGGATAACAATCTCGGCTGAAACTGAGCGGTGGAAAAAGCCCTCAGCCAAGGCGAATGTGGCTGGAAGTCTCCCCCCCCCCCCCCTCTTCGGACTCTGTTTTGGCCGTGGAAACGCGCCTCGACGACTCCGAATTAGCTCCCATTTCTTCTACGCCACTCTCCCTCCTTGTTTAGGGCGGGCCCCCGGCAGAACAAACTCAATTAGACGTGCTTACTCCGGAGTAAGCTGTGACCAAAGGCGTTGCCTTCTCCTTGAACACAAAGGGGAGGAGGAAGAGGATGAGACCCTTTGTATCAGGAGTATGGAGACAGGGCTGGAAGTCAGGCTGTTACATCGAGGAGAGCACAAGCCTCTACATCAGGCATGGGCCAGCTTGGGCCCTCCAGGTGTTTTGGATTCCAACTGCCACCATTCCTAACAGCCTCAGGCCCCTTCCTTTCCCTCCTCAGCCACTCCAACTCCCACCATTCCTAACAGCCTCAGGCCCCTTCCTTTTCCCCCTCAGCCACTCCAACTCCCACCATTCCTAACAGCCTCAGGCCCCTTCCTTTTCCCCCTCAGCCACTCCAACTCCCACCATTCCTAACAGCCTCAGGCCCCTTCCTTTCCCTCCTCAGCCACTCCAACTGCCACCATTCCTAACAGCCTCAGGCCCCTTCCTTTTCCCCCTCAGCCACTCCAACTCCCACCATTCCTAACAGCCTCAGGCCCCTTCCTTTTCCCCCTCAGCCACTCCAACTCCCACCATTCCTAACAGCCTCAGGCCCCTTCCTTTTCCCCCTCAGCCACTCCAACTGCCACCATTCCTAACAGCCTCAGGCCCCTTCCTTTCCCTCCTCAGCCACTCCAACTCCCACCATTCCTAACAGCCTCAGGCCCCTTCCTTTTCCCCCTCAGCCACTCCAACTCCCACCATTCCTAACAGCCTCAGGCCCCTTCCTTTTCCCCCTCAGCCACTCCAACTCCCACCATTCCTAACAGCCTCAGGCCCCTTCCTTTTCCCCCTCAGCCACTCCAACTCCCACCATTCCTAACAGCCTCAGGCCCCTTCCTTTCCCTCCTCAGCCACTCCAACTCCCACCATTCCTAACAGCCTCAGGCCCCTTCCTTTTCCCCCTCAGCCACTCCAACTCCCACCATTCCTAACAGCCTCAGGCCCCTTCCTTTTCCCCCTCAGCCACTCCAACTCCCACCATTCCTAACAGCCTCAGGCCCCTTCCTTTCCCCCCTCAGCCGCTTGTGGAGACAGGGCTGGAAGTTAAGCTCTATGAGGAGTGTCTGAGGGAGATGGGTCTGTTTAGCCTGGGAGAAGAAGCCTGGGAGGGGACCTGATAGCCTTGTTTACATATTTCAAATGGTGTCACATTGAGGAGAGGACAAGCTTCTACATCAGGCAGGAGCCAACTTGGGTCCTCTGGGTGTTTTGGACTCCAACTCCCACCATTCCTTAGATCGAACACTAGCATATAGTAAACACTGCTTGAACACCAAGCACAAAGTAGCTGCACGCAGTAACATCATGGGAAAACTTATTGGCAGCACATAGAGCGCAGACCCAAAATGAATAAGACCATCAGCCCTGGCCTTGTCTTACTCAGCTGAGGAGTAGCCTGTCCTGTATGGCATAAGTCTGCCCATGCAAAGCAGGTGAACATAGCATTGAATGAAACATGCAGAATAACCACAGGATGTCTTAAGTTGATAAACTCTACAAGCTAGCTGGCATTGACACCCCGCCCCCCCAAAAGGTGTGACATGAAGTTGCTGCTAAATGTAAGAGAAATAAGGTTGAACACTGTGAAAGCCATCCACTAAATAGCTACCAGCCTCCTCCCAGTAGACTCAAATCAAGGAAAAGCTCTATGAGAACTACCACTAGTCTTGGCGTCCCTCCAGCAACAGCAAGGGTATCCCTCTGGGTTGAGGGGGGAAAGGAAAGGGCCTGAGTCTGTTAGGAATAGTGGGAGTTGGAGTCCAAAACACCTGGAGAGCCCAAGTATGCCCATGTCTGTTCTAGATGCACCTTAAGATCTGGATAAATGGATTCAAATTGCAAGAAAAAGAGATTCCACCTACATTTCCTGACAATGGAATATGCGGCTCTCTCTGAAAGTTTTTAATCAAAGCCTACATGGGTATCTGTCAGGAGTGCTTTGATTGTGTCATCCTATAGGGCAGAATGGACCTGGATTGGATGACTCGTGAGGTCTCTTCCAATCTGTGATTTTAGGGCAGTGGTTCTCCACCTTCCTTAATACAGTTCCTCATGTTGTGGTGACCCCCAACCAGAAAATAATTTTCGTTGCTACTGCATAACTGTAATTTTGCTACTGTTATGAATCGTAATGAAAATACGAGATGCAGGATGTATTTTCACCCACTGGACCTAATTTGACACAAATACCTAATATGCTGAAATTTGAATACTGGTGGGGTTGGTGGGGGATTTATTTTGTCATTTGGGAGTTGTAGTTATTGGGATTTATAGTTAATCTGCAATCACAGAACTCAACCAACGATAGAACTGAACCAAACTTGGCACACATAATTACTATGACCAACAGAAAATACTGGAAGGATTTGGTGGACATTGACCTTTAGTTGAGGTTGTAGTTCATCTACATCCAGAGAGCATTTGTGGACACAGACAATGATGGATCTGGACCAAAATTGGCACAAATGCTCAATATGCCCAGATGTTGACACTGATGGAGTTTGGGGAAAATAGACATTGGCATTTGAGAGTTGTAGTTACTGGGATTTATAGTTCACCTATAATCAAAGAGCATTCCGAACCCCACCAATGATAGAATTGGGCCAAATTTCCCACACAGAATCCCCATGACCGAAAGAAAATACTGTTTTCTGGTGTTTGGTGACCCCTCTGACACCCCACTTGCAACCCCCCCCCCCCCAGGGGTCCCGGCACCTAGGCTGTTCTAGGGCAAGAGACAAGAAACAAAGGAGCGTTATATTGCGGAAATTGATACAAAGCAAGTTGAGGAAAAATTGACCTTTTTCTTTCTACTTCTCAACGCTCATTCTTACTATCTTTCATTCCCTGCAGGTGGGAAATCTCCACGAAGTGCTGATTGGGCCTGATCAGCTGGAGTTGACCCAGGAGTGTCAAGAAGTCACCAATATTGCCGAAGACAGCTTGACCCTGGCCCTTCAGCTGGAGCAGGCACTCAGACAGGTAAAGCCCCTCCTTCAGCTTTTCTGAACTCTACCAGAGCCTAGAAATGTCACCTTTTGGGATTACAATGCCTAACATCCACCTAGGATTACACACTGCTTTTGTTTGGGCTCCAGTGCTTGAAATAAATGCTCAAAAGTTGCTGGGTGTGCATAGACAGGGAATGCTGAGTCACATAAGGGATACATCTACACAGTAGAAATAATGCTCTTTGACACTATTCTCATTGACATGTCTCAATACTGTGGAATCATGGGAGTTGTAGGAGTCCCAGTGGCGCAGTGGGTTGAACCCATGTACCAGCAGAACTTAAGACAAACAGGTTGCAGGTTCGAATCCAAGAGCGCGAATGAGCTCCCACTGTTAGTTCCAGCTCTCCATGCGGGAACATGAGAGAAGTCTCCCGCAAGGATGTTAAAACATAAAAACATCTGGCCATCTCCTAGGCAACATCCTTGCAAACAGCCAATTCTCTCACACCAGGAGTGGTAAGCTAGAGGTCCTGTACATGATGTGCTACAGTGCCCATCATCACTAATACTTAGATTTCTGGGTTGTTTTTTATCATGTCCGATGCGACTTGAGAAACTGCAAGTTGCTTCTGGTGTGAGAGAATTGGCTGTCTGCAGAGACGTTGCTCAGGGGATGCCCATTCTCCCCACATGGGAAGCTGGAGCTGAAAGATGGGAGCTCACCCCATCTTGTGGATTCGAAATTATGACTTTCAAGTGAGCAGCTGAGCTGGCACAAGGGCTTAACCCATTGCTCCACCATGGCTCCCTGGTTAGGGATTAAGACATTGTCATTAAAAAACATTTGGAAGTATATTGAGAGAAATAGCCATGCTAGTCTGTTTTGCAGCAAAAAGTTTTCATAGCTTGTAGCCCACTTTTTCAGATACATGGAACATAATCTTAGAGACATTCAGGTGTATGTACACAATGAACATAACTAGAGGTGGAGCTGGATTAAAACAGGATGTCGTAGAAGGAATAATAGAGCATGACAGTTGTGTTGTTAAAACTGTGTTGGTGATATTGCAGTAAACACAATACAATCGTTCATATGTGTTGTGATATGACTCTGTTAACCAATGAACAGTTTATCATAGAGATTTACCTTTGGAACTAAAAAGTGGGGAATCCCAAGTTGCTTGTTGCTGGAAAGACACCCTTAATGGAAAGGTGGAGTGTGCAGTTTATTTACTGTATTTTCCTCTTCAGGTGTCTACTATAGGTTTCTTCTTTTAAAGCTAGCTCATTGCCTTTCTATCTTGCTACTCCAGTTCTTCTGTTTCTTCAATGTTAATTTTACCACCACCCTTCTCCCAAAAAACCCAACTTAAAAAACAAGTGTAATATATTTGGCCCCTAACCAGCTCTTTAAAGTTTCTGGTTACCTCTAGACAAATTAATCGAGCACTCACACTTTGCATTTTAACTGCTAGTTCTCCCTTAATTTATATAATAAACTTTAAAAGTTCCTTTTTAAATCTGGCTTGTTTCCTTTATTCATTAGTTTTTCAGAAGTGACTCACTGCATTATTTTAGCTTTCTTTCATAACATGTCAGACTGATAACAAAAGACATTAAACTTTCGGACAAAATGCTTTAGAACTGCCCTTACATTTCAAAACATAACTTTTAAGGGGGGAAAACTACAAAATACTGCTAATTGTATATAGTAATAATAATAACAATGAGCCCCTTGTGGCACAGTGGGTTAAAGCATTGAGCTGCTGAACTTGTTGACCAAAAGGTTGCAGGTTCGAATCTGAAGAGTGGTGCGAGCTCCCGCTGTCAGCCCCAGCTTCTGCCAACCTAGCAGTTTGAAAACATGCAAATGTGAGTAAATAGGTACTGCTCCGGTGGGAAGGTAACGGCGCTCCATGCAGTCATACCGGTCACATGGCCTTGGAGGTGTCTACGGACAACGGCGGCTCTTCAGACATGACTGGACTTAACCTTAAGGATGCTCAGATGTTTTACCATCTTGTGGGAGGCTTCTCTATGTCCCTGGATGGAGAGCTGGTGCTCATGCAGTCATGCCGGCCACATGACGTTGGAGGTGTCTACGGACAACCCCGGCTCTTCAGCTTAGAAATGGAGATGAGCACCAACCCCCAGAGTCGGACAATACCAAATAGACATTAACCAAAAATAAAACTTGACAATCTTAACAGACATTATCACACAATGTGAATTTAAACAAAATGAAAATTTAAAACTAGAACTTTATTAAGAGGTGAAAAATTTTATATCCATTCAGAAAGTTGGTTCCTAGTTATATTACTTTTGGAATTTCACCATTGCTAAAAAAATCTATTAGTAAATATTGCTGGTAACTTTGTTACTTGTAATTAATAACTTTCAAATCTTGTGATGGGCTTTTTTAATGACCCTAGTCCTTTAAGTTTCTCTAACTATAAAGTGTTTCTCATCCCAATAATCTTAAAACAACCTTGTAAAATAGAGTATTATTACTTTCTATAAATCGAAAAGGAGGCTGATACCTATAGATTACAATGGGATAAGGACACTATTACCTGTATGACAATGGATAAGTTATTCTTTCTCAATCCATTACTCCTTTTGTTTTTGCAAGGAGATGCTTGGGAGAAAGGCAATATGGAAATACAAGAGATACCTGTAGCTAGAAAAATAGAAGCTGCTTATAATCAATATTTTTGCAGCATAACTGACTGGTGCAAATATTAATTTATGATGATCTTTACCTATAATGGGGCCATGTGGTTGTGCAATGGGTTAAACCACTGAGCTGCTGAACTTGCTGACTGAAAGCTTGGCAGATTGAATCCGAGGAGCGGGGTGAGTTCCCACTGTTAGCCCCAGCTTTTGCCAACCTAGCAGTTAGAAAGCATGGAAATGTGAGTAGATCAGTAGTTATCGCTTCTGCGGGAAGGTAACAGCATTCCATAAAGTCATGCCGGCCATATGACCTTGGAGGTGTCTACAGACAATGCCTGTTCTTCAGCTTAGAAATAGAAATGACTGCCACTCCCCAGAGTCGGACACAACTAGACTTAATGTCAGGGGAAACCTTTATCTTATCTATACCTATTGGGTGTTTGTGGAGATTACTTATTTATTTTTAAGGATTTATTTTTAAAGTCACTTTATGAGGACTTTAGGATAATGTTTTCCTTCTTTCCAGTCACAAATAATTCTTCATCTTAAATAGATTGTGCACCCCACTAAAAGTGTTGAAAGTTTATCTTCACCTTCTAAATGTATCTCTCTTTATTTTTTGCTTGTTCTTTTTAGTTTAATCAGTCTGTGAGCAATGAACTAAATATCGGTGTAGGTACTTCCTTCTGCCTCTGTACTGATGGGCAACTTCATATCAGGCAGGTTCTCCATCCTGAAGCCTCAAAAAAGGTAAGAAAATGGCACTTCCTTCAGTTCTGTCCTCCTAGTTGTGTAATACAATTATTTCAAAATGCACGTGTTTTTGGTGACAGTTCTTCTTGTCTACACTCAATGTGAAAAGGCTATTTTGGACAACAGCTCCCATACTGAACCTGCTAATATGTTTGCCATGTTAGCTGAGGGTTATGGGAATTATAGTTCAAAAATAAACTTTTCAAGCCCTGCTCATTGGTTTTTATAATTATCTGTTGCCAGTAAAATTGCTGGTGTTTTGAGTTAGTTGCACAGTATTTTGGTATTTCTAAGAAGTTACAAAGCAAAGTATTGATTTGATCTTCTGTAAATATTTGCATTTTGTTTTGGTAGTTGAAGTGAGTATTGAATTTAGACCTCAAGCGCAACTGTTGTCAGATTTTCTAATGTAATTGTGAGCAGAATACAGGCTTGCAGCAACTACCTTATTTTTGTATTATCTTGAATTGAATGTTGACTTACTATTTTCCGTAGCAAGAGTATTCTTGGAATTTTGTAAATTACCCTGGAATTGTTATAATCAAATGTAGTGCCTCTGTACAAATATATTAGAGTAAATTATGTTGTGTGTATACGTGGCATAAAGAAAAAAATGCTGCGGTTGATACTTTAAAAGAATTTTATCCCAATGGAGTCTTTTTTGCATTATTCAATATATATAAGTAATGTGTAGACATTTGCATATGTGTTGCGTAGTCACATGTGAAGATGGTGCATAGTCACATGAGATTAAATCTGTACTCCACACCTTTCACATCACGTTGTTGTATATCTTGAAATTCGGGTAGCAAACGGTGCTTGTTTTCCAAATGTATTTGCTGTATGTGTTTGCTGTAATAGCTAATCTTATAGCGATTATAGAAATACCTCTACATTTTTTAAATATTTGAGCACTTGTGGTTTAAGAAAAATGTGAAAATAGGAAGCAAGATCACTCATGTGTCTGTAATTTGATCAGTCTTTTTCCATTTCCTTGTAAAGCAGGCAAGGGCAAACTTCAGCCCTCCAGGTATTTTGGACTTCAGCTCCCACAATTCCTAACAGCCAGTAAGCTGGCTGGGATTTCTGAGAGTTGAAGTTTGCCTATGCATGCTATGAATGCTCTATTTACTCTCTAAAAAAAACTCTATATGGGGAGGTTATTTTCAAATTCCATCTGAACAAACTCTACAGAAATCAGAAAAAAATGTCCTGAGGATTTGCATTTTCCTATAAAATGCAATTTTCCAAGTCCTGTACCAAAATGATTTGATAACATTTTGATAGTTTTGATCTGAACATAATATTATTTTCCTAGTCAACAATGTAGTGCCACTTATAACTTATGTTTCAATTTTTAGGATTTTTGGAAACCAACGTTTTTGGATTTTTGGAAACCACACATTCTTTTTCTTACAAAACAATTATACTGTCTGAATCCTTTTACTATTTCCGTGTATGTCACTCAACGGAGAATATATATTTTGAAGAACTAGAATCCATGACCATATCTGTCTGGTCAAAGCAAACCTCAATTTGCTCTATATTCATTTAATTAATGAATTTGGATCACATTTCATTCCAGTCTTTCCTTTCATAAACTACAACTTCCAGGATTCCATAACATTGAACCGTAGCAATTCAAATGAGGCCAAAATGCATTCATTTCAGTGGTTCTCAATCTGTGGGTCCCCAGGTGTTCTGGCCTACAGCTCCCAGAAATCCATACTAGCAGTTAGGATTTCTGGGAGTTGAAGACCAAAACATCTGGGGGACACACAGGTTGAGAACCACTGGTGTAGATGCATCCATTAGTCTCATCAGTCTTTGGCAATCTAACCAATGATGTTGAATAGGGAGTGTGGTACTTCAACAACTGGAGAAGCCCAGCCATACATTTCCAAATCTTGTTGATTGTGATCACAGATATTAAATTATCTTCTATTTGCTGAGAACAATTATTGGTGGGTTAATATTTGAAACAGAGAAGTTATAAACAAATTGAAACCGCCTTCCAAAGACGTAGAAGTCATGTTCTAGATTCAGTTGCACTTGGGACTAACCTGCCACCAGATAAAGACACTCATCTTTTTAGTATAGTGCTTCATTCTCTGAGCAAGATTTAGATACATAATATATTCACATCTATCAATCTCATTCCATCTATCATGTCAATCCCAGCTATATTCTGCTTATAGCAGACATGCCAAGTCTATTAGAGGACTTGAAGCAAATGCCTGTCAAAGTATAGCAGAACAGAAATCAATCTGCCACCAAAGTATGCCTCCCATTTATTTTTCACTTCTCCCCACCCTCAGCTATGCAAATAGATAGCACTTGCCTGAGGCGTATGATATAATGCTGGTGACGTGCTATAAACATCCTCCTAACAGCTAGAAGGGAAAACATTTATGATCCACTTTCCTCCAGCTGTGTAGCTTTCCTTGTCAAATTGAACTACAAGCCCTTTGGCCGGCATCATTGTCATCTAATATATCATGGAACTGGGGGACCAGGTTGGGTGAAATTCACCTGGAATGTACTCGGTATTCTTTTCAACCACAAACATTTCAGCAAATGGAAGAAACGGGGGGGACCTTCAAGTTCCAAGCTATACAACAGTGCTGTGGTTTTTGTTTTTCTAAAAGCCTATGTAGCTGACACTGTGGAAGAATGACATTTCTTCGCAAAACATAACAAATTAAGTCCTAAGGCTATCTAGGGTTTAAAACCTATTTAAAATGACAGAGCAAGGATTTTAATAACATTAATTTGCTATGAGCACAATTTCATTTATTCATAGTGTTTGTTTTTGTGAGCAACCCAGGTTGTTTTGATGTTAAATCATTTCCAAAGACGAAGAGTCCACCATCCCCCCCAAGATAGTATTCTACATCTGAACAGCTCTTACGGTTAAAAAAGGCCTTCACAATGTTTTTTGTAATTTGAATGCATTGATTCTTGTAGTCTTAGGAGCAGCAGAACCAAACTTGTTGTCTTCTACATGACATCCAGTTATCTTTCTTCTCTTTCCCAAGCCAAATGTACCCAACTTCCTTAAATGACTTTGTTTCCAGATATTTGATCATCTTGGTCACCTTTAGATATTTTCCAACTTAATATTATTATTCTGGACATTGTATTCCAAGTGTGCTTTCAGCAAACAGGTATGAGTCGCAGTGGTACTATTTCTTCCATCAGCCTAGACATTATACATCTATTGGGGCAACTTAAAATTACATTGATTTTTTTTTGGCAGCCGCATCACACAATAACTGATATTTGGTTTGAGAACTACAAAGCCCCAGATATATTCTTTATATGCACTACTTTCATACGTGGCATTTCATAGCAATGGTACACATTAGAAAAGGTAGACCTGTCTTTTCCCCCCAGTTGTTAACTTATTCCCTGCCCCTTTTCCTGTAATTCACCCCAATGTTACCCATTTTTCCTTTTCTTATGTAATTTTCTATATGTGGAAAATATAATAAAATTATTACAAAAAAAGGTAGGCATGTATTTTTGTCCAGTTGTTAATACTAGCAGGAGCTACATTAAATTACCTTACTGTGCATCTGCACTCTAGAAGTACTGCTGTTTGACTTCACTGCCGTGGCCCAATGCTATGAAATTCTGGGATTTGTAGTTTAGTGAGGCACCAGCATTGTTAGGCAGAGAAAGCTGAAGACCTTATAAAACCAAAATATTCATCATTTCTTAGCATTGATCCTTGACAATTGTACAATGTAAATGAACCCCAAATATACCTAACTTTTGAGTTACCCTGTTCCCATTCATGCTGACATTCAAAATTTAGTTGCAACTAGTTTTTCTGTGAGTCTAATTCTAGTTGGACTTAGGGCTCTGTTTCTTAAAAATGCCTTCATTAAAACATGTTTACGTTTTGCTTGTGCACGGCTGTGGAATTGTAATTGATTTTTTCCCATTATTTGCTGTGGTTTTGCCACATGCAGTAGTCTATCCTTGTCCTTTTATTTTCAAAACTGAGATGGTTGAATGACTAACAGGAGGCTTTTACAAAAACTGAGTGACCAGGCTTTCAGCCTGACTATAAATGGGGATAACTCTTATCTCGGTTTACCAGAGCTGATTATTTATTCACTTTGCAGAATATCTTATTACCTGAATGCTTCTACTCATTTTTTGATCTGCGGAAAGAATTCAAGAAGTGTTGTCCTGGTTCACCTGAAATTGACAAACTTGATGCTAACATGATGGCAGAATGTATCCTTTGGTCGTGGGATAATGAATATGGCGATACATACAATTTTAAGAACACTACAAGTTGAATATCTTTCTCCTGCTTTGTATATTGACAGTATATTTGACTGTAAAGCACAAAGTAAATGTCTATGCTAGTATTTTATTTATTAGTGACATTTGTATTCTGTCTTTCCTCCAATGAACAAATGCATTGGCTCCCCCCCACACACACACACACTTTTAAGATGTGCTGATTAAGCTTGATAGAAGATGTGTTTCAAAACAAACAAACAACTTCCTTCGGAACTCCGCAGTTTTCCATACCTTTTCTATTACACCATACTGGGTGAAAATGTTTGCACTAGCTTTCTTTCAAGTCACGTGTCTTCAAAAATCTAACATAGGTTTCTATTAGGAGAGATGGCGCCCACTGTAAAACATGGAGTATGGGAGAGAGAAAAATAGAAGAGTAGGACTCCTAATCACATTATTTGTATGTGGCTTTGTGTTTGCAGATAAATGAACTGGCCCTCTTAAACCACAGAAATATGAATTGCTTTGTGTGATCTTTTTACTACATTACTGGTACAGTTGCCCATTTGGCTTTCATTTTCTCCAACAACTTTTAATTGTTGAAAAGATTTCTGTCTGATCATGTAGCCTTGTTCTTGCCAATGTGCATATTCTCCAGATCTAACATGTTTATAATTTTGAGCCTCTCCCAATCGCATCTAATGCCAACAACTGTTGGTTAATCTAAGGAGATTTACTTGAACTCTATGCATTCCAACGTTTTGCTAGGTTAGTAGGTACTAATACTAAAGAAACAGCTCTGACGTAGGCACTTTCTAAAGCAATTTTGCCCCAGAGCTTACAAACATTAATGAAAATCCCTGTAGTGTCTGCCATTGCTGTAAAAAATTATAGCATGTTAGGCTTTAGGGATAGTACTTTAATATTATGTTCTCAATACATTTTTTAACACATGGTCAAATAGAGAAATAGCTGAAAGGGTCCCAATGGAGCCTAAATGGGTTTTAAAAAAAAGAGCACAGATTTCCCATACCCCAAACTATAATTTGGTAACATTAAAATAGAAAGGTCAGGACTGTCATTATGCCTTTGTTACAACAAGAAGTAATGCATCTCAGGTTTTTAAAATGTTTTTAAATGAGTTACCTCTAAACTCTGCCTTTGCCAAATTCTTATATTTGTATTTTGGTACGAAGCTTGCAAGGCATGATGTATCTAGCGCATCGTACTTGTACATACACCACATTTAGATGATGTCATTTTAAAACAAGAGCATCTAATATACCATCAATGGAAGTATGTGTTGTTGCTGGTATCTCAAGGGAAATTGATTTATTCCTATTATTTATTTTGGGGTGGAGTGAATAGTTAAAAAGACAAGCAATGCCACGTGCCTTTGCTCAACCTTGTATCCTCAGCCTAGATATGGCAGAAAGTAAATATGAGGTCTGGAATACTACGGCGATGCTAATGTTCATACTCCAATGCATGCAATTCATAACCATGATCTCGGGAAGAGGTCCCAGTGTATTTCTTGTAAGAATGACAATTCTCACTTGGAAGATTCAGTATGCAAAATACGGTTTCTGGTTATTTTGAGAAATCCACATAGGTACACACACCCATTAACAGTGGTAATCACTGCTCAGACCACATTCTTTATTTTCTGGGCATCTATTGTGTGTATGTTTGCAGGTACTAACTTATTCCAGTTAAATCCCACTGTTTCTCTATGAATCAGGAGTATCTCAGGACACTTGAGAATCAATATTTGTATCACTAGAAGGTCAGTTAGACTTGCATTTGCTGGTTAGTGTTCGAGGGCACCTTGTAACCAGTCTCTCTTTCCCTTCCTATCTTAGAACACCAACAGTAATAGGGTACAGGGGAGAGGTTTTATGGCTAGGGGTGCCCATGTTTTTTCCTGCTTCTCTTTCAAGTAATCTTAAACTGAAGTTACAGGAAAGATGCAAACCTTCTACTCTGGTGTGATGTGGTAGTGAGAGCCTAATTTCCCCCCTTCCCAGCATGCATGTCCCAACATGTGAAGACATCTGAAGTATCTGACATGAGCCACAAAGAGAATTGGAAGGTTCCCTATCTGATAATAAATCATAACAACATATATAGCCAAGCTGGCACAGTTGTAACTTCTTTTGAACTGCATAACAGTCCCCAGAAGTGGACTGAGGTTAGGAAGAATGCAAGCTGCTACAACCATTAAATCATTTCCATGGGAAGTGAAATAAAATCTTTGTGCATCCAGAAAGATAATGCAAAACCGGTGGCCTTTCAGCTTACAGGCATTTTGCACTGCACATTTGTGGCTGATAAGAAACAGGTTTAACATGGTTGATATGGATGCAGGAATACTAGGAGCAGTGAAATTGTAATGCCTGCTTTGACATGAAATAATATAGTCAGAACTGTAGAGCATCTATGACGAAGAGGGGTGTTTGCTGGATAACATAGCATTTCTTTCTCATGTAGTGAAAAGATAAACATGCATACTATGATGATGTTGATAAACAGTTGAGAACTATAATTTACTGCACAGTTCATTGCAGTGGAGTCCATAAAATAGCAGTATATGTATAATCTAGCAAGATGTCAGGTGATGCTTCCTAGATTTCTGGCATGTGTGGTAAATCAAATAGGAAAGAATGCATGACTTATACTGTCATTTATAGTATGTCGGCTGAGAACTGAGACATCCTTCTATGCTTCTGTTGTTTTTCACACAGAAAGCATAAAAACAATCTGTCATGTTTTCCTTTTAAGAGAATGAAGGGTACATTTGTTAACCCAATGCAGGTGGCCTTTTAAATCTGGAAATAATTTTTGTTTGTAAAGTAACGTTTAAATGTTGTGCCCATTTTTATGTAGTCTTTCTGCTGGCATACCATGATTGATTGCAGAATTTAACAGTTTCCTTCACAATTTGGGGGCTTCAGGTGTGCAAGGAACAGCAGTGCTGGTCCTGCCATTAGAGAAAGTAAATTAGAGAAAGTAAGGCAAGTGTAGTACCCGAGGTTGCAGATATGTATACAGATATATGTGACAGCCTCCCAGTTATTTCTTTTTGCCGCACAAATTGTTTTAGCCCAACTAAACTAAGTCATCTGATATATCAAAGGACTCTATTGCTGCCAGTTTTGAAGTCAAGCCAGCCAGTTTGTGTAAAGGCGTCATTATGCCAAAATTTCTCAAACCCGGCATCTTTAAACTCATTTCTTGCGATGGAAATACTGCTATTCTAGCTGTGATGGGATGCCATCATAGCTTCCTTATAAAAATGTGTCTTTAGCTATCTGCTCTGGATGCTGGGAACTTCCATATCTATACTCAACCTCTTTGCTGTATTTTGACCATATTAGGGAAAGCACAGTTTGAGAGGAGAAAGGGTTAAGTAGTTTCTTTCCTTGTTGTTCCCGCATGCTTGAGTGTTGGGCTTAGGGCTGTTTTCCATTGGAAACAAAAGGCAGAAGACAAATATCTACATGCATCATGGGGAATATGGGCTTTGCCAATGTAACTTGGTTTGCTGACTATGCCACTTAACTGCTGTCTGCTATTCGCAGAGTAGCCCTTGTGTCATTATTTTGGCCAAAATATAAGACTATGCCTTATTTTTAGGCTGTTGCTAACATTTCACATCAGTCAGATTTCAGCATCTAACTTGTTGCTATCTGCAAGGACGTTGCCCAAGGGAGGCTTCTTTCATGTCCTTGCATGAAAAGCTGGAGCTGACAGTCAGGAGCTCACCCCACTCCCTGGATTCGAACTGCCAACCTTTTGATCGGCACTGGGGGCTTCACAAGGAGGTCACAGTATTGCACATTATTTAGGATAGCTTACTGAAGCCTCAGCTATATTATCTGCCACTTATGTTATCTTTTTGTCCAGCTCTAATGCATAGACTTGAATCTAGAAAGGCAAAATAGATTTTACTCATGTTAAATGGTAATATGCTGCTACTTTTGAAGTTTTTGTATATATGTTTCTATTTAAATGTAAGATGATATCAGCCATAGCATCATATTGCTGACTCATATTTACTTGATCTGTTATAACTCTTGCATCACTCCTACAAACATTACTGCTTAGCCAGTTATCTATCATATTATCCTTTGCAGTGTATTGCATAACTATAAATGGTTTGTGAGCTCATTGCAACAAATAAACTAGGATTTGTGGGTATTTGCCAACAAATGAACTGGGGATTTGTGTGGATTGCATGCCTGTGTGCTTCAACTTACCTGTAAATATATGTCTTCTTTAGGATCTTCTTTACCCCCTAGCCTTATTTCATTGCCATTCTTTACTTGCAAAGCTTGCTCAGCCAGTTTGTGGTAGTAAATATCTCAAAGGTGGAGTGAATGAAACTTGTATGGCTTTCCATAAATCATATACCATCAAAAGATATAGTCTCCTGCCATCTGCCAATGAGGCATGTAGAAACCATTTAATAGCCAATAGCAAGCATATTTGGAGCAAGAACACCTGTGTGAGTCAGTTGACTTAGTATATTGATCTTTGTCTTTTCGGAAAATAGTACTTGAGACTCAACATTTAGCAGAAATCCGTGGTATGGGTCTTTGGGTCAATTGGGATGCAGGGCAAGGAAGTCAGCTTCTTATATATTTGGCAATAATGTAAAATTATACAGGTATTTTCCCCCCAAAAGTAGCTACAGAAAATCTGGGGATGATCTTGCAATTATGTATCATGAGATAAATCTGCATTAGGCATGTCATGATTTTCACATTAACCCATAGTACCTGTTGTTTAGGATTGGGGGGGGTTGGGTTAACATTGCAGGTAATGGGTTGCTGTGAGTTTTCCGGGCTGTGTGGCCATGTTCCAGAAGCATTCTCTCCTGACGTTTCACCCACATCTATGGCAGGCATCCTCAGAGGTTGTGAGGTTTGTTGGAAACAAAGCAAGTGGGGTTTATATATCTGTGGAATGTCCAGGGTGGGAGAAAGAACTCTTGTCTGCATGAGAGAAGTGTGACTGTTGCAGTTGATCACCTTGATTAATATTGAACAGCCTTGCAGCTTCAAGGCTTGGCTGTTTCCTGCCTGGGGGACTCTTTTGTTGGAAGGTGATTAGCTGGCTCCTGATTGTTTCTTGTCTGGAATTCCCCTGTTTTTGAGTGTTGTTCTTTATTTACTGTCCTGATTTTAAAATTTTGGTTTTTTAAAAAAAATACTGGTAGATTTTGTTCATATTCATGGTTTCCTCCTTTTTGTTGAAATTGTCCACATGCTTGTGGATTTCAATGGCTTCTCTGTGTAGTCTGACATGGGAGTTGTTAGAGTAGTCCACCATTTATGTACAGGTAATTTTGTGTATAATAATGGATGGGGAAAATTACTTCCCCATCCATTATCATTGAAACATCTTTAAATACAAACATTATTTCAAGTATAATATGTATTTATTGTTGCCATTCATATATTCATTTCAGCTTACTCCCAAGTAAATATGAATGGAATAAATTGCAGGTTGTTTTTATTATTCATTGAATACCATAATAACAATCACTGCCTTAATCTTTTGTTTTGCTTGATAATGTAGTAGATCCCTAACATTTTCTTAGGAAGCTTAGCTACATAGATATTTTGGCGTTCCAATTTTGCCAGATCTCCTCACTTCCCCAACCTAATCTTGGGAGGAATTCTGTAGTCTCCTTTCCCATTCCAGCTTTCATGTTTTCCAAAGGTGGTGTTCATGCTGTTGTTTTAAAGAGCAATACTTAATCATTAGCCTGATTGGGAATTATAAATAAAAAGGAACAGAATGTTGTATACAAACAGTAACCAATATTCATTATGCTAGAGGCAGTGGCAAGATACTATTATCAGTCACTGATACAAAATATATAGAAAAAATGTAACAACATGCATGTATCCCAGGCATGGGCAACCTTTGGCCCTCCGGGTGTTTTGGACTTCAATACCCACAACTCCTAATAGCTGGTAGTGTGCCCATGCCTGATGTATCCAGATGCCATCAGCTATATAGAGTAAACTTAAGAAGCTTGTTTTCTGCTCATTAATAATTAAAAATGTCACTACATGAACAACCATGGTAGGTTTATTTTGTTTTAATATGTAAGCATAAGTTGGTGCATTACAATTACTTCCTGTGCACTATTTAAAGAGAAATACCCAAAAATAACTATGTGTGAGGGACAGGCAGAGGGATACATGATTAATATAGCCAAAGGGTTGCTCTGAGTTTCCGGGCTGTATGACCATGTTCCAGAAGCATTCTCTCCTGACATTTCACCCACATCTATGGCAGGCATCCTCAGAGGTTGGAACAACAAACCTCACAACCTCTGAGGATGCCTGCCATAGATGTGGGCAAAATGTCAGAAGAGAATGCTTCTGAAACATGGCCATACAGCCCGGAAAACTCACAGCAATCCAGTGATTCCGACCATAAAATTCTTCGGCAAAATATAGCTAAAACTTTCATGCTTTTTACATTAGCTCCATTGATTGGAAAATCCTTTGAGTTTTTATTTTCAGATGATCTTACCAGCAGGTGTTGTCTTCAACTCTTTTTTCTGAAGGATCTTTTTCTCCACATCTTTCAATGTATTCTCTAGATTTTGTGGTTGTGGAAGGAGGCAGCATCAGCAGAATGTATCCCTTTGTTCAAATCCATGGTTTAGTTTATAAACAAAGGCACTCTTCCAATAGCCTTGACAACAGGAATGGAGAATATGTGGCACACTAGATTTTTTACAGACTCCTCAGTCATCAGTCTGAGCCAATTTGGCCAGTGGTTAGCTGTTTGGAAACACTGGCCAAATTTGGAAAGGCATAGATTCCTCAGAATTGCTGCATATGGAATCTAAGTCTGTTTCCATCTTTTCTTCCAATTGTGGAGGTCCGGGAGGCATCTGATGGTGACTTGGAAATCAGGGATGGGCCTATAAGTGCAGACAGACTGAATTACATGTCGCCATTCCTGAAACATAATTCGATGTTTGATGTGTGGCTTTAAGCTTCTTTTGACTTAACACTAATGCTCAGATCTGAATCTTGAGAAGAACAATTCAATACAGCATCATGGAGTATCTCAAGTAGAAGATATGGGAAACGTCATTTTAACGTTAATTTCAGAACCATACAGTAAGCCCGTGTTTTGTATTTTCAGAAGCCTGCTCTTGCTAAGTCTGTGCCCTTGTTCTGACTCTTGGGGTGACTTTCTTGGACTCTTTCTTTCTTTTTTGTATGTGCATGTGTGCTGTAAGCTCTCTCTCTCTCTCTCTCTCTCTCTCTCTCTCTCTCTCTCTCTCTCCTCACAGTCTGTTAAGGCAGTAACAATTTTAACTGGAAAGTGAGGCACACCATTACAATTTTATTTATTTACCCTATTTATACCCTGCCTTTCTCTACCCCGAAGGGGACTCAAGGCGGCTTACATATAAGCAATTATTCATGCCTTAAAACACATACAATTCCAATAACATTAAAATTCAATCAGATTACATTAAAATTAATACATATTAAGCATTTAAAATATTTCATTCAATACTAAAATCACGCCATCCATAATAAGAAAATACACACTTTTTGCATAAAGTTTTGAACTGCAAACATTCTCATCGGTCCAGGATTCTCTTCAACAGAATTTCCTAAATTAAAAATACAATCTTTTTAAACTTTTCACCCCACATATCTTTAAATATCATTCCCATAATTGCAACTACTGACACTTTAACGTGTTTTGGTCTCCCTTCATTATACTTGTCAAAATATTAAATAATTTTAAAATAATTTTAAAATCATCAATGCCTTTTAAAAAGGAGATATACTACTTTAATAAACTAATATTTGCTACTTGAAGCAAAAGCCAAGATTGCCTGCTCAGACTATATGTACAGGTGATTTATATTTCAACATGTATGAACAGGACCACCCCTGAGTGCAGCAGGATAGTTTAAGGAGTGCCAAACAAGCCACATGCCTGTTTCTAGAGTCTTTGCAACAGAAGAGAATCTAAAGGAGGATTAGGAGAATAATCAGCCGTCTACAAATGTTCATATTCAGCATTTGCTGCCTGCATTAGTGGCCCCATGTTCCTTGATGTTAGGACTGGCTCAAAACTGTGCTAGTTGGTCCATCTTTGGTCCATCTAGCTCAGGCATGAGCAAACTTTGACCCTCCAGGAGTGTTGAACTTCAACTCCCACAATTTCAAACAGTCTACTGTGGGAGTTCAAGTCCAAAACACCTGGAGGGCTGAAGTTTGCCCATGCCTGAGCTAGCTGAATCTTATTTGCACTGTATAGATCCAGCAGCTCGCTCTCCCTCTTAAGTTTTGCAGAGATACAGTGCCTTTCCTAAGCCAAAACCTGAATCTAGGACCTTAAAAATGCAATAGCATGGCACGTCTGTGCTCTGATGTTGATAGCTAAGGCTGGTTTGCTAAGAATCCAGGGCCATAGCCAGGTGTAATGACGCTCCAATTTCGGTAAGGATCACGCGTAGATAGAAGCACGGTCCAACACGATTTTATTGCAGGTACAATACTTGTAAAGCTAAAGCACCGGCCCGCCACCCAAACACACCTTATATACCCAAACCCCCCTCCCCTTGCCCATGCAATGTCCAGGCAGGGTTGCACCATATCCGGGTGATTCAGCAAATCCCATAGTCCAAAGGGATGTGACCTCACAGCCCTCTGAGTTAGCACAATCAGATTATTGTCCAATGTCCAAGTCCATAAGAAGTTACCTCACTTCCCTGGAGGCACCTGGAAGTTACATCACTCCCCCACTGACTCAGCATGTCCTTGAGTAACTAGGGCAAAGGTTCCAGAGATCTGGAATAAAGGTCAGCTATCTCATGGCAGGCTGGAAACCTGAACTTCTTCCAAGCTCAGATTTCCCAGATCTGACATAACGTCCTTCTCCACCACGTCCTCCCCCTGGAGAAACAAAACATCATTCAGTCCTCAGGCGGAAGGGGCCCCATATAACGCTTTAATAGGCTGCAATGGACCGTGGGATGTACTATGCCCAAACTCCTGGGCAGGAGTATATACGAAACCTTATTGACCCCTTCTCCACCCTAAAAGGTCCAATATACTTTGGGCTCAATTTCTTCGATGGACCTCCCAACTTCAAATTCCGGGTGGATAACCATACTAGATCACCTTCGGCAAACTCCTCCCCTTCCTGTCTTCGTCGATCCCCAAATAACTTATACGCTCGCTGCGCTTTACCCAAAGCCTCAGTTACCTCCCTCCAATCATCCTGCGCTCGCATCTTCCACTCACTCTTCTCCTCCCCCCCAAACTCCAAAAGCTGCGGCAAAGGAGCCACATCCTGACCATAAACTACCTCAAAGGGGACTTCCCGTGGAAGAATGTACAGAGCTGTTATAAGCCATTTCCGCATAAGGCAATAAGTCCGACCAATTATTCTGTTCCTTATTGCTAAATATCCGCAAATAACCCCCCAAGGATTTTTGCGTTCTTTCTACGCCGCCATTACAACAAGGATGGTAAGCAGTCGTAAGTTTCCTTTGAGCTCCCAACACCTCTAAGAACTTCTCCCAAAACCTGGCAGTAAACTGAACCCCTCGATCGCTGAGAACCTGTTCCGGGCAACCATGCAACCGGTACACATGTTGCACATACAACTCAGCTAACCTCTCTGCCGACGGCAATCCCTTCAAAGGTACAAAATGAGCCTGCTTCGAGAATAAATCCAGCACTGTCCAAATATACCTGTAACCTCGGCTGGACGGCAACTCCCCCACGAAATCTGTACTGACGTGCGTCCAGGGCCGCACAGGAGAAGCCACCACCTGAATCAACCCTCGCGGTCTAGCAGCAGGTTCCTTATTCCTGGCACACTCCTCACAATGCTCCACATACTCTTTCACCCCTGCTCTCATGCCTGGCCACCAATATCGCTTCTTTATAGCCAACAGCATCTTCGTCACTCCCCAATGACCAGCAGACTTGTGATCATGGTTAAGCCGCAAAACCTTCCTCCGCACACCTCGAGGAACATACACCTTACCTCCCATTACCCATAATCCATTCAACATCTTACATTCATCCTTGTGGTCTTGTAACCACTCATCCCCTTCATAACCTTTCTGCAACTCTAAACACCACTCATCCACTATATCCTCTTCCTCCTTCACCTCTCTTTTCACCTGCGACCGCGTCTGTACAGCTAATCCCCAATGCTCCTTGGTGAACACTTCCTCCGCCTTTTCCAAGCAATTCTCCCCAGCACCTGGATATCTAGACAACGCATCAGCTACCACATTCTCACTACCTTTTATGTGCTGCAATGAGAAATTAAACCGGGCAAAGTATTGAGCCCATCTCACCAATTTGGGAGACAGCTTCTGAGGATTCTTCAAATATTGAAGGTTCTGGTGATCTGTCAACACAACGAAAGGGAAAACTGCCCCCTCCAGAAACTGCCGCCATGTTTGCAAAGCACACTTCACCGCAAACGCCTCTTTCTCCCAAACGGGCCACTTCCTTTCTAGCTCACCAAACTTCTTCGAAAAAATAGGCACACGGCCTCAAACTACCTTGTTCATCCCTTTGCATCAACGCCCCTCCATACGCCCATGCAGAAGCATCGCATTGGACCACAAACGGCTTGTTCACATCCGGATGCACCAATAAAGGACTCTGGGTAAAAGCTCTCTTCAACCTGTCAAAGGACCTCTGACACTCCTCAGACCAACTTAACCTCGCTCCAGGGGACTTGGTCTTTCTAGACTCACCCTTCCCCTTTGTCTTCAACAACTCCGTGAGTGGGAGAGTTATGGCTGAGAACCCAGATATAAAAGTACGATAAAAATTCGCCAGCCCTAAAAACGCCTGCAGCTGCCTTCGAGTTTGTGGAGCCTCCCAGCTCAACACATCTTCCACCTTAGCCGGATCCATAGCCACACCACTCTCACTAATCCGATACCCCAAAAAATCAATCTGATTCTTCCCAAACTCACATTTACTCAGCTTCACATATAAACTAGCTTGTCGCAATCTCTCCAGCACCTCTCGCACCAACAGAACATGCTCTTCTCTCGTATGCGTCACAATCACTATATCGTCTAAGTACACAAAAACTCCCTATACAAAGGTGTGCAGCACCTCGTTTATAAGCTGCATGAAAATACCGGGAGCCCCGGCCAAACCGAATGGCATCACGGTCCATTCGTATAGCCCGAGAGGGCAAGAGAAAGCCGTCTTCCATTGATCCTCCCTTTTCACCCGCACCATATGGAACGCGTCTATTAAATCCAACTTAGTGAAAAATCTACCGCCCCCTAGCTGGCCTAACAAATCCTTAATCAAAGGCAAAGGATAGCAATTCGTAGTGCTAATGGCGTTTAATCCCCTGTAATCAATGCATAACCGCAATTTCCCGTCCTTTTTCTCCCGAAACAAAACTGGAGCAGCTATGGGAGACTCCGACCTTTGAATAAACCCCTTTTCTAAATAACCATCAATTTGTTCCCTTAATGCCTCCTTCTCCTGCACAGTCATGGCATATATTTTTGGCTTAGGCAAAATAGCCCCCTCCTTAACCTCTATACTACATTGTACATTACGGAGGGGGGGGAAGACTCTGGGCCAACTTAGGGTTAAACACATCTGCATAATCCCAGTACTCTACTGGCACCCCCTGTACCTCGTTCTGAACTTCCCTCTCTACATTAGGCTCACACTGCACTTTCCCCGACTTCCAATCCACCTTAGGATTTACTTGTTCTAACCAGGGCAGCCCCAACACCACCTCATGGCCTGTAATGGGGGCCACTACAAAATCAATACCCCCTTCCCAAGGTCCTACCCAACCTTTTAAATCTTTAGTACCAAAAGAGAACGGCCCACCCTTAATAAAGGACCCGTCTAATTGCGCAAAATTAACAGAGGTATCCAATGTTTTAGTAGCCCCTCTAAATCATCCACTAACTTTGGGGACATTATATTCTCTGAACACCCACAGTCCACTAATGCTTTCTTCTCAATGATTTCACCCCCTTATACAATCCCAGGGTGCATTGTATACTTGGGGACTCACTAACACTTTTCACATCAGTATTGTCCACAAAAGCTGCTCTAGCAGATGCTACTTTCGATGGATCTGCACCAACAGGATCCTGCACCGGCTTCTGCCGGCATTGGGCCGCAAAATGGCCCGGCTGGGAACATATGAAACAGCGGCCCTGTCCCATCATGGGCTTTCTCATCCCTCCAGCCCGGCCATCGCCTCCACCACCACGCCGAAACTCTCCGGCCCGAAATCGGCCTTCAGCAACACCGCGTCCTGGCACTCTGGATCTCGCCGGCTCTTTTCCCTCAAAGCGCTCACCTGAGCGTCCCACAATCTCTCCGCTTCTCGGAGTTCTTCTTCCCTCTGGGCTGACGCTCCGCAAGCCATCACCTCTCTGGGCTCATCCGGGAACCCCACTTGGTCAATGGTCCATCTCCCAATCCATGGTTCTCAGGACTTCTTCGAATAATATTCCACATATCAATATACTCCTCCTCCTTCCAAGCCAACCTCTCCATTGCTGGGAAAGTTGAATGGGGCTTTAGCTTCTGTAATGACGCTCCAATTTCGGTAAGGATCACGCGTAGATAGAAGCACGGTCCAACACGATTTTATTGCAGGTACAATACTTGTAAAGCTAAAGCACCGGCCCGCCACCCAAACACACCTTATACACCCAAACCCCCTCCCCTTGCCCATGCAATGTCCAGGCAGGGTTGCACCATATCCGGGTGATTCAGCAAATCCCATAGTCCAAAGGGATGTGACCTCACAGCCCTCTGAGTTAGCACAATCAGATTATTGTCCAATGTCCAAGTCCATAAGAAGTTACCTCACTTCCCTGGAGGCACCTGGAAGTTACATCACTCCCCCACTGACTCAGCATGTCCTTGAGTAACTAGGGCAAAGGTTCCAGAGATCTGGAATAAAGGTCAGCTATCTCATGGCAGGCTGGAAACCTGAACTTCTTCCAAGCTCAGATTTCCCAGATCTGACAGCCAGGATTTTGATTCTGGGGGGGCTGAGACTGGGTGGAAGAGGGTCTACCCTAGCAAACCTTTTGTATTGTTATCCCAATAACCCCATTAATGTGGGATATAATGAGCATGGTGATCAGATCATGATATGAATAAACATAACAGTTTAAATAATGTACCAGTAAGGCCTTTTCACGGACCACCCTGAGAATTTCGGGGGGCTGAAGCCTGTAAGAGCCCCTCGGCTACATGCCTGTAAGAATCCATTTGCTTCAAACGCAGACATACAGCCTGCCATTATAGGGCAAATGTACAGCACATAAATAATTCTGACAGTGAAAAACTGTCTTGAATGTGTTGGTAGGGAAGATTAGGGTCCCTTTGACATCACTCTGTCTTGAAAACATTGTTGTTCTCTTTGACAAAATGTTCTCTGTTGAGAACAAAGATCTAAAATAGAGTCTGATAGATCCACATACACAGAAAGGATGGGTTGTCTGGAGACAACTCTAGTTATCCCTAGCATACATGCTTTTGTTATTAGGTAATGCTCATAGTTCAAAAACAGGAAATGTGGAAACCAAGCAAAGTCATATCACCGCCCTTCATTGATCAGAAAAAGTCATGTGATGAGGCTGACTGATAGCAATTTTTTTGTCATGTCAGGAGTGACTTGAGAAACCGCAAGTCGCTTCTGGTGTGAGAGAATTGGCCGTCTGCAAGGACATTGCCCAGGGGATGCCTGAATGTTTTTGATGTTTTGTCATCCTTGTGGGAGGCTTTTCTCATGTCCCCGCATGAGGAGCTGGAGCTGATAGAGGGAGCTCATCCATGCTCTCCCCGGATTTGAACATGTGACCTGTCGGACTTCAGTCCTGCCGGCACCCACTGCGCCACCGGGGGCGATAAGGTGAATATAAAACCATTGTCCTAGTGTCATTGTCATAGTGTCAGCTATTGTCTTTACCTACATGAGGGGTTGAGACCCATCTGCATGTGCTTTTTTCTCTCCCTTTGTTGCTTTTCTGTAGTCCTAAGTAAACTTTTTCACTTGATCCAAGCAACATTTGTGCCATTTTTACCTGTTCTTGAATTTGGGACACTGTGACACATGTTTTAGCTTCTTCTCAAGGCATGTTGCTAAAAGTGGAACTAATCAGATGCTGTGTTTTGTAGATCACAGGTTTTCAGATCCAGAAAGGGTAAACTACAAATTTGAAAGTGGAACTTGGTAAGTTGCATTGAAATACGTTATAATAAACCAATAGTTTATTTTAACATTGTATCCACTTTATTTTGTATAAAAGGTAAATATTTCCCCTTGAGATTAAGTCTAGTTGTGTCCGACTCTGGGGGGTGGTGCTCATCTCAATTTCTAAGCCGAAGAGCCAGTGTCGTTTGTAGACGCCTCCAAGGTCATGTAGCCAGCATGACTGCATGGAGTGCCGTTACCTTCCCACAGAAGCGGTACCTATTGATCTACTCACATTTGCATGTTTTTGAACTGTTAGGTTGGCAGAAGCTGGAACTAATAGTGGGAGCTCATCGTGCTCCCCAGATTCGAACCACTGACCTTTCAGTCAAGAAATTCAGTTTAGCGGTTTAACCCACTGTGTCACTGGGGTCTCAGTTTGCATTTTCTATAAAGGAAGCTCACCCTGTACCTGGCCCTGACTATTAAGTTTCCTTAGGATTAAAGTTACCTTTCACCTTCCAGAAGTTTTGAATTAAAACTAGCACAATAGTTTCTTACTATTAGCGGCAGCAGATAGGATTTGAAGATGAATACAGATGTAGGGTCAAGGACTCCCACATTTTTGTAGTAGTTTGAGGCCCCTTCCACACAGCTGAATAAAATCCCACATTATCTGCTTATGAACTAGTGTGAACTCAGATAGCCCAGTTCGAAGCAGATATTGTGGGATTTTCTGCCTTGATATTCTGGGTTATATGGCTATGTGGAAGTGCCCTAGGATATTATTGCCCATGCACTGTGTCCTATGGAGCACAGTTCCCAGAACTGATGTTGCAAGAGCCTCAGAGAAATCTAGTTACAAGGGATAAGTGTCAATTAAAGGGACCGAGCTACTCAACAATTAAAATGAGTTACAGTATCTTAGGGCTATTGGCACACAATTTGATTACACCTCAGAGCTTGAAATCATTATTTGAAAATGGGGTCAGGAACTTTAGCAGAGCCAGGAGCCACCTTTCTGCCCAGGGACCAAAGAGACAAATATGGAGAGCCCAGGCCCATTCTACACTGCCATATAAAATACAGATTATCATGCATGTTATCTTCTATCGCTTGGCCACTGGTTACCTCCCTTACCCTTTTGCCATCCCCAAAGTGTGCTTAGATAGTCCTCAACGACCCAGTAGGGCTTACTATCCGCCACAGTGATCCAGGCCTTGGTCACCTCGAGACTGGACTATGGCAATGCTCTTTACATCGGCTTACCAGGGTCTACCATCTGTAGACTTAAATTGGTCCAAATGCAGCTGCTAGACTCTTGGAGGGGGTTCCTGCAAGGTGCCACATCACTCCAATTCTACAAAAACTTCACTGGCTTCCGATCGAGTATCGAATCATCTTTAAGCTGCTGGTCCTCACCATCAAGGCATTACACGGCTCTGGCCCGCTATATCTAAAAAATCGACTTGCTTTTTATCAACCTCAGAGACCACTTCAATCTGAAGATCAAATGCTGCTTGTAGTTCCCAGTCTCAAGATCATACGATCTACAAAGACCAGGCGCAGGACCTTCTCTGCTGTGGCCCCATCTCTTTGGAACACTCTTCCGCTTGAAGTCCATACGCTCCAAGACTTACTAGCGTTTCGGAGAGCATGCAAGACTTATCTGTTTAGGCAGGCCTTCCCACCTGGCTAATCAGTTTTATGTTTTACTGTTTTTACTGTTTTATTGTGACACTCATGTCTGATGTAAGCTGCTCCGAGCCTCCTGGGAGTGGCGGCCTATAAATTTGAAATAATAATAATAATACTTGCTTTTGACTTCCTTTATTTTTCCACTGGCATTTGAAATATTTAAAGCCCTCCTCTTTCATTGTTTGCAAAGTATTTGAAAGAATTCTGTCTATTTGAGTTAGCTGGAAAATCATATTTGTTTTACTTAGGGTTAAAAATTAAAAGTTTCTTCAAAATATTAATATTTCTTTGCTTGCAGTAGCAAGATGGAACTCATAGATGATAACACCATAATCCGGGCAAGAGGCTTGCCATGGCAGTCATCGGACCAAGACGTTGCGAGGTTCTTCAAAGGATTGAATATTGCCAAGTTAGTTTCATCTATTGTACATATTTTTTAACCTTCACTCATGTTCTCAACTGACTGCCCTTGGTTTCTAGCCAAAGGTGTTTAATCTCCAAGCCTTCGGAAGGGGCAACCTTTCTGATGTCGAGGTTCAACATGTAGGGTGACAAGACTTAAATTCCCAGTTCTGCTTTCCATTGGTCATCTGAGGGGGGGGTGTCCACACTGTAGAATGCATTTGGTTTGACACTACTTTAACTTTCCTCTCCATTGGCACCCCCTTGTCGTGAGGGAGAGGCTTGCGTACCCTAATGAAGTTGTGAGCTATGCTGGCGGTGGCATAATAGCCACCGATAGAGCCTCCCATGCCAGACCGGTCACAATCGAAGGGTCTGACAAAGAGCATCAATTGGCAGGATGGGCTTTCTAGCCTTTTGACAACCATATTAAGAGAAGGATAACTCTCAAACCTGGGCAGATGGTGCTCGTCTAACCCTGTAAGGTCAACCATCTAAAGAAGGAAACTCAAATCAAACCTACGACCTGAGGAACTCGCTGCCACTGTCCCAGCTTGCTAGACCCCGGCAGACGAACCTTTGGTTTAAAGGGTGAGGCCAGTTCTGTGAACGCTGCACTCTACCAGGAAGTTCCATTGCACAGGCTCGAAGGACACATCCAACCACCTTGGTCATCAACGTGCTTGTGGAAAGCGTGGGAGGAGTCCTTCCTAAGAATCTTCGTATGCGAAGTAATGCCAGAGAGAGAGAGAGAGAGAGAGAGAGACTTTAACTGTCATAGCTCAGTGCTGGGGAATTATTGTTATTTGGTGAGGCACTAGTACACTTTGGTAGAGAAGGCTAATGTCCTTGCAAAACTCCCAGGATTCTATAACATTGAGCCAGGACAGTTCACATGGTGTCAAACTGCATTAATTCTATAGTGAGACAAATAATCAGTCAGAAATTCTGAAAATTAGACAATAGAGGTGAAGCTCATGCATTTTATTGATGGGCAAATCTATAATACTTCCAGGTATAACTCTGTGGCATACCGATATATCAGACTAGCTTCTTACTAAGAATGAAAGGACAACAACAATGAAAATACTAGCACAAAATTTCATTGAGGATTTCCTACTTTAATGAGAACTGGGAAAATACAGCATAAGGAATAAACTCTTCCTTTGTGAAAGAAAGAACACATATGTGAAAGACAGTAAACCTTGCAGAAAAAGTATGTGAAATGACAGAATTATTTTACTCTCCAAAGTTCCACATCTTTTATTGACTTATTTCTAAGTGAGTTACTGAATTTAAAAGAACATGTGTTGTTGAAGGCTTTCATGGCCAGAATCAGTGTTGTAGGTTTTTTGGGCTGTATGGCCATGTTCTAGAAGTATTCTATCCTGACGTTTCCCCTGCATCTATGGCAGGCATCCTCAGAGGTAGTGAAGTCTCACAACCTCTGAGGATGTCTGCCATAGATGCAGGCGAAACATCAGAAGGGAATACTTATAGAACATGGCCATACAGCCTGAAAAACCTACAACAACCCAACCATTAGCTATTTCAGATATCCCAGTAGCCCTGTAAATCTTCGCACACTCAGGCAAGAGCAAACAAACTTACCATATTTCTCCTTGCTGTGAAAAAGCCCTAAACGGTTCCGGCCCAGCTTACCTGTCCGAACGTATCTCCCCCTGTACACCATCTTGGAGATTAAGATCATCCAGGGAGACCTTGTTCTTGGTCCCACCTCCTTCATAAGCATGACTGGTGCGGGCAAGAGACAGGGCCTTCTCAGTGATGGCCCCTCATCTGTGGAACTTCCTCCCAAACTAAATTAGATCAGCCCTTTCTTTCCTGATCTTCAAGAAAAAAACTTAAGTCGTGGCTTTGAAACCAAGCTTTTGACAAATAAGTGGGGCAGTTCAAATGACTATGAATTAATGTGTTGATAAATGGAACGGCCCTGGATTACGTTTTGGATGCTGCGATTTTAATTGATGTGTTAATAAGTTATTTTTAATTGTTTGGTTTTAATTGTAATTGTGTATCGATACATGTATGTTTGGCATCAAATTGCTGCCTGTTGTAAGGCCACTTTGAGTCCCTCCAGGTTGAGAAAGGCAGGATACAAATATAGTAAATAAATAAATAAAAACTGCAGTTTTCAAAGGCTACTCGCAATTAATATTCTGCAATAAAATGTCCGCTCCATTCATTTATTTGTGAACAGTTTATAAACAAAACCAGGGTGGGGAAAATCTTTTTTCTACAAATAAGTTATTTTCTACTCAGGAATAGTTCATTTTAACACAACAGTTCATTAGAGGAAATAGCAGCAGCAGAAAACAGCATTTTCTATGCAAAAAGGAATGTTTTGTGTGCAAAACTGCTCAGATTTTCACTCAGCTAGGACTTCCTTAATCTGAACACATTTGAAAACCCATTTTTTCCAGATTTTTATTGAAAATTTTTAAATATTATTTTCATCTCTGTCTTCTAATAGAAACAAATCTAAAGAGGCAATGTAGATGGCTCAGGAATAAATAGCTTCCATCCTCTTATTTGGAAAATGCCAATAGGTGGAATCTGTTTCTTTGCCTCCTAATTTTGTGTGTCTGTTATTCAGTTTACATAAATTACATTGCTTCATTGGATTTAATTGAATTAGTGTAAACAGAAGTAAAATGCTTTGCTGTTGAAGTTCTCATGAGAGAATCAGCTAGTCCTGTTTCTAAAAGAAGGGTGTGAATGGATTGAGCGGCAGCCAAGGGTGTTTCCTTTTGTGCATTTAAAGGGAGATTCATTTAAGCACAGATTTTGTGGGAAAGTAGGTGTGCTTTTGTAACTTACCTCTACTTCTGCTTGATTTAGGGGAGGGGCTGCACTTTGTCTCAATGCCCAAGGCAGGAGGAATGGAGAGGCGCTCGTCCGGTTCGTAAGCGAAGAGCACCGGGACCTAGCTTTGCAGAGACACAAGCATCATATGGGGAACCGGTACATTGAGGTAGGTTGCTCAAGCTCCCACATTTGTGTTTGGATGGAAAGTTTTGCCTGAGGGTAATAGCTCCCGCCCTCTTCTTTTCCAGGTGTACAAAGCAACAGGAGAAGACTTCTTGAAAATTGCTGGAGGTAATCTTTCTTCCACTGTAGTCCCCACATGGTTAACATTTAATGGCACAACAACACCCCCCCACACACACACATAACATCCCAAGGGAAGTGGTGACATGTTTAGCTTTTACAATATTGTTGCAAATTTTTAAAAGTCTTAAAACTTCCAAGGATGGGTGAGCATGTGTGTGGTTTTGAAGTTCCTCTGACATCTTGCAGAAGTTTCACATTATTAGCAGAGTAAACCTACAGTTCAAAAGAGCATGAGATAGGCTTCAAGGGCTTTAGTAGTTAAAGTTTAAAGTAATCTTTATTAAGAGAACTCCATTTACTGATAGGAAACAATGAGGGTCGAAAGGTAAAGGTTTCCCTTCAGTCTAGTCATGTCTGACTCTGGTTGCTGGTGCTCATCTCCATTTCTAAGCCGAAGAGCCGGGTCCGTAGACACCTCCAAGGTCATGTGGCCAGCATGACTGCATGGAGTGCCTTAACTTCCTGCCGGAGCAGTACTTATTAATCTACTCACATTTGCATGTTTTTGAACTGCTAGGTTGGCAGAAGCTGGGGCTAACAGCAGGAGCTCATCCTGCTCCTCAGATTCGAACCTGCAACCTTTCAGTCAGCAAGTTCAGCAGCTCAGTGGTTTAACCTGCTGCACTCCAAATTGTTGGTTGTGCACCCTGGCTAGGAGTAAATCTACACTGACAGCACTTTAACTACCATGGCTCCATGCTATGGAATCCTGGGAACTGTAGTTTTACAAGGTTTTTACTCTTCTCTGCCAAAGAGTGCTGATGCTTCAACAAACTGCAACTCCCAGAATTCCACAGCATTGAGTTATGGCAGTTAAAGTGATGTCAGACCGTGCTAATTCTACAATGTAGATGCATTCTAGAGTTCAAGGTTCCTGACTCTAATACTTCCAGACCAGAACATTAGAACTGGGGATGATGTCAACAAACGTTATGAACTATGGAGTCATCATATTAGCTCCCATCTTGTCATAGAAACACACACATAGACAATTTCCTTATTAGAAGTAAAATGCAGTTGCCAATTGCTATGCTTTGTTTTAACCAAAAGCCAGTGTGGTGTAATGGTTTGAGCATTGGAGTAAGACTTTGGAGATCAGTGTTTGAATCCCCTCTCAGCATGGAAACTCACTGGGTAACCTTGGGCAAATTATACTCTGCCTCAGAGGAAGGCAGATTCTGAACAAATTCTACCAATAAAACCTCATGTTAGGTTCATCTTAGGGTTGTCATTAGTCAGAAATGACTTGAAGGCATTCAGCAACAACAAAGTGCAGCAAACTATACAGCCAGCTGGAGAAGTCTCCATTTAACTGGGAGTTAGCAGGTGGCCTTCTCTCTTGCCCAGAACCGACCCCACAAAAGTAGAGAAATTGAACCCTTGCTTGGTTTTGGCAAACTTTGGACTCAGAGTGGTGCCCTGAGTTTTGGGGCCAGTTTTGGCCTTGGGGTTGAGGCAGTCCTAATCCTCATACAATTTTGCTGATAGAGTTGCTTCTATTCTATAGGATAGAAGAAGATATTGATTGGAGTAGATAGGAATTTCTCCCAGGATCCTCCGTTTACAAAGCATCGCCTGGACCAAAAGTTTTTATTAACTGACAGAGACCCACCTCTGATCCAAGTCAAGATGCTGAACACCCAAGATCAGCTTAGTTTATTCTGCCATATGAGGCAGAAAATCCCATCAAGATTTATCTCCAAGGCAATAATAAAGTGAATAACTAACAATTTGCTGTCTTTTAATGACATATTGGATTTTCTGAGGTGGCCACCACACTCCCCTTAGGGCCATTCTCATAGTTGGGGTGTGAGGCTTTGAGAATGCACCATAGCTTAGAGGTAAGAAGACACATCCATTTAGATTTCTCTCACATTCATTTTTAAGCTCAGTTTTTTTCCATTACAAATACATAACTCACTAGTTTTGGTCCCAAAAGAATAACAAAATGTTAACTCATGAACAGTGGCCAAATTAAGCTAGTATGGCTATTTTTTAGCCTCTAGAGGTCCAAGTTGTACCTGCATGTTTTTTCTGTTAGAAGACAAGTCTCCTCTGAAAAAAAGAGGTCACAAATGGTAATCCATATATACTTGCTTGTATGTTTGTACCACAAAAAGGTGAAGTGGTCCTACATGATGTCACTGGATTCGCTGTTGCTAGGTGAAGTGGCCTCCTCATGGCAACACTGGCAACAGTGGAAAAGTTCTCTTTGTGGCATGCACTTTCCTTCCTCCATTTCCCTAATTAATTTATTTATTTACTTACTTCATTTCAATCCTACCTTTCTCTACCCCAGGGGGACTCAAGGTGGCTTACAATCCAGCAAAATTCAATGCCACGCAGGTATACAATAAACACATCTCATCAGAATATAGACAATCTACACAATTAAAACACATATCAATCAATTAAACAGATTAAAATAATGTAAAATGCCAAGTCATACACCTCCTCCCTTTTTTCTTCTTTCTCTCTCTCATTCTTCCTTTGCTTTCCCTCATACATCTTCCCAGTGACATCACAAAGGATCGCTTCACCTAGCAACAGCCAACCCAGTGACATCATAGAGGGCTTTGTGGTACAAATAGAGAGATAAACATAGGGACATCGGTTTGATGTATATGTAGCCCCTGGTGGCGCAATTGGTTAAACCCTTGTGCCAGCAGGACTGCTGATCTGAAGGTTGGCTTGCTGATCTGAAGGTTGCCGGTTTGAATCTGGGGAAAGCACGGATGACTTCTTTCTGTCAGCTCCAGCTCCTCATGCGGGGACATGAGAGAAGCCTCCCACAAGGTTGGCAAAAAATCAAAACATCCGGCGTCCCCTGGGCAACGTCTTTGCAGACAGCCAATTTTCTTACACCAGAAGTGACTTGCAGTTTTTCAAGTTGCTCCTGACATGAAAAAATGTATATATTGTTGAAATTTTTGATAAAAATTAATTAAAATAGAACTCTCACCTATCTGTATTCTCAGAGTTCAGAACAGAAACTAGATTCTGTCCCTTTTCGGAACATGCATACACACATTGTTGAGATTTCTTTTCCACGAAATCCTCTCCGAACATTGGATCATTTAAAAAGGATGGTACTTAAAGATACATTACAAAATGAGGCTGGAAGCTCTGGAATGTACCTTTGGTGCTGATGGGACTAAATAACTACATTTTTGATTTGAGAACTCGGCATCTTGAGGTCCTCACTGCGTCTAGGCTCTGAACAGTACATCAAACCTACGCATCGCCTCGGGTGAAGGCGGACCTCAAATGCAACTGAAGGAATTGCATTGCCAGACTTGTTGGGGTGTGTCCCTTGTGGTATTATTTCTGGATCTTACACAGAAGTGAAGAAGCTCCAGATCTCTGTTGGATTGAAATGTATGAAAGGCCGCACAAAGGGAGGGGGTTGGTATCTTGAGAGTGCTTTTCGGAATAGTTATCAGGGTGGGGAAATCTGTCAGTTTCTCTTTCTTCAGGTTTTTTAAATCTCCAGGTCTTTATCCAAGTATTAGATAAGTATGATTTTTTTTTAAAAAAAAACCCTTCAAAAACTATCTAAAACTTAAATCCAAATTCAGCGAGTAACAGCTGTTCTCTTTTTATTGGTAACAAATTTATTTATTGATTATTTATTTATCACATTTCTATACCGCCGCCCTCAGTCCGAAGGTGACTTGGGGCGGTTTACACAAGGCAGTCTCTGCCCTCCAATCAAAACACGAGCAAAACAAACCAAACAATAACCATATAACACAACAATTAGCAATTAAAACATACAATTACAGTCTCAGCGTCACGTTGAAATCACTTTCCGTCACATCATCGTCCTTCCATATATCTAATTAAACCGTTATATTTCATCAGCAAATGTCTGCTCAAACAGCCAGGTCTGTTGGAATAAAAGCAGATGGGAATAAAGCATGGTGCTTTCCTGCAGGCATTTGAAACCTAGTATTTTGGATACCCAAATCTCAAGAACTAGATGGACAAAAACTTTCAGTTTCAGCCCCTCCTATGGCCATTTTAAAAAAAACTCAAGTTTTTTGCTAAACATGAAAAAATCAGCAAATTTCAGTAAATTATTACAAAAAATTAATTTTTCACTTGTCCCTATTTCTAATGTAAACGAGGTACCTTGTTCATAGAAGTTAGAGTGTGAGGCGATCCCTCGGGCCAGCTTTCACTGAATTGTTAACAGTGTCCCTTAACAATGGCTCGTTTTGGCACAGCGGTTCCGCCTTTAGTGCCGCCTGATTAGATTTCTGTAATGGATTCTTTAGCAGGGCTACTAAAACTTTTCAACTCTCTACCCCTTTTGATAAATTTGTATGTGACCCTGGGCACATAGGTATAAAAATCAAACATTTACTGATAACACATCAGCATTTGCAAGGCTTTCTACACAGGCTTAATGTCCTTTTTGTGGAGCATAGCTGAAGCATCTTCTGCAGAGTCTACTGTAAAAACTTCACAGTCACTAGGTGAGATTCAGAAAACTTTTACTGTGACCATATTTTTCAGGACCTAACATTTGAGATCAGAACTGACAGCTTAAGGAACAGTTCTCTATAGGGAGTTTTCCTTTAAAAGTGTTCAGAAGCTACAGAGAGATGTGAAATGCAGTGTTCAATTACTGTTTGGTGTGAAACCACATCTCAGTGGTCTTCTTTCAACTCAGCCGGCTTCTGATTTCTTTGGAAGCTTAACTCAGCATGCTGGTTTTGGCTTGCAAAGCAAAAAGCAACAAGGAATAGCAATGCCCAATAGAAGGGTTCTCAAGAATAGTCTCAACATGTTGAAAAACATATTTCTTCTCTATATCCCCAGAAAACCCAAAATTGCTCAGGCCACAATATTTGGAGGACTCTTTGCTCCAATATAAACCTGCCCAGAATCTGAGATCCTGTCTTGTGCTCAGTCACCCTAAGAGGTCAAATTGGAGAGGTGAAGACGAGGGGTTTTTAATCAATAGGAGCTCCTTCCTTCCAAGGAGATATCTGGCATCATCACCCTTTTGAACTTCTGGCCTAGAAGCCAAGACCACACTGTTTGGCATGACCTTGGAGACCTAAAATCAGTTCTAGCTTTGTTCTAATGTGTGTGTTATTTTAAAACTAGTTTTTAATGTTTTGAGTTGCTGTGGGTTTTCCAGGCTGTGTGGCCATGTTCCAGAAGCATTTTCTCCTGATGTTTCACTCACATCTATGGCAGGCATCCTCAGAGATTGTGAGGTCTGCTGGAAACTAGGCAAGTGAGGTTTATATATCTCTGCAATGTCCATGGTGGATGAAAGAACTTTTGTCTGCTTGAGACAAGTGTGAATGTTACAATTGTCCACCTTGATTAGCATTTAATGGCCTTGTAGCTTCAAAGCCTGTGTGGTTGCTGCCTGGAGGGATCATTTGTTGGGAGGTATTAGTTGGCCCTGATTGATTCTTGTCTGGACTTCCCCTGGTTTTTTAGTACTGCTATTTATTTACTGTCCTGATTTTAGAGTTTTTAAAATGCTGGTAGCCGGATTTTGTTCATTTTCATTGTTTCTCCCTTTCTGTTGAAATTGTCCACATGCTTGTGGATTTCAATGGCTTCTCTGTGTAGTTTGACAGGGTAGTTGTTAGAGTGGTCCAGCATTTCTGTGTTTGCAAATGATATGCGGTGTTCAGGTTGGTTCATGGCTGACTTCTCAGGTTGAATTAGTTTGCAGTGCTTTTCATGGTCCTTGATTTGTGTTTGGGCAATGCTGCATTTGATGGTCCTTATGTAGGCTTGTCCACAGCTGCATGGTATGCAGTAGACTCCTCCAGACATGAGAGGATGTTGAGCAATACTAAAAAGGGGGATCTCTAGACAAAAATCAATCAGGGCTAGCTAACACCTCCCAACAAAGGATTCCCCCAGGGAACAACCAGCCTGGCTTTGAAGCTGCATGGCCATTCAATGCTAATCAAGGTGATCAATTGCAAGATTTACACTTGCCTCAAGCAGACAAGAGTTCTTTCTCCAATGCTAGACATTCTACAGATTATATAAACCCCAATTGCCTAGTTTCCAATAGACCTCACAACTTCTAAGGATGCCTGCCATAGATGTGGATGAAACATCAGGAAAGAATGGTTCTGGAACATAGCCATTCAGCCTGGAAAACTCACAGCAACCCAGTGATTCTGGCCATGAAAGCCTTCGACAACACATTTTAACATTTTGTTGAATTTTTTTGAAAAAGAATGTTTTTATATATTGTTTATTGCCTTACAAACCTAGTTGGTTTTGAGAAGTTGTAAATAAAATATGCAATTAGATATACAGTAGTTATTTCTGTTTGTAAGCCTCATGTATTTTTCTAGTAAATCCATCTTGCATTGTTTAGGAACAAAATACATGAGAAATGTATTGTCTTCTAACTTGTAGAGCTAGGTACCATCTATCTAGAACAGCCATGGGCAAACTTTGGCCCTCCGGGTATTTTTGACTAACTCCCAGAAATCCCAGCCAGCTTACTGGCTGTTAGGAATTGTGGAAGTTGGAAGTCCAAACACCTGGAGGGCCAAGGTTTGCCCATGCCTGATCTAGAATGATATTTCTTCCTTTAGAAAAACAGTTTCCCCTTCATGACCCTATGAGCTGAACAGCATATCTTCTAATTTTTTTCTGATTTCTCTTCAAAAGGGACATCTAATGAAGTTGCTCAGTTCTTGTCTAAAGAGAACCAAGTGATTGTTCGCATGCGGGGTCTGCCATTCAACGTAACAACGGAGGAAGTGTTGACATTCTTTGGTCAACACTGTCCAGTGACCGGTGGAAAAGAAGGAATCCTTTTTGTGACCTATCCTGACAACAGGCCAACTGGAGATGCATTTGTGCTGTTTGCATGTGAGGAATATGCGCAGAATGCATTAAAGAAACACAAAGACTTGTTGGGCAAAAGGTACATAGAGCTCTTCAGGAGTACAGCGGCTGAGGTTCAGCAGGTGAGTCCCCTTGCTTACTAATGTCATGATTAGTGATGCTAGTTCAGGATGGATAAAAGGAAACTATGGTTCCATACACTGTATAGTTAAAGTATGAAATATGTCAGCACAAGATAGACATTGGCTTAGATGGCTATGAAGAGGAGTGATGTAAAATGAAGCCGCATTGGCTGTCACTGAGCATTATCATCTTGTCCAGTGAATCATGTTGTCTTGTGATATATCCAAAGTCTGGTGGCCTCAGTTTAGTAATTTTGATTTCTAATTAAGGCTCAAGGCCAATTCTTAACAAAGAGCAGCAGAACACTGGGGAGCTATGAGGTTTAGCAATATGCTAAAGCAAAGGCCTCTCGAGAGCCCAGCACTGCCTTGACTAATGTTACACAAAAAAATTGTGTACCAGCTGCGCCCGTACCTTGGTAAGTCTGACTTGGCCATGGTGGTCCACGCTCTTGTTACATCCCGTATAGATTACTGCAACACACTCTACGTGGAGTTGCCTTTGAAGACTGCTCAGAAGCTTCAAATGGTTCAGCGTAAGGCAGCCAGGTTGCTAACAGGAGCGGTGCTCAGGGAGCACACAACTCCGCTGTTGCGTCAGCTCCACTGGCTGCCAGTTTGCTACCGGGCACAATTCAAAGTGCTGGCTTTAGCCTATAAATCGGCCCAATTCTTGTCTGGAATTCCCCTGTTTGTGACTGTTGCTCTTTAGTTATTGTTTTGATTTTACAGGTTTTTTTAGAAGCCATTGAAATCCACAAGTATGTGGACAATTTCAACAAATGGAGGAAACCATGAACATAATCCAGTATTTAAAAAAAACTCTACAATCCAAACAGTAAATATAGAACAATTCTCACAAACAGGGGAAATCCAGACAAAAAACAATCAGGGCCAGCTAATCACCTCCCAACAAAGAATTCCTCCAGGCAGGAAGCAGTCAGACCTTGAAGCTGCAAGGCCATTAAATGCTAATCAAGGTGGCCAATTGCAAAATTCACATCTGCCTCAAACAGACAAGTGTTCATTTTTTCACACAGACATATAAATCCCACTTGCCTACAGACCTCACAACCTCTGAGGATGCCTGCCATAGATGCAGGTGAAACATCAGGAGAGAATGCTTCTGGAACATGGCCATACAGCCTGGAAAACTCACAGCCACCCAATGATTCTGGCCATGATAGCCTTTGACAATGCAATGGCAGCAGCAGTGGCCAGGGGTGGCTAGCCCTCAGAGGCAGTGCTAGTGCTTTCCCCTCTCAACGGAATAACACTCGGCTACTAATGGATGAAAATTGCTTATGGAAGCACCTTTAGGCTGAATACTAGAAGGAGCATAGTACCAAGAAGAGCTGTTTGGGAGTAGAACAACCACAATTGAAAGGTGCCAGGCTGTCCCTTTCTTGAGGTATTTAAATGGAGGCTGCATGGGTCATCTGACAAGGATGCCATCATAGCAGCTCCTACAGGCTGTATGGAAAATTAAATATTTTAGGTCTGCCTCTGGCCTCACCTCTGATGGTCACAAACTTTTTAGGAATGTCTGCTGCTTAGTCATTAAGGATAGCACTGCATGCTCCAAACAGACTTTAATTAACAGAAATAATCCATTGCAAAATCAAAATAACCCTGTGATGCACATCCCCAGGTGGCCCTTAATATGCATTCCATGTTTCAGGTATCTCAGTTTCACCATCTTCATGGTATGGTAGGCAGACAAATGCTCACCCATATAATTTCTTTTCTGGTTATAAATTGCCTGGTCTTTGCTTTTACATTGATTTGTGGCTATAAGCTGCCCAGATTTCTTTGAAAAAGGAAAATAATACACACACACACACACACACACACACATATATATAAATATATGTATTATTTTCCTTTCCTACTCTTTTCACCCACGTTCTACTTGTCTAGATAGTAAAAGTTTGAGAAGTCTTCAAGAAAGCAAACTTTTAGGCATCTACAGTAGTTTTTGTGGGGCATGGGAGGGAAGAATTGAATACTGGTCCTTAGTAAGAAAAATCTTTCAAAATTTAATTAAGGTACATTACCATCTCAATTTTTCCTCTGAAATTATCTCTAAACTATGCTGTCAAAGTGCATTATTTGTTAGCTATGTATACAAATTAAAATTAACTATTCTTTCTAAATCCAGTTTCTAATCAGAAGATCTCAGGAAGTGTTTACTTTGTTTGATACAGAGATTTTCCCCCTGCCTTCCATCCAGGATATGAACTGGATTCTTCAAATGCCGATACCCCTGTCTCTGTTTTAATTATCTTCCACAATCTTTTGCGAAAGATTATTCCAAATTTTGGTAGACTAATAAAGTAAATTTATCCAGCTCTGTACCTAAAAGAATCTGTTAACAATGAATGTCATGAAGCTGTTATAAACAGTTCCTTTGGGGGAGGAAGCAACTCTCGAAAAATCAGTAAAATAGTTTAAAAAACACATTTTCAAGCGGAGAGGCTCAATTTTTTTCTTGGAAACCTGTGAGGGGGCTGCTAGGAGGGGGGAGAGTGCCGATTTCCCACGGCACACCTGATGATCGCTCACAGCACACTAGTGTGCCATGGCACACTGGTTGGGAATCAGTTCTCTAAGCCAAAAATCAGGAAAAGTTGCTATTTAACTTTTTGAACCACACCTCCAGCCCTGATACGCAGCAGCCATATTGGCTGGAGGATTCTCATAATCTAAAAAAGTAATTTATCTATGCTATGTGCCTAAGGGATGTGTTCTCTAAACCAGAGATTGGAAATGTCACCCTTTTCTGAACTGCAATGTCAACAATCTTGACTCATAATATCTGAGAGCTGTAGAACATCAAAGTAACTTTTTGAAGGTGCATCGTACGTTCTCATTCTCAAGTTTGAAGAGAGTAAATGGTAGATCTCACTCCCAGCATTTGCTGGTGGAAAGCATGTACCAGCATGTTGAAATATCAACATTAAGAAATTAATTTGGACGTGAGAAGGTCCTTTCAGAATGAAGTCCTTTCCTGCAGACTTTCATAGAATCATAGGGTTGCAAGAGATGTCGTGGGCTATCCATGTCAGGTGCATTCAATACACCCCTGAATGCCTCTGTTTAAAAGCCTTCAAGGAAGGAGCCTCCTCCACACTCCGGGGTAGAGAGTTCCACTGCTGAACATCTCTCACAGTCAGGAAGTTCTTCCTCATGTTCAGGTGGAATCTCCTTTCCTGTTGTTTGAAGCCATTGTTCCATTGCATCCTAGTCTCCAGGGCAGCATAAAACAAGCTTGCTCCCTCCTCTCTATGTCTTCCCGTCACATATTTATACATGGCCATCATGTCTCTTTTCAGCCTTCTCTTCTGCAAGCTAAACATGCCCAGCTCTTTAAGCCGCTTCTCATAGGGCTTGTTCTCCAGACCCTTGATCATTTTAGTCACCTTCCTCTGGACACATTCCAGCTAGTCAACATCTCCCTTCAATTGCGGTGCTCAGAATTGGACACAGTATTCCAGATGTGGTCCAACTAAGGCAGAATAGAGGAGTAGCATGACTTCCCTGGATCTAGTCACTATACTATTTATTAAGGCCAAAACCCCATTGGCTTTTTTAGCTGCTGCATCACAATGTTGACTCATGTTTAACTTGTTGTCCACAAGGACTCCCAAGATCTTTTTTACATGTACTGCTGTCAAGCCACATGGTCCCCATTCTGTATTTTTCAAATTCTTTCTGCAAGTAGAGCAAATGAGACCCCCTCATATCAGTGCCCAGCACTAGCTGCCCACTTGCCTTCCTCCTCTGCCCTAAGTGACAGTAACCCTAGCAACATCATTGTCCCCAGTCTTTTACTTTCTTGAACTATTCATTTGGATGACTTGGTTGGTTTCAGTTCCATTATTAAATGGGAACCTTTCTAGCTTAATTGATTTGTCTAGCAAGTAAGTAAGTAAACTTTATTATGGTTGGTTGTTGTAGTTTTTTTGGGCTATATGACCATGTTCTAGAAGCATTCTCTCCTGATGTTTGCCTGCCTCTATGGCAAGCATCCTCACAGGTTTATTTATTTATTTATTTATTTATTTATTCGACTTATTAGTCGCCCTTTCCCGAGGGCTCAGGGCGACTCACATTGTAAGTCATAGAACAGTAAAATTAAAGTAAAACAAACACACTAAAATTACCATCACCAGCACACAAGCCTGGTGTGGGGCAGTTGTATACATAAGCCTAAGCACCGAACGCCTGGGTGAAGAGGAGGGTCTTGCAGGCCCTGCGAAATGTTAGCAGATCGGCCTGCGCTCGGACTGTGGGGGGTAGAGCATTCCACAGCACCGGCGCGGCGGCACTGAATGCCCTCCTCAGCGTTGAGGACAGATGAACGGATCGCCGACTAGGCACCACCAGGAGGTTTTGGGACTCGGATCGCAATGGTCGTGGTGGGCTATAGTGGGAGAGGCGGTCACAGCCTCTGAGGATGCTTGCCATAGATACAGGCAAAACGTCAGGAGAGAATGCTTCTAGAACATGGCCATATAGCCCGAAAAACATACAACAACCCAGTGATTTCAGCCATGAAAGCCTTCAACAATTTATTATGGTCAATGACCAGATCATAACAGGGGGACCGCACATCTATGTCAAACCCAAAGGGTTATATGCTTCAAACTTCAACAAATTTTAAAATCTAGGCTAAAAACCACATACAATTAGTTATTAAAACCCAACTCAACCCACAAGGTCATCCAAGGTAGTCTACAAAAGGGCTACCATTCTAGCTTAATTGATTTGCCTGGCAGCAGCTGTTTTTTCAGTCAGAGCCATCACAGTACAGATGTTTGTCCCAACTACAATAAGACATTTTATTGAATGAATGGAAGGTTAATGTTCCATTAATTTAATGTGTGTGGTCTAATTGTACCTAACAATTAGACTTAGGCCAACTTGGAATGATTTTGAAAGCTGAGGTATACTGCAACATTTATGAAATCCACTCTACTGTTGTTGTTTTCGCAGGTACTAAACAGATACTCCTCTACTCCTCTCATTCCTCTTCCGACTCCACCTATCCTTCCTGTACTACCTCAGCAGTTTGTGCCTCCAACCAACATCAGGGACTGCATACGACTGCGTGGTCTTCCTTATGCTGCTACTATAGAGGACATTTTGGGATTCCTGGGGGAGTTTTCTGGTGACATCAGAACTCATGGGGTTCACATGGTGTTAAATCACCAGGTAAGCGAACGAAAGAGAATATAGTTCTTGGTACGCTGAAACCTTTGATTGAAGGTTCTGAGCAAAATGTTTGATCTTTAGACTGCTTTTCAGGCAGTTCACATTAAGGCTAGTATCATTGGGCACCTACTGAGACTTGTGTCTTTAAGTAAAGAGAATACTTATTGCACAACATCTTCTTAGCTTAAAATGTATAGTAATCTTGTATCTCTCTTAGAGTCTGAACCTTGTATCTCTCAGAGTCTGAGACACTATCGCTTGCAGTGAGACATAGCTCCCCTTTGCCTTGCATTTTTATCAGTAAGGCTACAGTGTTTTGTTCTTGGTAGTCATAAATGCAGAAATGGGTCCATGGGCATCTTTTGGCAGGATTCTTTATCTATCTAGATCTCTGCTTCTAAATTGTCCCAACATTAAGCCAGACACCTACAACCCATAGTTGCAATACAGCGTTCATTGCTTAAGTGCTGACTAGCCATGGCTATGGCCATTCTCGTGTCCAAATATGCTTTACTGTAATCCTGCCATCTTCTGAGAAAAAAAAAAAGAAATCACCCAAAATACAGAATCACCTCAAATGGTAACAAGTTAAAGTAACAAGAATTGGTAACTCATTATAAAAAATGTAATTGACATTTTAATGAATAAAACAGGTATGGTCAATTGCAACAAGTCTGGAGATCCCTTTTAGGACCTGGGGACCTGTTTTGGGTTGTGTTTTTTAAAGTTATGGACGGTTTCAGAATTGTGCCAAATTGTTTGCTCAACATTAACAAGTTTCTCATTCCCACCTCCTGACATATAGCAGTTTTTTTGGTGAAACTGGAGACCTTAGTAGGAAACTGAAATTCCTTGATATGTACTGCATTTTATGAATTTTAATATTTTTATTATGTGATTTGATGTGTGTTGGAGATTGTAATCTCATGCTATTATTGTCTTTATGTCTATGTATTGTCAACTTATGTACAGCACTTTGAGTGCTTTGTGAGCTGCCCCAAGTCTATTCGGCAAGATGGTGGCATGGCACAAATAATTTATTATTATTATTATTATCATCATCATCATTAGGTATCCCTGTTGTCCAGAACAAACAATCATGTTTTTATGCTGTTTCTTTAAATACACTCAGTCTTTAAACAGAAAAAATATTAATCAGGACTCATACAATTGTCTCTCCGTGTGATATCAGGAAGATAATAATAATAATAATAATACTTTATTTGCACCCCGCTGCCATCTCCCCAAAGGGACTCGGGACAGCTCACAGAACCACTCCAAGTGCCACATACAGACAACAATACACAAGTATAAATGCAATGACATAAGTACAATAAACAGTGTATAAAAATCCCACTGATAAAAGTATAAAAGTACACAATTCCTAAAATGCAGTAGAACCTGTGGGTAAGCCGGCTATCTGATTAAATATGACAGAACTAGAATTAAGATCTCAAAATGTACAGCAGGATTATTGGTTTGTGTGCACATCTACCAGCAGTGTGAGAATGGCTGAAAATAGTAATGAATATTTGCACTGATGCCAAAGCCTCATTTGCATCTTTTTAAAAGGCCTTCCTAGCATAGTTTCCAGGGTTATAATTTTTGCTGCAACTAATTCCCAGAGTAAAGACATACAAGGGAACTGTTCGGTTTTTGATAGAAGTGATTCCTCATCTTGATTTGTATATTCTTTGATCCCATCAATTACAAATGAATGTTAAATGTCATCACCATAAGCAGGCTTTTGTAATTGTCAAAGCACCCTAATCATACACACTTGTTAGAGGCCTCAGGTTGGGATGGCTGTCTGCTACCAGTTCAGATTCACTGTGGTTAAGAAGAGCCATAGTCCATCAGACCTAACACCTATGAATTCAGTATTTCTAAAAGTGCACTGAAAAGAAGGATCAGCCTCATTTTTGGGCAGAAGGAGGCAAGTGGCTTTGGGCAGCAGATGCCATTGTACAGTGCCAAGGCCCTGGAAAACATCTGGATGTGGCTTGCCATGCTATAAACAATGGTCACCTAAAGCCAACTGCTTCGGTATGTCTGGAACACATGCGCCGTTAAAACTATATGGCCAGTTCAGATTACTATCTACATAATATACCCTGTGTTGTGTTAGGTAGCAAATGTTTTGGGCGCATCTATACTACAGAATTAATGCAGCTTGGCTGTTTTAACTGCCCATGGCTCAATTCTGTGGAATTGTTGTAAGTCTCAGACTTTGATTTGTTCTCCAACTTCTTTGATTTGAAGAGGCATTAGCATTCTTTGGCGAAGAAGTCTAAAGAGCTTGTGAAACTGCAGCTCCGATGATTCCATAGCATTGAGCATTGGCAGTTAAAGTGGTGCCAAGCTGCATTAATTCTACAATGTAAACCAGTGTTTCTGAAACTATTATCTTCCAGGTGTTTTGGACTTCAGCTCCCACAATTCCTCACAGCTGGTAAGCTGGCTGGGATTTCTGGGAACTGAAGTCCAAAATACCTGGAGGAGCACAGTTTGAGTAAATGCATGCTTTGTCTCCCTACTGAAAACTGGCATGGTGATGAAGGAAAATAAACTTGGTCCATTCAGGTAAATTTTTAAATGTGCCTTTAGATCACATTTGTCCTCCAAAATATTTATTTGCTTTTGATCTATCTTATGTATAGCAATATCGAAGAAAAAGGGGGCTTGTAATAGTCTTCAGCATTGTATTTCAATATAATGGTTTTAAAAATCTGTTTTAGTACCTCTAGTAGTGTAGTTAAAATTGTGTCCTTGACAGTTTAACAATACCATCATTATATCTGTCAAGATAATAGCTACAGTAAAAAATACAGTTATGGCACAATGAGTTAAACTGATGAGCTACTAAACTTGCTGACCAAAAGGTTGGTGGTTCGAATCCAGGAAGTGGGGTGAGCTCCTGCTGTTAGCCCCAGCTTCTGCCAACCTAGCCATTTGAAAACATTTTATTTTTTTATTTTTTTTATTCATGTTGTGTTTGCTTAAACTAGAATTGGTAATTTCATTTCATATTTAGCCTTGAGTCTGTTGTTGCTACTGCAGATATTTACTTTTGAAAAGTTTGGACACACGTTGATATTTTGATGTTACAGTTCTTCACCCTTTTCTTGCTTTTAGGGTCGACCCTCTGGAGATGCTTTTATCCAAATGAAATCTTCCGAACGAGCATTTATGGCTGCTCAGAAGTGCCATAAGAAAACCATGAAGGACAGATATGTTGAAGTCTTTCAGTGTTCTGCTGAGGAGATGAACTTTGTATTAATGGGGGGCACTTTAAATCGAAATGGCTTGTCCCCACCACCATGTAAGTTACCATGTAAGTTTTGCTTGGGTCTTGGCGCTATTCTGTGCTGTTTGCGGGTAGGTGCTGGAGCTTCTTTTCTTCACTCTTGTGTTCCTCTCTTGAAAAGGTTCAGGGCATGGGGTCTGATATGCAAAACCTTTCCACTTGGAATCAGTCTCAGACTTTGATTTGTTCTCCTAATGGCTGGGACTCCTTTGATTTGAAGAGGAATTGCCTTTATGCTTGCTTTTCTGCTGGCACACACTCTTTTTTTTCTCCTGGGAGCGTAACTTGCACTGGGCCAATGCTGAGGATTTGGCAGCCTGGCTCTTTAAGAGCACCGCAGTCAACTCTCAGTCACATTATGATTTTATTGTTAAATGATTGGTAGCAAAGAAGCTAAGATCAAATATGGATGCCTAGTTAATCTGAGGAACAATTGCAAGTGCTCTGACAAGATGATCCACAAATTCCATTGGTAGTCATTGGGGGATAACTACATCTTTTTACTATGGAGAGTTGAGTAGTACTATTCAAGGTGTTGGTATGTGAACCAGTTTCAGTGTGCAAGTCATTGGTTGATGGTTCACTACCAGTTTCCAGAAAAGCAAGAAACATTTATAGCCAGTGGATATAAATATGGGGCCACTCTCTGAGCAGTCAGATATATAGACACTGTCTCCGAAAGTAGATGATAGAATTGCACGGAAAGACCTAGAGATTCCTAGAGAAGTGTTCTCTTTAGGAATAGCTATGTCGTTCATGATGTTATGGTCAACTTCTGGCACTGGAAGACCTAGAGATTTCTACACAGAGCATTTTAATCAAACCCATGTATTTGGAGGGCCAACTGTAAGGACAAAATCTAAAACAACAATACACAAAACTAAAATATTACTGAAACAAAAGCAGTTGGCAAGTAAATTGAGAAAGACTGAGAAAATAAAGGATGTGGCTTCCATAACATCCTCCAGAAAGAGATAGGCAAACACCACCACCACCTCCAACGCTATAACAGATGGACTTCTTTGTGGTATGTATATTTATATTGTTAGTACCACAGTTTTTAAAAATTCATACCCTTGACGCTTGTCTACCAAAGGACAGTCAAGAAAACCCAAAGTAGAACTCCAACAAGGTCAGCTTTTATGAAATCAGATCCTAAAGTTTTAGGGTTTGAGTATATGCATCATGTAGGTGTCTACACCAGAGAACAGTAATTGGCTTCATCTCTTGGTGCCATGGTGGCACAATGTGCTGGCTGAACTACTGACCTGAAGGTCAGCTATTCGAATCCATGAGATAGAGTGAGCTCCTGTCTGTCATTTCCTGCTTCTCATATGGGGACATGAGAGAAGCCTCCCACAAGATTGTAACACATCCGGGTGCTCCCTGGGCAACGTCTTTGCAGATGGCCAGTTCTCTCACGCCAGAAGCGACTTGCAGTTTCTCAAGTTGCTTCTGACATGATGATACATGACATCTCTTGGTTGAATTAAACTCAATGAAGCAATTATAACATGCCTCTCTGTAATGTATGGAGTGTCTGAACCTTATTTTAACCTCTGTACCACACTCTTTGCTCAGTAATAGTTCAATATCAACAGAACATAAATACTATAAGTAAGTAAGTAAATAAATAGATCTTTGGATCTTAGCTGCCTGTTTAAAACAACAAACTAAAACTGCTTTGACCTCATGTCAGTAAACACAGCTTCTCAAAATAGCAGAACATTGTTGAGAAGGTCTTGTGTTCACTGAATTACTTTTTAAAGAAATACATAGGATGAAAGATCATGGTTAGATATCTCCATTACAAGGTACTGAGAGTTGAGAACAACATTTAAAATAGTAAGTTAAACCCTGGAATAAAAGATTTGCAAAGTGTGAAGTAAAGAAAAAATACAGATAAGGCTTGAAACTAAAGTTGCCATAAAAAGTATCCAAGATTATGAAACTCCAGCAAATAACATATAAGTTTGCTTAGTGGAACTGTGGATGTCTCTCCTCCATGATACATTATATTGTACTTGGGAGATGGGATGAAACACATTTAGCCAGTTGTGGACTGGATCTTGGGATATTTGTGCTGAAGTCACCAATGAACTCAGAAACCCACTGGGTGACCTTAGGTCACATTCTCACTGCCTGACTATCCCCAGTCACAGTTATATAGTGGGGAACCCTATATCACTCTTGACTATGAACTCTATGAGCTCATAGTCTAGAATGATAAGATCTGTAGTTTAAAACATCTAGGTTTTATTGTGATGACTGTAAATTCTACAGACACCCATAAGAAGTTCATGGCTGGCTGCTATAAGAAGACCAGCAAAGAGGGAAAACCTGATCCTTTAATAAAAGTGGATCTGTGAGAGAGCAGAAGCCTCCTAAAAACATGACCTGTGTGAAGATTGAGAGTAAAATATAAATACAATGTGTTAAGGTTTAATCTGAAACACCTTTACCCCTTACCAAAAAAAGGGCCCAATGTAATTTACCCAGACTTTGGGGAAAGTTATTTTACTGCAGTGTTCAGAATCCCATATCCATGTAATCCAAAAATAACTTTTCAAATCTATGATTTCACCAGCTGTCATTTAGATTTAAGAGAAGCAGGTGATTTAAGGCACCGTGTGTGCATTTGAAAGAGAGTGCTGGAACAAAGTCTGTAAAAATATGAGGGAGGGAACATAACTCCAACATGAATCTATCATAATCAGGAATGGGCGGTGCAGGTGGACCTTTCAAATTTGCTGTGACATTTTGGAGCAATGGTGTCTCTTGACCATATTTTGTGCATTGACAACTTTGTGTGGAAATGTTGAGAGACTTCATCTGCGCTGTCTTTTTTGTGTTCTCTCATCTTAGGCATTTCTCCACCTTCATACTCCATTCCCGCTCCCACAGCAGTCATCCCAACTGAAGCAGCGCTTTACCAGCCTTCTGTGCTCCTTAATCCACGGACGCTTCAGCCCTCCACCGCATACTACCCAGCTGGCACCCAGCTCTTCATGAACTACACAGCATATTATCCTAGGTATAAACAAACAAAAGAGAGAGCATGGAATGTCTCTGGGATGAAACTAATGTCGTGAATTTCTGTTTACAAAATAATAAGTTTATTGTTATCAATATAAAATTTATCATTGTAAATCCTGGATGCCTTTTTCCTGAGAAGGACACAAAGCATCCTTAATTACAAGATTTAGATTACTTTGCAAAGTTTCCTAGACCGATAATATTTTTAATCATGTGTGTGTGCGTCCTTCCACATAGCTCTATATCCCAGAATATCAAGGGCGAAAATCCTGCATTAATTGCTTTGGACTGGAATATATGGCAATGTGGACTCAGATAACCCAGTTCAAAGCAGATATTGTGGGATTTTCTGCCTTGATGTTCTGGGATATAGGGCTGTGTGGCAGGACCTTGTATGTCTGTGCCTTTGTGTGTATTCAGATTATCTGTTGAGTCATGAATTTCACAGGATTTCCTCAGGTATAGAATTCTCACAGGTGGTTTTGCCAATTCCTTCCTCTTAAATATAGCTTATCACCTGTTAATCAATGTATCCCATGTAAATACTCACTGAGAGTGGTTCTGTATAGGCCATATAATGCAGCTTGAAGCTGCCTAGAGTGTGGATGGTCCACAAAATGTACATCCCCAATACACGCTGCAGTATGCATTAAGCCTAAAACAGTACATTTTTAAAACTCACCAAAAAGTCCAGAGTAAACAAAAAACCATGCTGCAGCCAATCAGAGTATATACCATGTTCAGCTTGAAATATGCACCAGGAAATGTGGAATGCTTGTCAGGACACCATTGGAACAGAAGCACTTTAAGAAGTACCTAAACAAAGCTGATGGAAGGGAAATAATTACTCCCCAGAGATGGAAACCACATAATTCCCATTGGGACTCTCACTTTGTCCTCATTTCCTGTGCCTTTGCATGGTCCAGTGATCCCAAACAGACATAGTGATTTCAGTGCACCCCAGCAGACTGGGTGGAAAAAATTAAGCAGTTTGGTTCCAATCTGCAATCAGTGGATATTGTGGCCACCATCCCAGAGTTGAACCGGTTCCTGCAACAGGTATACTGCAGCAGAACCAGTTCCTTTAAATCCACTTCCTGACTTGGATTAAATGTCTGTGTAGAACCACCTCGAAATGAACCTACTTCGTTTCCAAGAAATCTGGTGCCTTTAGGTCAGGGGTGCTCACACTTTTTCAGCATGCGAGCTACTTACAAAACAACCAAGTCAAAATGATCTACCTACCCACTACTCAGAGAGCCACAAAAGCAAAATATTTGGAAATTTATTTCGGTGAGAGCCATATAATATATTTTAAGACTGAACTCAACTAAATGTGAGTATAATAAGCCCCTGAATTTATTCATAATAATGATGATGATAATATTCATTCAGCCTCTGCTACTACTACTAATAATAGTAGTAACAACAATAATAGGTTCCTAGAGTAGAAGGAGACCTCCAAGGGCCATCCAGTCCAACCTCCTTCTGCCATAAGGGAAAAACACAATCAAAACATTCCTCACAGATGACCATTCAGCCTCTGATAATAATAACAACAACAATGGGTTGCTAGAATAGGAGGAGACCTCCAAGGGCCATCCAGTCCAACCTCCTTCTGCACCTGGGTGGCGTCGGAAGCCTGCGGGGTGAGACTGAGCCTTCCTCCTGCCCTGCGTGCAACCTATCAGGACACCCTACGTGATCTACCAGTAGATCACGATCTACCTAATGAGCACCCCTGCTTTAGGTTATTTAGGGTCTTTGTCTTCTAATTGGAAATCACAACTAATATGTGAGCTTTCAAAATCCCTTGATCCAAAAAGCAGCTATGGGGTGGGCAGAAGGAATACAAACTCTGCCTCACTTTCCCTAGTGTTAGTGTTGGCTCTGTGTACTGTGAGTCCGTATATTAAGTCAATGAAGTTTGGATGCAAGAATAGTGAACATAGAGAGGCAACTTCTATGAAGCCTGAAACTTTCAGTTGAGGTTTAGCACAGGTTATTGGTTACTACAGAGTATTCCTCCAGCTTGCCCACTTGACACTAGATGGCAACTGGATATGACTGTTTTTCAGAAGCCTGGCAGGACATGCAGGAAATAGAGGCTAAGATTTCAGGAAAGAGCAACACTCTGTAACTTTTGGGGAGATTACAACACCCAGAGGCTTTTCTAGCTGGGGATTTCTGGAAGTCTTAATTCAAAGAGTAACTTGGACAATCTCTTCTATTTTGTGACTGATACAACACTTCTTTAATATCTGTTTTTTATTCATTGTAAAGGTTCATTGGAATATTTACTTATAATGCAGGTGTCCCACCTTCAGTGTTGTTTTGTCCGCTAACATGGTTTATATGACAGCCACATTTTAGAAACTTTCCCAACCTTTTAGAATAGACTTGGATATATGACACTGTAACTGGGATGGATCCAGAAATGTTCCCTATGTGACTTTGGCTTCCATTGTAATTTTCCAGTATGCAGCAGAGAATGGATCTGTACACGCAGATGAGTCGACCAGGTCAGTGCCCAAAGAATGGATTTATCTTTAAAGGTCCAAGCAGTTAGATATTCTCATTAATAAAGGTAAGAACCAACAGTGTATTGTGCAAAATGTGTGAGGTATGCTCACTTTGAATGTGGCTGTTTTCTGAATGGATGCTTACCTTTCTCCAAGGTGTTTTCCTTTCCTAGAGTGATGGCCAATGACACTTCAAAGAATCTGCAGCAAATCCAGGGGTTAGTTTGCTGCCCTCAGAGCAGTATATACTACCAAAAAAATTCCAGAATGACAATAACAAAACCAAAAGTGTTTGGAAGTCTAGTTCTAGTTTTTAATTCTTTTTATTTTTCTGTTGTAGAAAGTAGTTGACCTTGCAAGGCTTTTAAAAAGATGAATTGCCACTCCTTGGCAACTTCCATAAGAAACATTCCAGTGTTTTGGGAAAGAGGGTGCAAAGAAAAGGGTAGCTGGGGATTCTGGAATATAAACAGACAAGGAAGTCAGCGTTGAGATTTCGATGTGGTCACAGAATCAAAACCTTGTCCAGCTCTGTTTTGGTACCTGGCCTGGAAGCATATTATGCATTTCATATTCCCTGGCAGCTAGTGTCTGAAATCATCCTACCTCAAATCACGTGTAACTGTGTGAGTGCCATATTTTCTTGGACTGTAACTCCCATCATTCCTCATCATGTAGGGGTGATTAGAGTTGCAATTCTATAAGAGCTGGAGAATCACAACTATTACTCTTGTTACAGGAAGCTTGAAAGTATGACATGAGGACAGTGCTTTCCTGGTTATCCTTGTTTTTGATATTCTGAAATACAGTGTTCTCTCGCTACTTCACGGTTCACTTATTGTGGACTCGCTGTTTTGCAGATTTCAAAAAATGTTAATTTAAAATATATATCATGGTAGTTTGGCTGTTTTGTGGGATTTTACTGCTGCTCCTCTCCAAGGTGCTTTCCCTCCTCAGTCCTCCCTCCCTCCAGCCTTGAAGGGCCTTTCCTTCTTTTCCTTCACTTTATTTTAAGTTTATAAAGACTTAAAATAGTGTATAACTACTAAAATAATGTATAAATATTAAAATAAATAGAGTATCCCTACATCGTGGTTTTTCACTTATTGCGGGGGGTCCTGGAACCTAACCCCAGCAATAAGTGAGGGAACACTGTATTCAGATCTGAACATGGAGAGCTTTATGCTGAGCTTCTGCTTAATAATGGCACATGACAAACTAGGTTGCTTTCCACTCTCCAAATAAATATGCTTAGGATTACAGTGCCAATTCAGTCAAAGAGAGCTGTATGTCGTATCATTCCATTGCAGCCTGAGCCCTGCCACATGCATAATGAAGGACCTTCTTACAGGAACATCAGAGGCACTCCAAGTGGCAAGCTAGCGGTCAAAGGACATTTAGTATAATGCCAAGTTTTAAACTTGCCTGTGTTTTTAAAATACATTACAACTGTACCCTCAATTTGCTTCTGACACAATAGATAAATACCATCCCATTTTCCTCCAAACTGGCAGTGGTCCAGACTTCCCACTCAAAAGGGACAATTCATAAAAGCATTGCTGTCATTTTTATTATTAACTTTATTTCTCCCCCGCTCTTCTCCCACAAGGGGACTCAGGGCGGCTTCACATGTGCATCAATTATATTATACAAGAATACATTCAGTAAAACAGTTGGTACAAAAACATTATAAAATCATCACATTGGCTTGTCAAATACAGAATCCTGTTTGCTTCTATTTATTTTATTTATTAATTTATTTACATTTCTATTTTGCCCTTCTCACCCCGCAGGGGACTCAGGGCGGATCACAATGCACATATACAGTCAAACATTCAATGCCATAGACATACAACATATATAGACAGGCAACGAACTACACAATTGGTCGAGAGCTCACCCCGACCTGGGCGGGCCTCGAACTCATGACCTTCTGGTCAGTAGAGATCTTATGCAGCTGACTCCTAGCCAGCTGCGCCACATTCCTATGAATTTGGGGAGCCCACAAATGGGACATAACAGCAACAACCTTGTCACGTGTTTGTTCCATAGTTACTGGTGTTTGAAGGCATTCTTCCTTTGATCTTAGAGATGCTAAGTATGGCAAATTACTCCTAAAAGTTATTCAATCCCATGAAATGTTGTACTGTGAATGTTGGTCCATTACTGCCTGTTAATCACTGTGGTATTTAGAAAGTATGAGGCACTTGTGGCAATGTTTTAAAAATGAGATGGCACCATACAGCTACTAGATCAGGCATGGGCAAACTTTGCCCCTCCAGGTGTTTTGGACTTCAACTCCCACAATTCCTGGCTGAGGGGGAAAGGAAGGGACTTGAGGCCAGGAATTGTGGGAGTTGAAGTTCAAAACACCTGGAGGGGCAAAGTTTTCCCATGCCTGTGCTAGATAAAAACTAGACATACATATTTTGCACATACTGTACATTTGTAAAAACCCTTCCTCCATACTCAGGAAAAGATTCCAGCTTGATGAGCAGTCCTGGAAATGCAAAACAGGATTCTTCAACGAAAACTGTGGACCAAACCAAATTTATGGAATCAGATTGAGAAGGGAATAATATCTGTACATGCAGATTAGCTACCTTGGAGAAGGGACCCAAGTCTTAATCAATGATGCTTCAATGACATGTAGCTGATTTATTTATTTATTTCATCCCCACCTTTCTTGACCCCGAAGAGGACCCAAGATGGCTTACAGCATAGACAATAATTCAGTGCCTCAAAAATAAATATACAGCCAATGTGCAATTAAATAAATAAACATTTCAATTAAAAATTAAAAACGGGATTAGAAAACATTAAAACATTACAATTACTACTATAAAATCTTGTGATCTGCAATCATCGTCCAGGTCATTCTGATAATCATTACACATAATTCTAAGTCCGTCTATTGCATACATTGTTATCCACCAAAGGCTTGATCCCAAAGCCATGTTTTCACCCTCTTTCTGAAGGTCAGGAGGGAAGGGGCTGATCTAATATCGCTAGGGAGGGAGTTCCACAACTGAGGGGCCACCACCGAAAAGGCCCCGTCTCTCGTTCCCATTAATCGCGCCTATGAAGGCGGTGGGGCCGAGAGCAGGGCCTCTCTGGACGATCTTAACCTCTGAAATGGTTCATAGGGGGTGATACGCTCAGACAGTTAAACTGGGCATGTTATTATTTGATTTCTTATACACACTCTTTCTTGATTTCTGCATAAAATAAAAGTTTGGGATTTTGGAATCCTAGGTAAGAATTGCTGACCTTTATAACCACTGATGAGGGAGTTGCAATAAAAAAAATCTGATCCTTTCTATTTTTCTTAATAGGTTCTACCTAACTTCCTGCACAACTTCTGCCAACCAAATGGAGATTTCTCTGAAACCCTGCACAAGAAAAGTTTCCACTGTCTTGGATATCTGCCAATGTTTTTGTATTGTTTTTTTTTAACATACACTTTACCATTTTTTAAACATACACTTTACCAATGACCACAGAGACAGCCCCCCTCCCCCTCCCCGTGTCCCCAACAAATACAAACTTGTCATTAAAGCTATTGGGACGTTCACTACTAGAGAGCACATTTGCCAAAGTCACAAGGAACAAACATTGTTGGGTTTCTTTTCCCCTATCTTCAAAACGTTAAATTATTCTTAGCACAGAAAGGATCTTACTTGAAATTAAAGACACGGCGAAAAATTTGTTGAAATAACATGTCATGCTAAACAGACCTTTCTTTTTTTAAAAAAGAAATTGCACATGCATTTTTTTATATTAAAGACCTTCGAATTGTATTCAGCTTTTTATTAAAATGGTTTTGTTTTGTATTATGTTTATTTGTTTTGAAATACATCTTCGGATAATAGCCAGGTTTACTTGACAGTGTAGAAAATACTTAAGAATGAAAAATGCAATATGCTGGCAGGGGGAGAAGTACTGTAACTTTTGTAATATATTATATAAATATAATATATATATATAAAAACTGTAATGCTTTAAATTTGTATATTGCACATATGGCTACTGTATATTTAAGTTATTGTCCCATGATATTCTGAGAGGGGCAATTAATTATTATAGTGCACAAAGCCTCCGGCAATTTTGCTATTCCACAAAGCCAATGATATTAAACCCCGTTGTTAGGATTATATTACAAACTCTGTGAAATCATGGGAAATGCAATACTTATGCACAACTATGGAGGAAGTAATTAAGGTATGTGGCACCGGAGGTTATTGAGAAAATGTAATTAGAGAACCCTAATTTTGACACTGAATATCTCTTCCCCCCCCTCCCCCAAGATCGAGAATGAATTGTTACCAAAAGCATTGGAAAAAAATAAATAAAGGGCTATATCACTGTTATAGAAATTGGTCTGAGGTGCTCTATATAGGTTCTGTACCAGTCCGCTACTTGGATGGTCTCTGATCCTTGACCAATGTTGCATTTGCATCTTCCACAAGTATTAAAACTGTTTTAAATCCACTGATTGACCTCTTTGGTTTGAATTCTGTGTTCATATAGTCCAGGTGAAAAAAATCAAAGGATCTTTTTCTTCAGGATACGGAATCTCATGCACTTTTTTCCTGGCTGGAAAAACTACTGTATTTTCTGGCGTATAAGACTACTTTTTAACCCAAGAAAATCTTCTCAAAACTCAGGGGTCGTCTTATATGCCGGGAGTCGACTTATAGAGCAGGTGCTGAAACTTCCAATCTCGATTGGAGAATCTCTGGTTGCCGCATATGGTGGGGGGAGCTCAAAAATGGCAGTGGCCGCGTCCCTGCCGTATGCAGCGACTGTATGAAAGCATTAAGGGCAACACTGTACAAGTACAGTAGAAGAAAATCCATTCATCAGGATTCGTGGACTTCATGCGATCCCAATGGTGAGGTGAAGGGGCACCTCACCAGGAAGGTGTAAGTGAAAAGTGGAGCAAGCTGCAGGTGTCCGGGGCACCCAGAGTATGGAAAAAAGAGATAGAGTGGCTCTGGCCCTAGAAAAACACACCTCTTTCACCTGTCTGGCCCGCCCTTGTATCCTATTACCCTACCTACTCCTCTGCCTCTCAGATCTCATTTCTGAAGACTGCAGTGAAACGGTGCAGGTGCGCAGGTGCGAAAAAACGCTTTGGAAGGTACTCCACTTTGGGAAATATTAGTTGTGACTATAAACTCATTTATGACTCATGAAATGTTATAAATGTAATGTTTAATGAATTCTAATGTTTATTGACTTATGTGACCGATATCTTATGGTTGTTTGTTTGATACACATTCCCCAACTAATTCAGCTATTATGCTATGAGATTATTTATTGTGTGTAGGATAATACTGATATTTTTGAAAGCTAATACCCTAGTAGTGTTTTGTTGTTCTTCGTGCAGGTGCGAGTGGCAGAGAAAGAGGTACAGAAATAGAAAAATTACAATATTGAAATCAAATATGATGCTTTTTAAATTTTTATTTGGTGTGTGTTGGAAGGGGGGTAATCTTATATGGCGAGTATATCCCAAACTCTATATTTTAACTGGAAAAGTTGGGGGTCGTCTTATACGCCGGAAAATACGGTACATAAATGTAAACAACAAAAAGGAGGGAAACACATAACTTCCAACTTCCTATCTAATCATTATAATTATCCTTCAAATGTTGTAAAGCAATAGTGCATGGGGTGCAGACCCAAAATTAATAAGAACATCAGTCTTGGCCTTGTCTTACTCAACTGCTGAGTATGCCTGCCCCGTCAGGTATAAATCTTCCCACACGAAGCAGGTGAATATAGCACTAAATGAGACATGTAGAATAATCACAGAATAATTTAAACATACACCTGTTGATAGACTATAAGCTAACTGACATCCCCCCCCCCCCCAATGTGCGACAGGAAGTTGCTGCCAATTGTGAGAGAAATAAGGTGGAACACTCTGAAAGCCACCCACTGTATGGCTATCGGCCTCCTCCCAGTAGACTTAAATCAAGGAAAACTTCAACGAGAACCGCCACTCCTCATAATGTTGTGTCAGCACCAGCAATCACATCCCTCTGGGCAGTAAAAGCAGGCGATTTCAACTGGATAGCCCACCACAACGGTCTTCCTCCAGGGGCAAACCAAGAATGGGCAACTTGGAAGTTCCTGAACAGACTCAGAAGTGGAGTGGGCAGATCAAAAGACAACCTGTCGAAATGGCACAACCTAGAAAAATCCTCCACCTTGTGCGACTGGAGCAGAACAAACAACTTTGCATCTGTATATTGGCCCACACTGCCCTACCTCATACATAGAAGAATAGTTTAAAGCTACAGACAATGCAGTCACTGTTGCCCATTTTGCTCTGAAACTCTACTTTTGACACGACACACACACACACTGTATATATAGTGTCAAAAGCATATACACATATACATATATACTCTTCAAATATATAACATAAATACTTCTACCTATTGTTTGAACCTACTTTTCTTCAAGTTCTAATACTGATAGTCTCCCCACTGCCCCCTCCCCAAATATGCAATTGTTGATTCCCAATCCTTTTTTTAAACTACAGGGGCCCTTGGTTTTTCACTTGAATTTGTGTCAGGCCCCTCCATGGATACCAATTTGTGGATGCTGAAGCCCCATTATAGACAGTGGTGCCCCTTTTATAAAAAGCCAGATCAAACTTCGCTTTTTGATTTGGGTGTCCTGGATGGTTGAATCCATGGATACAGGAGGCTGGCTGTATGTAACGATTTGTCTCTAATTAGAACCATCAATTCATCTGACTCTGTAAGGTCATACAATTTCATCAGCCAGTGTTTGTGTAGTGGAATTGCTATATCTTTCCACATCTGTGCATAAAACAGTCTGGCAGCTATAAAACACTGAATAATTATTCCGCATTTCTCAGTCTGTTCATGCATCTTCCCCAGCACGAAGAACTCTGGTTTCAGTTGAATTTTTAATTTCAAAATGTCATCCATTAAACAATGTACATGGTTTTTCAAAGAATAGGCATGTATCTAAAGCAGACATTTTCCAGCAGATGTTTTGGCCTCCAGATGTTTGGGCCTCCAACTCCCAGAAGCCTTGCCAGCTTGTTCAGTGGTCAGGAATTCTGTGAGTTGGAGGCCAGAACAGCTGGAGGGCCACAGTTTGGAGATGGCTGATCTAAATCTGTTTTCCTGGCTTCCTGCTTAAAAACAGATGCTTCAAATATCAGATTCTTCCGACAACATGTTTGTATATGGGTATCAGAACTTGAAAATATTAGCCTTTAAGCCTCAAGTTCTAGAGATCTACATCCAGAAATAGCCACTGGCCATTCTGACTGAGAGTAGAAGAGGAGCTATTAATAGCTGTCATGTTGGCTTTGACTTAATGGTGACCTTATGAACGAAAGACCTCTAAGATCCCCAGTCATCAACTGCCTGCTCTTGTCTTGCAAGATGGGAGTCAGGGCTTCCTTGACTGAATCAATCCACCTACAATACGGTTCTCCCTTTTTCCATTATCTTTCCAGTGAGCGATACTGTCTCATAATGTATCCAAAGTACCATAGCCTCAGTCATCTTCACTTCTACTGAAGGTCTAGCCCCAATCTGCTCCAGGACTCATTCATTTGGTGGCCCATGGTATCCATGGCATTTCAAATGTGTTAATTATCTTACTGACCGATTTCTTCACTGCCCAGCTTTTATAATTATAGATAGAAACCAGAAGAAGTTGTCGTCCAAAATAATTTTGCAAATCTCTAGTAATGTGCCTATGCTGTAGTAATACGTCAGTGTTCTTAGAAAAGCTGAATTTGCTGCAAGGTCTTTGTTATGGATCAAAACATCAAATCAAAACATGCCAACAGCCTTCAGAAACCAAGACAAGCAGTCATGCTGCTACACAAACATTTTCTTCGAGGCTGGAACAAACTCTTCAATGTCACTCATCCTCTCTATTTTGAAGGCAGGTGGCATATACTTTAAAATCTCTTTGTTTTCAGCTCCTTGTATTTCTGACAGTTTTTTTTTAATTTTTAGTCAACCATGACTTGAGGTAACATATAAGGAACAAGCATCCTTTATTCTATTCTGCCGCTGGGATTGCTAGTCTGTTGAGTAGAGCAGACTTCTTTGTACCATATCCAGAGATTTAACCTGAGATTGAACAAAGTGGCACACCAGCTCCTACTACCTGCCTACAAAAACAACGCAGCAAGGGACTAGAGAGGAGGAGCTGAGGAGCCTTGTAACCAAGGTGAAAGGAAAAAGTGTAAAATCTGGGTTGCAGTTAAACATAAAAAAAAACAAAGATTATGGCAACAAGGCTGATTGATAACTGGCAAATAGAGGGAGACAACGTGGAGGCGGTGACAGGCTTCGTATTTCTAAGTGCAAAGATTACTGCAGACGCAGAGTGCAGCCCGGAAATCCGAATACATTTACTTCTTGGGAGGAGAGCAATGTCCAATCTCGATAAAATAGTGAAGAGTAAAGACATCACACTGGCAATGAAGATCCACATAGTTAAAGCAATGGTATTCCCCATAGTAACCTATGGATGTGAGAGCTGGACCATAAGGAAGGCTGAGTGAAGGAAGATAGACGCTTTTGAACTGTGGTGCTGGAGGAAAATTCTGAGAGTGCCTTGGACTGCAAGAAGATCCAACCAGTCCATACTTCAGGAAATAAAGCCCGGCTGCTTATTGGAGGGAAGGATATTAGAGGCAAAGATCCTTTGGCCACATCATGAGAAGACAGGAAAGCTTAGAGAAGACAATGATGCTGGGGAAAATGGAAGGAAAAAGGAAGAGGGGGCAACCAAGGTCAAGATGGATGGATGTTATCCTTGAAGTGACTGGCTTGCCTTTGAAGGAGCTGGGGGTGGCCACAGCCGACAGGGATCTCTGGCGTGGGCTGGTCCATGAGGTCACAAAGAGTCTGAAGCAACTGAGCGAATAAATAACAAAAAGCGACTATGGAATATTAACCTCTTTATTCTCAGACTAAAGAAAAGAAACATGCAGCTCTTCCTATGCTGTAGGATCACATCTTCCAGCACTCCTAGCCATTATCCCAAAGAAAGAATGGGAGTTGAACTCCTCTTCTGAAGACCATGTAAGACTCTCAGACCAACAGCAATGATGAGTGAAACTTACTGGGGCTGCACCTACCAACAATCCTCATCATAGCTATGCTGGTTAAGTAGTATCTGCTAGGAGTTGCAGTTTAGTACTCCAGTTTAGAGCTGAAACTCAGATTCGCAGTTCATGTCCTTCCTCAGACTCAGTTCCTTGGCAAGCCTTGCTGCTTGCTAAAGTAGAAGACAGTAGGAGAAGCGCAAGACTGGATTCCAGGTGCATAGACTCAATCAAAGAGACTGAATTCTATGTTTGAGGATCATTCTCCCCATTTGCTTTCCCCAGCAACATCCCTGTTAAAATTCTACAACTGCAAAAAATATTATCTCATATCCCAATCCTCCCACAACTACACTCCTTTATAATATGGAAATCTCTTGCAAAAGTTAGATTTATCCCTTCATTGATAATAATAGGTGCAGACTTAAGACTAAGTTTTCTTTTTAACTTGGCTTTTTTTCCTTACCTGCCCATTTATCTGTTCTATTACCTTATAATGCTTTCTTGACTTCCACTTACATGTTATTTTAGTATTGTAAGCAGCATTAGGGGTCCTTTTAAGGGCTACAATGAATTATTATACAAGTTTTATGGGTGTGTGTGTGCAAAGTTCCATATGTTTATAAGATTTATTTTGTTCAAATAAACCAAAATACTAGATCATTTTGATTTTGCAAGACATCTACCGAGTTATTTAAAATTCATGCATATAGAGAGGCTTATTGAGCTGCTTCAGATCATACATTGTATTACTTTGGCTATCCCTATACTTTTGCTCCAAAGTTTTAATTTTGTGCTCTAGTTACTCTGAAGTATTGTCAAACTGCAGGCCCGAGCTTGCCATAACTGACCTACATAAGAACATAAGAACATAAGAAGAGCCATGCTGAATCGGACCTCAGCCCATCTAGTCCAGCATTCTGTATCACACAGTGGCCCACCAGTTGTACACGGGGATCTCGAGCAGAAGGGAGGGCAAAACCCTGACCTGCTCCCGACCCCCCACAACCAGTACCCAGGGAAATCCTGCCTACCTCAACCAACTCCGAGGTGGCACTTGAATGTCCTTTTCAGTAACTACCGATACACTTGGTATCCATGAATCTGTCTAATCCTGCCTTGAAGTTGTTCAAGCTGACAGCTGTCACAACCTCTTCTGGAAGTGAGTTCCATAACCCAATGACCCTCTGGGTGAAGAAATATTTCCCTTTATTAGTCCTAACTTTCCTACCTTGGAGCTTCAGGGAGTGCCCCCTAGTCCTAGTGTTGGGTGACAGAGAAAATATTTTTTCTTTATTCACCTTTTCTATCCCATGCATGATTTTATATACTTCGATCAAGTCACCTCTTAAACACCGTCTGTCAAGGCTGAAAAGACCAAGGCGTTGCAACCTGGTTTCATAAGGGAGCCGCTCCTTCTCCTTCGTGTGGTCTGTGAAATGCACACAAGTGAGTTTACTCCCGCGCATGCGTAGAATCTCGGACATACTAGCTAAAATTAAAGATTTACATATGCCCCTCCCACTCCCCGCCCTCCCTCATCCCCCACTGTAGCTACCTAGTCAGTCCTTTTTCCGCCTTGACAGCGAAAGGATCTCCGACTACTAGCTCCTGTAGAAGTCCACGGATTGCCTCGACTATTCAGATAAGAATAGAATATGTCTTCTCTATCTTTTAAGAGGTGCTCTGACTGTGGAGCAACCTTGCCCCAAGAGGATCGACATGCTAAATGTCTCCTCTGTTTGGGAGATTCCCACATTCCCCAGTCCTGCAAAATATGCAGGTCTTTTTCTAATACAACCCTGAAGAACAGGGATTCTAAGCTGAAGGCCTCCCTTTTTGAACAGGCCTTATTCTCCTCAGAGGCTGGGCTCTCACGCTCCGTGAGCCAGCCCTCCCTGCTTTCGGGGACTGAAAATCCCAGCCCCTTGAGTGCTACGTCTGATGGTGCCATTGAGCCACTACGGAAGAAAAAGAAAAAAAAAAAAGACTGACAAGCCAAAAGCTGCCAAGAATGGCAAACAAAAGGAAAAGGCTAAGGAGCCTCTGGCTCAGAAAATTTCAGGGCAACTGGTTGGTCTGTGGCCCTCCAGCCCCTTGACTATGGCACAATTTCAGGGCAACTGGTTGGTCTGCGGCCCTCCAGCCCCTTGACTATGGCACAATTTCAGGGCAACTGGTTGGTCTGCGGCCCTCCAGCCCCTTGACTATGGCACATAATAATGTGAAGCAACGGGCTGGCTCTGCGCCCCCCAGCCCTCCTTTGACTTTGTGTGCAACAGACGCACTCCAACTTTTTGAGGAAGACAGCACTGGATTTCGGGGGTGGAGATTCCCCCTCACCTCCTTCCCGGTCTCCTGCTCTCCCCAGGACCCGAGCCTTGTCTTCCCCCGCCCCCTCAGCTGCCGGTTACCGTAGAGGCGCCCCACGTGGAGGCCAGCGCCACGCGGCCTCCCCCTTCCCTGCCTCACCAGGCTGCCTCTCCGTCACCGCGCCCGGGGGCGCGCCCAGCACCTTCACTTGCCCCGGTCTCCGAGAGCGCCATGTGGAGGCCAACGCCACACGGCCTCCCTCCTCCCTAGCTGCTTCAGCTGCTGCTGTTTTTTCCCGCCTCCGGAAGACGCGCGCTCGCTCCTGCAGCAGCGCGCGGCTGTGCAGCGTCCCCCTCCAGATCTGGGCTTCCACCTGGAGGATTTTGCTCACCCTCGGTCACGGAGCCCTCTGAAGGAGGGCTTCGGTGACCGAGCTTATCCCTGGGATTCCCCTTATGGGTATCCTTATGGATACCCCCTTATCCTCCTCCTTTCCTCCTTTGCTCGGGAGCCTCCTTATGGCTACCCCATGCCTGAGGCTCCCGGTTACCGAGGCCATGCTTGGGAGCCTCCTTATGGCTATCCCCATGCCTGAGGCTCCCAGTTACTGAGGCCATGCTTGGGAGCCTCCATGCCTGAGGCTCCCGGTTACCGAGGCCATGCTTGGGAGCCCCTTATGGCTACCCCCATGCCTGAGGCTCCCGGTTACCGAGGCCATGCTTGGGAGCCTCCTTATGGCTACCCCCATGCCTACCCCTTTCCCCTTTAACTATTATTACCCTAACCTTATCATGCTGCTGTTCCCTGTCGGTATCTGCGGCCTCCCTCCACTTTTCCTCGGCATCCGTGGCAACTCCTCCACTCCAGCCCCTCCCACTCAAGCCCCTCCTGTTCGCTCCTCCTGCTCTATCCCCCACCTCTTCGATTCTTCTTCTGATGCTACTCCCTTACCTCCCATGCCAGAGCCTGAGATTGATCCTCAACAGGCAGATGATTATATAAACTCTTTGCACTATTAATGAGACTGGCTAGATCCCCTGGCATACAGCCTCTGCAGTCTAATGATGTGGTCCACGACCCTTATTTCACTTCTGCTGACCATCAATCACAGCGGTTTACTGCGCTGCCTATATTTTTATTTGGTCATAATCCTAAAAGTTCTGGACTTGCTCCTGCTACCGTCCCTAGTACGTCTAGGCGGGCAGAGAATCTTCTCCGGATTGACTTATCTACCACCCTGGTTGGCTAGACTTCCGAAGATTGACTCAATTGTGCTAGATGCTCTACCTAAGCCGATCCAAACCATCCAAGCCGCTCCCTCAGATAAGGAGGGCAGGAAACTGGATGCTATGCCTAAGAAATTTTATGCTTCTGCATGCACAATGAGCCATTATGGCGTTTTTATGAGTGTCTATCAATCATACTTATGGAAACAAATTAGGCCCATATTTGGACCTCCTTCCTACAACTGACCAGCCCATGGCTAGGGCTTTCCACCTAGAAGCCCTTACCCTGGCTACCCTACAAAGATCTGGCTAAGCATACAACAGATACAGCGGGCAACTGATCACGGGATCAGTGCCCTTCCTTGTTTAAGATCCGCAATACTGTCTCCCTACCAACGATCTTTGATTGAGAGTCTACCTATAGGTAAAAGCTGGCCTGTTCAACCTCGAAACAGACCCACAGCTAGAACATTTTCATAAATGAAACAAACCTCTAACAAATATGGTCATCAACCATATCTTACTTATCTTACCAACCCTACAAACGGGCGTTGGCATCCTTATTACTACCATCAGTCCTTTCACGGATACCACAATTCCGCTTCTAATGAAGGACGACAATGACCACAATTCTCTTCACAAGGACTCAGACGCCCAGGCGCTCCATTCGGAGAGATCGTTATCGGGGTTCTAGACCCTCAGACAATACAGGGCGTCGCTTCTAGGCTGTTCCTTGTCAGGTTTCAGCCCCCTCTTTTTCCTAACTTGGCAGTCCATCACCACACTTAAGTGGGTCTTGGACATTATCCTTCGGAGATATGCCATAGAGTTTGATTCTCTACCACCTCCTAGTGAACCTCTTTCCACTCAGGCCTCCCCCATCTTGCTGGGAACTTGTCGCCCTCCTTCTTAAAGGAGCCATTTCCCCACCCCACTCCACCACATTCACTTTTGCTTTTTCCAGGTACTTCCTTATAGATAAGAGAGATAGCGGCCTACGGCCCATATTGGATCTTCAAAATCAACCAATTCATTACGCTACGCAAATTTATGTGGTCACACTGCCCTCCGCCATCCCTTTCATCCGAAGGGACCAGGGATGGCCACTGTCGACCGGTAGACGCCTATTTTCATATTTTAATTAGACATTCCCTCAGGAATATCTCACCTTCATGGTTTACGACGCCATATACTCTTTATGTCCCTCCTTTCTGGTCTGGGTCTTGTGACCAGCTCTCATCCAGTATCAATCTGTTTTATCTCTTTTACAGAACCTGGGACTCGTTATCAACCTACAAAATAGATAATTCCTACCTAACTGTTGTCTTGACTGAATTGCTGACTCTCTTGACAAACTCTTTCGGACAATAACTTTACAGTGACACCCCTGTCTTGGGCGTACACTTGCCTCTTCAGTCCGCACATTATCTCCCTATGGATTAAATAGCCTTCTTTATCTACTACAGATACCTCCAATGACAGCGAGAGGGCTCACCCCTCAGCTTTACATAGGCAAATGTTATCACTATCAAATTTTATTGCATTGCCTACAAATCATGTCTAATAAACGGACCATAGGCGAACAATGCCTCATTCGTCCTCATCATTCATCACGCTTCCACCGCGACGTTACCGCGTTCGCCGCCTTCGTCCCCTCAAGCGTGGCATTCTCTGTGTCCCAGCCAGGGCCGGACAGCCAGACCATAATCTTCCACCTCCACCCACGTCCACGCCATTGAATCTAAAATACTACATCAACAGACGGGGTCACCCGCCCCTTCTATCCTCTCGACATCCCTTCGGGTACGAATGCTACGTCCATCACATCACATCCTTCCTGGTGACTCACCTTCCAGGCCTATTTAACTCTCTAGCCGACTCACTGACCAAGACTTCGCCCACCATTCACGAGTGGCAGCTCAGCCCCTGCCACTTTTTCTCTCTTAATTAGGCGCGGGGACATTCCGCAATAGACCTATTTGCCTTACACCTTTACACTCACTACCTCTTCTATTGCGCCGAGACTCCACCCTCACGCATCCTCAGATTGTCTAAGAGACACATTCCTATACCAATGGTCCCCCGGGTCTCCTACGCCTTCTTCCCTTTCCACTCCCTGCCAGAGTGGTCGCAAGGTGTTGTCTGACAACTCGGACTGCACTCTGCTGGCCCCGGGTGACCCTGTCAACCCTGGTTCACACCCCTTCTCCTAGACTTCAAGGGAGATTTCTTCGTCTCCCCGTGACCCCGACCTCCTCTCCCTTCACCAGGGGATTCATCCTACACCCAGACCTACCATGTCTCCACCTTACAGCGTGGAGGATCAAGCCCTGTCCCATCTCTCCAACCCTGTCTACATACTTCAGCCAGCCCAAAAGGTATCTACCAGAAAGGCTTACACCTACAAGTGGTCTAAATTCCATAAGTTTGCTCAGCCGCTCGGCTATTTGCCACAGTGGGCTCCTACTTTGGGGTTCTAAATTCCTGGTTGACCTTTCTACTAAAGGGTTTTCCCTTTCTTCCATCAAGTGCTACTTAGCATCTCTCTCCTGGTACGGGGAAGAGTTGGCGTCCTGTCCCTCTACAGGATCCGTTAATGGATGTGTTTTCATAGGGATACAAAGTCCTTCCCCGGTTTTCTCCTCATCCATTTGGAGCTTGGAGTTGGTCTTCTCCAAACTCTCTAACCACCCTTCTACTCATCTGCTTTCATTAAAACAAGTGGTCCCTCGGGCGGATGTCACTCCCCTTCTTAAAGTTGTTTCCCATTTCATATGTCCCGGGATGTCGTCCTTTCAGCCTTCTTTCTACTTCTCATCTCCCCTGGAGATTGCCACCCCCTCTCTCGATGCTAAGAGGGAGTTGTTCTTTTATTTACATAGGACAGCCTCCTATACTAAGTCCCCTAACGGGTTTTTTAATTATAGAGGGGATTCCGTAGGGCTCCCAACGTTTGGCTTCTTCGATAGCCCTGACAACCCGATTGGCTTTTCATTTAGTCCATAGAATTGCCTGTTGGTGTTAAAGCCCATTCCACAAGGGCTGTTTCTACATCTCTAGCGTTCTTGCGGGGTGTACCTGTTGACCAAATTTGCAAGGCTGCTACCTGGGTGACCCCCTTGACGTTCGCAGCCCATTACAAGCTCGACGTTCTCGCGAAGAAGGATGCATCCTTCGGCAGAGCCGTCCTGTTCTCCTGTGTGGCATGACCCACCTCCAAGGTACATAAGCTTGTTAAGTCACCCACTTGTGTGCATTTCACAGACCACACGAAGGAGAAGGTTAGGTTGCTTACCTGTAACCGTGTTTCTCCCGCGGTAAGGTCTGTGAAATTCACACAGAACCCACCGTCCTCCTCTGATGTCATGCCTAGCTTCCTGCCGCTGTCTGGCGGTAAAGGACTGACTAGGTAGCTACAGTGGGGATGAGGGAGGGCGGGAGTGGGAGGGGCATATGTAAATCTTTAATTTTAGCTAGTATGTCCGAGATTCTACGCATGCGCGGGAGTAAACCCACTTGTGTGAATTTTACAGACCTTACACTCGGAGAAACACGGTTACAGGTAAGCAACCTAATCATCCCTTGGATCATTCTTGTTGCCCTTTTCTGTACCTTTTCCAGTTCCGTTATATCCTTCTTAAGGTGCGGAGACCAGAATTGTACACAGTACTCCAAATGTGGCCTTACCATCGATTTGTAGAGGTAATACAACATTTGCTGACCTATTTTCGATTCCATTTCTGATCATGCCTAGCATAGAATTTGCTTTTTCACTGCTGCTGCGCACTGGGTTGACATCTTCATTGAGCTGTCCACCAAGACCCCAAGATCCCTTTCCTGGTTTGTCTCGGAAAGCTTTGACCCCATCAATTTGTAGGTGTAGTTGGGGTTCTTTGCCCCGATGTGCATGACTTTACACTTGTTTAGGTTAAAATGCATTTGCCACTTTGTTGCCCATTCACTCAATTTCGAGAGATCTTTCTGGAGCTCTTTACAATCAGTTTCATTTTTAACTACCCTGATCTGTCAAACAGGATTGTTTTCCTGTGAACAGGGAAGTGCTGCTTTACCTTTGCACATGTACAAACATTAGAGATGTTTACACCTCCTTCATAGCAGTCATAACAACAATATAGTGTGACCCATAAAGACTAATAAATAAAACAAAGGTGGCTTTCTGTCATTAACTTGAAACAGGTAGTGGCAGGAGTGTATTTACATAGTTGTTGTTATGTGCTTTCATTTCTGACTTATGGCAACTGTAAAACAAACATATCACAGGATTTTCTTGGCAAAATTTGTTCAGAGGTGTTTACCATTGCCTTCTTGGGAGAATGTGACTTTCCCAAGGTCACCAAATGGGTTTTCATGGGCAAAAGGGAATTCCAACCCTGATCTCCAGAGTGATAGTCCAATGCTTATACCACACTGGCTCCTGTAATTTGCTTACAGATAAGACATAATTGCAATAACTTATCCACTATCTGGAGGCTGGGCTCTTTGGTTCTTTATCTTTTACTTTCTCCCTCAGGAGAAATTTCTGGTGATTTGCTTAAGGTCTTCAGAATAATGTCTATAATGGCACACTGAAGATACTCATAATTGGGACCTGGGGTATTATCCAATCACTGCACAGCTTGCATTTTTAAAGTAAATTTCCCAACGCTATTAAGAGGGAAAATGAGAGTTGTACATTGAAAACATAATAGAAAAACTGGCTTTTGACACAATTATGGTTGGAAGCAACAAGCCTCTACAACCCACCAACAACAATTAATGTGCATTTTACAGAAATGCTTAGATCTTATCTTTTGTGGAACTGAATTTTAATGTAGAATTTTTATAGTATTTGTGTGTTTTTAACGGTGCTGTGTGACTCACTTTGAGATGTGCAAAGAGACTGGTAAGGAAAAAAAATATTATTACATTAAAGAATTCAATCATACAAATTACAGGTCATGCTTGAAAACAACTTTTTTTGTATAAAATGTTTGCCTCTCCCACCCCCCAGTTTTAAACTATTTTATTTTCCCACAAATACAGCCATAATCAATCTATATCAGTGGTTTCCAACCTATGCTCCATGGACCACCAGTGGTCCGCAAGAACTAAAATATGGTCCGCAGCCTCACGGTTAGTACACCATTGCAATGAGAGCGACTGGTCTCACAAAACCCTCTGATAATGCTGAGAGTTATTAAATATAATTTTCAGTGGACAAGCAGATAGCAACTACTGGATAGCGTATGTCCTATATCAGAAACTAGAACTGATGTGGTCTATCCAATGTACTTTTCTGAATCAGCACCCCAAATAACCAAACCAAATCTAAAGTAGACCAAAAACTGATTTGTAACCCTTTTGGTACTAATGTTGGAGAATGGTCAAGTGGTCCCTGGTTAAGTGGTTTCTGGTTAAAAAAAAAAAAGGTTGGAAACCACTGGTCTATATGGTGTGGTTAGACAGAACTTGAGTGATTGGTTCCTGCACTGCAGTGACAGCAGTTCTATTAAGATGAGAATGTACTCATTGCAGTAGAAGGAACCAAAAATCAATTTGATTGATTAGTTACCATGAATTATAGATCATATATTAAATGACCCATATGGAACATGAAATGACCCATAATTGCCATCTCCCTACTAGTCTTAGACTTGTAGTAGGGTTTTTAGGACTAAGCTAGAGGTTTCAACAGGAGACGCAGGTAACAGAAGTCTACTGAGTAAGTTCTCAGTTTAAAATATTGCAAAATGTAATATCTTCCAAATACCTCTAAGCAGTCCTAGATTTTTTTCAGCATATGCCCTACATAAAAAACCAGATCTACAGATGAAGCAGTTGCTTGAAGTTGCAAGTACAGGCAGCCCCCAAGTTACAAACAAGATAGGTTTGTTTTTAAGCTGGATTTTTATGTAAGTCTAAAAACATACTTTTTAAAGTGTAACTCCAGCCAAAAATACTTATTTTTTAAAAAGATTTGATAGCATAGGAAAGGGTTAACACCCCTGTGTAGTTTGTTTGCCTGCCTGTGCCCCTGTTCAGAAGATTTCAGCTCATTTTCTGCCTTTGTGACAATCGGATTTTGAAAAATGTTGCTTGTTGTGGAAACAAGGATTGGTATTAAAACTTCAGCGGAGACACCTTTTTCCCATAATAACTCTTCCAGGAATGAAATTCCCTTCTGAAGGGAAGATTTATCTCACTTCCTGTTGATTCCTGTTCTTAACTTTGAATCATTGGTAAGTCAGATGTTTGTAACTTAGGGACTACTTGTATTAGGGAAACAGCAGTTTCACCTGGGACCTCCAGCCTTGGAAGGCAAATCTGCATTTAGAACAAAGGCATACATGAACCCTCTAATTCTAGCAAACTGGAAAATGGTTTGTTGAGGGGTAAGCACGTGTAATGGTGGAGGGACTGGCAATTGGCTAAATATTAGATTTTTAAAAGGCTGATGTGTATGACAGGCAGTTAGAGATACAAATTGGGGTCTGATTTAGAGGAGGTTTTTGTTTTGTGTCATGAGTGACTTGAGGAATTGCAAGTCGCTTCTGTTGTGAGAGAATTGGCCTTCTGCAAGGGCATTGCCCCGGGGATGCCTGGATGTCCCTGCATGGTAAGCTGCAGTTGACAGATGGGAGCTCACTCCATTTCCCGGATTTTGGTTCAGTCAGAAGAAGAATTTAGCCTATTGCACCACTGGGAGCTCCTATTTAGAGGAGGCTAAAAGCAGGGAAGGCCATCGGTACAATTAGAAATCAGTTGATTTGAATGGAAAGTTAAAACTGTGTGTTTGAGGAAGGTTAAATGAGGAAATTTGATCACACAGCTGGGGTATTCAAAAAGAAAACTTTAAAAGTGAAACCAAACATCTCACAACAGAGAAAACATAAACACCAAACTTGCAACGTGTCTAATTAAATGTAATTTCTACACTATGATTACTGACCACCAGTCAGACTGAAGTAAACCTGGAAACCACAGCTAGTCGGTAACAAACATGCATGAAATTTATTTATTATTTATTTACAGTATTTATATTCCGCCCTTCTCACCCCGAAGGGGACTCAGGGCGGATCACAATACACATATACACGGTAAACATTCAATGCCGTTTTTGACATACAAGACATACAGACAGACAGAGGCCATTTCAACAGTTCTTCCACTCCGGATCCTCCTGGAGGTTGCCCAATTCGGCCACAGGGGGAGCTGTGGCTTCGTCCACTATGACGCCGAGCCTTTTAAAAAAAAATAGTAGTATTTCTTTCCCCCTTGCTTCTCTGGCATTTTTATGGTGCCATAAATTAGCCTCCCCGCTTTAAGGTGTCCCTAATTTTTCTACTCGCAGCTCACAGCTGTTTTCGAACTGCTTAGGTTGACAGTGAGCTGGTTAGTTTCTTTTTTAACAGCTTTTAAAAAAACAGCTATTAACAATCGGGCGCTCAACCCCCACTAGGGCTTCGAATTTGCCACCTTTTGGTTGGCAGTGATTTATGGTAGCTGATTAACCAGTTGTGCTACCAACCCGAAATTAAAATATATGAGAACTAATTCTGTTAAAACCCCTTCTGTGTGGATTCTGTGTATTGTCGAAGACATTCATGGCCAGAATCACTGGGTTGTTGTAGGTTTTTCGGGCAGCATGGCCATGTTCTAGAAGCATTCTCTCCTGACATTTTGCCTGCATCTATGGCAGGCATCCTCCGAGGTTGTGAGGTCCTCACAACTTCAGAGGATGCCTGCCATAAATACAGGCGAAACATCAGGAGATAATGCTTCTAGAACATAGTCATACAGCCCGAAAAACCTACAGCAACCCATGTGGATTCTTTTATTGATGCAGAGAAGAACACAATGCTTTTCTGGAGTTCGTTCAAAGCATGTACAGGTGTTATTTTACTATCATTTAAGAATGGAATTATTTTGCAATTTAATAGAATATTTATTATGAACATGAGATAGATCAACAACCAAACAGTAACAGGTACATAAATAGCTTAAAAGTAATGGTAGCACTGTACTACCCTGAACACATCTCATCTTGTTTGCTTTTCAAAACTGAGGAGTACATGTAGGCCTCATTGACAGCAGGAGGGAATACCACCAGGAAAAACCTGTTATTATTAGTTAGGGCTAGGAAATAATCATACATAAACCATAAAGCACCACTGCCAGACAGTGCTGATAGTACCAGCCTGTTGTTGCTTATTCGTCCAGTCGCTTCCAACTCTTCGTAACCTCACGGATCAGCCCACTCCAGAGCCCCCTGTCGGCTGTCACCTCCCCCAACTCCTTCAAAGTCAAGCCACTCACTTTGAGGATACCATCCATCTTTCCCTTGGTCGGCCCCTCTTCCTTTTTCCTTTTGTTTTTCCCAGCATCACTGTCTTCTCTAAGCTTTCCTGTCTTCTCATTATATGGCCAAAGTACTTCATCTTTGCCTCAAATATCCTTCCCTCCAGTGAGCAGTCAGGCTTTATTTCCTGGAGTATAGACTGGTTTGATTTTCTCACAGTCCAAGGCACTCTCTGAACTTTCCTCCAACACCACAATTCAAAAGCTTTTATCTTCCTTTGATTAGCCTTCCAACTCTCACATCCGTAAGTTACTACGGGGAATACCATTGCTTTAACTATGTGGATCTTCATTGCCAGTATGATGTCTCTACTCTTCACTATTTTATCGAGATTGGTCGATTAGCAATCTGAGCCCTCATTCCGCGAAGGCCTCATTCCACAGCCATGTTTTCACTAGCTTCCTAAAGGACAGGAGGGAGGGGGCTTGCTTCGGAGTAGATATGACTAGATTCCACTTTGTAACAAAATTTGGAAAAAAAATCTGTTCCTGGTTTGAAAGTGTTATTCCTGTTTAATTGTGTGGTTATTTGAAAGTAATTATTGTACTTGAGAAACTTGGTTTTTGTGGCTGCCGCAAACTGTGTTGAATTGTTTGAAACTCTGAGATATTCATTGAAAAACTGCTGCAGGATGTCCCGCAATTTAGTAAAATTTCCCCATTTTTTAAATGATAGAACCAATTAGGGAATAACATTTGTAACCCAGAAACAAAAAAAAAGTGTTACATAGTATTATTCATGTAGGAAATTTCCCATAGTAGAAACAGTTCTGCTTGTTCAGAACTAATCCAGAAGAGGGAGCAAAAAATCAAAACAGCTCACAAATTGTTCCCGGTGCCTCTTGTATACATTCTGGCCAGATTTTTTAAAAAGCAAATATGGATTGTTTCTGCATATGCTTCCCATTGCAATCAACATCATTGATTTTTCACATATTACAGCAATCCATCATAAGAATCTATGCATGCTGCACAATAATGTGAGCATAGACAGTCCTTGCATATGCACAGCTCTTTCAATATGACACAATCAGTGATAAAGGAATCCTTAAACTAAAACACATGGGGATGGAGAGCGTAGGCCAGTCCTACCATTACAAAACACAAAGTAGGTCTGGAAGAGAGGATTGATTAATGTGGTATTGGAGAACCAAATCAGTATCACACCATAAATATGTATAAATGTTTATAGAAAAAGCGTGATTGGTTCTACACCAAGAGTGAACATACACAAAATATACCTATAAGTGTGGAGCAATAAATAACATCATATGCAACATCAATAGAACACAGTGTGGTTATCAATGAATCAATACTGCAACGTATTGCATTCAAAAGGATACAATGCAGAGTTACACATAATCCTATAATATAAACATTTATAACAAATACAATAGTAATGCAAAGGAATATGAAGTTTAATACATCAAGAGGTAAGTACACATCAAAAATATGAAGAGCATATACTATAATTCCGGAAATCTGTATGAAAGCCCCAACATTTTTGAAGTAGGTGCCGTCACTGAGATTGAAGGCAAGTGGGCTAACTATCAATCAGGATCTGAGGCAAATCCTAAGCTGAATAGCTGAGGTAAGTAGACTGGGTTCGAAATAACTCCACTAGTCACACAGGAACGACAGGAGATGATGAAGGTAACAACCTTGGGCAACAACCTTGCAGACAGCCAATTCTTTCACACTAGAAGCAGCTTAAAGTTTCCCAAGTCACCTTTGACATAAAAATAAAACAAAAAAAAGTTTCTCTGGCTGTGGGTGAACTACAACACCCCCAAATCAAGGTCAGTCCCCCCCCCCAAAGAGCTCCAGTATTTTTGCTGGTCATGGGAGCTCTGTTTGCCAAGTTTGGTCCAATTCCCTCTTCGGTGGAGTTCAGAGTGCTCTTAGATGGTAGATGAACTATACATCCCAGTACCTACAGCTCCTATAAATAATGGTGAATTCTTCCCAAACCATTCTAGTATGTTCAATTGCTGATCAATTCCTCTGTTTTGTGTGTGCCATAGAAAAAAATAGCAAAGGGTTGAGGGAGAGGCAGTGTGTGGGGTCATGCAAATTTCACACCAATGGGGAGAGTAATAAATACTGGGATGTCTGAGTGGAGGAAACACATACAATCTAGGATTAAATTGTCACCATATGAAAGCATTTTCTTGGATGGTGGGCTGTATGGTAATTGTGGAGGACATTGGCAGGGGTTGGCGACTCTTGTACATGTTCACGCTGCTCACTATTGTATCTTTAATGTCATTGGAGGAAGGGCCTTTGGTGTCTCCTGAGCAGTGGCAGCAGTAGCTGTTGTGTAGGTGGTAGCTTGTCTATGTAAGTGGACACCCCAGCTTCACACACACATACATATTTTCTCTTTTATTATGTGTATAGATATGCTCTGAGCAACCATGATTGATGGTTAGTTTATTATGCTTAATAAATACCCTATTATCACTAGAGTCTTTCCCTAGATCTCAAATTTGAAATCTTTGGGTATGTGATACCACTGGCCTAGCAAACTGAGTGTAAGACTGTATCTACATTGCTCTATATCTCAGGATCTGACCCCAGATTATATGAGCCTACACTGTCAGATAATCTGATATTAGATTTTGCAATATAGCACAGTAGATCCAGTCTAAGTCTCCTGACCCAAATCCATTGCAATTAATGTCTATCCTGAGAAGGACAGCCCATTTCGTTTACTTTTTCATGCTCTAGGCTCAAAAAAAAAGATTCATTTTCCATTCTTCTCTTCTGAGCAAAGATAGACTTGCAAAGTGCCTGACATCAGGCAAAATTTATACCAAAAACCAAAAGGCAGCAATAAAAAGGCCGCTCAATGAACCATTTGTGGCTATAAAACATATATAGTAATAAAGCAGCAAGAGCACCTTTGTACTATCAACCATTAAAAGCATTTGAGGAATAAATTTATTTGTCTTTGGAGACAAAGAGAGGAAAAGAAAAGAGGGGGAAAAGGAGAAAATGTATTTTCAAAGTTCAACAGAATGGGGGGAATAGTCGTGGAGCACACAATTTAGAGATTTTGTCCTTGGTAAGGGCAAAACTGAGGACACATCTACACTGTAGAATTAATGCAGTTTGACACCACTTTAACTGCTGTGGCTTCATTTATGCATTAATGTGAGTTGTGGTTTGGTGACAGTTAAAGTCGTGTCAGATTGCATTAATTCTGTATTGTAGATGCATCTTAAATGCCTTTGTACTGCCAGCTTTCAAAACAATAGCCAAGCTTGTCAATACCTTTGCCTCCTTCTCTATTAGCAATGTACAACCGCCACTTTTCCTAATATCATATTCTTCACTTTTATTTCTTTCTCCCTCCATAGCAGGGGAGATTCAGTCAGGAATGATGCTTGTGCTTGTGTTTTTGTGGGAATGATACTCTTTTAAAAAGAATGAACTGTCCTGGGAAAGGAGAGGAGCCATAAAGGAAGGCGCTGGGAAGCATTTCCACTTCTGTGCCAATGCCTCCGAAATTCTGAGGCAGCAAATTTCAGGATCCAACAGCCTTGTTGCAGAAGAGCCTTTATTGAAGTGGTTCCCAACCTGTGGGCCACAGCCCAGCAGTGGGCCACAAGAACAAAAATCCAATCTGCGAACCTCCTTCCTCTTTATTTATTTATGTTATTTATTTTATTTCTGCTCTTTTCAACAAAGCTGACCAGCCTTGTCCCTTTGGTTACTGATGCTGGAGAGTGGTCCCTGGTCAAAGCAGTCCCTGGTCAAGTGGGCCATGTTCAAAGTGAGCCATGGCCAAAGTGGGCCCTGGTCAAAGTGGTCCCTGGTCAAGTGGGTCCTGGTCAATTGGGCCCTGGTCATAGTGGGCCCTGGTCAAAGTGGGCCATGGTCAAAGTGGGTCATGGCCAAAGTGATGCTTGGTGAAGTGGACCCTAGTCAAGTGGTTCCTGATCAAAGTGGGCCCTCGTCAAAGTAGGCCATCGTCAAATGGGCCCTGGTGAAAGTGGGTCCTTGTCAAAGTGGACTCTCGTCAAAGTTGGCCCTCATCAAGTGGGCTCTGGTCAAAATGAGCCATGGTCAAAGCGGTCCCTGGTCAAGTGTGCCCGAGTCAAAAAAAGGTTGGAAGCCACTGCTAACATTTTTCCTGTCTTTTCACTCTGGCAACACTACATCACATCTTGACTATATTAAACATGCAGGTACATACTCCTTCACATACCCTTGTCTCCTTTATGGCCAATTGCTGGCTTCCAGCTGCAATTTTCATTTTCTGATCATGTTTCTGGATCAAAAGGGGATCCAGATGCATTCCGGAAAAATGAATATTTGGCCGAGTGTCTAAAGCATGGCTTGCTGTGCTTTGGTAATGCTGGGAAAAGAGTTTTTAATTTTAGAAAAGTCAAAAAGGAGGGTGGGCGGTCTTTTTTTGCCACCAGTGTTGTTGTCCTAGGAGGCATCATGCTGGAAGACCACGAAGAAGGATAAGCATCCGAACATATTGCCTCTAATAGCTACGCTCTCTGTACTTCCAAGGCATAATTTTGTAATTCCAAAGCATCAATGGAGCAATGCATAATTCAGCTCTGTGGGGGAGACAGATTTGAATAAAAATCTCTTCAGCAAACTCCGCTGAACCATGTCTGCATACAATACTTTCCAAAAATAAACATGGGCAATTCTTGTGCAGTGCTCCCCACCAGTTGTGACTTCCCTCCCTTCGCCTCCATTCACATCCCTGTTTAAAATGCCACACCGATTCCACACATCAAACTGTTAGAACTGAGCATGAAAGCAAGTGAGCAGCTCAAGAGCTGGTGCCGTTCGATAAATATTAATGATGTGAAACGGGGACTACAGAAAATGAAGTACCCTGAAAATGCTTTGCAGTTGAAAATTGTCTGCACTATTATGGTTTTCTCCTTCAAATAATAAATGATTCAACAACTGTACAGTTGCCATGGGGACAGCTTCTCATTGAGCCTAAAATTACCAAGCCGCTGACAAGCCTCTATTTTTAGTACCACCAGATGTGCCTCTTTAAAAACCGTGGCGGAGGCTGAGTGCCCCTTGCGTGTGTGCAAATACGTGAGCTACTATTTGGAGCTGCTGTCATTGTTGGCACTGCTATTTTTCATCCATATCAGTGAGCACTAACTCCATGTTATGTTAGACAAGGAATATGAGCTTTGAAATCAACAAAAACAGCCCACCATGCCCTCAGGGAGAATGTAAAGCTCTAAATTTCAACATAGAAGAGACAAGAGCATAAGAGAAGGGAGGAATGCCCAGGGTTGGTGAGTGGCAGCGGCCTCAGGCAGCACATTCTGGGAGGTGGTAGCCAGATGTGGAAGGAGAGAACTGAACACCATGTAACCTGTTCTGCACGGTTACAGCTAGCCTGAAATGAAGCACAAAATCCTATTGTTCATTCTTCAATCATGTAGGCCAGTTGTAGTTTCTGGGATGTATAGTTCACCTACAATCAAAGAGCAATGTTTCTCAACCTGGGGGTCAGGCCCCTGTGGCAGTTGCAAGGGGGTGTCAGAGGGGTTGCCAAAGACAATCAGAAAACACAGTATTTTCTGTTCGTCATCGGGGTTCTGTGTGGAAAGTTTGGCCCAATTCTATCATTGGTGGTGTTCAGAAAGCTCTTTGATTGTAGGTGAACTATCAATCCCACCAACTACAATTCCCAAATGTCAAGGTCTATTTTCTCCAAACTCCACCAGTGTTCACATTTGGGCATATTGAGGATTTGTGCCAAGTTTGGTCCAGATCCATCATTGTTTGAATCCACAGTGCTCTCTGGATGTAGGTGAACTACAACTCCAAAACTCAAGGTCAATGCCCATCAAACCTTTCCAGTATTTTCTGTTGGTCATGGGAGTTCTGTGTGCCAAGTTTGGTTTTATTCAATCACTGGTGGAGTTCAGAATGCTTTTTGATTGTAGGTGAACTATAAATCTCGACAACTACAACTCCCAAATGACAAAATCAATCCCATCACCCAGTCCCACCAATATTCAAATTTGGGCATATTGGGAATTCGTGCCAAAATTGTTCCAATGAATGAAAATACATCCTGCATGTCAGATATCTACATTATGATTCAAAACAATAGCAAAATTACAGTTATGAAGTAGCAACAAAAATAATTTTATGGTTGGGGGTCACCGCAACATGAGGAACTGTATTAAGGGGTCACGGCATTAGGAAGGTTAAGAACCACTGATCTAGACAAAGGATTCAAATGACTGGTCATGGAATGAGCAGAAGAATACCATCTTTGACTCAGGCAGGAAAAAGTCTTGGGCTGGGCATCAGGATGTCCTTAAGGAAACTGATGAGGAATATATCAATGGATAGGAACTGTACAGATCTCCAAAAGCTGCTGAGCTGCAACTACCAGCATTCTTTGCCATTGACTGTTGGCAAGAACTGCTGGGAGTTATGGTACAATTACCTTTGGAGGATTGTACGATCACCATCTCTCCTTGATAATAAAGAAGGGTCCAAAGTCACATGGAACGGAACAAGCACGTTTGGGGCCTCTCAACATTTTTTATCTTATAAATTAGCTCCAGAATGTGTGAATCCAATTTTATGTGATTCTGCATGGCAGGGGGGTGGACTGGATGATCTTTGGGGGTCTCTTTCAATAGAGTTGGAAGAGACCTCATGGGCCATCCAATCGAACCCCCTGCCAAGAAGCAGGAAAATCGCACTCAAAGCACCTCCTACAAATGGCCATCCAGCCTCTGCTTTAAAGCCTCCAAAGAAGGAGAATCCACCACACTCCGGGGCAGAGAAAGAGTTCCACTGCTGAACAGCTCTCACAGTCAAGAGGTTCTTCCTAATGTTCAGGTGGAGTCTCCTTTTCTGTAGTTTGAAGCCATTGTTCCATTGCATCCTAGTCTCCAGGGCAGCATAAAACAAGTTTTCTCCCTCCTCCCTATGACTTCCCCTCACATATTTATACATGGCCCTCACCATGTCTCCTCTCAGCCTTCTCTTCTGAAGGCTAAACATGCCCAGCTCTTTAAGCCGCTCCTCATAGGGCTTGTTCTCCAGACCCTTGATCATTTTAGTCCCCCTTCTCTGGACACATTCCAGCTTGTCAACATCTCCCTTCAGTTGTGGTGTCCAGAATTGGACACAGTATTTCAGATGTGGTCTGACCAAGGTAGAAGAGAGAGGTAGCATGATTTTCCTGGCTATTTATGCAGACCAAAATCCCATTGACTTTAAAAAAAATCATCTTTATTGATGTTACTAAAAGGGGAAAACATACAAGTTAAAAAAAAGATGCTTCCCTGTGAATGAACGTTTGCTGCCCAAATAAATCTCAGAGAAGCACTGTCAAAGAAATAGATGAATATGTGTTGGTGTGGGGGAAAGTGATCAAGAACGGAGCCGAATGAGGCAGAAGAACTCATATCATTGCAACTCGATAATTTGCTGCAGTAACAAAAGGATGATGTTTTCAGGATATTACATCAGCTGCTCAGATTTCTGCTGCAGTCATCACACAGAGTCAGCCTGACACTCATCTTGCTCTATCCAATCCCAGCCCTCCCTTTCCAGGCAATTCACACACAAATGAAGGACGATGAACAGTTCTGATGTGAAAAGGTGCTCATGCCGAACAGATATTCTTGCTGTTATTTCACGCTTCAATTCCACCTGTTTTTTCGTCAGTTGCACTGCTATTGACGACAAATAATCTCTTTGCTTGGCAAAGAATCCTATGTATTCAAAATGTGGATGTTATGATCGTATAGCATGACAGTGTTTACAGGCAATAGACTGGTGGTTTTAGTTACATCCTTAAGAAAATAATGCTGTGGATCACCAAAAGAAATCTTCTCTGAGTCTGCATACACAAAGCACTGTGATTTCAGCTATAACTAGCATGGGCAAACTCAGGCCCGGTTTAATAGCTTTTTGCGCCCTAGGCCATACTTTGGAATTACGCCCCCCTTAAACTAACCTCTACCGCACCCCCCCCCACACACACACATATCCCTCCCCCCCTCCGCCTCGCGCCGCCGCATCCTTCCCGTGCTGCGCCAATGGGGTTGAGGGGAAAGATGTGCGCGTGGTCACTGAAGAGAAGGGCACGGGCCCCTTTGTGTGGCAGGGAGCGAGTTTGTTACCCCTTGGGAAGGAGGCAGAGGAGGGCGAGCGAGTGCCGCAGAGCCGAGGCCCAAAGGGATGGGGAAAGCCAGGTTGGGTCCAGAGCATGCTCTTCATCTGGGGCAGTGGCTTCAGAGGCGGCCCCACGTGCAGCTCATGGCCCAGCAGCTGCAGAGAGTCGGGGCCTTCCTCTGCCTCAGGCTCCCCTCCGGGCCTCCACGCCGCATGCCACTCTTTTTCCCCGCGGCCTCCTATTCCCTCAGTAGCCTGCAAAGGAAGCCGCTCCGAGCCAGGCCAGGCCAAGCGCCCCTCCCTTCAGACGCAGAAGCACTGGCCGAGAAGCAGCAGCGTAGATGGATGGACTGAGGCTGATGTGGCGAGCACGAGTGCTGCCTCCGCAGAGCCCGGCCTTGGCTCTGCCTCCTTTTGGGTACCAGGCGGCAGGAGCCAATCGTGGCACGATTTTAAAATTATTTTATAACAATTTTTTGGTCCGTGATCTGCGCCCCCCTCAGCTTGCGCCCCTAGGCCATGGCCTAGGTTGGCCCTATGGGTAATCCGGGCCTGGGCAAACTTCGGCCCTTCAAGTGTTTTGGACTTCAACACCCACAACCAGCTGTTAGGAATTGTGGGAGTTGAAGTCCAAAACACTTGGAGGGTCCAAGTCTGCCCATACCTGAGCTATAAGAATAAACAAGATAATTGCAGTGCCAAAGGGCAGTGATTTCCAATCACTGGACTACAATTCCTAGTATCCCCTGACTATTGGTTCTGTTAGCTGAGATGTCTGGAAGTCCAATAATATCTGTGGACTCTGGTTGGAAATTATTGCCATTGACCCTAAGAACTGAAGCAATCAACAAACTGAAAGACATCGGTAATAAATAAAGCAACCACAGACTTCATATAATGTAATCAATGGCAAGAGACATAAGAAATCTACATGTAAAATAAGAAAGATGTCATAATTTATTTCCAATACAATATGTACATAAATAACTGTGGATATATAAATACATGTTTAATATAAGAGGAATGCATTCCTTTTAAGTGAAGGTAATCCAGCATCAATCTCATGGTAATTTGTCTGTCTCTTTGCTAAAATTAGTCTCAAATAAATTCAGCACTTCCACTTGTGAACTCTGCTAAAAGCAACTGAATCTTAATTGAAGCAGAAAAGGGACAAACACCCTAGAAATCTACTTCTAATCCAAATAAAATGTATTTAGGATGTACCAAGCTTACTCCTACAAAAGCATGTTGAGTGATGTATGGGCATCTCTAATCTTCGTTCGTGAAGTAATGCCGAGTATACTGCAGTAATAATTTTGAAAAGTTTTCAAGATGATAAATGCCAGTTGGTTGAACAAATGACATCAATAGTAGGCTATAGGACTGGCTGAGTTTACTGGAAGTGAACTGTACCACCCAGATCTATTAGGGATCCAAGCTATCACCAGGAGCCATAGTTTGCTTAGTCTACAACAGTGGTTCTCAACCTTTCTAATGCCGTGACCCCTTAATGCAGTTCCTCAAGTTGCGGTGACCCCCAACCATAAAGTCATATTAGTTGCTACTTCATAACTGTTATTTTGCTACTGTTAGGAATCACAATATATATATCTGATATGTGGGATGTATTTTCATTGTTACGAAGTGAACATAAACCATAATGATTAATTACAAAAACAATATGTAATTATATATTGTGAAATATATATTTCTATTTACAAATAAATGAAATTTAGATTTGAAGCAGGAAGGGAGGAAAGAGGTAGAGAAGGAAGTAAGGAGGAGAGATGGAAAGAAGAAAAGGGAGGGAAGGTGGAGTTGAGAGAAGCCCAGAGGCATCCATGGATGCCAGCGAGGATCCTGGGCGCCTTCCTTTCCCCCAACAAAGGGGGCTCGAGTGCGTTGGGGAAAGGAGGAGGCGCCCATGGATGCCAGCGAGGATCTGGGCGCCTTCCTTTCCCCAACCCAAAGGGGGCTCGAGTGGGTTGGGGAAAGGAGGAGGCGCCCATGGATGCCAGCGAGGATCTGGGCGGCGCTTCCTTTCCCCAACCCAAAGGGGGCTGAGTGGGTTGGGGAAAGGAGGAGGCGCCCATGGATGCCAGCGAGGATCTGGGCGGTTCCTTCCTTTCCCCAACCCAAAGGGGCTCGAGTGGGTTGGGGAAAGGAGGGAGGCGCCCATGGATGCCAGCGAGGATCTGGGCGCCCCTTCCTTTCCCCAACCCAAAGGGGGCCTCGAGTGGGCTGGGGAGAGGAGGGAGGCGCCCATGGATGCCAGTGAGGATCGAGGATCTGGGCGCCCCTTCCTTCCCCAACCCAAAGGGGGCTCGAGGGGTTGGGGAGAGGAGGGAGGCGCCCATGGATGCCAGTGAGGATCCTGGCGCTTCTTCCTTTCCCCCAACCCAAAGGGGCTCGAGTGGGTTGGGGAAAGGAGGGAGGCTCCCATGGATGCCAACCCAAAGGGGGCTCTGGGTTGGGGAAAGGAGGAGGCGCTCCGGATGCTGGCAGGATCCTATGCCCTTCCTTTCCCCAACCCAAAGGGGGCTCAAGTGGGCTGGGGAGGAGGGAGGCGCCCATGGATGCTGGTGGGATCCTGGGCGCCTCTTTCCTTTCCCCAACCCAAAGGGGCTCGAGTGGGTTGGGAGAGGAGGAGGTGCCCATGGATGCCAGGGCGAGGATCTGGCTTTCCTCCTTCCCAAACCCAATGGGGGCCTGAGTGGGCTGGGGAAAGGAGGGAGGCGCCCATGGATGCCAGCGATCTGGCGCTCTTCCTTTCCCCAACCCAAAGGGGGCCCGAGGGTTGGGGAAAGGAGTGGAGGCGCCCATGGATGTTAGTAAGGAGGAGACTGGCGCCTCTCTTCCTTTCCCAACCCAAAGGGGGCTCGAGTGGGCTGGGGAGAGGAGGCGCCCATGGATGCCAAAGAGGACGGGCGGCCCTCTTCTTTCCCAACCCAAAGGGGGCTCGAGGGTTGGGGAGAGGGAGGGAGGCGCCCATGGACAGTGAGGATCCTGGCGCCTCCTTCCTTCCCCAACCCAGCAAGCTGAGTGGGTTGGGGGAAAGGAGTGGGAGGCGCCCATGGATGCCAGTCTGGGCGCTCCTTCCTTCCAACCCAAAGGGGCCTGAGGCTGGGGAGCAGGAGGGAGGCGCCCATGGATGCCAGCGATCTGGCGCCCTTCCTTTCCCCAACCCAAAGGGGGCTCGAGTGGCTGGGAGAGGAGGGAGGCGCCCATGGATGCCAGCGAGGATCTGGGCGTCCCCCCCCCAACCCAAAGGGGCCTGAGGGTTGGGGAGAGGAGTGGAGGCGCCCATGGATGCTGGCAGTGATCCTGGGCGCCTTCCTTCCCCAACCCAAAGGGGCTCGGAGTGGGCTGGGGAGAGGAGGGTAAGGCCCATGGATGCTGGCAAGGATCCTGGGCCTCCCTTCCTTTCCCCAACCCAAAGGGGGGCCCAGCTGGCAAGGATCCTGGGCGCCCCTTCCTTCCCCAACCTGGGGCAGGGGCCTGGGGAGAGAGGAGGGAGGCGCCCATTGATGCTGCTGGCAAGGATGCGCCCTTCCTTTCTCCCAACCCAAAGGGGGCTCCAGTGGGTTGGGGAGAGGAGGCTGGATGCCATGAGATCTGGCTTCCTTTCCCCCAACCCAATGGGGGCTCGAGGGTTGGGGAGCAGGAGGGAGGCTTCCCATGGATGCTGGCAAGGATCCTGGCGCCCTTCCTTTCCCCAACCCAATGGGGGCCTCGAGTGGGTTGGGGAAAGGGGAGGCGCCCATGGATGCTGCAAGATCCTGGGCGCCCCTTCCTTTCCCCAACCCAATGGGGGCTCGAGTGGGTTGGGAAAAGGAGGAACCCCATGGATGCTGGAAAGGATCCTGGGCCCCTTCCTTCCTCAGGGAGGTCGGGTGGAGGCGGGGGAAGCTCGGAGGCATCCGGGGGCGGCGCCAGGCATTGAGGCCGCTAGGAAGAAGTCCACCCACCTCACCGGAGATAACAGAGGGTGAGTCTTCTTCCACGTGGCTTTCCTCCCAAGCTCCTCCTCCTGGCTAGCACATGTCTGTGGGAAGAGCAAGAGGAGGAGCCAGCCGCGGACTTCCATTTGGCTGGCTCGGGATCGGACCCGTCGGCAGCCATTTTGAGGGGCGGAGTCAGCCAAGACGGGCCGGCGACCCCGAAATGGCTGCGACCTGGGGTCGCGACCCAGGTTGAAACCACTGGTCTACAATAATGCAATGCAAACTGTCTCTACTCACTGTTTGGGGGCATCAATTGTGAACCTTCAGCATTGAAAAAAGAATGGGCAACTTGGAAGTCCCTGAACAGACTCAGAAGCGGGGTGGGCAGATAAAAGACAAACTGGCTAAATGGCACTACCTGAAAAATTATTCCTTTTGCAACTGTGGGGCAGAACAAAGAACTCCGCACCTGCATGCTTGCCCACCATGCCCTGCCTCATACGAGGAAGAATTGCAAAGCTCTGGACAATGTGGTGTTTTGCCCATTTTTTGGGCTAAAATTACGCCACATGAGCTTCCTCCCAGTTTATAGTTCTATACTTTCTTATGCAATACTTTTGACACAGCTACAAAACTTTATTTCGTTTTAAAACATACTTTTTACATGAAATAAATGAAAGCCGACACTGGGCCAGTATAATATTTCAGATAACTAAAACGGGTTCTCTGTTTACATTGTGTTGTTGACGGGGCAATTGATCCCTGAGCTGCTGAAGGTGAAAAAAATGACACCTTTTGGGAACTGCCGCTGCCCTTCTGAATTAAAAACTTTATTTAAAATACTACAGATTAAGTGTTCAGCATGGTGTTTAAATGACCCTGGGAGTTTTAACCAGAGGTTAAAAAACAAAATATCATATTAAAGCTTATCATTGGCATAATGTAAATAAGCTTTTGTGGTAGCAATAAAAAGGAAGGTAATATAAATGTGAAGTATACAGAAAAATGCAGTGGACAGTTCACTAAACAAATTGAAAAAAACATCCAGAAAGGGCCATCAAAGCCAAAATAGTTTCCGCCAAACCCCCTCCTGTACAATACCTGACTATTAAATGCTGAAGGAAAACATATGTGAATTTTCCCGGGGATAAAAAAGGGGGGCTCCTGTATTTTTAGGGCAGGGGTTTCCCCCAAATTGGTCCGCAAGAAAAAAAAAATATGGTCTGCAGCCTTACTATTAAAAAGTTGCAATGAGGCGACTGGTGTCGTGAGACCCTCTGATTGTGCCGGGCTTATTAAATATGGTTTTCGGGGCAAGCAGATCGTGGCTACTGGATGGAAGGAGGAGGCGCCCATGGATGCCAGCGAGGATCTGGGCGCCCTTTCCCCAACCCAAAGGGGCTGAGTGGGTTGGGGAGAGAGGAGGGAGCGCCCATGGATGCCAGCGAGGATCTGGGCGCCCCTTCCTTTCCCCAACCCAAAGGGGGCTCGAGTGGGTTGGGGAGAGGAGGGAGGCGCCCATGGATGCCAGCGAGGATCTGGGCCCCTTCCTTCCCCAACCTAATGGAGTGGGTTGGGGAAGGAGGCGCCCATGGATGCTGGCAAGGATCCTGGGCGCCCTTCCTTTCCCCAACCCAAAGGGGGCTCGAGTGGGTTGGGGAGAGGAGGGAGGCGCCCATGGATGCTGGCAGGATCCTTGGCGCCTTCCTTCCCCCCCAACCCAAAGGGGGCTCTGAGTGGGTTGGGGAAAGGAGGGAGGGCGCCCATGGATGCTGGCAAGGATCCTGGCGCCCCCTTCCTTTCCCCCAACCCAAAGGGGCCTGAGTGGGTTGGGAGAGGAGGAGGCGCCCATGGATGCTGGCAGATCCTGGGCGCCCCTTCCTTTCCCCCAACCCAAAGGGGCCTCGAGTGGGTGGGGAGAGGAGGGAGGCAGCCCATGGATGCCAGCGAGGATCTGGGCCCCTTCCTTTCCCCAACCCAATGGGGGCTCGAGGGGTTGGGGAAAGGAGGGAGGCGCCCATGGATGCCAGCGAGGATCTGGCGGCTCCTTCCTTTCCCCAACCCAAAGGGGGCTCGAGTGGGTTGGGGAAAGGAGGGAGGCGCCATGGATGCCAGCGAGGATCTGGGCGCCCCTTCCTTTCCCCAACCCAAAGGGGGCTCGAGTGGGTTGGGGAGAGGAGGGAGGCGCCCATGGATGCCAGCGAGGATCTGGGCGGCTCCTTCCTTTCCCCAACCCAAAGGGGCTCGAGTGGGTTGGGGAGAGGAGGGAGGCGCCCATGGATGCCAGTGAGGGATCCTGGCGCCCCCTTCCCCAACCCAAAGGGGCTCGAGTGGGTTGGGGAAAGGAGGGAGGCGCCCATGGATGCCAGCGAGGATCTGGGCGCCCCTTCCTTCCCCAACCCAAAGGGGGCTGAGTGGGTTGGGGAGAGGAGGGAGGCGCCCATGGATGCCAGCGAGGATCTGGGCGCCCCTTCCTTTCCCAACCCAAAGGGGGCTCGAGTGGGTTGGGGAGAGGAGGGAGGCGCCCATGGATGCTAAGCGAGGATCTGGGCGCCCTCTTCCTTTCCCCAACCCAAAGGGGGCTGAGTGGGTTGGGGAGAGGAGGGAGGCGCCCATGGATGCCAGCGAGGATCTGGGCGCCCCCTTCCTTTCCCCAACCCAATGGGGCTCGAGTGGGTTGGGGAAAGGAGGGAGGCGCCCATGGATGCTGGCAAGGATCCTGGCGCCCCTTCCTTTCCCCAACCCAAAGGGGGCTCGAGTGGGTTGGGGAGAGGGGAGGAGGCGCCCATGGATGCTGGCAAGGATCCTGGGCGCCCCTTCCTTTCCCCAACCCAAAGGGGCTCGAGTGGGTTGGGGAAAGGAGGGAGGCGCCCATGGATGCTGGCAGGATCCTGGGCGCCCCTCTTCCTTTCCCCAACCCAAAGGGGGCTCAGGGGTTGGGGAGAGGAGGAGGCGCCCATGGATGCTGGCAAGGATCCTGGGCGCCCCTTCCTTTCCCCAACCCAAAGGGGGCTCCAGTGGGTTGGGGAGAGGAGAGGCGCCCATGGATGCCAGCGAGGATCTGGCGCCCCCTTCCTTTCCCCAACCCAATGGGGGCTCGAGTGGGTTGGGGAAAGGAGGGAGGCGCCCATGGATGCTGGCAAGGATCCTGGGCGCCCCTTCCTTTCCCCAACCCAAAGGGGCTCGAGTGGGTTGGGGAAAGGAGGAGGCGCCCATGGATGCGGGCATGGATCCTGGGCGCCCCCTTCCTTTCCCAACCCAATGGGGGCTCGAGTGGGTTGGGGAAAGGAGGAGGCGCCCATGGATGCTGGCAAGGATCCTGGGCGCCCCTTCCTTTCCTCAGGGAGGTCGGGTGGAGGCGAGGGAAGCTCGGAGGCATCCAGGGGCGGCGGCCAGGCATTGAGGCCGCTAGGAAGAAGTCCACCCACCTCACCGGAGATAACAGAGGGTGAGTCTTCTTCCACGTGGCTTTGCCTCCCAAGCTCCTCCTCCTGGCTAGCACATGTCTGTGGGAAGAGCAAGAGGAGGAGCCAGCCGCGGACTTCCATTTGGCTGGCTCGGGATCGGACCCGTCGGCAGCCATTTTGGAGGGGGCGGAGTCAGCCAAGACGGCTTCGGCGACCCCCCGAAAATGGCGCTGCGACCCCCCTGGGGGTCGCGACCCCCAGGTTGAGAACCACTGGTCTACAATAATGCAATGCAAACTGTCTCTACTCACTGTTGGTGGCATCATATTGTGAACCTTCAGCATTGACACATTGACAAACAAGAATGGGCAACTTGGAAGTCCCTGAACAGACTCAGAAGCGGAGTGGGCAGATCAAAAGACAAACTGGCTAAATGGCACTACCTAGAAAAATTATCTACCTTGTGCAACTGTGGAGCAGAACAAAGAACTCCGCACCTGCATGCTTGCCCACCATGCCCTGCCTCATGCACAGAGGAAGAATTGCTTAAAGCTCTGGACAATGTGGTCGTTGTTGCCCATTTTTGGTCTAAAATTATTTCGCCACATGAGCTTCCTCTAGTTTATGAGTTCTATACTTACTTATGCAATACTTTTGACACAGTACAATACAAAACTTTATTATCGTTCTGACCAACACATACTTTTGACATGAAATAAATGAAAGCACTGACACTGGGCCAGTATAATATTTCAGATAACTAAAACTGGTTCTCTGTTTACATTGTGTTGTTGACTTGGGCAATTGATCCCTGAGCTGCTGAAGGTGATAAAAATGACACCGTTTGGAACTGCACTTTGCTGACCTCTGAATTAAACACTTTATTTCGGAAATACTACAGATTAAGTGTTCAGCATGGTGCTTACATGAGCTAGGAGTTTTAACCAGAGGTTCAAAAACAAATATATCATATTAAAGCTTATCATTGGCATAATGTAAATAAGCTCTGTGGTAGCAATGAAAGGAAGTGTAATATAAATGTGAAGTATACAGAACACATGCAGTGGACAAAGTTGGCACTAAACAAGGAGTGATAAAAACATCCAGCAAGAAAGCTATCAAAGCCAAAATAGTTTCCGCCAAACTCCCTCCTGTACAATACCTGACTATTAAATGCTGAAGTGAAAACATATGTGAACTTTCCGGTATGAAAAAGAGGGCTCCTGTATATTTAGGGCAGTGGTTCCTAACCTGTGGTCCGCAAGAACAAAAATATGGTCTGCAGCCTTACTATTATTACACAGTTGCAATGAGAGCGACTGGTGTCGTGAGACCCTCTGATTGTGCCGAGGCTTATTAAATATGGTTTTCTGTGGGCAAGCAGATCGTGGCTACTGGATGGCATGTGTTCTGTATCAGAAACTAGAGCTGATGTGGTTTATCCAATGCAATTTTATGAATCAGCACCCCAAACTGAATCTAAAGTTGACCAAAAAACTGATTTGTAACCCTTTTGGTACTAATGTTGGAGAGTGGTCCCTGGTCAAAGTGGTCCCTGGTCAAGTGGTCTCTGGTCAAAAAAAAGGTGGGGAGCAACTGATCCTTCTTCTACAGAACCATTCAACTTACATCAACTCTCTCCACGTTTCCACCTGGCAAACCAAAGTGAAAGCCCAAGTTGTTTGGGGGAAATTTTAAAGACTTAAGGATGGCTCTTCAAGATTGTCACATTGGAGGCTCTATAGATGTTTCATTGTGGTTCCGTGATGCAACTCCCAGGTCACAGGGGGAGAAAACACATCTAGATCCAAGTGATTTCCCTGATATGTCAGGATGAAGGAATCTCTTTCACAACCCCTCAACATAGATGAATATTCAAATTATATTGCTAGTGGCAAAAACTGTCTTACTGAGCATAAATCTGGCAGGTAAGAAGCTCTTACTTAAGAATGCTGGTGCCACCGTCACCTTACTCCTTTGAGATGATGCAACCTTGGGCACATTTTATTTTTTGGAACACCAAGGGAACATAGGCACCCTGGTGTCTTTCAAGAACACCAAAGTGTTTTATTACAAAACTGATCACAAATGTCTTATAGCAGGGATGGGAATTGTGCAGTGCTCCAGATGTTGGGCTGCTAATTCCATCACTCTTCACTATTGGCTATGCCTTTGGGAATTGCAATCCTGCTATAGCTATATAGAAAAACCACAAACAAAGTTAAAAACTTGGCATTACACTAAATTTCCTTTCACCACTTGGAGTGCCTCTAGGTCCTCCATTGTGCATATGGCAGGGCTCAGACTGCATTGTAGTAAGTGGTCTGTGGTTTGCTCTTCTCCACACTCAATGGAATAATTGATGCTGACCTAAATTTATATTATTATTATTATTTCTCATGTCTCAACTTTTGTCAATGGGTTCAATCAACTCAATGGAATAATTGGTGTTGATTGAACCCACTGACAAAAATCGAACCATGAGAAAAAAAATCTACGTTGGCTACAGAATGAGTCAACCATCCTAGTATGATACACTTTTTGCATGATTACATTTCCCAGATTATGTTTACATCAAGACACCTATCTATGCCTTTTATCGAAATGGTTGCTAAATGTCTGTAAGTAGTCATGGGCAATCCAGGAGGAACACCCTTGAATTAGATTAAATAAACAAACCATTCATACAGTAAATCTTGGGAAGATATGTTGTTCAGGTTTTTATCTCTTTGAGAATCATTCTGATGCAATCGGCATATTTTGCCTCTCCCACCCCCTCCCCCTTTCTCTGAGACCAGCTGGTTTTTCCTCCATTGTCTTTACTTTCATGTCCGGAAACATTTCAACTGCTACATAACTTTTCTGAATTTCAAAGTGTCCCTTTTACAAAACGTGGCACCCTCCAGATAGGCTGGACTTCAGCACCTACCTTCCTTGGCCAACGATCTACATTTTCTGAGATGTTCTGGATGAGGGCTAACAAACTGAAGCTTAATCCTGACAAAACAGAGGCCCTCCTGGGCAGTCGTAGCACCGATCAGGGTATAGGCAGCCTGTGCTCGACAGGGTTACACTCCCCCTGAAGGTACAGGTCCACAGTTTGGGGGTCCTTCTGGACTCTGCTTTGACACTTGATGCTCAGGTGTCGGCAGTGACTGGGAGGGCCTTTGCACAAATAAAGCTCATGTGCCAGCTGCGCCTGTACCTCGTGAAGTCCGAATTGGCCATGGTGGTCCATGCCCTAGTTACCTCCAGGTTGGATTACTGTAACACACTCTACGTGGGGCTGCCTTTGAAGACGGCCCGGAAAATACAGTTGGTCTAAGATCAGTGGCCAGGTTGCTAATGGGAGCTAGCTACAACCTCCACTGGATGCCAATAAGTTTCCGGTCCCAATTCAAGGTGCAAGTGATTACCTACAAAGCCCTAAATGGTTAGGGACCTGCCTATCTTCACGATCGCATCATTCCCTATGAATTGGCACGTACCCTAAGATCATTTCTCGCTTCCACTACTGTCTCAAGCACGATTGATGGGGACAAGGGACAGGGCTTTCTTGGTGGTGGCCCCCTGGCTCTAGAACTCCCTCCCTAAGGAGATCAGACAAGCATCCACCTTGTCCACCTTCCATAAGGGCTTAAAAACTTGGATGTTCCATTGTGCCTTTGATTAGGCAGTTCCACCAGAGAATTGGCTTGGCCCTATTTTGACATAGTATACAATATGAAAATATAGAAAGAAGCAATATACTTTGTTATAGTGATGTCTCCATTGTAAACCCCTTTCCATTTCTGCTCAGACCTTTTCTCTCTAGCCGGATGATGAAAACTTTTAAAAACAAAGAGTGCATTCAAATTAAATATTAAATTAGTGATCTTCTATTTTATGGTATTTCCCATCTATGTTATCATACCCAGCCTGAGCAAATGTAATTTCAACTACTATAATTTCTGATTGGAGCACCCGGTAGCATAGTCGGTTAAAGCGCTGAGCTGAGGTCGCAGGTTCGAATCAGGGGAGAAGTGAGGTCCTAGCTTCTGCCAAACTAGCAGTTTGAAAACATGCAAATGTGAGTAGATCAATAGATACTGCTCCAGCAGAAAGATAACAGCACTCCATGCAGTCATGCCGGCCACATTACCTTGGAGGTGTCTACGGACAGTGCTCGCTCTTTGGCTTACAAATGGAGATGAGCACCAACCCCCAGAGTCAGACACGACTAGGCTTAATGTCAAGGGAAACCTTTAACTTTACTTTAATTTCTGATTTATCTGCTTTCCATTGTTTACAGCAGTGGTTCCCAACCTGTGGGAACCTTTCTTGTTCGAACTTGAGGACTGCCTGTATTTCTTTCACATCCAGGTCCATAAACAATCCGTTATTAATTAACTACAAACACTCTGCAGAAGCCTGAAAGAAACATTTTAGTCCTGGCCAACTTCCTTCTCTCAGCCAGAAGAGAAATTGCTGCCATGCGCTCATGTGTTTCCTGAGGTTTTCCTCTCCCTGTTCTGGTCCTCTTAGGACTGACAGCACATTAATCAGAAGCTGCCAGCCCCATTCAGTTGTAAGTGCTTCACGGCATGCTTCAGTCTCTCTACTCTGCTTTGGAACGGCGGCACATCATACTTTCCAGTCCCAGTTTTTTTTTAAAAAAAACCATATTTCTCCTGCCCACCGCATCCTGACAATTTAGAGAAATGTGTTTTATTGCAAAGGAATTTGCGGTTACAATATGCTACACAATAACGTCACTTTATTGCTTTTACAAAACCAGTGAAAAATCTGAATCTGGGAATTTCACTTGCACACAATCCAGCGTTCAGCTTCCGCTATGCAGGCTTATGTCTGTCTATGTGCCTTGAAGCTGCCTGTTGACTTATGGTGACCCCATTCATTTCCCAAGGATTTCTTAGCCAAGGAATACTCAGAAGCGGTTTTGCCTGTTGCATGGGATTTCTGGTTCAACAAACAGGATCGTGCAATATGGGCACCACGGTGATATTGGAGCTTAACAAATACATTCCGGTGTTTCTGAAATGAAGCCTACAGCACTTACTATTCGTTGGTGGTCTCCCTTTCAAGTAATAATCAAGGCGGCGGACCCAGGTTTCAAGATCAGACAAGACCTGGTGTCTTTAGGGCAGGCATGGGCAAACTTCGGCCCTTCGGGTGTTTTGGACTTCAACAGGCTGTTAGGAATTGTGGGAAGTCCAAAACACCTGGAGGGCCCAAGTTTGCACATGCCTGCTTTGGGGTATCTATTTAGGCCCCATGAAAGCTGACTCAGATGCATTCAAGTGAATCTTGCTTCCACAAAGGCTGCATAAGATTACAGCTCCAGGATCCCAATACAAAAAGGAGGTGGAAAGTATGATTAATCATGGAGTCATAGATTTAGAAGAGCCCCCAAGGGGCATTCAGTCCAAACCCATTCTGCCATGCGGGAAACACACAATCAAAACTGAGCCTCGGGGAGGGCGGGTTATTAAGTTGAAATAAATAAATAAACAAATAAATAAATAAAACCCTCCCGACAGATGACCATCCAGCCTTTGATTAAAACATCTCTAGAGAAGGAGACTCCGCCACAATCTGAGGCAGCCTATTTCACAGTTGAACAGCTCTTACTGTCAGGAAATGTTCATTAAGTCTTGACATTAAGTCTAGTCCTGTCCGATTCTGGAGGTTGGTGCTAATTTCCATTTCTAAGCCGAAGAGCCGGCGTTGTCCGTAGACGCCTCCAAGGTCATGTGGCCGGCATGACTGCAAGTAATATAGTTCTGTATTATATTTACTGTGTATATATTATAGAAATAGCTTTTTAAAATTTAAAACATCACTTCTTCGGTTGCTTGAATTCCAGTGAATCAATTCTGGTCAATTAAGAGCCGGGTTGTATATTATACCCATAATAGACAAGAATCATACTTGCGTCCATAGCTGCGTGCCTCATTGGCTGAGAGCCCCGCCAATCACCCTTAAATCCAGCCCCCTTTTGCTCCTTTCAATCGTTTTAGCTCCTCCCAAACGCTAGAGACAGACTCCCCGGCGTTCGAAACAGCGGGCGAAACCATTCGGTGACATACAGAGCGGGGGGGGGGATTTCAAAGAAATGGGAAATAAACCTTTCCTCGTTATATATTATATATAAATATAAATTAAAATATGGGTTTGAACTATTTAAAAATGAAGCGAAACGAAGGGTATGTTTATTGAACTGTTTTAAATAGGTTAGGTTTTAACTCTTGTGGGCGCCCACCCCCGTCTGGGCGCGTTGGTGTCGCCCGTCGCCTACGTCACCCATTGTTTACAAACCAACCGCAGCCACGACGGCAGTGTGGCCGAAGGAGAGGAAGGAGGAGGATCGTTTTGCGGGGACGGGAGACGCGGAGCGATGCCTTGCCGGCGGCCGGGCGGAGAGCGCTTGCTGCTGCTCCAGAACGGCGGAGAGGTGGACGCTTTGGTGGCCCGCTTGGGCGAAGTGCTGCAACTCAGCGCCGCCCAGAAGCCGCCCCCGCCGCCCGCCGCCTGCGACCCTCCGCGGCTCTTGGTGGCCCCGAAGCGGGACCGGGCGGCGCCCTATGCCTCCTTCTTCGCGGCTTCCTTCCACCAGCACAGCGGGAAGCAGCTCTGCGGACGGGGCTGGCTTCGGAGGAGGCGGCGGAGCCCCAAGCGCCACCTGCCCCGCTGCCCCTTGCAGGAAGGCGGCGGCAGCGGCGGAGGAGGAGGGAGCGACGACCCGCACCGGCTCCTCCAGCAGCTCATCCTCTCCGGGAACCTCATCAAGGAGGCCGTGCGGAGGCTCCAGCGGGCGGCCAGCGTGGGCCCCGCCCCGGCGGGAGAGGCATCGGCCTCTCCGGACTCCTCCGCCGCCTCTGCTTCCTCTTCCTCGGCCGGGAGCTGGTGCCCAAGCAGCGGGGGAGAGGAGGAAGGCGCCTCGCCTTGACTCCCTCCGTTATGGGGTCGGGATTCCGAAAGGATGGACATTTACCAGCCCTCCCCTCCACACTGAGCCTTTAACCCAGTTTCGAACCAGGATTGGAGGAAACCCTGGACCCCGTTTGACCCTTCCGCAGAGGCCACAGACCTCAGCATCTCCATGGATAGAGATTACAAAGCATCGCCCCACCACCTTCCCCTCTACACTGAGCATTGGACATTTATGAGCCCTCCCCTCTACACTGAGCCTTTAACCAGGAGTTTCCCTGAACCGGTATTCCATGGATAGAGGGACCAGAGGAAACCCTGGACACTGAGCATTGTTTGACCCTTCCGTTTCGAACAGAGACCACAGACCTCAACATCTCCATGGATAGAGATTACAAAGCATCGCCTCACCATCTTCCCTCTACACTGAGCATTTAACCCAGTTTCGAACCGGTATTAGAGGACCAGAGGAAACCCTGGACCCCGTTTGACCCTTCTGCAGAGATCACAGACCTCAACATCTCCATGGATAGAGATTTACAAAGGATTGCTTCACCATCTTCCCCTCTACACTGAATAGTTAACCCAGTTTCGAACTGGTATTAGAGGACCAGAGGAAACCCTGGACCCCGTTTGACCCTTCTGCAGAGGCCACAGACATCAACATCTCCATGGATAGAGATTACAAAGGATTGCCTCACCATCTTCCCCTGAGCATTGGACATTTATGAGCCTCACCTCCACACTGAGCATTTAACCCAGTTTCGAACTGGTATTGGAGGACTAGAGGAACCCTGGACCCTGTTTGACCCTTCTGCACAGACCACAGAGCTCATCCTCTCCATGGATAGAGACTACAAAGGATAACAATACTGGGAAATACATATAATTTATGATAGTATACCCCTATGGTATATAATGAATGAGAAATAAAGACCTATTTCTTGCAATGCTCTGGAAGTATGGACATTTACGAGCCTCCCCTCTGAACCCTGAACCCTGTTTGACCTTTCTACACAGACCACACAGCTCAAGCTCTCCATGGATGGAGATGACAAAGGGTGGCCTCTACATCGACCATTTAGCCCAGTTTCGAACCAGAATGGGAGGAGAAGAGGAAACCCTGGACTCCGTTTGATCCTTCTGCTCACACTACAGAGCTCAACCTCTCCATGGATAGAGACTACAAAGGATAACATTGCTGAGAAGTATATCTAATTTATTATATTATACCCCTATGGTATAATAATGAATGATAAATAAAGACCTATATTTTTTTTGCAATGCTCTGAAAATAATCTCTGTGCCTAAAGGGTTTATCAGCCATGGTAAACTTAGACCCTTTGGGTGTTTTGGACTCCAACTCCCATCATTCCTAACAGCCTCAGGCCCCTTCCTTTCCTGAGGCTGTTAGGAATGATGGGAGTTGGGAGTCCAAAACACCCAATGGGGCCAGGCGCGCCTATGCCCGGTCTCTCCACTATGGCTCGATGCTATCTACACTGGGAATGATGCGGTTCCATACCGCTTGAACGGCCATGGCTCCGTGCTATGGGACCTTGGGAGTTGCGTTTTGGTACCATTGGACAGAGAAAGCCAAATTTAGCACTGTTCCATGCCCATTCAAGCGGTGTTAAAAGTACACCAGTTCCACCGTGTGGACGCATCCTCTGGTCGAGCAAAACATGGTGCTACCTTGCTTTGGACTATAGGACGTGGCTCCCCATCGAACCCTGGCCTCCTGCGTGACAGCCTATAGGATGGCTTCTCCTCTGAACCCTGCCTGGATGACCCAGATCTGCCTCCTGCACGAGGATTTGGACAGCTAAACCCCCCTCCTTGCTGTGTTTGACTCTCAAGGGGGAAAAGGGGGGTGTCTTTCGTCCTAAAGATGGATAGAGCGAGAGACTGGATTGGTTAAATTAAAGATTCCCGAACATCAACAGGATTGAAAGAGCTGCTGCGACTTCTCTTTCTCCTCTGCTTTGGTCAAGGTCACCCTTCGTTTTTATGCCTCTTCTCCTGCCCTGGTTCTGTTTTGGAGAGAAGGTAATCCTACCCCGGCTTGTTTTGACTGGGACAGGAAGGCCCGACCTGGTGTGTTTGTGTGTGTGTTTTGCAACGAATGGGAGTCTCCTGAGGACGCACACACGTTGGCTGCTGCCGGATCCAAGTTGTTATTGTTGTCGTGTGGGATTTTTAAAAATACCCCCTCTTTTATCTCCACCTCTCTCTCTCTCTCTCTCTCTCTCTCTCTCTCTCTCTCTCTCTCTCTCTTTCCCCCCCTCCTTCCACCATCCCTTCTTTCCAAGAGCTCCTCCTCTCCCCACACATTCTCAGAAAGGGGCTCACGTTACAGCCCTCTTTCTAAGAAATCCCTTTTGGACTCCTGTCCTTGGCTCCCCTTTGGCTCTTTCCAACCCAAGTCTCTTAGCTAAGAGATCTGTTTGTTTGGGTTTTTTTTTTACTTTTCTGATATTTTTTTTCTATCTCTTCTTGCCCAGCCATTTATTTTCTCGGCCGGTCAATCCTGGAGGACGAAAAACACATTTTTCTCTATCTGGTTCTGATTTGTCTCAGGATTACGTTTCCCTCCCCCCAATCTGTGGGGATTTTTCATCCTCCGCCTCAATTCTTGTGTCAGGACTACACAAAAACCTATTTTTTACCATTTTTAAAAATGTGAATATTAAAGCTGGGAAGCAGATGTAGCAATAGAGGCGAGGGCGCGCTGTTCGCAGAAGGGAGCTAAACACAAACTCAATACACACAAAACCTCAATAGCTCAATCAGCAGAAGAAGCTGTTGACAAAATTATATATATATTATATTATATACACTTCGTAACGGAGTGTCGAAGTTGTGTTCCTGGTTTTCAGGGTATGTCTTTATTATGATGTCTGTATTGAATAAATCTGATAGACTTTTATATGAAAGAGATTTGTTCTCCTGTCTTTTTTTGTGCCTAGGAATGCAGTGTATAATTGTATAATTACAAATCCTTTTCCTGGCTGCTTTGTAGCGTTCGTTTTAGCATTGTTTTGGTCGCCCAAACGCCCTGCATAACACAATGCTGGATTGAGCGGCTTATAAATTCCCTTTTAAGATGCATCTCAGGCTCTTTGTTTCCTGGCAAATGTTCTTCGAGGCATAGCAACCCTCTTTGTGTGTACTGTAATGTTGCTGTTGCGATCTGCATATTTTATTTGAGGCTCCAGAATAATGTTAAGGGCAGAGGGTGCCGATGTGTGTTCAAAGCTCCTTTCCTCCCTCGCACATTTAGGAATGATTTAGGATTTCTTTGCAGGGGGTCTTAACTTAATTGCATTCGAGATGGGATGATTTAGGACACCTTTCAAATCCAATGACATCCACAGGAGAATGCCTCCATTCTTTTCTATGGGACGAGATCATCGCCTCCCCTAGATGCCAATCAAATACCTTCAGAACACTTATCACATTAGGCACTTGAGTATCTAGAATTAAGTTTAACTCCTTGCTATTTAGCCTCTTGCCTCTACATCACAGTTTCTACCAAAATATGGTGTTTTGTAGTGGGAGGTGATTCAGTCAGAAAGAAAATGGAAGGATAATAAATGCTGACAACAATGTCTTCCATGCTTTCATGACAAGAATTGATGCCTTAAAGGGAAAATAAGACGGGCTAGAGGTGAACATTTTTTAAATCCTAGGAGTAGTTGAACAAACAAAAGGGCTGCTAATAGATGCTGCAAAAATAAACAGATAATATCAAAGGGAATGTGCACGAATCCTACTCAACAAATGAGTAGTTGCTATACATTCACCATACAAAGGCATAGAGGATGACTGTGAGTATTAAAATATCTGGGATGAGAACGACAAATGACGTGTCTCCATATTCCAGGTTTCTAGTCATTTGCCTCGAAATTGGAGTTCATACATGCCTTCAGGGTGTTGATGCATAGCAATTCCCATCAGCTTTAGCCAGCACAGTTAATTCTGAATGATAAACATTGCAGTCCATTGACGGCTGGGACATGCTTTCTCCAAGCCTGGCCTCATTTCCTGCTCAAAATAAATAAATAAATTTCAGGAATCGTGGATTAAATGCAAATTTGCCAATTGGATTAATCTTATTTACAATGCATTTACTTTTTTTCCTGGTAGATATATTGCCAATATTTAACTTAATTGTAAAAGTACTGTTCACATAAAAGGTGGATCACACTCGATGAAATATCTCTGTTTTCTGTCCGTTTGCAATTCTCATTCTCTCACCTCGGCAATGAGGCAACAGCTCCCTAACTGTACAGGCTGAGTAGGGAAAAAAATAGCTTCTGGGGCTTTGTGTTATGGAAGCCTCTTCAGTAAAATCATACATTTAATCACAAATTTCACCATAAGTGCAACTTGCATGTTCAGCTGAAACATGCGGATTGCTCTACTTTCCTGTATTCCTTCTCCACAGAGAAGCATGGTTCCTCCCTGAGTCCCCCTGGGGAGAAAGGATGGAATATAAATAAATTTAGTAGTAGTAGTATTATTATTTGAAACACAACAAGATTAATACACAGCAAACAATCACTCTGGCCATTGTATTGGATCACATGTCGGACACTTCCCAAGTGTCTAGGACTGTGTGATGTATCGGCGAATAATGCGTACAGATCCGAGTAGGGTGGCCTTTTGCAGCTGACAGATAGTAATTTTGTCAGTGCCGATTGTTTTTTAGCATAGGCCAAGGTCTTTAGGCACTGCACCCAGTGTGCCGATCACCACTGGGACCACCTTTACTGATCCCATTATTATTGTTATTAGAATATTTGGCTGAAAAGTCCTTGACAGAGGAACACACAAGGGTCACTATAATACAGAGTTCCCTTTTCCGTTATAAATAAGGCAATCTGCTTTTTTTTTTGCATTATTGGGAAAGGTAAATATTTCCTTAAATCTGTTGCAGTCTGGTCTGTGTTGTGCAACTTATTTTGTTCCTGCTTCATGTAATAACAGACACCTGGATATCTATTCAGATGTCTTCTTTAACTTGGAAAGAAATTCAGAATTTTCACAACCTTCCACCTCTGGGATGAACTTGGAATGGAAGCTGCTCCCAAAATAAATCCAAAGTACATTGAGGAAGCCTCCAGAGTAGAAATAATTAATGTTGTGCTCCATAAAGTACAGGAATGGGCAAATTTGGGCCTTCCAGGTGTTTTGGACTTCAACTCCCACAATTCCTAACAGCCTCAAGTCTTTTCCTTAAGCGGCTGAGGAGGGAAACGAAAGGGTTTGAGGCTGTTAGGGATTGTGGAAGTCCAAAACACATGGAAGGCCCAAGTTTGCCCATTCATATAGTGGCCTAAAATCAAATATTATGTAAGGTTCTCCTTTGAGCCAGGAATGACAAAGGTAAAACAAACAGATGGGATGTAACAGTGGAGAGATTCCCTTGACCATCCCAAAGCTAGTCAGGCACTTATTTGGCTTTTCCAGGAGTTGTGTGAATGTACATGCTGTGATCCAGCTGGCTTCTAGAAGTCATATCAGCTGATTACGCTTTTCCTCCTTTCACATGCAGAAAAAGCAGGAGCAGAATGAAGCTTGACTCCTAGCCAACTGAATCTATACTATAACAGGTATTATGCGACTTCCAAGTTTTATTTCCACTTAATAGTGATCTCATAATAACAGGGTTTTCTTGGCAAGATTGACTCAAAAGCTGGTTGCCATTGCCTTTCTCTTAAGCAGAGGGGATGCGATACTTGCTCAAGCAAGATGTCTATACCTAAACTGCGATTGAAACTCCACTCCCTTGGAGTTGCAGTCCAACACTCAAAAGCACTGCAAAGTTACTCTGAAATATAGCAGAAATTGCAGATCCCAAAAGGCTGTTGGATGGAGCCATGACTCAAAGAGATGTCTGCTATATTTTATGAATTCAAGAGTTTACTTCAGGAGAAATAAAGCAGGGTATTAACAACAACAACAACAGGAAAAGCTTACACGATATGAGGATTTAAAGATAGAGCTGCAAAGACTCTGGCACAATCTAGTAAAGGTGGTCCCAGTGGTGACTGGCACATTGGGTACAGTGCCTAAAGACCTTGGCCTGCACTTAAAAACAATCGGCACTGACAAAATTACCATCTGTCAGCTGCAAAAGGCCACTACTCAGATCTGCACACATTATTTGCTGGTACATCACACAGTCCTAGACACTTGGGAAGTGTCTGACGTGATTGAATACGAAAGCCAGCATAGTTATCTTGTTTGTTGTGTACTAATCTTGTCTAATAATAATAATAGACATAGACACATACATTAAAGAGTTTGAGAGAGCTCTGGAGAGGTTGGGTGGGATTGGGGTGGGTTACGAGTTGTAAAGGCCATTTTAGTATATTTACTGTATTTTAATTCTGAGTCCAAATGAGAAGAAAGGTGAGATATTAATAAAAATGATGATGATAATGTCCTCACACCCTCCCTCCCACCCTCCCTCCCCAATTTCCCCTCTGTAAATGCATTTCCTGTCCATATCAAGAAAACATACTGTGCTTTTGTAAGATTTCACTCATCTGGTATGAGGTCACTTTTACTATGGCAGCATTTGCTGAGAAAGGAAATATCAAAGTAATATGAGAGGTGCAAGAGCTTTTTTGAGGAAGAACAGGTTATAAATTGAATAGAAAATGATATAGTGATAAGAATGCAAATATTGGTTCTGATCAGGCTAATAAAATGTGATAGATTCTTGTCTTCAAAGCTAGGGTGGTTTTCTGAATAACTGAGCTATCTATCTTTCCATTTAGGTTTTAAATAATGCGTCTTACTGTAGTTTGAATGTGAAAGAGTCTCAGTATGGTTAGCATGGACACAATCATAATTGCACCAGTGCCATATAAGCTGATATAATATGATCAATACTAACATTTATATACAGATATAAATTACAGACCAAGCCTTGGGTTGACAACGACAGGACAATTATTACATAGTTAGAGAATTATCCTATTGTTACCCCAACTAAAAGTGTGAGGGAATAGTCTGTTTTCCATAAACTGTTATGCCCTTTGAGAGTCCCAAAGATGCACGAAGCATAATGAGGCAATCGGTTTACACAGACTTGGACCCTGATCTTCATAGGTTTCTGTGGTTTAGAGTCCCTTGTAAACACAGAATCTGTGTTTACATTTCCCCTCTTTAAAGATGCTTTTTCTTTATAACACTTTCAAGAATTCCCTGATATCTTTATAATTTCCCTTTATGGCTCTCTTTTGCAGGTTTCGATTTATTCATATCTCTCTTGTTAGATAATTCTCGGTTTTCTTTTCAGTTGGGATATTTCTTATGTTCTGTGTGCACAACTGTCTATCCATTGAACAATGAAATGAATTCACACCCTGCTCTTGAGAACACAGCTTGTGTTATCAGCCTTAACCATATACCCTTAGCCAAAGTGACTGATATATATCAACTCAGACAAGTTCCCAAAAGGCATGGATTCTTTGTAGGAAGGAGCTGAATAAATATAAGAAAATTGGGGGGTGAGGAAAGAAAAGCACTTCAAATGTCCATCGGTCCAGGACACACAAGCAATCCAAATTGACCAAGGAATTTAAGATGGTGTATAAACCTCTGTACAGATAAAACATAGGGTGCATCTACACTGCAGAATTAATGCAGTGCAGATGCCACTTTAACTGCCATGGCCTCATTGCTATGAAATCCTGGGAATTGTAGTTTGGTGAAGCACCAGCACGGTTTTACAGAGGAGACTACAGATCTTTTAACACTACACCTCCCGTGATGTAGTTTTACAAGGTCTTGAGTCACCTCACCAAAGGATGCTAGTGCATCAATAAACTACAAATCCCTGGTTTCCACAGCATTGAGCAGTGGCAGCTAAAATGGTGTCAAACTACATTACCCTTACAGTATAAATGCCCTCTTAGAGTCCTAGTCTAAACATTACACCACACTTACTCTACATTTTCACACTAGACAGCCAAACCGAGGACTCCATATTATTCAACCACAGAAGTTAAAGTAGTATCAAAGTATTTTTACAATGTCCTATAGAAGGGACCCAGATATCATTGCCTTATATCAGGACTTTTCCCATGTTTTCCATCAATTCATCCTCCGCTTTCACCAAATAGTAAGGCAATCTAAGGAGTCAGAACTGATTTAAAGGCACACCAAAAAAACCTCATAGCCTGGGGTTGGATTCCCCTGCCCATAAGATGAAAATGATAGCATTTGGGACCTTTTTTTTTTACACACAGGGACATACACACACAATCAAAGCACTATGATTCCACTGTAACATGATAGCATTCTAAGGTCGAGAGTTTAAGTTCACCATCAAACTATAAATGCCGGGATTCCATGACATTCCAGGAAGCAGCCAGGCTTTGGAGCTGCAAGGCTATTAAATGCTAATCAACATTCACACCTGCCTCAAGCAGGCAAGAGTTCTTTCTCCCACCCTGGACATTCCACAGATATATAAACCTCACTTGCCTAGTTTCCAACAAACCTCACAACCTCTGAGGAAGCCTGCCATAGATGTGGGTGAAACGTCAGGAGATAATTACTCTGGAACATGGCCATACAGCCAGGAAAACTCAGAGCAACCCATTCCATGGGATGGTACCATGGCATTTAAAGTGGAATTATAGCACTACAATTTAGTCACTTGAAAGGGCCCTTGAACCACCTAATAAAATTCCGTAAGTGTGGGATAAAAGACCTGGAAAGACCTAGCTTTTAAAGCATATCCTCACAGAGCAGATTCTATATTTTTCAGCAAATGAACTATTATTAACTTGGGTTATGCAAGGAGGAAGAGGAGCTGGGGTTACTATGCGGGATGGTAATGGCTTTGTTGCAGAGGAACCTACATACTAAATGAAGATCTTTGAACCATGTTGCCACCTTGCGATCTCAAGAGTTGCAGAATGAAAAGAGAAAAGAAGTCCACTGAAAGACAAAAGGAAACAAGAAGCAGACAGCTGCTTCTTTCCTAAACACAAACACTCGAGTACTCGAGGTTGCTAAGTTACAAGAAAGCATTCACCAATCCCTGCATCAGTTCAAAACCCAAACGTAGAGCAATACAGACCTTGTTCTTCATCTTTTTTCTCTCTTACATGAAATAAATACTGAAATGTCTGTTGCAGAAACCCTAGACTTGCTTTTAAGATGGGGGATCTCAACATGGGCAATCAGCTTTTTACTCATGTTGTTTCTTTGCAATGGGAGGACATTCTCCCTGAAACTTCCAAAAATATAAAGATTCTTGTGATCTATTTATTTATTTATTGCATTTATATACTGCCTTTCTCACCCCTGGGGGCTCAAAGCATTGCACACCAAGTAAATGGCAAAAATGCAATTATTCACATATAATGAAAACAGTACATCACACATCTATATTTATATAACTATAAATTAATCCATTAAAACTATAAAAACATCAAACACGAACATGAAACATTTTGGCATTGCACTGATTCTGAGTTTGTTATCCATCTGCTATGCTATTGTCACTCACTGAATGCTTGTTTAAAATATAACCTAGTTTTTAGTTGTTTTCTAAGCACCAGGAGGGAGGGGGTTGATCTAATATCACTGAGAAGGGAGTTCCAAAGCCAAGGGGTTACCAGTGAGAAGGCCCTGTCTCTCCTCCCCACCAATCACACCTGCGACGGCAACGGGACTGAGAGCACGACTTCCCCAGCTGGTCTCAATGCTCTAATTCGCTCATAAAGGGAGATGTGTTCAGATAGGTAAGTTGGACTGGAAACATTTAAGGATTTATAGGCTAAAGCCAGCACTTTGAATTGTGCTCGGTAGCAAACTGGCTACTAGTGGAGCTGACATAACATGGGTGTTGTATGCTGCCTGTACGCCACTCCAATAAGGAGCCTGGCTGCCACCTGTTAATAACAACAACAACAACTTTATTTTTATATCTCATCACCATCTCCCCAGAGAAACTCAGGGCAGCTTACAAGGGGGACAAGCCCAAAATACAGAGTAAAAACATACACAATAAGATAAATGAAAACAAATTTAAATCACAACAACATCATAAAAACAGTTACAATCACAAGTAATACACATTTTAAAAACAATATAATGGCTGAAGATTAGGTGCTGAGTGTGGAGGGATCAGGAAATGTGTGTTGGACTACTTGAAGCTTCCAAATAGTCTTCAAAGGCAACCTCACATAGAGTTCATTGCAGTAGTCTATTTGGGATGTGACAAGAGTGTGGACTACCATGATCAAGCCTGACTTCCCAAAGTACGGGCGCAACTGGCGCACAAGTTTTAATTGTGTGAATGCTCCCTGGCCACCATTGAAACCTGAGGTTCCAGGCTCAGCAATGAGTCCAGGAGGACTCCCAAGCTGTGAAACTGTGTCTTCAGGGGGAGTGTAACCTCATCCAGCACAGGCTGTGACCCTATACCTTTTTGGCCTTACAACTGACCAGGAGTACCTCTTGGATTCATGTTCCATTTGTTCGCCCTCATCCAGACCGATACAGCTGCCAAGCATCAGTTCAGGACCTGAACAGCCTCCTTAGCAGCAGGTGGAAAGGAGTAGTAGAGTTGAACATAATCTGTGTATACATGGCATTGAACTCCAAAACTCTGGATGATCTCTCCCAGCAGCTTCATGTAAATGTTAAACAATATAGGGAACAATACTGAACCCTATGGACAATGGCTGCAGCAGGGTCAAGCAAGTGTCCCCCAACAACATCTTCTGGGAATGATCTTGGTATCTATTATAAATGCTTTTTCTGATATAAAATGGCAACATCAAGCTTTAGATCTTACCTGTTTTCTGTAATTGATTATAATTAGCTGATTATCTTAAAAAGGGAGTAGCCTCTTTGACCTAATCGCTCGCTAATGAAAGCCAGTAGTACAACTACCCTTTTGAAACCTTGCAGCAGAGCCATTCATTCTCCAAGTGGAAGTGAGTATGCTATCTTGTTAAATTGTATATTATGTATTATATTACAACTGGTTAGCATATCTATTATTTTGTCCTTTTCAAGTTTAGTTTATAAAGCCTCAGAAGATATGATTTCAAACTATTGAAGAAAACTTGAAAGAAACCTGGAGAAGGGAAACTCCTCCTGAAACAAGGAAGATAAACACCCGGGAATCCTTGTAGTATTCCCAAGACTTTTTATCTTATCTTGAACTCACATGGGACTATTTTGGATATGTTAAAGTTTGTCCACACAACTTTTGGAAGATCCGCCTAATTATTTGGAAAACATAAATATTATGTTTGTTACACCATTGTAAATAGTCCCATCACATTTGTTCCCTAAGCTTGTATACTATATGAATTAATTGAGTATTCTCCTGATTAATTGAATTGATACTTTTGCTGAAGTTTATAGCAACAGGACATTTGTGTATTTACATTGTACTTATAGATATATGCGTAGTTAGAGCAACTTTCTATATTCCTGATATGAGTTCTAGTTCAGAAATAAAATGCCTATGATCACCAATTCAAATATTAGCTAGGGATTCCCCAACACAGATGGTTGTTGTTGTTGTTGTTGTTGTTGTTGTTTTGAGCTGTTTTGTCACCATTAAGCAACAATTTAAATGAATTGCTCATGTCACCTTTTGGTGTTCATGTCACTCTTACGCCCATTTGGATGGAGATAAAAGGAAAGATTGCTAGATGTTTTCTTTGAAGGCTGCTTTAAATGCTCTCCACCCAAATGTCCTGGCAAAGAAGGGAAGACTCTGATGTAAATAATCAAGATGGTAAAGTGGGGTAGAGGTGACGGTGATTATCTTTTCTCCCACCTCAATCAGAGATGCTTAGGATCCTTTGTGCTATGCAGGAGGAATGCAGAAAGCGGTCAAGCAGCTGGGAAGAATCTACATACAACTGATAGACTGAAGTCACATGCAAATCATCCAGCAATGACGGATGTATTGACATGCTCATTTCAATCATGCTCCCCTTAGGGCATTTTGATTCAAATGCTGAACTCTAATCTTCTCAACACAAGGAAGATTTCAACAAGTCAGCCTGGTTGGGGCACCCAGGGCCAAAACTGTTGCAATGCGGAAAGGTGGGGGCACTCTAGCTATCTCTGGAAATCAATCAAGGTGAATTCATTTTATATCCTCTTGTTAGGGCAATAGCTTGACAAGGCCAGCTGGGTTCAAAGATTCCAAATACTATGTAACCCTGGGAATTTCCTGAACTCTTACTTGGGCAAGTTGGGAAGCAAAGAAAAGGAATGGAGAAGAGACAAAAGCTGGAGCCTTGGGCTCAGTGATATTTAATTGCATTTATTTGCACAATTGGGCCTTTGGAACTGGCTGGATTTGGTTCCAAAATCCCTGGATGCTCAAGTCTCATTATATACAATAGGGTTGTAAAGTGGTGTCCCTTATATAAAAATGCAAAATCAAAGTTTTTCTTTTGGATAAAAAAAACATTTTCAAGCTGTGGGTGATTGAATTTGTGGATACAGAATCCATGTGTAATAATAAATAATAAACTTTATTTATGCCCTGCCACCATCTCCCAGACCCAGAGAGACTCGGGGAGGCTTACAAAGCACTCAAAGGTGCAAACACATGTTGTTGTTTATTCATTCAGTTGCTTCCAACTCTTTGTGACCTCCTGGACCAGCCCACACCAGAGCTCCCTGTCGGCCATCACCACCCTCAGTTCCTACAGGGTCAAGCCAGTCACTTCGAGGATGCCATCCATCCATTTGTAAAAAACGGGTTGCAGAAGGTCCTGAAAAGAGTCCTTTTTCAATTAGGCCATGCCAAATTGCCAGGTCCAGTGTAGTGTTTGATTGAAAGACCAGCAAGGAGAGGGCCGATCACACCTCTCTAGGAAGGGAGTTGCAGAGCTGTGGGGCCACCACTGAAAAGGCCCTCTCTCTCATTCCCACCAGCCGCACTTGTGACAGCCACACTTGTGACAAAAGGAGGGGCTCTTCTAATGATCTCAGGGTGTGATTGGGCTGGTAGAAGGAGATGCAGTCCCTCAAGTAGGCTGGGCCCAAACTGTTTTAATGTGTAATCATTTGTGTTTTACTCTTACATGCAAGTGTTTTTAATCTATGTGTTTAAAATTGTTTGTGTGTTTTATTTATGTATTATATTTTAATCTCTGTTGCACCCCCCTCAAATTTTGGGGAGAGATGGGTAAGAAATTTGTTATTGTTGTGGCATTGTCACATCCTCTCTGAGTATTCCTTGCCTAAGAAAACCCTATAAAATTCATGAATTTGCCATAAATCGACATGGGACTTGAATGTACATATACAGACACAATCTAAGGAGCACCAGATTATCTATACTCAGATACTGACAATACAGGGTTCAATGTAGAAATACTCTAAACCAGGGGTGCTCATTAGGTAGCTCGTGAGCTACTAGTAGATCTTTGGCCCTCTGCCAGGTGATCTTCGGGCCCCACCAGCCGGATGGGGCGCTCTTGCCATGCGCACGCACACCTTGCGTGCACGCGCACTCCTGCTGCTGGCTTCCACTCTCGCGGTGCTTCTTTTGCCGGTGGGGCATTGCAGGAAGAACGAAGCACGAGGCGGGGCCTCTGGAGGGAGCACCCTGCCTTTCTCTTGTCCAGAAGCAGCTGTGCAGCCTCCACTGCCAGCGGGACAGACAGGGCGGAGCGCTCCCTCTGGATGCCCCGCCTCGTGTTTTCTCCTTCCTGCAATGCCCCGCAGGCGGAAGAAGTGCTGTGCGGGAGGAAAACAACAGCAGGAGCACGCGCAGCAGCGAGAGCGCGCGGCGGCAGGGGCAGGTAGATTTTTTTGGACTTGGTTGCTTTAAGAGTAGCTTGCATGCTGAAAAAGTGTGAGCACCCCTGCTCTAAACCAATAAAAGGAAAGCATATTTCTAACAAGGCTGTGAGCGAATGTTACAAGTAAGTGATGTCTTAGCTTCTTTTGTCTGTTTTAACTCTCCAACCATTCAGCTTCACCCAGGGCTGTACCCAGGATTTTGATTTCGGGGGGAAGGATGTGAGTCTGGATGAGAGAGGGTCTACCCTAGCAAACCTTTTGTATTGTTATCCCAATACCCCCATGCATATGGGATATATTGAGCATGGTGATCAGATCATGATAGGAATAAACATAACAGTTTAAATAATGAACCAGGCCTTCCCGCAGACCCGAAATTCTCGGGGGGGGGGGCTAAAGCCCCTCAAGCCCCCCCCCAAATTTTTGTATGATGAAAGAAGGGGAAAAATTCTCTCCACTCTCTCAAAACCATGAATAATTTGATGAAACTCCTAGTTTGCCTGCGACGTCTTGCTCATTTTACTTTTCCACTAATTCACTCTCATTGCTTGAGTCTGTAGCAGTTTTTACTGCATTTCTGCCAGCGACCCATCTCTCTGCCCCATGACATTTAAAAAGAATGCCTGTGTCTGTGGCGAGGGAGGCAGCGGAGGGAGAAGAGCAAACTGAAGGAAACATCAAGTTGGTGTTTATGCTCTGCACAATCTATTACTATATGAAACTGCCACTCATTTATTTGAAAAGCAGCAAAGAGAGGCTGCTGTGATGAAAGGCTGTCTTCAGGTGAAATCTGGAGACACTTATATCATTGCACAAAAGGAGAGGCTGAGAAATATCAACCATCTCATCCATATTCAGCTAAACCAATGATTCACAAAACCCACTTTCATTGCCTTGTGCGCACACAACATCACTGCTGGCATTTAAGACTCACAGCATTATGTACCATGAGCTGAGTTATTTTGCCCTTCAATGATTCTCTGTATGTCCATGTAGATACTTAAGTAAATATAGTTTGGTGAATGCTGTTGACTTGCCGGCAGTGTGCCAGTCAAATTTGTTCACTCCTCCTCCTTAAAAGTCATATTATTAGAAAGTCCTCTTATAGATTTTAGCAAAGGAGAGTGTTCTTCCAAAACTTTTGGGTTTATATGTTATACACCAGGCATGGGTAAACAGTCCAAAACACCTGGAGGGTTGAAGTTTGCCCATGCCTGTTATTACATTGTTGAAATGGTGCTGAGGAGGGAGCCTAACTCAACAAGCTAGCTTCAGCGGTGAATCCCCTTCACAATTTTTCAATAGTGGACAACAGACAACAGTAATGTGAACCTAACACAATTATAATGTTGAAACACTGTACTGTTTTTGAAAACTGTGGAAGATTCAATATGGTTGGTGTCAGATTTTATCGGGAAGCTAAGCAGGGTTAGCTCTTGTTAGTACTTGTATGGGAGACTGCTAATGAATATCAGGTGCTGTAGGTTGTATTTCAGAGGAAGGAACTGATCTTGCCTTCTTAGAAAACACTATGAAATTAATGAGTTCACCATAAGCCAGGGATGTCAAACTCATTTTCATGGAGGGCCACATTAGCCTTTGGTTGCCTTCAAAGGGTCGTTGAATCCATAGACAGAGAATCTGTGGATACCAAAGGCCAGCTATATATTTTCATACAAAGTGGTCAGTGGTCTTTAGTTTTGATTCCATTTGGGTCCCCAGATTTTACTGAGCAATAGCTCCCATTACTTTTGACGATCCGCCATGTAGACTGGGGATGATGGGAATTGCAATCCAACCTCTGAGGTTGGAGAAAGGTCTTTTTAAAGTCAGACATCATATCCACAAGCCTTGTATCTGAATTCACACTCCACTCTCCTGACTAAACAGAACAAATGGCAGCCTAACAGATGTTACTGTATCACAGCTCCCATACCCTCTAGCCATGATGTCTAATGATGAGGAATACAGGAGCTGTAGTACAGCATCTGGAAGGCTACATAAAATGACACAAAGAGCCACATTCGGCCCGCGAGTCTTGAGTTTGACACATGTGCCATAAGGCAGCAGGCAACAGGAAACAGGCAAACAGACATCTCCCAGAAAGTATTAAGGAAGTAGTGCTAGGAGATGTGCATGAAAGAAGTTTTGAGAGCCTCTACAACAGTGTTTCCCAACCAGTGTGCCGTGAGCAATCATCAGGTGTGCCATGGGATAATTGGCACTCTCCCCCCTCCTAGCAGCTCTTTCACCCTCTTTCCCTCCCCAAAGATCCTCCCCGAGGCAAAGGAAGGGCTCCGTCGAATGCCAGGGCCATTATATACTCTATACGTTTCATAGATCTGTGTGGCCTCTTTCGCTGCCTCTCTCCGCAAAAGCAGAGCACTGGGCGGAAGTGATTGAGTTGGCGTTTTCGCGTTGGCTTGGATTTCTCGCAAGAACAGCCAAAGCCGGAAGCTTCACGTCAGTGAATTGGGCAGTGAGCGAACCTGGGAGCATCAGGAGGCTGAAGCATCCACAGGTTTCCAAGAAACAAATTGAGCCTCTCTGCTTGGAAATGTTTTTTTTTTTACTATTTTACTGGATTTTTGAGAAGTTGCCCCCCCCCCCCTCCCGAAGGAACTGTTTATAACAGCTTCATGACATCCATAGTTAACTAGAAGCAAGTTTCACTCAGGGTGAAATTTCATAAAGGTCTGGAGAACAAGCCCTATGAGGACCGGCTTGAAGAGCTGGGCATGTTTAGCTTGAAGAAGAGAAGGCTGAGAGAAGACATGATAGCCATGTATAAATATGTGAGAGGAAGTCATATATATGTTGTGTTCATCGAAACAGGCCCAGGTTTCACACTGAGTGTATAAATACATTAAAAACATATTAACTTTATGTATTTCTGTGTTAGAGTGTCATTTTGGTTGGTGGTGTGCCCCAGAATTTTGTAAATGTAAAAAATGTGCCGCGGCTCAAAAAAGATTGAAAAAGACTGCTCTACAAAACACTCTTTATCAACCCTAACCAAAGCTGTATTCTTTATTTAAAATCACCCCTGTTTGCAGATGAATGATAAAATTACCATTACACAGAGTGAAACACTTTCATAAGGCAGTAACTTCATTAAAAAGGAGGGCTTCTGTACTTTAATAACTGAGTGGAAGAAGTAATTCTGCAAGAAAACATTGCCTTCTATCTTCCATTTTCCCCATTGCGTTTATGGAATTTTATCAGGGACAGTGGTGTTCAGATATCACCAGCTTTCATTTGTAATCCTCCAATGCTTTCTCTCTCTCCTTTTTCTTTTTAGAGAACATCTTGCTCAGTAGGATATAGCCAAACAATGGCCAGTGTTCTTCACCAACTACTTAACTATGGGTATATATGCACTGTAGACTGAATACAGTCTGACACTGCTTTAATTTCCATGGCTCAAAGCTATGGGAGTTGTAGTTCGGTGAGGCACCAACAGCAAAAAGGTGAAAGACCTTGTAAAACCACAAGTTCCATGATTCAATAGCATGGAGCCATGGCAGTTAAATTGGTGTCACACTGCATTAATTGTACAGTGTAAATCAGGAATGCTCATTAGGTAGATCGCGATCTACTGGTAGATCGCATAGGGCGTCCTGGTAGATTGCAGGCAGGGCGGGGGGAAGGCTCAGTCCCGCCCCGCAGCAATTCATCCAGTAGTAAGAAATCAGTTTGTGTGTGTGTCAACTGTAAAATAGGATGTGTGGAAGAGTCCTGGGTTATCTGAGGTCCTTTCCACACAGTTGAATAAAATCCCATGTTATCTGCTTTGAATCAGATTATATGGTAGTGTGGACTCAGAAAACCCAGTTCAACGCAGATATTGTGTTATATGTTTCACATTTTTGTAGTGGGTAGGTAGATAATTTTGACTTGATTGTTTTATAAGTAGCTCGCAGGCTGAAAAAGTGTGAGCACCCCTGGTGTAAATGCACCCTAAGTGATATCTCCACCAAATTGAATGGAAACATCATTCACCTGTACTTTGATACCTCACAGAGCAGACCTCCTTTCCCCATGCAGCTAATGCTCAGTAAGTAGATGAGGAGGGGGAGTTATGAGTTGCTCCTAAGTAGCAACTGTGAATGCAGAAGAGTTATCTAGATTTACTAGCCCTTAATTGTTCCATATTTACAGTAGCTGCTTATTTGCAATTGCTACAATTGTGCCTCCCTGCTCCATCTACTTTGCAAGGAGCCTCCGGTGGCGCAATGGGTTAAACCTTTGTGCCAGCAGGACTGAAGACCGACAGGGCAGAGCTTCTAATCTGGAGAGAGCACGAATGAGCTCCCTCTGTCAGCTCCAGCTCCCTATGTGGGGACATGAGAGAAGCCTCCCAAAAGGATGGTAAAACATCAAAACATCTGGGCATCACCTGGGGAACATCCTTGCAGATGGCCAATTCTCTCACACCAAAAGTGACTTGCAATTTCTCAAGTTGTTCCTGACATACACGCGCAAAACCCTACTTTGCCAGGCATCAGCCACCCTAGAAGAATGTGGTCCATTCTGCCAGCAAGGGGAGCATTGATGAATGATATTTAAATGTACTTAGTTAAATGTACTTAACTAAGTTGTTGATATAAAGTACTAGCCAATGTCTTTTGATCAACAGTGCCAGTGGCCTCTATCTGAATGCTAGCTTCCCCATTCGCTGATTCTATAAATGTTCCACTGGTAAAGTTCAAAATTTGGGAGGTCAAAAACAAGTGTTCCTATTCTGGCTTGATTCCTTACATGATACACTGATCCTTCATAAATCCCACAATGCCAAACTCTCAGATTCAGTTTCCTCTTTTGAAGCCACCAAAGCAGTTTATAGTCGTTCCCAAGAAATGTATTAATGCTCTTACAGTTATTTCTGCTGCTTAAATTAGATACAGTATGCAAAACCAGGCCAACACACATTCATCTTGGATTATGTCACCAAGAGAGGGACTGCCTTCTGCTTATTGTAAAATGATCCAGGCTTGAATGGATGGTGGCTTGCCAAGTTATAATGCATCCTGAAAGGGGTGTTTTTTGTCAACAGTGCAGTTCCTATTTCACAGAATTCCTGTGTTTTCTACTTCGTCATCTTTTACGTAAATATTTAGTTTGCTGTTGTTTGCAGGAATAGATCTTCAGGCCATTCACTGTTCTGCTCAGCCTCTACAGCAGTGCTTCTCAACCTTCCTATTGCCACGACCTCTTAATACAGTTCCTCATGTTGATGTGACCCCCAAACATAAACTTATTTTCATTGCTACTTCGTAACTGTCATTTTGTTACTGTTATGAATTGTAACAGAAATATCAGATATGCAGGAAGTATTTTCATTCACTGGACCAAATTTGGCACAAATACCCAATATGCCCAAATTTGCATACTGGTGAGGTAGTGGGGGGATTGATTTTGTCATTTGGGAGTTGTAATTGCTGGGATTTATAGTTCACCTACAATCAAAGAGCATTCTGATCTCCACCAATGATTGAATTGAATCAAATTTGGCACACAGAACTCCCTTGACCAACAGAAAGTACTGGAAGGGTTTGGTGGACATTTATCTTGAGTTTTGGAGTTGTAGTTCACCTACATCCAGAGAGCACTGTGGATTCAAACAATGATCGATCTGGACCAAACTAGGTATGAATACACAATATGCCCAAATGTGAACACTGGTGGATTTTCAGAAAAATAGACCTTGACATTTGTAGTTGCTAAGATTTATAGTTCACCTACAAAGAGCATTCTGAACCCCACCAACAGAATTGGGCCAAACTTCCCACACAGAACCCCCATGACCAACAGAAAATACTGTGTTTTCTGATGATCTTTGGCAATTTCTCTGACACCCCTGGTGAACCCCCAGGGGTCCCGACCCCTGGGTTGAGAAACACTGCTCTCTATTCTTTGTTGCGCATTAAAAATAGGGTGATTTGAGTATCTCCTTTAAGGAAAACAAGAAAAATGTAAGAAATAAATGTCAGTGGAATACAGTTCACCAATAACATTGAAAAGATATGTTGCTTTAGACTTTAAAAGCAATGCAATATTTGTTAGGAATTTCTTCCACTGAAGATAATGCATGTAATTCAGTCTGGTCAATCTGTCCTCTCTTATAGATTGAAGTACTCCCATCTCCATATACAGAAGTTATTGGTTCTTACTGTTCTTTCCTTTATTTTTCTGAAGTTTATTTATAGCCATCCCTCCCTTTTGTAGGGTCAGCTTTCAATTTGCTGTGTGTAAAGGCATAGGACCTCTGCAAAAGTGGAAAATGTTGGAATTCAACCCCACACTGCCCAAGTCTCTAGTCCTGAATGAGGAACAAGTTTGTTATCTTAGACTAAGCTGTGGGTTTCTCCCCCCCCCCATGTCTCCTGTATAACTGTTGGAATGTATGTAATTTCTTCTCTCATTCTGATTGGTTGTGTAGAATGGACACTTTTCTACTGCAAGCCTATACTTTGACTTCAGCTTTTCCATCTTCGAATGTGCTGTGTGCTTTGAGATCTCTCTCTGCATGTGTGTCAGGAGAGATGTAGTGATTGGTGTTTTTTCCCCCATTTCTTTAAAACCTAGAAGAGATGGGTAGAAGAGATAAAAAGCCAGAGTCTCTTTTTAGCTATGCCAGAAGACATATGACAGGTCATTTAAAAAAACTAATGCTGTGTTCCATCACCTTTGAGTGATCTAAATGTAAGTAGTTTAAGGGCTGTGTGTCCATTCTTGATGAGAAAAGATATCACAGGCGAGACAAAAAAGACACACACAGAATTCGTATCTACATATGTGAATGTGAACACATTCTGAATTAATTAGCCTGAGTATGGAAGGAAACAAATGAATCCAAACAGCCTTACACCCTATTATTGCTGTCTAACCAAGCTGTACTTTTGCATGTCTATCTAGCCTAGGAGATAGATGCAGGAATTTCCCACGACATTGTGGCATCAGGATTGGGAAATCCAAATCAGATTCTATTATGCTCTAATTAAAAAGAGGTCTTGTCTAAAAAAAGAAGAAAAGTGATGGGTATTAGAGTAGCTCAGACCCAGTTCTTGATTATTAAGAAATGCATTTCTTTTTATTGTAAATAAACCATTTGTAATTTTTAAAATTGGACTCTCCATTTTTGCCTGCCTAAGCTCTTAATTCTTTACAGCCACATCACATGGCTCTTCATGCTTTGCTTGCTGTGAGCTGATTGCTCCACTATTAATATCCTGCTTGTATTTTGGATGTTCTGCTATATTTTGGGTAGTTTTCCTTAATTGAAAAAATTAAAACACTATTTGTTTTTATGTGAGAGATACCTCTTTAGGAATCTCTAGGTTCGACTTATGGAAGGAGCCCATAGAATTGTGCTGGAGGAACTACAAATGTCTAGAGAAATGTTCTCTAGAGGGATATCTAGGTCCTGAAGAGCAACGCTATGGTCAAGTTTTGGCAGAAGTTTAAGCATGCAGTCATGTTGGAGGAATTAGAGATTCCTAGCAAGAACATAGCAATCAAATTCACGAATAATCACACCCCTAAGAATGAAACGCCCTCTACATAGGCCTTCCTTTGACGGTGAGGCGGAAACTTAAGCTAGTGCATAATGCTGCTGCTTGGCTACTCACCGGGGAACCGGCAGGTTGCCATATAACTCCAGTTCTGCAGCAATTCCACTGGCTACCAATCAAATACCGGATCACTTTCAAGGTGTTAGTTCTTACTATTAAGGCCTTACATGGTCTGGGGCCAGTGTACCCGAGGGATCGCCTTGTCCCGTATAAACCCCAGAGATCACTGCGCTCAGAAGATTAAGACCTGTTAGAGATTCCCAGCTGTAAGGCTTTTCACCTGACGGTGACAAGACACAGGGCTTTTTCGATTATTGCTCCATCACTATGGAATGCTTTTCCTCCAGAAGCCCGGGCACTGTCGGATCTGGTATCTTTCCGCAGGGCTTGCAAAACCCATCTGTTTCAGCAAGCGATCGAGTTGTGTTAAATTGTATTTTAATGCTGTTTTAATTTGTTTGTATTGGTTCTTGTGAACCGCCCCGAGCCTTTGGGAGTGGCGGTATAGAAGTTGAATAAATAAATAAATAAAAATGTGAAGAGTTGATTATAATCTTTTACACAACTGGCAGAGCCTGAAATTCCCTCAAATCATAGTAAGGATTCTTTTTCATCTCCAGAAAGCAAAGACTAAATTAAAGAAAATCAGCAGCTGATAATACTATTTGGGTCAATTTGTAAATGTTCAGAACTCTATTTATATCTAGTAGATGGAAGACGTCTTACACCCTTGAATACAAAATGCTTGTTTGTAGCAACCCAGTTCTCTTTCGTGCCTGGAGGGCAGGGGGCAGCACCGGGGGTCCCACTGGCATTGGAGCCAGCTGATTCTGAGGAGGATTTGGAGGGGCTGGAAGAAGGGGATTTTGAGGTAGCTGGGTCTTCTTCCCCCACAGATAGCCTGGCCTGGGATGACGGCTGGCCTGATCCTTACGAGATGCGGGAAGGCCAGACGGAATTCGAAAGCAGTGATAGTGAAGATTATGAACGGCCGGGGGAGGTTCACAAGAAAGAATGTGGGAAACAACCGAGGAGAGGCCCGGGAAGCAGATGGGGAGTTCGACTCTCACGAAGATAGGGAACCAGGTGCTGGGAGGCAAGGTCGAACCTTTGATAGGAGACGGAGCATTGAGGCTAGCAGGAGGGGTTGGTTCCACAGCCTAGACCGGCCGAGGTCCCGCAGCACAGATTGGAGGAGGAGAAGCCTAGAGCGTCGGGGCCTCGCCAAGGATTAAGTATAGGATCTGTGGGAACGGATCCTCAGTACCGGCCACGTCTATCCTATGCAGACGTGTAGCGAGCCAAGACCACGTAGCTAAGTTTTGGGCTAGTGGCCTGCCAAGGAGTGCCTTGGATCTTGTATCTTTGCCTTGTTCCTGAGTCCGCTTGAGTTGAGCGGAGCTTTGCTAAGTCTTTGGAAACTTCCATGCCAAGATTGCTTTTGGACCCTACCTTTTACCTATTGGATTTGTTTTGATCTTTTTATGGACAATTACCTTTTCAACTGTTTCTTATTCTTCAATAAAGTAGTTAGCTGATTACCGTCTCTGTGTGTGTGATTAAGGGGCCGGCCAAGGTCTTGCATCGTGACATTGTTGCATGTAACCAAGTTCAAACACTGCCTTCTTGTCTGCTGGGACCAACACTGGCAACAGGTACAATGACATAATGCAGTGGAATAATTCACTTTATAAAGAACTGGACTTCTAACTATTGGTTATTAGCTTGATTCATATCCTCTTGGGAATCACAATGTCATTCTTCCTGCTCATGAACACATCTTGAATTATGTAATATATTTTGTGAGTGACCTACTAATCTCCTAGCGTATCATTGTGGTACAGTACAGAGCATCTTTATGTGAAAATACTTGTAATGGTCTTACAAGGTGGAACTCTTGTATTATCCTTCCATTCTGCCATCAGCTTCTCCAAAGGAAAACTTTGTGATACAGGGCTGAGTGGAATATCTTCACCCTGGAGGAAGTCAATGCTGCCTAGTTATACTCACTTCTTTTGGCAGACACTGCAAAATTAGATCCCGCTTGTGTAGTAATAAGACTGAACAGAGAGTCTTAAGCACAGGGGAAAAATATTCTGCTTGTTGTGAAGGAAAACTTAGGCATTACGATATCAGAATAGAAGGCATTAGGAGATGTGTTTGATTACAGTGATCTTTTTTTTTATAAAAAAAAATGACAAACTAGTTCAATGATGGAACACCAGTGAATAAGATCTGGTTGTTTTTAACTGTTCTTAACTGTTGTTAATGCTTAATGATTTGCTGTGGAGAGGAAGCAAGCTCAAAATGATTACATAATTTGGGAAGGGATTTCACATTTCCCCTTGGTGTTTGGAGCTGCTGAGGAAGCATCTGTTCCTTCTTGTTTACTGCAGTTATATTCCCCAGGAAACTGGACTGAAGTAGCTCCTTAGAATGTGTGTGTTTGTGTGCCTCCAAGTTACCTGCTACCTGATGGGGATCCTATGATTTTCATTGTGTTTTCTTAGGCAAAAAATACTCAGAGGTGTTTTTGACAGTTCCTTGCCCTGAAATATAGCCAACAACATCTGCTGATCTCTCATCCAAACACTAACCAAGCTTTCAAGATAAGACAGGATGAGATGCTTTCCAGGCATTTAGCCCCTGCCCCACAATATATTTTCAAAGAAATTCTCCTCAATTCCTCAAGATGACCACTTGATTTTTAAAGAGTGCAAGATGTTACTAGTACATAATAATATTTAACCAAAACCCTTTAATAAATGTATAAAATGATATTTCTTGTGTAACTTGTATTACTACCTTTTGTTTTCTGGGTCTCGCACATTTGTCTCCATGGAACTGGACACTCAAATCAAGCAAGGAATCATCTGCATACCCATGTCATCCTCCTCCTTGGTTTCATGCCTTCCAAGGGGGTATCTCTACGACCGACTAGACCTTTAAACCTACCAATAAGCATCCCTTCTTCTTCCTGCCATGGGGATCCCCTCTTCCTGCCTGTGCAATCAGAGAAACCTCCGGCCAATTCCTGTGTGAATCCTAGCCAGTCCATTCCTAGCCAATCAGAAGGAGGCATGGGAAATCTGAATAACTGTCAAAAGTGTATAAAATGTCTTGTATTTTTTTTGTACATTTCGAGCATCAGCTTGGTACTTGCATCCCTTTTGACCAAGCTGCAGTGTAATAAACCTCTGTACTTTGCCTTTATGTGTACAACTGATTCATTATCTGTCCTGGCTGATTTGGTTTAGTGGAAAGTCACCGGGCATAAACCTTCTTATCCAAGATCCGAACTAAAATCACTTTAAGGGTACCTACAAGGAAACCCATTATCCCTTAGAGGTATTATTTATGGTTTAGAATGTGCTCGAATAAGTGCCAACAGTTGCTACTGAAGTAGTTTAACGACATGTTTTAAATAAACATATTGCAAACAGATCATGATAAAACACCTTCCCCCTTTTTCCTACCCAGCCTAAAGGTATGCAGCTGAAGTGCCTGCCAGGGATAACTGTCAATGGGGACTAGGGGAAAAGTCACAGAACATGTCTTGATTTATGCAAAGCAATTGGCCCTGTGAATGTCAGGCTGGCTTATGGGAGTACAGCTGCTGCTACTGCTACTGCTCCTCTTTTTAGATTCTAGAAACAAGTGCCCTCATGCCACTCCAAATAATACAAAGTTGCCCCTGCTTATCATAAAATTTCACCTCATGTTCGAGGCTGTGTGCTGCAGTTATAACAGTAAATAAATAAATAAATGACCTTTAAAAATAATTTTCCTATTCGGGTTCAATGAGCACAAACTTTGATTCATGCACAAAATATTTAAAATACTGTATATAAAATTACCTTCAAATTATGTGTATAAAATAAATAGGAAACATAACTGATTTTTAGTTTACACTTGGGTCTCATTTTAAGATATTTGATTATGTACGTATAGGTATGCCAAAATCTGAATGAACCTACAATTCCAAATATTTCTGTCCCCAAGCACTTCCGACAAGAGGAACTCAGCCTGTATCAGAAGTGACATTGTGCCTACCTAGAGTTGGGTATGTTTAGCTTGGAGAAAAGAGAGGGGACATGAAAACCATATTTAAATATTTGAAAGGATGTTATTACTTAGGGAGGGCAAGCTTGTTTTCTGCTGCTCTGGAGATTAGGGTACGGAGAAATGGGTTCAAATTACAGGAAAAAAGATATCTAAACACTAGGTTAGAACTGTTCAGTAGTAGGCGACTGCTGACTGTTTGATTGTTTTTATATTGTTTTATACTGTTTTATATTGTTTTATGCTGTTTTACAATTTTTAATTGTATTTTTATGTTTCTGGTATGGGCACCATGGGGTGCAATTTTGTTAGCTGTCCTGAGTCCCTCTGCGGAGGTTGAGATAGGACGAGATATAAAAGCCCGAAATAAATAAATAAATAAATATGCAGCCTCAGAGTGGTGGAGACTCCTTCTTTGGCAGAAGCTGGATGGCCATCTGCCAGGAATGTTCAATTGTATGTTCCTGAATGGCAGGGAGTTGGATTGGATGGCCCTTGTGGTCTCTTCTAATTTATGAGTCATGCCAAGAATACCCCATAAACTGGAAAATGCTTGAAGGCACATAACAGCAACAACAAAAATGGGATATTTTGTAGGATGGAACCAAAGTGCTATAACTGTGTGGTGCGGAATGAACTTAAGTGACTTCCCAGCTAAGGACTGAGATTTCTGGTATTCAGTCTCAACTTTAGGGACAATTTGCTCTACAAATAAAATTAAGCAGAGTTTGGATAGATTTTCAGCATATTCGATAATGTGAACTTTGAGTTCCTTCCTGTCTCACGTAGCCTCAAGCTCTAACACTGTAAAGTTGCTATGATATTTATTTAAGGCATGGAGCTGAAGTAACAAAAGGACTCGCCTCAAACCAAATTAGTACAGTACAGATGGCTCCGTTTGGTGTACAGTGTGTTGCGAAAACAGAACAGGCAACTGTTATGCCACCGGCAGAAACAATGACTCAGCCCTGCCAAAGTTATTATACAAGGCGATATAAACAACTGGATATAGACCTAGATCCAGATGTAAACAGAAAACGTGTTACATCATAGGTACAAGAGGAAACACATGAGTCTATTACTCACCAAATATTTGATTATATAGCTTTGTGTGGACTTATGCAACCTATTTAAACACAGCAGCATTTAATGAATGAAGCTGGAAAAGGGGCAAACTCTAATCATATTCCATGAACCACATAGCTGACTCATATGCTTTATTCTCTCCCATATAAGACCAAATATAAGGGTACACAGCAAAACTGATAAGAAGCTTTTCTGTCACCCTAGCAATGAAAAACAATAGGTTTCACAATGATTTGAAGAATGATCAAACTTTGTAATGAGTGTGCCAAAATATTTTATGGCTAAAATTAAAATGGTCACCATTGTTTCTTCAGTGCAGACTCAACTATTAGACAAAGAGAGACGTGCAACCAATATTATGATGCCTAAGATACTACACAATAATGTATAGTCTTCTGTTGGCCCTCAATAATCTGAACCTGCCCTGGTAATTTGTATTTCTATTATGAAATATCATACCATTGCATTTCATTGACCATGTAATCATAATATGAGGTGACCATAAAAGAGGGCACTTAAACCTGTAAATAAAATAAATAAACTGTGTGTGTAAGTATCATGCTGGAAATATTTGTCAGACTTAATATAAATTCAGGGCGTCTCTATACCAGACAGTAGAAAAACTATTGAGGCCTTGTGGAATCCTGAGATTTGTAGTGTTCTGAGATGCTTAGCGTTTTGTCTAGAAGTGAGCTCTAGTCTATTTTTCGGCACTAGAGTCCCAAGCAGAAAATTCTGAAAACACAATCTCAACAAGCTACAATCATAAAACTGACTGCAGCGAGTGAGGAGGGGCGAGGTTGTCTCCGGGGGTTCCCCGCTTCACTGCGGGGTCCCCCAGGGGGCAATTCTCTCCCCTCTGTTATTTAACATCTATATGCGACCACTTGCCCAGCTGGTGCGTAGCTTTGGGCTTGGGTGTCATCAGTACGCTGATGACACCCAGCTCATTCTGAGTATGGATGGCCGGTCCGAATCCGTACCCGATAATTTCCATCGCCGTTACTGTATGGCTGCGAGCCAGTAGGTTGAAGGTGAATCCGGCTAAGACGGAGATCCTGTGGCTTGGCTGCCCGGGCGGCGGGGATGTTCAGTTTTTGACCCTGGACGGCGTGACTTTACGTCCGTCGTCATCTGTTAAGAGCCTCGGGGTAACCCTGGACCCTCTGCTGTCGATGGAGGGCCATGTCTCCACCGTCAGCAGAGTGGCGTTTTTCTACCTCCGCCAGGCAAGGAAGCTGGCCCCCTACCTATCCCGTTGCAACCTGGCCACAGTGGTCCAAGCTACGGTCATCTCAAGACTAGACTACTATAACACTCTGTACATTGGCCTTCCTCTGTCTGTGATCCGTAAACTCAAGCTGGTGCAGAACACCGCAGCCCGACTCCTTGTGGGGAGTTCGGCGAGCTCTCACATCAGACCCATTCTGCGCGAACTGCACTGGCTACCTCTAGAATGCCGGATCACCTTCAAAGTGTTAGTTTTGACTTTTAAAGCCTTACATGGTCTGGGGCCAGTGTACCTGAGGGACCGCCTCATCCCGTATTACCCCACCAGATCGTTGCACTCCGAAGAACATAACCTCTTGGTCGTCCCTTCCCCTAAGACGTTCCGCCTGACCGCAACCCGTCGCCGGGCTTTTTCGATCGTGGCTGCAATGGTTGCCCGCCGGCGTCCGTGCCATCCAGAACATCCTCCCATTTAGGAAAGCCTGCAAGACTCTGCTGTTCCAGCAGGCTTTTGGAGCCGGATGAATTGTAGTGTCTGTTGCGAGTCACCATCTTGTTTTACCTTTGTGCCACATTGCACTATTGTGTGGCCTATTGTGCCTTTTTTATCTGTGTTTTAATTGTGGTTTTAATTTTGCTGTGTTCAACTGTTTTATGGATATGTTGTTAGCCGCCCCGAGCCATTGGGAAGGGCAGCAAATAAGTACGAATTAATAAATAATAAATAAATAATAAATAATAAATAATAAATAATTCAGATCTGAGACACAGCCATGACAGTTAAATTAGCAACAAAATGTTGTACTTCTTATATGTGGATATAATGTCACCCATCATTGGAACATCCTTAGTCCAATACTGTTATTTTTCCATACTGCAGAATAGGGAAGGTCTTCATCACAGAAAACAATAACTAACAAACATAATTCAGAGCTGTGACCCAGATCCTTACTGGCTTGGGCTCCTATAAGTGATTTTTAAGTAAATATAAGTTCACACATTATTGTGGCATTACGTTGCATTTCCATATGAAATATTACATCCTAATGTATTATGAAGCACTAGAATTCACACATGCACCTACACATACAATCTATCTCTCACACATACCCATTGTGCTGCTAAACCACAGGGTTGGTATCACACATTTACAAAGGAGTTGCTCACCCCAAAAGAAAGGTTAGGGTGCATCTACACTGTAGAATCAATGTAGTTTAACATCACAGTCATGCATCAATGCTATGGAACCTTAGGAGTTGTACATCAGTGAGGCATTAGAACTTTTTTGTCTGATAAAGTTAATAAAGACCTTGTAAAATTAATAACTTCCATAACTCCATAGCATTGAGTAATGGCATTTAAGGTGAATTCAAACTGCATTAATTCTACAGTCTGGATGCACACCCATGGGGCTAAGGGGGCTTATAAATAACCACTTAAACTGTTATGTTTATTCATATCATGATCTGATCACCTGCTCATTATATCCTACATTAATGGGGTTATTGGGATTGATTTGGACACCCAGTCTCAGCCCCCCGAACCAAACTCAGCCCCCTCCGAAACAAAATCCTGTTGCATAAACCACTGAGGTGTTCACCTTCAAGTTGTGGACAACAAGTTAAACATGAGCCAACAATGTGATGTGGCGGCAAAAAAAGCCAATGGGATTTTGGCCTGCATCGATAGGAGTATAGTGTCATGCTACCCCTCTATTCTGCCTTGATTAGACCACACCTGGAATATTGTGTCCAATTCTGGACACCACAATTGAAGAGAGGTATTGACAAGTTGAAATGTGTCCAGAGGAGGGCGACTAACATAATCAAGGGTCTGGAGAACAAACCCTATGGGGAGCGGCTTAAAGAGCTTGGCATGTTTAGCCTGAAGAAGAGAAGGCTGAGAGGAGACATGATAGCCATGTATAAATATGTGAAAGGAAGTCATAGTGAGGAAGCTTGCTTTCTGCTGCCTTGGAGAGTAGGACACGGAACAATGGCTTTAAACTACAAGAAAGGAGATTCTTTAATATTAGGAAGAACTTCCAGACTGAGCTGTTCAGCAGTGGAACTCTCTGCCCTGGAGTATGGTGGAGGCTCCTTCTTTGGAGGCTTTTAAACAGAGGCTGGACGGCTATCTGTTGGGGGCACTTCGAATGCAATTTTCCTGCTTCTTGACAGAATGGGGTTGGACTGGATGGCCCTCGAGATCTCTTCCAACTCTATGATTCTAAGTAATTTCCAAATTATGGCAACCCATGATGTTTTCGTTACAAGATTGGTTCAGAGGGGTTCATCTTTGCCTCCCTCTGAGGGTGACTCACCAGAGGTCATGCAATGAGTTTCCATGGCTGAGCAGGGATTCAGATCTTGGTCTCCTGGGTCGTAGTCAAATGCTCAAACCAGAAAAATCATAGTAAACAATATTAATCACTTTCAAATAAACAAGGGTGATTGCTATACTGGGCCCTGGACCAGTGAAATGAAAATGCTTTAGAAGAATCCCTGACTCTGATTTTGTGAACTGTTTGACTATGTCCTTCTCATCTGTGCTGTCGTTGGACACCAGAAGGTTGCACAGCTTCCAAGATCAAGCAGATCCAGTGTTCCTGTATGACAGGAACATGGATAAGATGGCCCTTGTAGTCTCTTCCAGCTTTAAGATTCTATATTATTACTGCGTTTTTTAATGGTTAGAGATGATGCTTATGGGAACTTTCCTGTGCCAAAATAACTTGGTTTTACCAACCCACATTTTGAGGGTGGGGTGGATTATTAACTGCTTTGACTCAGCAAACTGTCTTGGCTTCCAGGCATCACAAGACAAGACTGAGGACTCCAACTGTCATGATTTGGCAGGGATACTCTTCAGTAATCCTTTGATCCTCTCTCATCCCAGTTTTCCAGCTGCTTTCAAAATGTTCCAGTTTCTCTCTCTTTCCTCTGCTTAACTCACAAAGGGGGAGAGGAAAGGCCCTTCCCAGTAGTTTTAGGAAACGGTTGCAGCTTCTCCTAACTTGTATGTTCTTCCTCATTGCCATCTTAAGCACACTCAAATGTTGTGCCCCAGTTTTTCACATGTGAAAATGTCTAAGGTTATGTTTGAACATACCTATTTCTGTTGGAAACAATTCCCCTCTTCTTCTTTTTTCCAAAAGCAAGACTTTAAAACAGTGGCTCCCAACCTGTGGTCTGTGGACTACCAGTGCTCCCCAAGCACTAAAATATAGTAAGTGGCCTTGTGAAGACACGCCTGGGGTCTTTGACTTAGAATAGAAACAAGGACGTGACATCTCTTCCCAGGGGACTTCTTCTTGCCTTCCCATAGAGAACTGGAACTCTCAAGGACCAAACCAGTCACTTTAGATAACTCAAACAGGCTTTATTGTTCACAAAAGGAGTTATCTTGTTGAGGTATTAAACTTAGTTCTCCAAACAGGGGTAAAATAAAATATACATTACAGTTCTTTAGTTGTTTGGGTCCAGGAAGCTTTCAGCCGGATGGCTTTCCAAATTCTCTCCCTCTCAATGGCTTTGAGGTGAGAACTCTCTTAGCCCCAGTCAAATGGCCTATATTGAAGGCACAGAGCCTTCCTATTGGTGCCAAATGACCAATTGAAGGCGCTTGAGATTCCACAGTCCCATCCAGGTGTGCTGGATATGCAGAATGAATCCAAGATATGAAGAATTGGTGCTAGAGAATGCCTGACTGAGGCCTGGCTGGCAAACCCTCTAACACGTCCTCTTCTGTAGAGATGCAGGCAAAATCTAAAGAGAAAGCTAGATTTCCAAAGTCTCAAGGGGGAGGAAAAACAAACTTAACGATGATTGACAGCTCTAAAGAACCAATCAATGCAACCAAAACTTAACAACACTAAACAGACTAGCTGAAACATAATCCAATAGTTTAAACCTTGCAATTTAAAGTCTTATACACAGGTGGCATCAGCCACGCCTTCACAGGCCTTACCATTACTACACAATTGCAACAAGAGTGACTGGTCTCATGAAACTATCAGGGATGTCAGGAGGGAAGGGGCCAACTACTCACTGGAGCCGTTCCATGTAGTGCCTGAAAGCAGGGGCACCTTGGTGTCTTTGCTATTAAGCCTGTTCCTTGGGTTATTTGGGACGTTGATTCAGAAAATTGCATTGGATAGACCACATCTACTCTAGGTTATTAAATATAGTATTCTGTGGGTGAGCAAGCAGATGGTGACTACTGGATGGCATATGTCCTGTATCAGAACTTAGAGCTGATGTGGTCTATTCCAAGGCAATTTTCTGAGTCAGCACCCCAAACAACCAAACCGAATCTAAACTTGACCAAAAACTGATTTGTAACCCTTTTGGTACTAACGTTGGAGAGTGGTCCCTGGTCAAGTGGTCCCTGGTCAAAAAAAGGTTGGGAACCATTGCTTTAAAACAACACTTTTAATTAATATATTAAAAAAACCATATTTGTATATATCTACTATGCTGACCGTACTTGCAATACACTATAGCAGTGTTTCCCAACCAGTGTGCCGGGGCACACTAGTGTGTCGTGAGCGATCATCAGGTGTGCCGTGGGAAATTGGAACCTCCAATACCCTTTCTTCCCCCTCCTGCCAAACACTTTTTCTTCTCCACTCGGGCTCCCTTCTTTCCAGCCTCGCTTTGCTCTGGGGCGAGTCTGCGCAGTAGCGCCCACATGGGTCACGTCTTCCTCCCTCCCCCTCCCCTCCTGAACACGCTCACGCTGCCCCCTCGGATCAAAATGGCGGCAGAAGCAGCAGTGTAGAAGAAAAAGTAAGTGTTCGGCAGGAGGGGGAAGAAAGGACGCGAAGGGGGAGGAAGAGGTCTCTCTTGAAAGCTGGCATGGGCAAATTTGGACCTTCCAGGTGATTTGGACTCCAACTCCCACCATTCCTAGCAGCCTCGGGGTCTTTTCCTCCCCCCCCCCTCAGCCATTTAAGCAGGAAAGGGCCTCAGGCTGTTAGGAATGGTGGGAATTGAAGTCCAAAGCACCCAGAGGGCCGAAGTTTTCCCATGCCTGTTTTAGGGACCTTAAAGTGGTGAGCCTCCTTCCAACATTGCGATTCTGGATAGAAAACAAACAACAACATAGCATAACATTGTTTGAGTCCACAGTGCTCTCTGGGTGTAGGTGAACTACAACTTCCAAACTCAAGGTCAATTCCCAAGCAAACCCTTTCAGTACTTTCTGTTGGTAATGAGAGTTCAATATGCCAATTTTGGTTCAATTCCATTGTTGCAAGAGTTCAGGATGCTCTTTGATTGTGTGTTAACTATAAATCCCAGAAACTGTAACTCCCAAATGTCAAGGTCTATTTCCCCCCAAACTCCATCTGTGTTCACATTTGGGCATATTGAGTATTCATGCCAAGTTTGGTCCTGATCCAACATTGTTTCCGTCCAAAGTGCTCTCTGGATATAGGTGAACTACAACTCCAAAACCCAAGGTCAATGCCCACCAAACTCTTATAGTATTTTCTCTTGGTTATGGGAGTTCTGTGTGGGAAGTTTGTGTCTTTCTGCCACTCCTGCCAGGATTTCTATGTGTTCATTGAAACAGATCCAAGTTTCACACGGAGTGTATAAATACATTGAAAACATATTAACTTTATGTATTTCTGTGTTAGAGTGTCATTTTGTGTCATTTTGGTTGGTGGTGTGCCCCAGGATTTTGTAGATGTAAAAATGTGCCGCGGCTGAAAAAAGGTTGAAAAGCACTGCACTATAGTCAGGACCCTTTTGTTTTCCTTTATGACTTTTTTTTAAAGCATTTCCCCCCCTCATAAGTTTTTCCCAGAAACAGAGTGCTTGTTATAGATATAAATTCTCATACTTGGACCACTTTAAGACATAACTCATACTTTAAACCCTACATTTATAAAGATTAGAAGCCTACAAATTCATATTTGGTTGGGATCAATAATGCATCCTTTGTAACTAGGACAAGGGCAATCTGGAACAATTTATTAGACAGTAAAAAAAACCCCTTCAATAAAACCCTTTGGGATTAACTAATTTTTTTGTATTGCATTGATATGTTGAAAACACTCCATGTTTCAGTAGGCTTTAAAATATTTGTCCATAGCCTTTTCCTTGAATTTGAAGCAGACGTCTAGCCAGAAAGTAAAAATAAGTTTTTCATAATAAATTCCAGCCTGCAAACTCCGATAGCATGTGAAACTCATTAAGATATTTCCCCTCTCCATTGCCATGTTCTTTTAATGCTGTCTTGCAAGTCTGTTGTACATAGATGTAGGAAACAAAAGAGAAACTGTACTTCTCTCTTCTTATTCTCTTTTGCTGGGTTTGTGTACACTGAATGAACACAAAGGAAAAGCTTATTGTGACAACAAGACTATGTATAAAGGGTATCGAAAAACGCTGATGGGAAATCCTTAATCAGTAGTGTGAGAATCAAACTCAATGCAAGTATATTTACAAGAATATCAATCTATAATATCAATATCAAGTGAATAGAATTATATATATAAAAACATCGAACAATGCATAACAAGGGTGGGAATAATCCGGTATAGGAATGAATGGGAATAACCCGGTATAAGTCTAGATGGGAATAACCCGGTTTAAGAGGGATTTCCTCAAAGCACAGTTAGGACCCTAGTGATAGGTATATAGGTCAACACAAATCAACATCTAAATAACGTTCTGGATAGGGTGTTTCCAGGTCCTCAGGACGCTTCTCTTTGGTAACAGACTGCCGTGGATAGCATCAAAACTCCTTTATGGAACTAGAGGATCCCAGCCCTAGAGGTTACCTTTGTGATGTTCCTGGATTCCTGCCAATTGATGGTCCTCTAGTTCCATAAAGGAGTTTTGATGCTATCCACGGCAGTCTGTTACCAAAGAGGAGCATCCTGAGGATCTGGAAACACCCTGAGGAAGCGTCCACGAGACGCGAAACGGCCCCTGTGTGGCGTCCTCTTACTTTGAGCTGTAGGCGCACTTCCAGCTCAATCGACGCAGCGACAGCTGCTTATTTTGCTCCACGCCCGACTAACTGTGTTTCTCTAGACTGTGAGTCTATCTGGGCGCATTACATGAACTCTGCTACTGCCTTTAACCACTCAAGCCACTACCAGGCTGACTCCTTCGGACCGTGTTTTAATTGTGTTGAACCGTAAAAAAAAGCCTTACTTGTATATTGTGTAGAACTTTTCCTATGATGTGTTGTACTAATGATTGTGTAGAACGTTATTTAGAGTGGCAACAATTGTGGAGACAAAGACATCTTAAAAATTTATCAATAAGGATTAAAGAAAATTATTATAAATTAATATGGAAATGGTACCTTACACCAGTAAGAATGGCAAATATAAATAAAAACTACTCGAAAAACTGTTGGAGAGGATGCCAAGAAACAGGAACATACATACATATGTGGTGGCAATGTAAATATGTAAGCAAATTTTGGGCGAAAGTATTTAAAGAAATAGAAGATATAATGAATATTAAAATAGAAAGAAGTCCTAGTATAGCTTTATTATCATTATATAATAGTATACAATTGGAAAAAAAGGATAAAGATGCGATAACAAACCTATTAACAATAGCAAGACTGCTTATAGCAAGGAATTGGAAAAAGAAATAAATATACAAATAGAGGAATGGTACAAGGAAGTATGGAAACTGGCAATAAATGACATGTATATTAAAAGTAAAAAAGAGGTATATGGAAACAAAGTGATTTTTATGAGGTATGGAGAAAAATTTTTGAAAAAAATTAGAAAAGGAAGAAGGAAGGTTACCTCCACAAGAAGAAATGAAATTTTGGACGAATGATATGTAAAAGCAATGGCTTGGGGAGGGGGGAGGGGAGCACAGCGGTGAGGGATACAAAATGTATAAGAAAAACATAATGGCAGATGCTAAAGATTGAAGTATTGTATCTAGAAATGAATAACATGAATCTGCTGTAAATAGACATTGTATAATATTGTGTTGATAATGATAAAACAATAAAAATATTTTTTTAAAAAATGAAAAAAAAAGAACGTTATTTAGATATTGATTTGTGTTGACCTATATACCTATCACTAGGGTCCTAACTGTGCTTTGAGGAAATCCCTCTTAAACCGGGTTATTCCAATCTAGACTTATACCGGGTTATTCCCATTCATTCCTATACCGGATTATTCCCACCCTTGTTATGCATTGTTCAATGTTTTTATATATATATATATTTATTTATTTATTTATTATTCCTTCTTATATTCCGCTCCTCCCAGCAGGCTCGGGGCGGATCACAGCATAAAAACCCGGCTAACATGAGGCATTCATGTCGCCGTACAATAAAAGCATAAAACATACAACATTGTCCCGAGATTAACAGTTGTGTCAAATCCTGGCATTCCAGTGTCGGAGTGTTGGTCAGAGAATGAATACGTTCGGCTAATTCAGCTAGCCGAAGGCCAGTCTAAACAGGGCGGTCTTGCAGGCCCTGCGAAATGGGATGAGCCCCCGGCGGCACGGACATCATCTGGGAGAGAGTTCCAGAGTACCGGTGCCGCCACGGAAAAGGCCCTTTGCCTAGTCACGGACAGATGGCAGGTGCGGACCGATGGGATTAGGAGAAGATTAGACTCCCTGAACGTAGTGACCTCGGGGTACATATGGGGCAAGGCAATATAACTAGCTGTACCCGGCATGCGTTGCTGTGCCCTATTTAGGAGATGCGAGAAAGTCTGAGTATGTAAGGGTTGGAATTGTTGTTAGTGAATTGGGTGTTTTATGTTTGTGACTCAGCTCTTTGCCTGCAGTCCTTCGGGTTTGACTTGTACCATGGCCAGGACGGATCAGCTTGGGATGGCTTGTCCTGTCAGGGGATCTCTATCTTCACAGGTGCGTCCAGTGTCTGTTGGGGGACTGTTAAAAATCCTTTCCGTATCCTTTTTAGCCACCTTTCTCAAGATCTTCATGTCTAGCTTACTTTCTGCTCCTCTCTTTTTCAAGATGTCCTGCTCTGTGTGTTTTGCACCCATTGGTCGATGTCCGATGAGGGAGCTCTTGCAGCGCTGGGCATCAGAAGGTACTTGGTGATGACCTCCATCCCTTGGAGCCAGCATATAGCGAGGCTGGAGCACCCTCCTTGGCAAACCCCATTGTTGCTGGATGGTCCTCTTATTAATGTGGAATTCCAAGCCACTGGAGATCTTTTGGGAAAGGAAGAAGAGCCCCCCTTGAATGGTGTTGATCTCCATCATGGTCTTCTGATTTGAAAGTGTTGGAGGAGGCTCTGGCTGACAGTTTGTAATGGGTCGGACTGTTCATGTTGGCTGGCCAGTACAGCAGTTATGCAAATCCGCCTTTATTGGCAGCCAATCATGTTGTCAGAATGTAGAGGCTGGCAGCCCCGGAGGATGCTGGGAAATGTAGTTTTATTTTTACTTATTGTTTTGGGGCCTTTTAGGTTGGGGGAGTTTCTTTGCTACAAACATACCTTGCTTGAGGCCTATTTCTGTTGGCAAGTTTTGTGTTTCTGCATTGTAAGGTTTCTCTGTTTCAGGTAGTCTTCACATGACGACTGTTCCTTTATATATATAGATTCTATTCACTTGATATTGATATTATAGATTGATATTCTTGTAAATATTGTTGAGTTTGATTCTCACACTACTGATTAAGGATTTCCCATCAGCGTTTGTGTACACACCTGAATGACAGTAATTTTTACTTTTGCCAATTTTTGGGATCCCAACATTGAGCTAATGGGACCTACAGTTTAAGTAGTAGTTTACAGCACCCACTATTCATTAGCAGCCTCCAATCCAAGTATTTACCGGGACTGACCCTGCTTAGCACCCAAGATCAGACAGGATCTGGTGCCTTTAAGGTAATAAGGCCTGTTTGCAGTGTAGAGGAGGCATATTTAGATTGCCCTCATGCCTTCGATGCAAACTGCAGGACCTCATAGAGTGGCAGTTAAAGTGGAATAATACTGCTATCTAACTGTGAAGTCAGTAGCTGGTGCACCAGTTCAATATTGCCCTGTTGTTTTTTTAATGTTTCCCTGAATGGTTCCAACTGATTGAGCTATTGCCAACTCTGGAATATCACATTTGCTGCCATCAAAATACCAGTTGAAGACCTTTCTGTCATTACTATGGAGAGAAATCTAAGGATATACCTCTCCTTCCATGGTAGTCCACTCTTAGATGTCTCTCCATTTTATCTCCAATGGGATATCTTATGATCCCTACTATGAAATCCCAAGAATCATGGGACTCAGTCTAAACGTATAAGTTTAGGAGCAAAGGAGGAAGGATGGCCAGCCCCACACCTGCTTTCATGTTCCTCCAAAGCAGTAGCTGATCACTATTGGAAAGACTGTACTAGAAACATAGGTTTGATCCTATGCTCTTTCATTACTTTTTTTTGCCTTTATGTGCTCCATATAGATGAGTGAAGTGACACTCTCCTGTTACGAGAAGTTACTATTCATTATTGGTTCACCAGATTTGGGTATCTTCTGAATTAGTCAAATGGAGATTCATCCTCTTCTACATTAGGGTTACCAGGTCAGGATGACTCCATTCCCCCACATTTCCTGGCCCAAACCTGAGACGGAGGGACAAGCCCTGCTGATGTCACGAGGCAGAGGCTGGTGGTGTTGTTATGCATTAAACAGCAACCACAGTTGCTCATATCTTCTCATTAAAACATATGCACACAGAGGACCTATTTTCCAGATTTGAAATTAAGTGGCTTTGCAAATCCATGAATGCAGAATCTGTGGATACAGAGAGCTGGGCAGGCTTTGCTGTTATGTGCTTTCAAGTCATTTCTCATATATGGTAACTCCATCACAGAGTTTTCTTGACAAGATTTATTGAGGGGATTGTCTTTACCTTCCTCTGAGGCTAAGAGAATGGGACTTATTCAAGGTAACTTCTTATCTGATCATGTTTTCTATTTATCCCAGATTATCTAGCAGTGCGGACTCGTATAATCCAGTTTAAAGCAGAAAACCTAGGATCAGATCCTGGGCCTGTCTGGAACGACCCTTAGTTTGTTGATGATGTCAACAGGGGACATCCCTAGGTCTCAGGTTTTGGCTAGAAAGTCTCAGGGTCTGGCTTGATCCTAAACGGACATTCATAAACCCACCAAAAATGGAGAGTTCTAACCCTGGAGGGCTGTTGCTGGTGTCCAAAGATCAAACAACTCTGTTTTACATAAGCTAATGTGTGGAAGTGCATCTTTTCCCACATGAGGAACCTCATTTGTGAGCAAATGGCACATGTAATTAGCAAGAGCAGCCACAAACAATTGCCTGAGCTCAATGTGATGTCAGAGATCCAAGAGTAAAAATAAAATTAATTGGGGAAATTTATTTATCCACTTTTCAAAACAAGAACAGAGAAGAAATTATGCTGTAAAAATATAATTTTAAAAACCTGTGTGTGCTGCAATATGGACAATGCTGCTGGCTAGGGGTATTTTCTAGCTGAAAAGGAATAGAAGGGGTAGTTTTATTGTCTTGTTTACTGTTTTTTCCCCTGTGGTTTATTGTCTTGTTTACTGTTTATTCACCTGGCCAAGATGTTTTACACCAGGGTGGTTCCAAGTAGGATCCAAAGCAGAAACATAAAGCTACTCAGCGTTGCACATTTGGTGGCTTTAGAGGCACATAACCCCTGTGAAAGTGAAAAATTGTGCATTTAAAAAAATGATTTAAAAAAATATCAGAGAGAACACCTCTCTGTGAATTTCTAGGTCTTCTAGAATGACTCTACAGTCAATGTCCATTGGAAGCCCATCACAGAATCACACTGGAGGACCTAGAGAATCCTAGAGAGTTGTTTTCTCTACCCGTCTTTGGCATTATTGGAGGACGTTGCCCACAGAGTCACACTGGAGGACCAAGATATTCCTAGATAGAACGTTTAAATAAAATCCATGAATAATTTAAACCACAAAAATCAAAACTGCAGTTGTGGAGGAACCCCTGTATTTATATAATAGGAAAAGCCAGGACATTGAATCCCCAAAGCAGGCATTTACAAGGAATATTATTTTTATTCTCCTAGGCATTTTAAGAAGACTCATGCATATACAGTCAGAGAGACTTTTCTCCTATACATTGTTTCTTCTCTAAACTGCTGTGCCTTAATTTTTTTTAAATCACCACTGGGATTTTAATACTCACCATTGTGTGTTATGTGGAGCTCTGTCTCATGAATAAACAGCTGTTTTAAAGCAATTAGAAACCACTCTGAATGCACACTACTTTCTTGGCAAAGGAACCAAGGCAATAAATGTTGTGTTGTTTTCTGTTTGACTTAAAATTTAGTATTATATATACATAACACAATCTTTGTTTGTGTCTGTGAGTAGGTGGTGCCAGTGCATGTTTACGAAAAGGGGGAGAAACAGGAGGTTTGGGTTGTTTTATGCTAGAGATTTTAAAATTGGTTTGTGACTCTAAAACCACTTTAGAAATGTTGAATTGAAGTTGTATCTACAATTTCACTTCTAATTGTTGTTCTGTGCCTTCAAGTTACCTCAGACTTATGGTGACCCTACGGTGACCCAATTCCTGGGTTTTCTTGGCAAGATTGCCATTGCTTCCCTGTGCTGAGAGAGTGCAACTTGTAGGGTTGTGCATTCAGGGAAGACCTTAATGCGTTTTGTGTCCTGGCGTTCAGTGGAGGTCCTGATCTGTTTTTTGGGTGCCTCCCAAAATTGGGAGGGCAGATATCTGTTTTCACTCTGGGGTACCAAAAGATCCATTTTCTATCAGACCATTATTTCCGGGGGGGGGGGGGGGCTTTCCAGGCTCCCCTTCCCATCATTTTATGCATTTAAGCTCTCCTCTAGAGAAGAGGTGCTCAGCTGCAGGCAGACACATACTTTAAGGAGGTTTCTTACCTTTTTCTTACTCTAGAGGAGGTGCTCAGCTGCAGGCAGGCGTGTGCACTTTCTGGGCTTGAATGCCACATGCACATTCCAAGGCAAGGAGGTAAGTTTACTCCAGAGGAGGTGCTCGGCTGCAGGCAGGTGCATGTGCTATCTGGGTCTGCACACCATACACACTTTCCAAGACATGGAGGCAAGTTTACTCTAGAGGAGAGGCACAGCTGCAGACAGACACATGCTTTCTGGACCTAAACACTACACAGATGGTTAAAGACAAGGAGGCAAGTGTACTCCAGAGGAGGTGCTCGGATGCAGACAGGCACATACTTTCTGGACCTGTACACCACACACATACCCTTTCCAAGGCAAGGAGGCTGCTCATGAAAAGAAGGTAAGGAGCCAGGATCAGCTCCTGCTTGCTTTCATGTCGAGCTGATTTTCGTACCAGGAGGGGCCTTACTGTTACATGCTCCTGAAGGTAACAAAAATAACAAAATAATGGATGAAACAAAGGAAAACGGTTCCGCACACAACCCTAGTGACATACCTAAGGTCACCCAAGACGAACTAAAACACTGCCATACAATCCAGGTGAAAGCAGATATTCTGGGATCAGATACTGGATTATATGGCAGTGTAGATGGGGCCTCAGTGGGTTTCCATGGCTGAATAGGGATTAGAACCCTGGTCTCCCTTGTTTCAACCCGAATGCACCAACTACTATGGTACATTGGCAATTTTTAAAATTTTTAAACCATAAATGGATTTGATTTTATTTACATTACCTAAAAAACTGAACACACGTCACTAGATTCAGTCCTCTTCCAGAAAGAAAGCACTGCATAATAAGCTGGCAATGTATTTTGTAATAAGAGGGGCTTGTCCTGGTGTCCTTGGCCAAAAATATCTCCTTTCCTTATTTATAAACAACCAGGTTATGCCAGTTGGATGCCAGCTTCCATTCCAGAGCTGGCTGCACAGTGCTGTTTATATATAAAATTTGTAGAGTGATTTAGGATCCCTTCGGATGGAAATGTACTGTGTTACTTTCTTTCAAATTTATAGTTCACAGTCTCTCGGCATTACTTCGCGAACGAAGATACTTAGGAAGGACTCATCCCACGCTTTTTACAAGCGCGTTAATGACTAAAAAGGCCAATCTGAGATAGGCAAGTTCGGTTGCAGAAAGCATAGCAGAAAGTCTCCTTGGGTGATGTTGTTTCCAAGTTGCGGTTCTTTCTGCGTTGTTGTTTCTCTTCAAGACCCATTCGGCGTGTCTTCTCGAAAGAGGCCGCAGCATTGTCGATAGTGCGTCTCCATGCCTCCCGATGTGAGGCCAGGGTGGACCATTGTTGGTGATCAATCTGGCCGATCCTGAGATGTTGATTCAGGGAGTCCTTATATCTCTTTTTCGGGGTGCCTCTCTTGCACTGACCCGTAGCAAGTTCACCATAGAGTAGTATCTTTGGGAGGCGGTGGTCCTCCATTCTAGAGACGTGCCCTTCCCAGCGCAGTTGTGTTCTCAATAGCATGGCCTCAATGCTGGTGATCCCTGCTTGCTCAAGGACAGCAACTGAAAGCTGGATCGCACAGAACTACTTTCTCAAGTTTCTTGTTAAGTTTCTCAAGTCATTTCTAAAGATATTCCAACAGTAATCTCTGTGCAGTAGGCTTGTTTGATCAAGGGAAAAGGTGGTTCAAAACTCGTTTCGGATGTAGGGGGCACTGGCGATTCAATTCCAAAGTGATTTCTGAAAAATTTCCCCAAAAGTCAGAATTTTCCAAAATTTCCAAATCGCTTCGTTAATTGTGGACGCAATTGCAGAATGTGTGAAAAACTGCAAACAAGACAAGGAAAATTTGGGGGATTCCCTTTCCCTCATTTTTAGATTGCTAATGTCAAAACTTGCCACAGTGGTAGAAATTATTAGCAGATTATAGGAGATTTCTTGTTTCCAAAAGTACAACGTGTAACCCCAAACAGAGAAAGGGGGCTCCAAAGTTGTAAGGTGTGGTTCCCCAAGGAAATTATTAGCAGAAAATGGGCTTTCCAGAGTCCATTCTGGGATCCCAAAATCCAAAGTGTAACCCAAAGGGGATTGAGGTCAGTTGAAAGTTAAAATCACTGCTTCAAAAAGGAAAATTGGCAGTGGCAGGCAAGAGAAGAACACTTCTCCCAGCTGCCCTGCCCTGCCCTTCTTCCCTCCCCACACACAAGGAAGCCTCGCAGGCAAGGGGTCTGCATCCAGACAGTTTCCCCAATTTGTTCCCAACTCTGTTGTTCCCTTGCAAAGTGGTGGTGTGGCACCTTCCCACCCAAGCTACCTAGTTCCTTCCCATTTGCGTCCCCGGCTCACATTGAGCCCACGAGGCATGCGCGGGCCTTTATAAAGGCAATGGCTGCCGTGTCGAAACCCTGCCCCTCCCCACATGGTTTCCCCTCATTGGCTGGAGGCAAGCATCCCAGCATGCACTCTGCTGCTTGCCTCCAAATGCTGGGTCTTTTCCAATTCACTTCCTAAGTCGGAACAAAGATAGCAACAGTGGCTTCGAAATGGCAAGGATATTTCTGGGTTCCCAAATCACTTCGAAATCACTTCAAAAAGGAATTTGATCCGAATTTAATCCGAATTACAAAGATTCCGACTGGACCTAACCATGCCTACTGTGCAGAGCTTGAGGAAGTGCCTTCTTTGGATTACACCTCCCAAAATCCTCTGTCTTGCAGGAGAAGTTTTGAATAGTGAAGTTTACACACAGTAAACAGTAAAGATTTCAGTCAATATTTAAGGATACAAAGTTCTTGTGGTTGTTTTCAATTAACAACCACAGCAGCTATGTGTAGTCTCTTGCAACATAGAAAGGAGAAGGCGAAGAACAAAAGGAAGAAATGTCACATCTTGAAAACCAGAACTGCTACATTACTTTTTCCCTCCTTTTTAAACAAGCAATGCATTTCTAGATCCCAAGGTTTTAAGCCCTTTAAGACCACCCCCTCCAACTCCTATCTTTCTTCTTTAATGTTTCATGGTAGTGATTTTGAGCCAGATTAATATATCTAGGTCAAGGGTATAATCTTAGAACGGTGATACTAACTTCTCCACTCTTGTATTTATTTCTCCTTTTAAAAGAGAGACTACGCAAAACTGGCTATTTCCAGAATAATATGAAGGTGTCTCCACTGAATGTCATCCTTTTTTTTATATCAGATTTGGGATAAACATTTCACACCACAGTCTTTTTCTGAGCTGTTAAATGTCGAACTCATAGAATCCACAGGCATATTAAGTTAAATGAATTAGATACAGGCGCAGACACTAGTGGAACTGGCTTCCAATGTCACCGTCCCCAGGATATGCCAGGTTCATTTCCTGTTGAGGAGTACCCTTCTGCTGAAGCCACAATCTTTAAATCATGCACTTTGAAAGGCAAGAATGAACAACACAGAATCATAGAATAATAGAGTCGGAAGAGACCACATGGGACATCTAGTCCAACCCCTGCTATGCAGGAAATGCACAATCAATGTACTCCTGACAAATGTCCATCCTACCTCTAATGGTCAGGAAATTCTTCCTCATGTTCAGGTGCTATCTCCTTTCCTATAATTTGAACCCACTGCCCCTACTCTTCAGGGCAGCAGAAGACAAGCCTGCTCCCTCTTCTATATGACATCCTTTCTGACCAAAACAGAATAGAGGGGCACCAGGGCTTCCCTTAGTCAAGTGAGTCAATGATACGTAGTCAATGTTCCTGTTTGAGCCCCTGGTTGCGCAATGGGTTAAACTCTTGTTCCGGCAGGACTGAAGACCGACAGGTGGGTGGTCTGAATTTGGGGAGAGCACAGATGAGCACCCTCTGTCAGCTCCAGCTCTCCATGCAGGGACACAGAGAAGCCTCCCACAAGATGGTAAAAAATCTGAGCATCTCCTAGGCAACATCCTTAAGGTAAAGGTTTCCCCCTGACATTAGGTCCAGTCGTGTCTGAAGAGCTGCCATTGTCCATAGACACCTCCAAGGCCATGTGACCGGCATGACTGCATGGAGCACCGTTACCTTCCCGCCGGAGCGGTATCTATTGATCTACTCACATTTGCATGTTTTCGAATTGCTAGACTGGCAGAAGCTGGGGCTAACAGCGGGAGCTCATGCCGCTCCCCGGATGCGAACATGCAACCTTTTCAGTTAGCAAGTTTACCAGCTCAGAGTTTCAATCCACTGCACCACCGGGGATCCATGGGCAACATCTGGCCAATTCTCTCACACCAGAAGTGACTTGCAGTTTCTCAAGTCACTCCTGACATGAAAAAAAAAAGTTCAAGTCAACAGTCAATGGTATGTTTCATTCAAAATAAACAGGACAAATATCTGTTGATTTTGTAAATCAGTCATCCATGGTTGAAAAAAATGATCCAGAAACAGGTAGACTTTGTTGCACTGGGTAACTCAAATAAGCGAGATTAAACTTGACATTTAATAAAGTAAGAATAAAGATAGGCACTCTTGGGATGTGGACTTTATCCAGCCTTTTAATAAGGAGGATAGAACACCTCTGCAGCTCATCATTACTGCAAGACCAACATTTCATTCCTGGAATAAAATTCAAAACCAAAGTACAGTTAGACACAAATTAATACAGCAGTAAAAAAACGATCCTGTATTTTTTTGTGCTCAGTGATTCCTGCATCTACAGCAAGTTCAGTTCTGGATAGTATTGCGAAATAAGGAGAAGAAAGAAAGAGAGCCAGCATGATACAGTGGCTTCAAGGTTGAACTATGACTCTGGAGAATAGAGTTTAATTTTCTGCTCAGTCATGGAAACCAATGGGGTGACTTTGGGCAAGCCACACACTCTCAGCCTTAGAGGAGGACAAAGGCAAACCTCTTCGGCGTCGAGTATTTTTTTTTAAAATAAATCTTTATTAAGTTTTTTTAAAGGTAAAATACAGAAATAAGAAAAGGGAGAGGTGGGGGGGAGAATACAAGAAAAAGCAAATATCGGGTTGTAGAAAGCATCTACGTGGGTTGAGGGGGAGTGGAATGCGAAGTAGCATTCACTTGAAAAGTCAGCGGTGCTCTTAGTGGAAATTCTCGGGTTCGGGTGTTTTCCAGGGCTCTGGGCATTCTGTTGGAGTCCAATGGTGTTTCTTATCTCCTCTTGACGGTTTTCTTCTACTTTCTTCCTTGCCTAGGACAGGAAGCCTGTAATCATGTGTGGTGGTGAAGATTAAAGGATTATATAGGCTGTTAGTTCCATTCACTACTGCCATTAGAATCTACTTCCAAATTTCCAACTCTACGTTACACTCTCTTTTACAATAATCATTTAAATGGGTCGAGTCGCATCTGTCATTAACGGACACCTTACTATTTCTCTCTCTTAGAGCTTCTGTTAGTTTTTCCATCTGACACAGTTCAATCAATTTCGTTTGCCAGTCCTCTTTTGGGGGGCAGTTCCCGGACTTCCAATGTGCTGCAAATAGCATTTTGGCTGCCGTGGTTGCAAGGACGAAAGACCTTCTTTCATCTGCTTCTATATCCGTATCGAATATGCCCAGTAGGTGTTTCTCGGGGGTCTTTAATATCTTTTTCCCCAGGATCTTCTCTATTTCTCTGTTTATCATTTCCCAATATCTCTTTGCCTTTGGGCATAGCCACCACATATGAAAGAAGGTAGCATTCGTTCCCTTGCAACACCAGCAGTTGGGGCTTAGATTCTTGTAAATTTTTGCCAATCTGGCTGGGGTTAAGTGCCATCTATATAGCACCTTTACCCAATTCTCCCTGAATTTGTGGCAATAAGATGTATTTACATTTTTGGTCCAGATCTTTTTCCATGTTTCTGGCTTGATTTTAAAACCAATGTTTCTGGACCATTCCTTTATATGATTGTTATTTTGGTCCTTTGTTTTTTCATTCTCCTTTTTAGAGTACTTTATAGATTTTGGATACTATTTTCTCATCTTTGCCCAACATTGCCTCTTCTAGCTCATTGCTTTGACTTTCCAGGCCCCTCTTCAAGTCTTCTTTTAGCCTTTCTCTCATTTGTAAGTACGGGAACCACCCCAGCTCTACTCCCTCATTTGCTAATTGAAGTCTGGTCTTCATGTTGTACGTAGACGTTTCATAAATGACCAAGTCCTTATAGGTTACCCATTTGGTTTTTTTCCAATTCTCTTATTTGAAATGCCTCGTTTGGTGATACCCAAAGAGGTATTTTCGTAAATTCTTGTTTTTTATATTTTGTCCAAACCTTAAATAGTGATTTTCTTATCATATGGTCGTTAAAGAGGCCGTCCGCTTTGACTTTATCGTACCATAGGTACCCATGAAAACCAAATCTCATATTGAAACCCTCCAGATTCATAAATTTTTGGTTGTCCAGTTTACACCAATTTCTTAACCATAGTAAACAATTGGCTTCAAAATACAGTTTGAGATTTGGGAGGCCTAAGCCACCCCTCTCTTTTTGTTCTTGGAGTATCTTCATCCGGACTCTAGGCTTTTTGCCTGACCAAATGAATCTGGAGATGTCTCTATTCCAATTGTTAAAGTGGGACTCCTTTTGAATGATTGGGACTGTGGCAAAGAGAAAGTTCATTTTTGGTAGCACCATCATTTTAATGGCGGCTATCTTCCCCAGGAACGATAGACCCATTCTAGACCAGCTTTCAAGATCTTTTTTTATTTCCTTCCATTTTGGAAGATAATTATTTTTAAACAATTGCGAGTTTTTTTGTGGTGAGTTTCACGACTAGGTACTTCAACTTGTTGGTTATACTTATACCTGATTTATTTTGTAACTCCTGTTTATTATTTTCTGTCATATTTTTGACCATCATTTGGGTTTTGTCCTTGTTTATCTTAAACCCTGCTACTTTGCCGAAGTTTTCTATAGTTTCCAGCCATGCCCCCATGGAATTCATGGGGTTTTCCACTATCAAAACTAGATCATCGGCAAAGGCTAGGGCCTTTATTTGTTCTTTTTTAATCTTAATCCCTTTGAGATGGTCTTTCCCCCTTATATCCTCCATTAGAACCTCTAACATCATGATAAATAGTAGGGGGGACAGCGGGCACCCCTGTCTTACCCCTCTTTCGAGTATTTATGGCACAGCGGATAGGCAACAGAAATATAGAAGTTTAATTCCCCATCGGCCCAAATACTCCAGTCTCTGTTCGTGTGAATAATGAAACTCTCATACAATTCACAAGGTAAATATATAACTTTGTATTGAATTGTATTTAACAATAACTGGCAAAACATCGAAAAACAACAGCAATCTCAGCTACCTTACTAATCATCCTTTCCTCACAGATATTATAAACCAACTGTCAGATCCCAACTGTCACTTTCAACTGAAACTCCTCAAAGTTCCATTCAGCAGTCTTGAAACAGCGCCATCTGGTGTCAAGCACGCCACACCGCAGGTCATCTCAAACTGCAATAATACATCTTGTGTTGACTCATGAATTACTTTTCAAATGCAAGAATCTGACACTCCTCCTTCATGAGCAACACAAGTGACTTTGGGCAAGCCACACACTCTCAGCCTTAGAGGAGGACAAAGGCAAACCTGCACTGAACAAAGCAAGAAACCACCATTAAAGGTTTGCCTTAGGGTTATCATTAATCAGAAAAAACTTGATTGCATGCAGAAATAACAACAACAAAGATTCAGAGCTTGGCATGCTAGGAATAGGAGGTGGAGGTGCTATTGCATTCATATCATGCTTAGGAACTTCATAGGCAACTACAGTCGAGTCTCGCTTGTCCAGTTTTGGCTCATCCAACGTTCTGTATTATCCAACAGAGTCTGCCTGCTGCCCGGATCCACAGCTGTTGCAATACATTGCGATGTTTTGGTGCTAAATTTGTAAATACAGTAATTACTACATAACGCTACCATGTATTGAACTGCTTTTCTGTTGATTTGTTATAAAACATGATGTTTTGGTGCTTAATTTGCAAAATCATAATGTAATTTGATATTTAATTGGCTTTTCCTTAATCCTTATTATCCAACATTTTCGTTTATCCAACATTCTGCCCGCCCATTTATGTTGGATAAGTGAGACTCTACTGTAGTTGGTCCTTGTGGGAACTGAATGCTCAAATAGAGAAGCCTTTGATTTGAGTTGAACTTGAAATATTATTTTTAAAAGTGAACATGTTGGCGTTAATATTACCTTTCTAAAGAAAACAACATGTCAATCATCACATTATGTCTAGACTGATAAAATGTGTTAGTTTTTTTTCTTAGCAAACTTCTCTCCTGGAAGGAAAGTAGGGTATAAAATAATGAAACAAAACAATGCAATATATTAATTTAGTTTTGTTGGCTGAAAAACCAAATTAACAAAAATAGGTTTTTTTCTGGAGATTTTGGGTTTTGCATGAGAGAGGAGAATTTTGACCCCTGCAGCAGTAGCTGAAACTAAAATAACAAAAACAACATGTATGCAGGATTAGGTTTGACTAATACCTGCATATGCTGCTAACACAATATCCACCCATATCTTGTTTGATGCCAAAGGTAGCTAGTTCAGGCTTGTTTTATCCATTGCTTGGTGAGCTAGAGCAGTGTTTTTCAACCTTTTTTGAGTTGCAGCACATTTTTTACATTTACAAAATCCTGGGGCACACCACCAACCAAAATGACACAAAATGACACTCTAACACAGTAATACATATAGTTAATATGTTTTTAAATGTATTTATACACTCAGTGTGAAACCTGGGCCTGTTTCGAAGAACACAACATAGATGTCCTGGCAGGAATGGCAGAAAGACATACACAATGGTCTTGCTCAACAGCTGGGAGTTATAGTTCACCTGCAATCAAAGAGCATTCTGAACTCCACCAATGATGGAATGGAATCAAATTTCCCACACAGAACTACCATAACCAAGAGAAAATACTATAAGAGTTTGGTGGGCATTGACCTTGAGTTTTGGAGTTGTAGTTCACCTATATCCAGAGAGCACTGTGGAGGGGAGGGAGGAAGATGTGGGATGAGTCTGCGCAGTAGCACTCGCACGGGTCACGTCTTCCCCCCCCTCCCCCCCTCCCGCAAAAGCGACAGCATGAGCAAAGTGAGGCAAAGCAAGCAGAGCGAGGCTGGGAAGTAGGGAGCCCGAGCGGAGAAGAAAAAGTGTTCAGCAGGAGGGGGAAGAAAGAGTATTGGAGGTTCCAATTTCCCACGGCACACCTGATGATCGCTCATGGCACACTAGTGTGCCACGGCACACTGGTTGGGAAACACTGAGCTAAAGGAAGAGAAATGTATTACTGGCATTCACCTATGGATCAAAGCGGAGGACATTGCTGAGAGATTGCTGAGATGGGTAGTGAGTGGTGGGATGTGTGTGGGAGGGTGTATTTATAGTGTTTTTAATTGTCTTTGGGTGCATCTGCACTGTGGAATAAATGTAGTTTTACACCACTTTAATTACCATGGCTCAATGACATGGAATCCTGGGAGTTGTAGTTTTACAAGGCCTTTTGCCTTCTCTTCTAAAGAGCATTGGTGTCTTTGATTCCATTCTTTGTTGGAAACATTGTTTTAATCCAGATGCTATTATAAATCAATGTATTTAATTGTTTTTGGGGTTTTATATTGTGATTATGTGGGCATCCCAACCTTTTGAGAAGAGCGGGTAAAATCCCGAAATGTTACAATGTTTCAGGGACCACTTTGACCAGGGACCACTCTCTAACATTAATACCAAAATGGTTACGAATAAGTTTTTGGTCAACTTTAGATTTGATTTGAGGTGCTGATTCAAAAAATTGCATTGGATAGACCATATCAGCTCTAGTTTCTGATATAGAACATATGCCATGGCCAGCGACATGGAAGGAGTAGCAGGCACCGCAAAAGGAGCGGAAATAAAATACAATAAATAAATAAAAAGGAGGCTCACGGACCAGAATTTTATCCTCGTGGCCACTGCTGGTCTGCGGCCCACAGGTTAAGAACCACTGTTATAAATAAACACTATCATCCTCCCCATCATCATCCTTCTATGACATGTCACCATACACAGACAACCACTGAACTGGAAGAGAAATGAAAATTTAAAGGTTTTGAGCAGAGGATTTACTGAGAACACATTGGGGATTACAATCATTACACTGCTTTAATAAAACAGTGTTAAGTGTTATCTTTCCCGACATACAAAATGGCATTAATGGAATACTACCATAACAAATAAAGAGATTTTTAAACACTTGCCACTACATTATGTGCTGGCTCCTTGTGAGTTGGCTGCACTTATTCATGGGGAGGGTGACATTTTAAGTGAAAGCTGGGATCACTGCCAGATATACATATCGTTGCACAGTTGGCATCAGGATGACAGCTTTTTTTATTAAAAGGCACCAACCACTTCTTTATTTTTACCTCCAAAGTCAGCTACAAGCCCTTCACTGAGCTACCCGTCGCAGTCGTTCCAGCTGCTGTGAAAAGTGATGCTTTCGGAGTCTCAAAATTTAATATGTCTAAGGCTTCTGTTTTATTAAAATACTTCACACCTTCAAGGCTGACTGCTGAGAAAATATGAGAGAATAAGAGAAAATGACCTTTGCTGGTGATTTCAGAAATTAGGTGTGCAAGTCTTTAAAACACGAACATTGGCCAAGCAGACATAAATAGTGTAAAGTTGTGCCAGGTAGAATTATGTTGTGCCTTTTCGGCTATCCCTCCAAAAACCATTGTTTACCACTCCTTCCCCATCCCAGCTAGAATTGCAAAGTGTCCCTTATTTTAAGGATAACCCTTAATTGAAGTTTGGAAAGGACTGACAGGCCTCTCTCGGTGTAAAGAAGATCTCCTATTGGAGGGTTGCCAAAAATCTTAAATGTTGCAAAGTAGGCCCTTCATAAAGACAGAAATGTGTACATTATGTAATTTATGAGTATTATGTTAATTTTACAGAGAAATATAGGGCTGGGTTGATGTAAACAATGACTTTTGTTTGGTATTCGTATAGAACAGATACTTGTTAAAATCTACTTCTTGATTGGGTTGCTGTGAGTTTTCTGGGCTGTATGGTCATGTTCCAGAAGCATTCTCTTCTGACATCTCACCCACATCTGTGGCAGGCATCCTCAGAGGTTGTGAGGTCTGTTGGAAACTAGGCAAGTGAGGTTTATATATCTGTGGAATGTCCAGGGTGGGAGAGAGAACTCTTGTCCGTTTGATGCAATTTTGAATGTTGCAATTGCCCACCTTGAGTAGCATTGCAATTTCAAAGCCTGGCTGCTTCCTGCCTGGGGGAATTCTTTGTTGGGATTACCAGTACTAAAAAAAAACCTCTCAAAAAATCAGGACAATAAATAAAAAAACAACACTTAGAAAACAGGAGAATTCCAGACAGGAAACATTTATTTATTTATTTATTTATTTATTTATTTATTTATTTATTTATTTGCTATGCTTCTATACCGCTTCTCTCAGCCCGAAGGCGACTCGAGGCAGTGAACAAGCGGCAGCAAGTGCCCTCATACAACACATCATAATAAGATAAAAACAATAATATAAAACCATATAAATTAACAATTAAAACTACAAAATACAAATCTCAGCTCCACAATCTTAAAATCAGTTTCCGTTTCGTCGTCATACTAATCCTTTGATCTCGATTAATTAAAGTTCGTCTGGAAATGCTTGCTCGAACAGCCAAGTCTCGACTTTCTTACGAAATGTCAGGAGGGAGGGAGCTGATCTGATGTCACTAGGAAGGGAGTTCCAAAGCCGAGGAGCCACCACTGAGAAGGCTCTGTCTCTCGTCCCAGGGCCAGCTAACACCTCCCAACAAAAGGATCCCTATTTTTCTGAAAAACTGCCATATATTCCAGTTAAAAGAAGTCCATAAACTAAGGCCGCTTCCACACAGCTGAATAAAATCCCACATTTTCTGCTTTGAACTGGAATATATGGCAGTGTGGACTCAGATATCCCAGTTCAAAGCAGATATTGTGGGATGTCCTGCCTTGATATTCTGGTTTATATGGGTGTGTGGAAGGGCCCTATGTGATCTTAAACAAAACAGAAAATGGCTCCAAATGGAAGCAATATTTTACCATGTCAAAAGGTGCTGTCACAATTAGGGCAACATGAGATAAAGTTCTTATATAAGACAAAATGGAACCTATAAATGCTTTCGCTGATTTATCGGCTGTGAGTGCTCTAATAAAAGATTGTTAAAAGTCGTAAAGAGACTAAACATTAATGGGAAGACATTTTAAAGACTGTTCTCACAAAGGAGCAAAAGGATAACAATTACAAGAGAGTACTCTTTGATTATTTACCATCCTTTTACAATCCTTCGGAGGGTCATGGGGTTGCTTTTCTAGGAAACGGAACATGTACTTTTAGTAATCTCAATATGGAGCAAAGCCAAGTGTTAAAGGTTGGTACTTGTGAAATTGCTTTCGGGTGTGATTCATGCTGGATAAGGCACTGGCCCAAATGGGAATCTGCTAACATGTGCCTGGCTTGGCCCACAGAACAGACTCCCTTACATGCAGTGCTGTGAACTCCTCATTCCCTTTTGAGGTACAAAAGGTTGCGAAGAAGAGAATAAGCAGCAGGCTTGTGTTGTAAAGTGCTTTGTGAAATTTAAGACTTAAATGGTTCAAGAGACCGTTTCCTGGAACCGATAGTGGGAGAACAACCAATACTTGCTGTGTATGGAATTATGGAGCCCTTTCACATTACACAATTACAGTGACCTGATTCCACTGTGTTCCCATCTACACTACCATATAATGTAGTTTGAAACTGCATTATATGAGCAGAGTAGACTCATATCATCAGGGGCGGTCTGAGCTCTCCGGGGGGAGTAAGTGAACATTATTTTGGCACCCCCCCCCCGGCGGCTCCCGGCTTCGCCCGCGCATGCGCTCTGACTCCCGAGCGCGCCGGCGCGGAGGAACGGGGGGGGGGGAGAGAGGGGACTCACGGGGCGGGCTCCTGGACCCGAGGAGGAGCAGGAGGAGGGGGGAGGCCACGAGGGCGGCCCCCACGGAGACGCAGCGGCAGCAGCAGCGCCCCCGGAAAGGCCCGGAGCCAGAGGCGCATCTTCCTGACGTCACTTCCTCGTCGCCGCCTCTGCCGAGGAGGAAGGGGAGGAAGACCTCACCGGCCATGCGCTGCAAGGACGCCCAGAAGGAGAGACGCCGGAGGGAGGGAGGGAAGGAGGAAGAGGCCGCCGCGCCTCCGCAGGAAGGAGGAAGAGGCAGCAGCGCCTCCGGGGGCGCTGCTGCTGCTGCGTCTCCATGGGGGCCGCCCTTGTGGCCTCCCCCCTCCTCCTGCTCCTCCTCGGGTCCGGGAGCCCGCCCCGTGAGTCCCCTCCCCCCCCCCGTTCCTCCGCGCCGCAGGCTGGCTGCGGCGACACGGCAGTGGGGCGGGGTGGCGCCCCTCCCAGGTGGCCACGCCCCTCTCCGGGAATGTCGCCCTACGCGGCCGCGTAGGTCGCTTAATGGGGAAGGCCGGCCCTGCATATCATGCAGTTTAACTGTACTGAACTGCATTATGTGTCTACACCAGTTGTTCCCAACTCGTTGGTCGCAGGCCACTGGTGGGCTGCGAGATCTAAAATAAGGTCCACAGCTGGGGTGGTGTGCCACCATTGGGGGAGAGAGAGAGAGAGAGAGAGAGAGAGAGAGAGAAGGAGAGAAGGAAGTGTTACCGAACACAATTTAGGGGGCTCTGCCCAGATGGGTTCTTAGCGACCTGGCCTGTCTGGTGGAGAGGGATGTTGGGAACTCCCTGCTGCGTGATTTTTAATAGACCTTGGTTTTGGCCCGACGAAGGAAGGAAGGAAGGAAGGAAGGAAGGAAGGAAGGAAGGAAGCCAGTGCCATTTCTCTAACCCTCTCACGGCTTTCCTGGCACCATTGGAGGAAAGCAAGAGAGAGTCCCCCAAGTAGTAGGGTAGTAGTAGCTGTTCTTGTGTTGTAATGGGAGACAGCCCTTTGTAAGATCCCGTTTAGTCCCCCAAAGTTGTAGTAGTAGTGGTAGTTGTTGTTCTTAAAGCCGTTAAGGATAGTTTCTTGGGTCTCACACTCCGCTTTTTGTATTTTTTTTTCAACCTCCCCTCCTCTCCCTCTTCTTCTTTTTTAAAGATGAGCATTAACAAACTCCATGGATAATAACACAGCCCAAGCAAAAAATTCTTGATGTCTTCATTTTTAGGCCTATTCCAAGGATTATTTGGGATGCTGATTCAGAAAATTATCTTGGCTAGAGCACATCTGCTCAAGATTATTAACTATGGTTTTCTGTGAGTGAACAGATGGTGACTACTGGACGGTATATGTTCAGTATCAGAAACTAGAGCTGATGTGGTCTTTCCAATGCAATATTCTGATTCACCACCCGAAATAACTAAATTTAATTTAAAGTTGACCAGAAACTGATGTGTAACCCTTTTGGTACTAATGTTGGATAGTGGTCTCTTGTCAAAGTGGTCCCTAGGTCAAAGCAGTCTGCACTGAAAATATAATGCAGTTTCAAATTGCATCATATGACATTGTAGAATATGGAGCCTTAAACTGTCATAGCAACATCCTACAGAATCCTAGGATTTGCAGTTTAGGGAATTCTCAGTCATTGAATTGTCCTAGTCCCTCTGTCATATTACACCCCACCCCCACCCCACACACACACAATTGTCCTCAGCTGGCTTTAATTGTTGCAAACAGAGTTCAAAAATGGGAAAGCAGATTGCTCTCAATTTAACTCATGACCATGCCACATATTGACAGTGGCCAACTGTTTCTCAATGTTAGGCCAGTTCTGCCCTCACTAATTTTAAACATGTTCTAAATTAATAGAAGAGGAGCCAATTCCAAAAATGGGAGAGTGTAGGAAGTACATTTAAGACATAAATACACCACAGGCAGCCTGTGCCTCAAAGCCAAATGATTGCTAAATGTCAGGCACTGCCAAGTAATCAGAGTTAAAAGCATCCAATGGTTTCACTTGCAGATCACCCTGTAGAGTTGTGAGTACACAGTATACTTTCCAAACATGCTCTCCAAAGATCCCATTTAGGAAGGAGAATGAAACAAGCTTTTAAAATAGGCTGTAAATCTTGAAGATAATTGTTCTTATCAAGTCATGTTATATCCTGATACAGTATAATAGTCTCAGTTTAGTAATGTAAGCTTCAGTTGAGGCTTGATTTGCTCTGAGATCTCTCTTTATTTATTCTGTTGGCAACCCAAGATATTTGCAGAATTTTCCTTCAGACCTGCATTTCAAATCAGATTATTCTCTTCCTGTCTCCCCCCTTTACCTGTCCAAACGTATCTCCCGCTATGAACCACCTAGGACCTTAAGATCGTTGGGGAGGCCCTGCTCTCAGTCCCCCCACCATCGCAATTGTGCTTGGTGGGACAAGAGACAGGGCCTTCTCTGTGGTGGCCCCTCAGCTATGGTATTCCCTCCCAAACGAAATTAGATCCACTCCATCATTCCTGGCCTTCTGGAGAAAAGTTAAATACTGGCTGTGGGATCAGGCCTTCGCAGACTAGACTGACTTGCTGGCAAAGTTACGGTTTTAATGGACTATGATGGACTGCTTTTAGGACAACGATTCAAATCGGCAATTGTTTTTAATGTTTTATAATGTTTTTATATTGTTTTTATTATAGTATGTACGTATATATGTGTGTTTTTGTTGAGGGCACCATGTTGTGCTGATTGTTAGCCACCCTGAGTCCCTCTGCAGAGGTTGAGATAGGATGGAATATAAATTCCCTAAATAAATACATAAATACATTATAGAAATCAATAATATCATGGTATGGGCAAACCTTGTTTTGGTATTATATGTTTTGGTGTTATATCTGTAAAGTAAAGGTAAGGATTTCCACTTGACATTAAGTCTAGTCGAGTCCGACTCTGGGGGATGGTGCTCATCTTCATTTCTAAGCTGAAGAGCTGGCGTTATCTGTAGACACCTCCAAGGTCATGTGGCCAGCATGGTTGCATGGAGCATCATTATCTTCCAGCAGAAACGGTACTTATTGACCTACTGCACGGAGCACCATTACCTTCCCTATTGACCTACTCACATTTGCATGTTTTTGAACTGCTAGTTGGCAGAAGCTGGGGCTAACAGCAGGAGCTCTCCTGGCCATGGATTCAAACTGCCGACCTTCAAGTCAGCGAGTTCAGCAGCTCAGTGGTTTAACCCGCTGTGCCACTGCAGCCCTGTATCTGTACATATGATATTATCTAGTCTGACTTTCCAAGAGCTGTTCTGTCTTCTTCTAATTTCTTAACTATGGTCTCAATTTTGATCAATACATGATCCATAGTATCCACTTTAAAGTTATGTAAAGCATCTGTGGTCATTATCGTTTTCTTAATGTAGTGTTCCTGGGCTTGCCCCTTTTTTCTTGACATATCTCAATAGTTGTCCCAAGTCATTATTTTCTGTTTGTATGGTATCATCTGCATATCTTAAACTGTTGATGTTCCTTCCTTCAGTTTTCTTTCCTCCTTCCTCTGAACCTAATCCAGCTTTCCATATAATATAGTCCACATCCAAAATGAACAGAAAGCGTGATTCTAGCATTATATTGATTTAAAACATCAGGTGACCAAGCCCTTATCCTTCCATCGCAATAACAATCCCATTTTGTAAATGTTGTGCCTGAAAATCTAGCATTGCCCTTCAACAGTAGCAGTTCCAGGAAAACAAACTGATTATTTTTACTGCCAATAAACTAGAGCTCAAAGATCAATGCAACAGTTGCTTACTATACTACTGAAAGTGAAAGGAATAAAAGAAAACAGTTGACACGAACTATGTTGACTTATGGTGGAACCGCAAAGGGTAACTATTAACTAATAGCTCTCCAAATGATCTTGGCCTGCAATTTCCACAATTCCTCACCATTGTTTAAACCCGGAGTTCCCAAGGTGGGGCACACGTACACAGATATTTAAGGGGGCAATTTGATAACAAGGTATTAACAGTGATTTCTTTTGCATTTCTTATGGATTTCTTATGGATTTAGAGGCCTCACATATAAATATATATTGCAACATATACATTTTAAACATTTAAATCAGAATGTATGTACAGCTGGAGAAACCGTTCAAATAGAAAGGAAGGAGTGGGGAGAGCATAGAGTTAACCAGAGAGCACATAAGCACAGAAAAGAATCATAGAATCATAAAGTTAGAAGAGACTTCATGGGCCATCTAGTCCAATCCCCTGCCAAAAAGCAAGAAAATAGCATTCAAAGCACCCCCAACAGATGGCCATCCAGCTTCTGCTTAAAAGCCTCCAAAGAATGAGCCTCCACCACACTCTGGGGCAGAGAGTTCCACTGCTGAACAGCTCCCACAGTTAGGAAGTTCTTCCTAATGTTCAGGTAGAATCTCCAGATTCCACCTGAACATTAGGAGAGAACACAAGAGAGGCAGCTTTCTTTCCAAACACACCACTCTTCTAAGTTGTCTTTTAACATTACAAGTTACATAAAATATATAAAAATGTCTTTTTGTTCTGTGTGTAAATGTAGCAAGAAATCTATGGGAAATAATCCAAAGCACAATTATTACTTTCATACAGGGTGCTCACACGTTTTCAGCATGGGAGCTACTGATTAAAAAACCAAGTCCCAAAGATCACCTACCCAGAAATGTAAAACGTATAACTATTTTCTTATTTATTTCTTTATATTTATTATTCATTTTTATGTACCGCTCCTTCCAGCAGGCTCGGGGCAGTTTACATAAAATGAAGTTATAAAACATCAACATTTCAATTTAATAACAACAATATAAAACAGAGCATAAAAATGCATCCAACCACCCCATTTCTCCCACACTGCCATATTACCACACATATTATCAGCCAGAAAGTAAGAAGAGAGGCTGTTGAACTGCAAGGCCATTTAATACGCAGCAAGGTAAACAAAGGGGCATGCAAAAATACATCCAACCACCCCATTTCTCCCACATTTCCATATTCCCAAACATACAGTATATTTCTCAAGGAACAAAGCAAGCAGAGAGGCTTTGGAGATAAAAGGCCATTTTTAATACTCAGCAAGGTAAACAAAGGGGCATGCAAAAGTACAATCAAGCACCCACCCCATTTCTCCCACATTTCCATATTCCCCAACATATATTTCTCAAGGAACAAAGCAAGCAGAGAGGCTTTGGAGCTAAAAGTCCATTTTTAAACATTAAAAATAAACAAAGAGACATGCCACAGAACAATCAAGCACCCACCCCAAAGTAAAAAGACCGACCTTTGAGATGCGGTAAGGAAATGACCCCAAAGCGTCCTTCTTCTTCTCCTCCGTCGTTGCTCTTATTTCCACGCCGCCAGCATGCGTGCCGCCTCCAAGAGCTCACGAGAAGTCCGAGAGGCAGAATGGGTGCTTCTGCGCATGCGCGCGGGGCCAGCCATACATCGCATCATCCAGGCCCGCCCCCTTTGGTCTCCTATGACTCTGAGTGGCTGGAGAAGGACGGAGGGAGGAGGAGGAATCCAAAAGAGGGGACCCATTCTGCCTCTTGGACTCTGGAGCTTTTGGAGGCGGTGCGCGAGCAGGGAGCGGGGAGGAGCAATGACGGAGGACTTCTTTGCAGCGTGCAGGGGCATGTGAAGAGGACCAACAGCAAAAAACCTGGTCAGGGGTCTGAAGATCACCAGGATGAGGCCTGAAGATCACCCTGGTGATCCCGATCACCATACTGAGCACCCCTGCTTTCATAGGTAAGTCAATGTTTTTGTAAAGGGAAAAAATGAAAAAAGTGATCATCAGCCACAAGAAAATTAATTCCAGGTGACAGGATCATAAAATCATAGAGCTTGAAGAGACCGCAAGGGCCATTGGTCCAACCCCTGCCATGCTGTGGGTTGGATATTCTCATGTATTCTCATCAAATACACACAATGAAGTTGGACACATAATTTCCAACATTTGTACCCCATCCTTCTCAACCCCCAAAGAGCGACTCAGGGTGGCTTACAATGCCAACACATACAGAATACATACACAATATATCACAGCATTACACATTAAATAAAACCATTAAGTTAAAATCCATTTTAGAAACATTATTATTTATTTTCCAGATCACCAGACTGGGCCACAGCAACGCCTGGCAGGGGACAGCTAGTAATAATATAATAATAATATAATATAATATAATAATATAATATAGGTAGGGGGTTGGACAAGATGGCGTGTGTGGTCTCTTATCCCTTGATTTTTATAATGCAAGGCTGGGATTAAAAATATGTAAATAGAGCCCTGATAATAAGAGTGCATAAGTTATTTTGAATGTAATGCAGAGATTACTCCAATCGGTTTGTTCTTTTTTTTAATTTCTTTCATGGATGCCATGTTCTTTGGAAGCTTGTTTAGACCCAATTAATGGTATTTTAAGCTTGTTGTTAATAGGAGTTCACCTTTTTGAATAATAAGAATGATATGTCACAGGTAGGGCTTCAGGGTTTTAGAGATGCTTAGGTAGGATATAACCAATAAAAGGTTGGGAACCATTGTATTAAACTGATGAGAGTTGCTGGTGAAGTTTGCAAGTCAAACACTTTAGGAGATACGAATATTTTCAACTGTGGTTTAAATAATAGTGACATAGGTTTACTTAAAGGGGGAAGAACAGTTACCAGTGTTATTCTGACAAATTGGCCAAGTGCCCACCATTACATTCCAGTCTTGGTTGCTTGGAAATTACAGATAATAACAGTCATGCCCCTCAGTACACTCAGTAATATATAATTTAGTAGCTGATGGGGTGGAGAGAAAGGGCTGATAGGCTCTTGCAGGAGGATGGATTTGGCCCAGGGGCTGTCTGTCTCTAGACTAAGGAAGGAGACACGGGTCTGTGGCAAAACACATGCCTTGTAGGGAGAAGCCCATAGGTTCAATCCCAAAAGATCAAAGTGAGGATAATAGGAAAACTCAGCCTGAGATCCTTAGATTCAGTTGCCAGTTCTAATAGAAGACAGGAAAGACTTGAATGGACAGTTGGCCTATAATAGCATTTCTCAACCTGGGAGTTGGGACCACTGGGGCAGGGGTCATGAGGGGGATGTCAGAAGGATCTCCAAAGACCATCAGAAAGCACAGTATTTTTTGTTGGTCATGGGGGTTATGTGTGGGAAGTTTGGCCCAATTCTATTGTTGGTGGGGTTCAGAATGTTCTTTGAGTGTAGGTGAACTATAAATCCCAGCAACTACAACTCCCAAATTACAAAATCAGTCCGTCCCCACCAACCCTACCAGCATTCAGATTTTGGGGTATCGGGTATTTGTGCCAAATTTGGTCCAGTTAATGAAAATACATCCTGCATATCAGATATTTATATTATGATTCATAACAATAGCAAAATTACAGTTATGAAGTAGCAACGAAAATAATTTTATGGTTGGGGGTCACCACAACAGGAGGAACTGTATTAAGGGATCACAGCATTAGGAAGGTTGAGAAACTCTGGTCTATAATACAGTATAGTCAAGCAACTGAATGGGCATGGAGTAATAGGAATCCTTAGATCACTCCATTTCTTTGTAGACAATGATGGAGACATGGGTGCATTTGGGGAAAATGGTTAGACTAGGCATAGGCAAACTTGGGCTCTCCAGGTGTTTTGGATTTAGAATAATGGAGTTGGAATAGACATCATGGGACATCCAGTACAACCCCCTGCCAAGAAGTAGGAAAATCACATTCAAAGCACCCCCAACAGATGGCCATCCAGCTTCTGTTTAAAAGCCTCCAAATAAGGAGCCTCCACCACAGTCCAGTGCAGAGAGTTCCACTGCTGAACAGCTCTCACACTTAGGAAGTTTTTCTTAATGTTCAGGTGGAATCGCCTTTCATGTAGTTTGAAGCCATTGCTTCACATCCTAGTTTCCAGGGTAGCAGAAAACAAGTTTGCTCTCTCCTTCCTGTGACTTCCCCTCACATATTTATACATGGCTATCATGTCTCCTCTCAGCTTTCTCTTCTGCAGGCTAAACATTCCCAGCTCTTTAAGCTGCTCTTCATAGGACTTGTCCTCCAGACCCTTGATCATTTGAGTCACCCTCCTCTGGACACATTCCAGCTTGTCAACATCTCTCTTCAATTGCAGTGCCTGGAAATGGGCACAGTATTCCAGGTGTGGTCTGGCCAAGGCATGCCTTCCCTGGATCTAGACACTAGACTCCTATTGATGCAGGCCAAAATCTGATTGGCTTTTTAAGCCGCCGCATGGCATTGTTGGCTCATGTTAAACTTGTTGTCCACAAGGACTCCCATATCTTTTTCATACATCTGAAGTGGCTGAGGGGGAAAGGGAAAGGGCCTGAAGCTGTTAGGAATGGTGGGAGTTGAAGTCCAAAACACATGGAGGGCCCAAGTTTGCCCATGCCTGGATTAGACTTTTCCAAACTGTATTTCACAAGATGTTGGTGTGTAGGCTGCTGTGTGTAGGTGTGTCATGTGAACAAAAAACTTCTGAGTTTAGGTGAGATAAGCAATAAATCATACATTTTAAACATATAAAAATGAAACACTTTCATGAGTTATGTTGCATCCCCATAAATTTCAAACTGCCTCGAGTCGTCTTCGGGCTGAGAGGGGTGGTATAGAAATATAGTAAATAAATGAATTAATTATTAACAATTTATGTCTACATCCATATCTCTTATAAGGGGTTGGTTTGACCTCCGGGTTGCTAATAAAACTGAATGACTGTGTCATAAAATGATACATGCCTAAAAAGTGTGCCACAAAAATGAAATGTTTTGGAAAGTTCTGGGTTAGGGTATTCTACTCAAGCAAGAATTCTGACCACTGTGTTGTCAAAGCCTTTCATGGCCAGAATCACTGGGTTGTTAGTTTTCCGGCCTGTATGGCCATGTTCCAGAAGCATTCTCTCCTGACTTCACGACCTCTGAGGATGCTTGCCATAGATGCAGGCAAAATGTCAGGAGAGAATGCTTCTGGGACGTGGCCATACAGCCCGGAAAACTCACAACAACCCAATTCAATTTAAAATTTCCGTCACCACTACAGTTTCTAACACAGCAGAAATGCAACACTTTATATAAGCATTTAGAAATAGGGTTTAGGCATCCAGAGAAAGGGGGCAGGCAGAGTTACCAAGGGAATGAGAACACAAAAGAGATGCGTTGGGCACTGAAAAAGAGATTAATTGGGGGCAGACTTCTCATTTTGGGAAATAATGCTCTCATTTTGTTCCCACCCTAACTATAGGAATCCTGCAAGCGATAACAAGATTGCACTCTTAGCATATTTGAAATTAATTGTCACAGTGATTTAAATTTCTAAAAATCCATTTTATGTGCCTATATTTTGCCTCAAAGCATGTACAACCCACGCAGTTCAAGCTAAGGTTCCATACTGTGCAGAAACATATCTATGCCCCATGTAATAAATCAGTTATTCTGGCGCTGCATGTTATGAGTCACACACTTATAATGAGAATTATTACATATTTTGCATAATTGCTGCAAAAGCTAATGCTAATTTATGAGAGTTTGGGTGAGTTATGCACCATAGTTACTAAACCTTCTGGGTGTGAAGCATTTTGTTTGTTTGTTTGTTTTTCTTACATATTCCCGGTGCCAATTTTTGATTCAAATCATATGCGGTAAAGTTTCAGGACTTCCTTTAAGCATTTAAGCTTGGTAAATAAATACTTCCCATTTCCTGGATTCGGTCATGGAGTTACTCAGTGCGCTGTAATACCTTCCCATGTAGTGATGACCTGTATGTTCAGGTTTAAAAAAGCATAAAATAAAGTATTGCTATAATTATAAGGTTTTCTTTAGAAACCTGATGATGGGGAAAGTAGGAGTGTAAAGGTGTTTATGCAGGAATTTCCCTGACTAAATTAAATTATTACCACCCGTTTGCCTCAAAGGTGCTGCTTGAGTCTTTCCCATGTGTTGAGTCAACCTAGGATTATACCTCTTAAACAGAAGTGAAGGTAGTGATGACAACGTGGAGATATTCACCACAGTATCTGCAAAATAGGGTAGGTATATTAAGAGGTTGTAGTAAAATCAGTCCTCCACATTGGTTGGGATTAGAGCAGGCATGGGCAAACTTTGGGCCTTCCAAGTATTTTGAATGGCTGAGGGGGGAAAGGAAAGGGCCTGAGGCCATTAGGAATTGTGTTAGTTGAAGTCCAAAACACTTGGAGGGCCGAGTTTGCACATGCCTGGGTTAGAGACATAAGGCCCCTGTGAAAGTGAAAACCAGTGAATTTAAAAATGCTATGTTTTTAACCTGAAAGAAAACATAGAGAATGCATTTTTAATCAAATCCATTAAAAATCAAATCTACAAAAGTGTGGAGTGATGACTGGATCTTGTTTTTGTACTTCTCAGGACTTTAAAAAATATTCAGATGATGTTTCTTCTATATGGCAAAATTGTCTAGCAGTTTCTGATATAGAAGGCAAAATTTCATTTCCACCTTTGAGTGGGGGCCATTCCACACAGCCTTATATCCCAGAATATCAAGGCAGGAAATCCCACCATATCTGCTTTAAACTGGGTTATCGGTGTCCATACTCAGATAATGTGGGTTTTTCTGCCTTGATATTCTGGGATATAGGGCTGTATGGAAGGGTCCCAGGTTTGTCTGAAATCCTGAGATCCTGAGATCTACATTCCCATCTCTCATCCCTTCAACCTGATGAATCCATGCTCAGATAATGTGGGATTTTCTGCCTTGATCTTCTGGGATATAGGGCTGTGTGGAAAGGCCCCAAGAAAAACCAGTGGGCAAGCTTTATTAATGGGGAAAGACACACAAAACTAGAAGGAGATATAGGAGTTTGATTTTGACAGAGTTTAATCGGAAGTGCAATATTGTACCGCTTTCTTTGCATTACATCCAAACTGAGGGTCCTTCCACACAGCCATAAAACCCAGAAGATCTAGGCAGAAAATCTCACAATATCCGCTTTGGACTGGGTTATCTGAATTCACACTGCCGTATATCCAGTTAAAAACAGAAAATATGGGATTTTATTCATCTGTGTGGAAGGGGCCTAAATGCAATCTCCGTTTGTACCTTGTACACAGTTTGTACTAACTGGAAGTAGACCCAGAAAGAAAGAGAAAACTGAAACATCGTAAAAGCAGGTGTAAAGGTGAGATGACAGGTGATTAATTGGGATAGGGAGAGTGGGGGCCCTTCCACACAGCCATATAACCCAGAATATCAAGGCAGATAATCCTACCAGATCTGCTTTGAACTGGATTATCTGAGTCCACACTGCCATATAACCCAATTCAAAGGAGATGATGTGGGATTTTATACAGCTGTGTGGAAGGGGTCTGGCTATCCAGATGTGCCTCTCCATGGACTCATCCACTCTGCCATATAATGTAATTTGAATCTGCATTATATGGTCAGTGTGGAGTCATATAATGCATTTAAAAAGCATTATGTGAGTCTACGCAGAGGAAGCTTCCACACAGTCCTATATCAAGGCAGAAAATCTCACACTATCTGCTTTGAACTGGATTATCTCAGTCCGCACTCAGATAAGGTGGGATTTTCTGCCTTAATATTCAGGGATATAGGGCTGTGTGGAAGGACCCTGAATATATAATGCAGCTTCAAAATGCATTATATGGCATTGTAGATGGGACCTATAAGGATGGTTTTGTCATGCACCAGGAAAAAAACACTAACAGGCTATAAGAACAGAACCAAACAAGGGCTAAAAGCAGCCTCAAACAATATAGGACACTATAATTACAAGATATATCCTTTATAGAGCAAAGTATTCAATTCTCAAGTACAGGGGAAATCCCCAAAGTGTTACAATACCATGTGTAAAACGCCAGTTATCATGCACCAGCCACACTTTCAGGACCTTGTATGGTAGTCTAAGGGCCCTTCCACACAGCCCTATATCCCATAATATCAAGGCGGAAAATCCCCCAAAATCTGCTTTGAACTGGATTATCTGAGTCCACAGATAATGTGGGATTTTTTTGCCTCAATATTCTGTGATATAGGGCTGTGTGAAAGGGCCCTAAAAGATCAACAGAGTTGCAAATGTTAATTGAGATTATTTTAAAGCATTTTTTCTCATCTTTTCTTCACCAAAATGATGAATTTGCCTCATAAAGTCATTTCTCTTGGAAATACACAGTAGGTAGTTTAACCATTCTTGCCCCAATGCTGTAATTCTTGCATTTCTTGGTGTGTACTCGCTTGTGAAAATGCTGGAGCCATTGCAAGGTGCAAAAACTTCAGAGTTATGCAGAGTTCACTGAAGTTTAACTGCAGTTGTTTCTTGTAAACCCTAATTAATAATACTATAATTGGGATAGTTCTATTTACAAGTAGGTGTAAATATATATTTCAGCTGCAACATTTTACAAGGAAAGGGTCGGATATTTGTGAAACAGACATTTAGAACCTTAGCTGTCACTTTGTTTCAAAAGCAGGCAATTAGAGCTTACAAAAATGTCAACCTCTCCCGATATGTTAACATATTGCGAAATGTCTCCTAGGGCCCTTCCACACAGCCATATAATCGAATTAATAAATCGAATTAATAAATATAACCCAGAAGATCAAGGCAGAAAATCCCACAATATCTGCTTTGTACTGAGTTATCTGAGTCCACACTATCATATATTCCAGTTCAAAACAGAAAATGTGGGATTTTATTCAGCTGTGTGGAAGTGGCACCCAAAGACAACAAGGAAATCAATGTTGCCTTATTCCCATGTAAGGTAAAGACGCAAGGAGGCTTTGGGGGAGCTGCAAGAACAGGTTAAAAATCCCTCTTGCCTTGCTTTCTCCAAGGCAGTTGCAAAGATGGATGTGAACAAGTTTACTTATGTAAACTTGGGAGGGGATGAGAACATGTCTAAACCTATTATTTGACGCTGATGCATACAGTGAAAAGAAGTATAGACAATGATACGCTCTCATGGAGCCTTGATCTCAAGGTCTGACAGTCTTAGTAACAATGTAAATATTTGGCATTCTCATAATGAACACGACATGCTAATATATTTTTTCCCAGAGCCTAAATTATGCAGGATTGGTTTATTTATTTTAAAGATGCCACCGGAGTGACTGTATTCTGATACCTTCTTAATCACCTGTATAAGTCATTCAACATTAACAAGCATCGTTTAAAAAACCTCTTGGAGGAAAATAATATCCTGTGGTGAAATGAAGTGACCAAATTAGGGCAATTTTATCTATAAAAAAGATGGAATAGTATAGAAAACATTGCCACCATCTTATTCACAGGTGCAAGTGCACTCACTTGCAGAGAGACTATGTTTGCCTTGCTTAAATCTGTGCTGAAAATGATGAAACTTACATGATCCATAAGGTAAATAATATTATTTCAAGCTTCTTTTCGATGTCTGCTCCTAGGCTATGTATCTTCCAAAGTCAGAGACTGTATTGATGGGTTGCTGTGAGTTTTCCGGGCTGTATGGCCATGTTCCAGAAACATTCTCTCCTGACATTTCACCCACATGTATGATAGGCATGTCTGCTTGAGGCAAGTGTGAATGTTGCAATTTGACACCTTGATTAGCCTTTAATGAACTGCAGTTTTAAAGCCTGACTGGTGGCTGCCTGAGGGAATCCTTTGTTGGGAGGTGTTAGCTGGCCCTGATTTATTCATGTCTGGAATTCCCCTGCTTTTTGAGTTTTGCTCTTTATTTACTGTTCTGATTTTAGAGTTTTTAGAGTTTTTGGTCACCAGATTTTTTTTCATTTTCACTGTTTTCTCCTTTCTGTTGAAATTGCAATACAGAGACTGTATTGTTCAGCTGTATTTTTGGCAATGGACTGTGTACTGAGAAAGGATGGACCCCATTATTAAAAAATAAGAAATTGAAATTGAATTCAGTGGTGTCTTAATAGTCCAACACTGTAGTGGTTTGAGTGTTGGACTCGGACTCTGGGAAACTAGGTTTCAAATTCCTGCTTGTACATAGAAACAGAGCTGATGATGTTGGGCTAGTCACTCTTTTTCATGGTTCAGAGGAATGTCAGTGGCAAAATACTTCTGAACAAACGATGCCAAGAAATCCGTATGATGGGATCACATTATGGTTGCCACAAAACAGAACCAACTGGAAGGCACATGGTAACAAACCACAAATTATCATAATAAAATACAACCCATAGATAGATAGATAGGTGATAGACAGACAGACAGACAGACAGAGGTAAATGTTTTCCTCTGACATTAAGTCTAGTCATGTCTAAGGGTTGGTGCTCATCTCTATTTATAAGCTGAAGAGCTGGCATTGTCTGTAGACACTTCCAAGGTCATGTAGCCAGCATTATTGCATGGAGTGCTGTTACCTTCCTGCCGGAGTGGTACCTATTTATCTACTCACATTTGCATGTTTCGAACTGCTAGGTTGGCAGAAACTGGGCTAACAGCAGGAGCTCACCTCGCTTCCCAGATTCAAACTTGGTCTTTCAGTAAGCAAGTTCAGCAGCTCAGCAGTTTAATCCACTGTGTCACCGGGGGCTCTTGAGATAGATAGATAGTCCTATTGGAACAACCCACTACCAGATGTTGGAAATTTTCTTATTTTTGGAGTACAATTTCCAGGATTTTTCAGCTAACATTGGTCATGTTGGCTGGAAGATCCTGGAAATTGTACTCCAAAAATAAGAAAATTTCCAACATCTGGTAGTGGGTTGTTCCAATAGGACTATCTATCTATCTCAAGTTGGATAAGGGGATAAGGAAATATGGAAAAAAATACTGAAGGTTTCTGGAAGACAAAAGTATTTTTTCCATATTTCCTTATCCCCTTATCCAGTACAGAAATGACACTGGGGGATGCAAATATGGCACAATCTTTCACAAATCCTACCCTGAGTAGAGCTACTTCCCGGCTATGTTGGAGTATATACACATGCATTCCTTTTGAGTTCATGCCAAAGGTAATGTTTGGATCTGGTTTATGACACCGGATCTTAGCCCTTATGACCTACAAGCTTGTGTTACTCATGTCAACTGTTCTTTTTTATTGCCATTTATTTAATTGCCCCCTTCTATTAATTATTACAGGAATTGATGTCAAAGCCAATAACAATTGTAGGCAGCAACAACCCACTTGTGGCATGAGAAGCAGGAAGCAAAATATTGTGAATCACCTCTCTGGCAAGTCTGCACAGGATAGGCAAAGAATGCACCTACGGCCAGAGATTTCCCAGGAGAAAGCGTTTATGCAACAGGGTGCGTTTGCATAATTAGAACCCAGTTCACATCGTATTTACAAAAGGCAGTCGGTTTGTCCAGTTTTGCACTCCAGTCTCCTATAAGAGTACTTAACTTGCACAAGAGAGGAGCCAGTGTAGGTAATAATGATAGTAATATTATTCTGAAATGTCAAAACAATGCCACGCCAATCATGAGTCAGAAAGTGTGGAAAGAATATGACTTCTCTGCCTACAGTGTTCTCACAGGCACACCTCTGTTTCTTGATGACTTCCTTGCTGACCCATTTTTAATTTCAAGAATTACTATGTGAAGATTGGGACCTATCTGCACTGCCACATAATGCAGTTCCAAACTGCATTATATGGGACTGTAGAGGCCTGAGCGTTTACCTTCTTCAGGTAACAGATAGCTACATACAATATCAGAAGTACAACCTGACGCACATCCCTAACACATGGATACTTTTGCTGGTTAAATCAAATCACATATGAAGTTCCATTCTCCTTCATTGAAAGTGGCAAGAAGAAGGAACAATTTTTCTTCAATTCCAGACAAGGAAAAAGGCAAGATTCATCCTTATCGTTATCCTCCATATCTTCATAATCTGTTGCTTTTCTGAACTGGTCTTTGTCTGAGCTTTGAAATAGTTTTTCTTAAAGAAAAATTAATACGATGCCATGCTGAAACTGTCCATAACCAACTTGCATTGATTAGGGCTCTGTATCACAGAATATTATTTCATCACTTTAAAGTAATGAATCAAATAGACGCCCCTGGTGGTGCAAAGGGTTAAACCCTTGTGCCGGCAGGACTGCTGACAGAAAGGCTGGCAGTTCGAATCAGGGCAGCGGGATGAGCTCTTGACTGTCAGCCCCAGCTTCTCATGAGAGGACATTTGAAAAGCCTCCCACGGAGTGGTAAAACATCAAGGTGTCCCCTGGGTAACATCCTTGCAGACAGCCAACTCTCTCTCACACCAGAATCGACTTGCAGTTTTTCCAAGTAGCTGCAAACACAAAAAAAGTATAAAAGTTAATTATTCTTTAAAATACTTTCTGAACAATGTATGTGTGGCTCTAAGCCTTTTCCACATGTTCACACCATCGTTCCACTTCATATGTTAAAATAACCAGATTAATACCATTTCCTAGTTTAAATTGATCAGAGTTTTTCACTGTGTGACGAGACTAGAGACTGTGCATAACGTGAAACAGAAGTGGACGACTGTCAAAGGGCTGCATCGAGATATAAGAGGGTTGTATCAATTACACCATGTAACACAATTTTTGTTCCTGGGATAGAAATGTAATTTCCTAATTGGTTATATCATAAAAACATCAAAAAGGTTTTTTTAACGACCAAAACTTGTTTCTGCGGGACATCTTGCAGCACATTTTGCTATAGTTTTTCAATGACTATCTCATAGTATCTCAAACAAGTCGACATAATTTGTGGCAGCCGTAAAAATGAAATTTCAACTACCTACTGTACTTTAAAAGTAAGTACCACACAATTAAACAGGAAATAATACTTTAAATGTAACTTTATGACTGCTTTGCAACAAGGATATTGCGGTGGTCATCCTCTTCAGCTGATGAGAAATAAAGACCTCGGTGGCTTTTCTTCGACTTTTGGTGAGATTTCATTGGGAAACAATTGGGGTGGGATCTTTGCGTCCTGCTTTGCTCACCAAGGGTTTTCAATCCCTCTTTATGGGCGCTAGGGCTCTTGCCCCTTTTGGGCAGGGCTAACCCAAATTCTGCTCGGTAACACTTGAAGTGACTGGCTTGACCCTGAAGGAGCTGGGAGAGGTGATGGCCAACAGGGAGTTCTGGCATGGGCTGGTCCATGAGGTCACAAAGAGTCAGAAGCGACTGAACAAATAAACAATAACAAATGTGCCTTTAAATTGCTATTTGAGTTATGGTGACCCCATGCATTTCACAGAGTTTTCTTAACTAAGGAACATTCAGAGATGGTTTACCATTTCCTTCCTCTGAAAAGTAGCCTACAGCACCTGGTATTTGTTGATGGACTCCCATCCAAGTACTAACCAGAGCTAGCCCTGCTTAGCTTTCTAGATCAGGTGAGATCTAGTGCCTTTAAGTCCCACCTCCGATCACTGGCCCATGTGTAATTTTTCTTTTAGTCAAATTGACCTTTCACATCTCAGAAAAGTTAGTGTTTACAAACGTTCTACTGTTGACAGTCCTGACTCCCTAAACACTTTGAATATTTAGAATACTTCTTCTGTGACAACAAAAATAGGCCAGTCAATGGCTAAAAAGTTAACAAGCATGTTGCCTAGTGACAAGTAGTGCTGTTTCTCTCCTATGCTTATAATTAGATAGGTAGCACAAAACGTATTTGGAAGGCATGCCTTTAGTTAATAAAATGAAAGAATTGCATAAGTGTTTTCCAGGAGTGCTACTAGCAGAGAGAGAGGGCTTGGTGTATTTGCTGGAAATGATGTCATTGCTTCCACGCTTAGGCTTCAAAGAAGACAACAAAGAAGGACGCACAAGAATGGCAATAGCGCTCTCTAGAAGCACAAGAGCTTTTTGCAGGTTTTGGCATTTTCACATTCTGGGTGAAATGCCAACAGAAGCAACATAGAATCATTGAATCATAGAGTTGGAAGAGACCACATGGTCCATCTAGTCCAACCCCCTGCAAGGCAGAAAAAGCACAATCAAAGCACCCCAGACAGATGCAGTACTTTCTCTCAGTCTAAATACTGTACACATTAAATGTTAGGGGGTTTTGTCTTCTACAGAAAGCGGAAATTCCCTCAATCAGCATGGCCAGGTTTAAGAAATAATATTAAAAGGTAGATAAAGATAAAACAGATGGCACACACAGCTTTGGCGAGTGAAGTGTTGAAACCTTTGCTCTGGAGATCTCTGGAGAGTTTTGTGTACATGATAAATCTACATTTGGAAATAGATCTCAAGATGGGGTTCGGTCAGGAGACAGATAATTTTGGATTTCTTGGGGTGTATCCACACTGTGGTATTATTGACACCACTTTATCTGCCATGGCTCAATGTTATGGAGTCATAGGACTTATAGTATTGTAAGATTTTTTGCCTTCTCTGCCAAAGCTGAAATCTCATGATGCCATAGCATTGAACCATAGCTGTTAATGTGGTGTGAAACTTCATTAATTCTACATCTGAGACAGGCATGTAGCCAGGGGGGGGCTAAGGGGGCTTCAGCCCCCCCCCCCCGAAATTCTCAGGGTGGTCCGCGAAAAGGCCTTACTGGTACATTATTTAAACTGTTATGTTTATTCATATCATGATCTGATCACCATGCTCATTATATCCCACATTAATGGGGTTATTGGGATAACAATACAAAAGGTTTGCTAGGGTAGACCCTCTTCCACCCAGTCTCAGCCCCCTCCGAACCAAACTCAGCCCCCTCCGAAACAAAATCCTGGCTACGGCCCTGATCTGAGATCAGGTGTCCCCAAACTAAGGCCTGCAAGCTGGATCTGGTCACCCCACAGGGTCATTTAGCCAGCCCTTACTCTAAACTTTATACTATCACTGCCATTTGCAGCCTGCTACTACTTCTACCCTCTTCTTGCTCCTTTCTTTCCTCTCTCTATCAACCTCACAACAGAGAGGTCCTCTTGCTTCTTCCCTTCCCTCTCTCTATTTCCCCCCAAAATTAAGGGAATTCTTTCCACCCCATTCTTGCTCCCTCCAAAACAAAGCAAGGGAATAGGGGAGAAGGAAAGAAAAGGAAAAAAGAAAAAAAAGAAAAGGAGGTAGGAAAAAGAGAAGGAAGGAGAAAAGGAAGGAAGGAAGCAGAGAAGGAAGGAAGAGAAGAAAGGGAAAAAAGATAGGCAGGAAAAAGAGAGGGAATAAATTCATAAAGCATGGTGCAGTGGTTCAAACTTCAAATTGTGGCTCTGAAGTCGAACACGAATTTGGCAGACCCTGCCTTAAGGACAGAAGCCAGCCAGATCCACCAAAGAGGATCCACTGACCCTGGCAAGACAGAAAGTTTTTCAATAAATCTCACCAAGTTGAAGAAAATTCGATCTAGAACGGATGACGACCACAATCATTTGCCCAGGAGCCAACATAACTCCCAAGGCAACATAACACAGTTTTTATAGGAAATACAGATCTGTCAAATTCAAACTTCCTGCTCCCCCTAGCAGGCTTTTCTCTGGTTGGTTGGAGTTTTCAGTTGATGGGGAGGTGCGGCCGGCTGAGCCGTGCTTTAACCAATCAGAGTGCTTTCCCTGCTTTGGCCGCTCAGCCAATGAGGAAGCAGAAGGTGGGCCAGGCGGGAAACAATGAATGGAATGGATAAATGATAGGATTAAAATTATTAATGTTTGTCCAAGTGGCCAGCGATAGCTCAGGCCCTCGAGCTGGCCAGGGTCTATTGTCAGTGTCCTTTTGGAAATACATTTTCATCTAGCTCAGAGACTAGATCCTTTGTTACCCTTCCGTCCTGGGAATGGGATCCATTGATGAAGTTGGAGCTGGTTTCAGCCAGATGTGTTGACATAATGGAAAAGAAGCTGTGGTGAATCCCAATTCCTCGCAGACAGGAACACACCTTTTGCGTTGGATGATTTGGATGTCTTAGATCTTATCTTCCTAGATGGACTAGCCTTTGCCCTCCGAGGTCTAGTCGGATAAGAACCATTCTTTTATTGTTCATGCAAGTGGGCTTGGTGAAACCTTTTGATAGGGGATTAGTAGTTCAGGTAGCATTATGGTCAAATCAGGAAGCCCCAAATCCAGGAGATCTAACTGCAGAGAGTCCCCAGTATTCCTCTTGGCCCATGGCCTAAGTTGCACCAGTACCAGACCTTTTTTTTCCTTCTGCCCCACTTGGTTCCATACATCTCAACACCAATTTCGTCCCTCCCCATAAGCCTAGCCACCATTGCCTCCCCTCACCCCACCTGCACAACATTTACACAGCAAATAGTACATGAAAGACATTTTAGCAAACATCAACCAGCATAACCATAAGACAGGACATTTTCCCCAGCACCCACCAAAACCTTCCGCATGGCAATAACACATTGAACTCCATAAGCAGCCCACAGCAAGACAAAAGCCAAAATGCATTTCCATCCCTTCCCCAGAGCCCAGGCACCAAAACATCCCCAAGCACCTTTATACTTCACATAACATTGCAAAACAATAGAAAAGAACATTTCTTCCCAGCATCCTCCTGCCCCACATATTATCATAACACTCACATCCCCATCGGCAGACCACCGCATGAAAATAACAAATACATTCCACTCCTGCCAAGCCACAACAGCCTGGCTAACCTCCACCCAGGCCTATGCAAGGCCGCTGCAGTACCACCACCCACCACTAGGGCCGAAACGCCCTTCCCCCTCCCAACTGCTATAAGAAAACAAACAAAACACTTTTTAAACAATAAACAAGCCCCCCAAAGTCAACCCACTGCCCCCTACCGTTTTTTCCATCCTTCTATGACTCTTCTGACTCTTCTGGCCGCTAGGGGGGCCGCGTGGGCGAGACGCACCTCTGCAGACTCGCCCGCCCCGTCGCCATCTTGGAATAAGTGGGGGCCCTTGCCAAGGGTGGGGGCGAGGAGCGGAGCGATCCGCGGATGAGTGAGATCTCCATAGGGACCCATGTATTCAGTATCCACACTTTGAAACCAGTTTCCCCGATTTGCCCCGTTGTTGTCCCAAAGCACTCTGCCCCCTTCTCCTATCTTGTCTCCACTCTTTCTTCTCCCGTTCTTCCTCCCATGCCTGGGGAAGCCGGGAAAGCAGCCGCCGCAATCAGCGGCTTGACTCTACCACTGGCGCGCTCAGTTCATCTGAGGACAATCGGCCCCCACCTTTTCTCGCATTAAAGTTCCATCAACTCTGCAGCAATAGTGAGTCCAAAACCGGCAGCAAGTCGATGATTTTGGACTAAAAGGATCCTGAAGGGGGGAACGGGTCCCAAGCCTTCTGCCAACAAGGGGGCTTGGGCTCAAGTACCAGAGCTCATTTTCTCTGTTTTTGGCCATCTTTTTCCTGAACGAACTCAAGGTCCCTTTCCCTGGCTGGAAACTGTCAGAGGGCCCAAAAGAGCACCCATGGACTTTGGGGGAGGAAAGATGCCTTTGCCTCGGTAGATCGCCTTCAGGAGGTTTAGGGGAAGGGATCTGTGCAGTAGGGGAGGCCTCAAACTCATAACCTGGGTCTGTGCGGGCTGGGACCTGAAGTTCGCCCAAGGACACTGATCATGGACTCTTCACTGCTACTTCCACTGCTTTGAGCTCAGCCCCATACAAGCGGGCACACCCAGGATCACTACCCTCAGACTCTCTCCCCTGATCACGAACTTTATAGTTTCCTCAAGGACATTTCTCCAGTTGGACATTTCCTGTTTCTCCCCTTTACACCATGGACCCTCAATGACTTTGCTACTCCTTTGCACCCCAAGCCCCAAAGGCTCTGCAGTTCCCAAGGACAGTGGTTACATCAAGGAAGACTACAACTCCCAGGAGGAAAGCAGCATTGTGCTGCCTGTTTTAAAGATCATCCCTCTGGGAGCAAGAGCTGCATGGGAATGTAATTGGGATGATTGCAGGGGGACATCTGGGTTGTCTTGTCTACATTGTACCCCTATGTGTTCCCCTTTTGTGTCCCTGTAACGTTAAGATAATGCCCTCAGCAGAGAGTTCCAGAGTTTAACAGAGCACAATAACCCACTTTTCCATCCATTTTGCCTTGCACAAATAATAACTCTGGGAGGGACGTTGGGTTTCTTCGTGGGGTGAGGCCCACACTCTTTATGCCCAAGACTCCCCACATATGTCTCTGTCATTTTCGGAGCTTGGCCAATGATAGGGAATATGTACGGTCATATAATCAGAACCCAAAACATGGTTGTTTCATGCGAGCTTCGGACCCTCGCAGCCAGCCCCAATAGCTATCTTTCCGGACCATTTTAAACTGAGCAACCATGCTTCCAAGCTCAACCAGGGCTCCCTTTGCGGAGAGTTCCCCTGGTAAACAGATGATACATTTTTCTGGCCATATGATGCTTTGCACCAATAATTGGGTGAAGGTCAGGTGTTGTGTGGAACATAGATTCCACCGCTATGGGCCTGAATTCACCCGCTCGTGTCTCCCCTTGGCCTCGGAGCTTGGCCCCCAAGGGACCCATGGGCTCTGGCAACCCCAAGTCACTCAGCCACACCATAGCTGGACAAAAGTGGGCTTCGGAACCCCGCTTACCAGCTGCAATAACTTAGGACTTTGCCATTTTGAACTGAGAAACCATACTTCTCGCTCAGACCGAAACTCTCAACACAAAGGAGTTTCGGCCAGGACAAAAGACTGCCATTGAGGTATTCAAACCAAACAATAGACAGGAAGGCTTGAGCCCCCACATCGGAGACTCGCCAGCCGCAAGGTATTCAGCCACAGGTTACTTCCTTCACCCAGCCGTTTCCCTTTGTGTCCTTTCCCGCCTTGCATAGCCGGCCAGGATTGGCTCGTTCGAATCTTGGCGTGCCTTTCCCTATTGGTTAAAGCGCCAGCCGCCTCCTGGCCCAGCTGACTTTGACAGCTCGGCCAATCAGCTGGAGCTACACGTGGGAGGAGGCGGCCGATTCAAATGTAAATGACTGCTTTTCTATATATTTGACTGCATTCCCATTAAAGACTATGTTTTGCCTTTGGAACCTTGGCGTGGCATTTCATCCTATTCAGCTGAATTAGACTCTTCTCTCGGTATTGGCGTTCTTCCAAATCTGGGTGAGCATTGATCTGGGTTACCTTGGGATTTGTAGTTCTGGGAAGATCATCCAGATTTGGGCCTTGATCCTCGCATTTTAGGGGTGGCCTGGGCCAGTCCCCCTATGGGAAGGGTCCCTTAAATTCAGCCGTTCGACAACAGCATGAAGGGACTTCCTGAGCTAGGCGAGTTGCTGGGTTTTGAAAACAGTGGCTTTTCCTTCATATTTCATACACACATATAATGGTATGGGGAAGGGGAACATACAGGTAATTCATAAGAGATAAATCATGCAACATCAAGGGGGAACTATGTCAGCCTTCCCTCCCTCCAAAGTCCATTAAAAGTTCACAAAGGTTGGTGAATATAATAAAAATCCATAGCAAGAAGGTTCATAGAGGTTCCAAAGTCCTTCATAAGTTGACAAAAGTTGAAAGAAAGTTCCAAAAAGTTCATGAAAGTTGGGAAAAGTTAATAGAGGACATTGGGAAGTTCATAAATGTCCATGGGGAAGCACATTGGAGTCAGTGTCAGAATCCGTTCCCCGAAGAGGAGAAAACTATAAATCCAATTTTGTCCAAGGGCCAGGATGGCCTGTCAGGGGATCCCAAGGGGTGACCACAGCAGGTTCCCTGGGGTTGGCAGGCTTCTGGTCACCCATGAGAAAAGGGCGGCACGAATGTTGCAGCGGCGTGGAGGCATGGATTGAAGACAGCTGGTCTCCACATGAGGTTTGAGATAAAAATGATTTTCCCGAGGTGCAGGGGTCCATAATGCAAAAAGCAAGATAGCAGTAAAGGGACACAAAGTATCACTATAGAGAGAAAAATATTATAAATAAATGATACCTTTTTATTGGGGGATTGTTACAATGTTAGGGGAAGGGGAAGGAAAAGAAAATAGAGAGAAATAGTCCTTAATTGAGGCTGCTGCAGTGGCCACAGTCCCTTTGGTGCTGGCCCAACCAGATATTCAGGAACTGCGGAACTCTCTGCTCCAGTTCAAATCCGCCTGAAAGCAGGGACCAGTGAACTCGTCGATCTCAGCTCTGAATGCATTGGATAATTTTAGCCATTTCACAGACTCTCAGCCTCAAATTTCCTTTGAATAAAGCTTGACAAGAAAACTCTGTGATAGGGTTACTTTAAGATTGTCCTAAGTATAAAACAACTTGAAGGAACACAACCACAGACTGAGGGACCTCAAACAGGCCCTTTCCTTAAAAAGTTTGCGGAGCCTTGGTGTAGATGCACCCTTGGATCCAAAACTCCTTCAATATATTATCCTGGAGTGGGCATAGCTAATTCCCTCTTCTTGGTTTTGGATTGGCAATGATAATTTAAATGTAAACAATTCACAATTTTTAAAAGTACACTTAATCTTGCCCACCTACTTTTCTACCTGGAATCAATTGACAAAGGATTGGAAACAGTGGAAGGATGATCTATCACTGGGCTGCTGTGAGTTTTCCAGGCTGTATGGCCATGTTCCAGAAGCATTCTCTCCTGACGTTTCATCTGCATCTCTGGCAGGCATCCTCAGAGGTTGTGAGGTCTGTTGGAAACTAGGCAAATGGGTTTTATATATCTGTGGAATGATGTCCAATGTCGGACAAAGAACTCTTGTCTGTTTGAGGCAAGTGTCACTGGTGCAGTTGGCCACCTTGATTAACAAGGCTATTCAATGCTACTCAAGGTGGCCAATTGCACCAGTGACACTTGCCTCAAGCAGGCAAGAGTTTTTTCTCCCACCCTGGACATTCCTCTCCGTTGGCGCCCCCTTGTTGTGGGGGAGAGGCTTGCGTACCCTAATGAAGTCGTGAGCTATGCTTAATAGCCACCGGTAGGGGCCTCCCATGCCAAACAGTCACAACCGAAGGGTCTGACAAAGAGCATCAATGGGCAGGATGGGCTCTCTAGCCTTTTGGCATCCATCCTAGGAGAAGGAAAACTCTGATTTCAAATCCGGGTAGATGGTGCTCGTTTAACCCTGTAAGGTCAACCATCTAGAGAAGGAAACTGGAACCAAACCTACGACCTGAGGACCTTGTTGCCACCGTCCCAGCTTGCTAGGTCCCAGCAGACGAACCTTTGGTTTAAAGGGTGAGGCCAGTTCTGTGCACAGGCTCGAAGGACACATCCAACCTCCGAATCATCAACGCACTTGTAGAAAGCGTGGGATGAGTCCTTCCTGAATCTTCGTTCATGAAGAAAAGCCAAAGAAGAGAAGGACATTTCACAGGTATGTAAACCTCACTTGCCTAGTTTCCAACAGACCTCACAACCTCTGAGGATGCCTGCTGTAGATACAGGCAAAATGTCAGGGGAGAATGCTTCTGGAACATGGCCATACTCACAGAAAACTCACAGAAACCCAGTGATTCCGGCCATGTATCACTTCAACATCATGATCTATCACTCTGTTCTTTGTTCATTTAGGAATACTATCTTTAATTATAATGAATTAACATATTCCTCATTGATGTTTTAAATATGTCATGTTGCCACAAGTATATTTACTCAGAGGTCAAAACCCACCGACTGGGATTTACTCCTTTGTAACTGAATTGCCTCATGTGGAATCAGTTAAATTAAAACTTTCTGCTTCCCAGTTATGATCCCCACTAATTTAAATAGGAGACTAAACAGAATTATACTTGAAACAAAATACTATAAACAAACAGAATTTCGAGGTATTTCAAGGAATAATAATTTCTTTCAGTTGGAGTGAGCTGGGAGTCTCATCAAGATTGAAAAATAATGGAGAGGGGGTCTCTTGTATTCATTATTTCAAGATACAAAAATGGAAAGACAACCAATCTTAAACCATGCTTCTCTGCTGCAGTTTCACCTTAAATATATCCAAGGAAAGACTTTTAAACTCTCTAAACGGTCTTCCTTGGATATATTCAAAATTAAATTACCAAGAAGTGTTTTGTGATTTAAGATTGTTGACATTTTTAACATCTTGTAAGAGTGATGGTAACAAAAGATGAACTGGAATCAACCAGGATAGAGCAGGCCTGGACAAACTTGGGCCCTCCGGGTGTTTTGGACTTCAGCTCCCACAATTCCTAACAGCCGGTAGGCTGTTAGGAATTGTGGGAGTTGAAGTCCAAAACACTCGGAGGGCCCAAGTTTGCCCAGGTATGATGTAGATGCTGTTCTATATGGGGAAACCTAAAAGTGCTCTAAGTGTATCATACGGTATGATCTAATGGGTTTGCGAAGGGTTATTATGGGAAGATGCATAGTCCCAGGCCCCTTCTACACAGCCATATAATCCAGATTATCAAAGCAGATAATCCACATTATCTGCTTTAAACTGGATTGCATGAGTCTACATTGCCATATAATCTAGTTCAAAGCTGATAATCTGGATTTTATATGACAGCATAGAAGGGACCTCAGTTAAAGGAGACTGAGTTTTTAGAAATCTCTTAATTTTTCTACAAAAGACAGAGATCTTCCTGGTCAGTCGAAAGCCGAACAGGGCATAGAGTTACAGCCTCTGTTGGATGGGGTTGCACTCCACCTGAAGACGCAGGTTCACAGCTTGGGAGTGATCCTGGACTCATCGCTGAACCTGGAACCCCAAGTCTCAGCGGTGGCCGGGAGAGCTTTTGCACAATTAAAACTTGTGCGCCAGCTGCACCCGTACCTTGGGAAGTCTGACTTGGCCACAGTGGACCACGCTCTGGTTACATCCCGAATAGACTACTGCAACGCACTCTACGTGGGGCTGCCTTTGAAAATGGTTCGGAACGGGCGGCACCCAGAATGCTAACTGGGGCGACATACAGGGAGCATACCACCCCCTGCTGTGTTGGCTCCACTGGTTGCCTGTCCATCTCCGAGCCCAATTCGAAGTGCTGGTATTAACCTATAAAGCTCTATACGGTTCTGGTTCAGCTTACTTGTCCGAAAGCATCTGCGTCTATGTCCCATCTCGCAATCTAAGATCATCTGGGGAGGCCCTGCTCTCACTCCCGCCAGCATCGCAAATGCGGTTGGTGGGAACCAGAGACTGGACCTTCTCGGCGGTGGCCCCTTGCCTATGGAATGCACTCCCAAATGAAATAAGATCGACTCCATCTCTCCTTGCTTTTAGAAAAAAGCTAAAGTTGTGGTTCTGGGACCAGGCCTGTGGGCAGCAGATGTAAATTGTACATTTGAATTTGACTGGATTGACACTTTGGACTTGACTGGACTGACAACGTGTTCCGCTTGATGGCTTTAATTAATTATTGTTGTATGTAGTGGTTTTTAATGTAATGTTTTTAATGCTTTTTAATGATGTTGATTATATGGTGTATTGTAGTGCTGCAAATGTAAGCCGTGCGGGGGTGAGAAGCTACGGGGTACAAATACCATAAATAAATAAATAAATAATTTTTTGTTTTATTGCAAGACTATTAAATTCAAAACACCAAAAGTCTAGGAGGACTGGGCTTTAGCACAGCAGGTTAGCCACCAGCTGCAGTCAATCTTGCCAAGCAAAAGGTTGACAGTTCGAAGCCTAGGTCAGGGCAAGCTCCTGGCTTTTAGCCCAGCTTGTGCCTACCCAGCAGTTTCAAAAACAGCAATGCGAGTAGATAAATAGGTACCACTTAAGCGGGGAGGTATTTTAGGTACACATAAGGAAATGCCAGGAAAAAATGCCATTAAGGAGGAAGTTTATGAACAAAGCTCTTCGGCAGGGAAAGCGGAGCAACAGCACCCTCCTGTGGCTGGAACCGAGCACAGCCTCCAAGATGCTGAAGATGGGAAAGCCTCTGTGTCTGTCTTTGTCAGTGTATAACAGCACTGAATGTTAGCCATATATGTGTTCTATCTGTGCTTAAGTACATTCAGCAGTTCACCTAGCTGGGAAGCATCAGCTCTTCAGACGCCAAGATTGACAAAGAGATAGATCACAGATTAGCAAAGGCATAGAGTGCATTCGGAAGGCTTCACAAAAGAGTCTGGCGCAACAAGCACCTGAGGCAAAGCACCAAAATCAGTGTGTACAGAGCTATTGTACTGTCTGTTCTCCTATATGGGCCTGAAACATGGGTCACCTATCGCCAACACCTACGACTACTCGAACGCTTTCATCAGCGCTGTCTTCGCACAATCCTGAATATACACTGGACCGACTATGTGACGAATGTTGCTGTCCTTGAGCAAGCAGGGATCACCAGCATTGAGGCCATGCTATTGAGAACACAGCTGCGCTGGGCAGGGCACATCTCTAGGATGGAGGACCACCGTCTCCCAAAGATACTACTCTATGGTGAACTCATCACGGGGCTGCGCAAGAGAGGCGCCCCCAAAAAGTAATATAAGGACTCCCTGAAACAACATCTCAGGCTCGGCCAGATTGATCACCAACAATGGTCCACCCTGGCCTCACATTGGGAGGCGTGGAGACGCACTATCCACAATGCTGCGGCCTCTTTCGAGAAGACATGCTGAACGAGTCTCGAAGAGAAACGACAACGCAGAAAGAACTGCAACTTGGAAACGACATCACCCAAGGAGACTTTCTGCTGTGCTTTCTGCAACTGAACTTGCCTATCTCAGATTGGCCTTTTTAAGTCATCAATGCGCTTGTACAAAGCATGGGATGAGTCCTCCCCAAGAATCTTCGTTTGCGAAGTAATGCCGAGAGATGTGTTCTATGATCTGCTCTGAGTCCCCATATAATCCAGTTCAAAGCAAATAATCTGGATTTATATGGCAGTGTAGAAGGGGCCCGAGTCTGATCTGCCCTATCCTATTGGTTTTGTATGTAGTGTTCCTTAGGTCAGTGTTTCCCAACCTTTTTTGAGCTGCGGCACACTTTTAACATTAAAAAAATCCGGGGGCACACCACCAACCAAAATGACACAAAATGACACTCTAACACAGTAAAGAACAGCTGGGGGATGGTGGCCTGCTGGGAGCAGTTGCTGGGAGTGCGGAAGCCGGGGAGGGGGAGGAGCCAGGCCGTGCCATGCCCCTCCCCCTCCCGCTGGCTTCAGTTCTCCCACAGCTTAGCCAGCCTTGAGGGGGCAGTGCCAAGCCAGCATTGTGCTGGCTCTGCCACTGCTGGCTTGGCACTGCCCCCCTCAAGGCTGGCAAAGCTGTGTGAGCCCCCTCCCCTGGCTTCAGCTCTCCCACAGAGGAGGAGCATGAGCGGTGGATGGGCTTCAGTGGGCAGGGCTCCTCCTCTGCGCAGGTTCAGCAAGCGAGGGGCAAGAGTCATGGCGGGAGTCATGGCAGATTGGAGGCTGGCTGGGGAAACGGCTGAAGGAGGCGGCGCCCCGGCCCCTTCTTCTTTTTCTTTGCTGCCGCCTGGCCCTTCCTCCTCCTCCCCCAAGCAGCAGGAGTTCGGCAGGAGGGGGGGAAGGAAGGGGGGCAGAGAGCTTTTCTCACGGCACACCTGATGATCGCTCACGGCACACTAGTGTGCCACGGCACACTGGTTGAGAAACACTGCCTTAGGTATCTATCTACCTACCTACCTACCTATCTATAGAAGCTTTTGTGACACAACAACACACTGGTTATTTTGCAAGACATTCACAGACTCCCCCCCCCCTTTTTTTGCTGCATCTACACTGTAGAATTAACGCAGTTTGAGACCACTTGAACTACCATGGCTCCATGCTATTAAATCATGGGAATTGTATATGCCCTTTAGCATTCTCTGCCGAAGAGAAAACACACTCCCACGATTCCATCGCATTGAAGTCACGGCAGAGAAAGCGGTGTCAAGACTTAAGCTGCATAATACATTCTACCCTAGTGATGCTTTAAGGGCGGAAGTTGAGCGCGGAAGTACTGGCACGGCTTCGGTGCGGCTGGAAGTTGGTCCCCCCTCCCTTGCTCCCTCGATCGCGTTCCGCTTCAGCTTGGAAAAGACCAGGGAGCGGCGAAGGGGCGCGCGGGCTGTGCAGGAAGTGAGACGCCGCCCCCGCCTCCGCCGCCTCCCTTCGCGGCCCTCGGGGGTGTGTTCGAGGGGGAGGCTTCGTGGGAGGAAAGCACGGGGCTGGCTGGAGGCTCTTGAGCGGCGGCGCCTGGAGATGGAGGAGGGTGAGTGAGTGAGTGAGGGCTCTGGAGGCGGCGGTGCGCCTTCCTTCCCGTTCCGCCCGCCTCACCTGCGGGGAGAGGAAGAAGCAGAGCCTCCTGAAAGGGAGGGAGGCCGGAGGGAAACGGGCAGAGGAGCTGGGGAGGCCTCTCCAGGCCCGAGGCCAAACTGGGCCCTCCCCCAGGGGTTTTGGACTCCCAACTCCCTCCATTCCTCACAGCCTAGGTGGGAGTTGGGAGTCCAAAACACCTGGGGGGAGGGCCCAAGTTCCCTCTGGTTTGGCCCATCACAGGAAAGTACATGTTTTCCTTTTGCTTAACTCAGATTTCTTTGGGAAGTGTCAAGAAAAGAAAGACAGGAGTCTTCCAGCAGACTTCCAGAAGAGTTTAGTTTCCTGATATCAAGCACAAATTATTATTGTTATTATTATTATTATTATTATTATTATTCTAGGATTAATCATAGTCTAGTAGGCTTTCAGAAGACTTTAGTTTGCTGATATCAAGCTCTTATTATTATTATTATTATTATTGTGGGATTAATCATAGTCTAGTAGGCTTTCAGAAGACTTTAGTTTGCTGATATCAAGCTCTTATTATTATTATTATTATTGTGGGATTAATACTAGTCTAGTAGGCTCAGAAACACAACTGTGAACCTAAACTAAAAATATAACAGAATCAACAATAGCCGAACCGCATGGGAGTGGTATGCAGGTATGTATAGCGACCGTATAACCACTGATGTGCTCAGTCCCCCACGCCACTGGGTCTAGGGCCAGAGAGCGCAGGGGGGCGCCAAAGCACGTCCAAAAAGGCGATGCCCTAATGAGACAGGATCCCCAACAATAATCCAATGATGATAACCCTCCTATGCCCAATGGCATCACATGCAAACCAATGATAGAAAAATAAAAATAAATATAAACCGGCCCGCCCGACCTGTGAGCTCAAAGGTATACTGGTGATGGTTGTAAGGCTGTATACCATGCAAAATCAACCCAAACCTCCCTCTGCGCCGTCCTGGTGCAGGTGTAGGCCTGCTGTCCGTGTCCGTAGGTATGGAAGATGTCCCAAGCTTAGGGGTGAAGGCAGCGGCAGGTGGCCGCGGGGGAACCCCGCGCCTCCGCCGCGCCGCCTGCTGGGGGACGCGCAGTGATGCTGGGCGCCGTCTGATGAAGTGGGCCGATCCGCTGATGCAGCCGGGATTGAGAGAGTCGAGCCGGCAATCCGTCCTATGTGGATGACGTCGACGGGCTACCCGGAAGCGAGGAAAAGCCGGCAGGGAATCACCTGGGGGAGGAGCTGATGGACGCGAGCGGGCGACCCCGATGACGTCACGTCGTGCCCCCGTGCGTGAATACGTCACGGGGGGGATCCCAGGGAAAGATGAGGGGGGAGGCAGGGGAAGATGGCGTAGCAGGGGGCGGGGGGAGCTCCCAAGCGCCGATGCTGGAACGCCGTCGCCTCTGATGTCGAAGGTCGGGCCGGGAGGTCAATGGAAGGAAGGCTGGCGAGATGCACTGCACTCCAAAGGCAGGGATGCCTGTCCCGCGTTAGCAGAAAACTCCCAACGTGGACGGGCCTGCGGGCGCTCCGTGCGCACCGGGGGCCCCCCCAGGGAGGCAGTGGGCGGAGCCCGAGAAGGTATCCGATAAGCACCACAACCAAGCAGTGTGTAGAAAAATATCAAAATAAGTTTACGGGGGGGATCCCAGGGAAAGATGAGGGGGGAGGCAGGGGAAGATGGCGTAGCAGGGGGCGGGGTATCAAGCTCTTATTATTATTATTGTGGGATTAATCATAGTCTAGTAGGCTTTCAGAAGACTTTAGTTTGATGATATCAAGCTCTTATTGTTATTATTATAGGATTAATCATAGTCTAGTAGGCTTTCAGAAGACTTTAGTTTGCTGATATCAAGCTCTTATTATTATTATTATTATTGTGGGATTAATACTAGTCTAGTAGGCTTTCAGAAGACTTTAGTTTGATGATATCTATTTATTTATTTATTTTATTTCTTTGATTTTATACCGCCACTCCCAAAGGCTCGGGGCGGTTTACAAAGAAGAACAAACAATACAGAATAAAACAATGGGTTTGAAACTCAACAATCGCCAACAAAAAGCGGGATATCACTGTTTCTTCATATATAGTTGATTTATTTTGTTTAACATTCATTCATTTCTTTAAAGTGGATAGTGGAATGAAGGAACATCCAAAGAATAATCACTGGCATTGCATTGTATCATCCAAAAATAATATCTCCAAATTTCATCTGTTATTTTGAAAATAATATATAATCCGGTATAGAATGCCAATGTATCAGGTCGACGGTCTCTAAAGGCCTTGCCGTTTCGCCGTTTCCGGCTTCTTCGGGACCTGTCAGATTATTATGCACTCATACACATCCACTGGTCCGATATCAAATATCTTCAAATTATAAGTGTGGACGCAGCCACCTCCATATGGTCGGACCCGTCAGGTGCCTGAAAAGGTGGGTTTTACATGCTCTGCAAAAGGAGCTCAGATCTCGAAGAGCTTGTGTCTCAAGCGGCAGGGAGTTCCACAGGACCGGACCTATGATGGACAATGCCCTCCGCCAGGTTGCTGTTAAATGAAAGGACCTGACGCTAGGAATAACAAGAAGATTCAAATTTTCTGACCACAATGACCTCGGGGGATTGTAAGTGAGCAGGCGATCCCTGAGATACACTGGCCCCAGACCATTTTTAAGGCCTTAAAAGTAAGAACTAACACCTTGAAAGTGATCCAGAATTCAATAGGCAACCAGTGCAGGTCTCACAGAATAGATGTTACATGGCAGCTCGCAGGCTTCCCTGCGAGGAGCCGGGCTGCGGCACTCTGCAGTAGTTTAAGTCTCCAGGTCGCAGTCAAGGGAAGGCCAATGTAAAGAGCGTTACAGTAGTCAAGTCTTGAGATGACCGTAGCTTGGAGCACCGAGGCCAAGTCGTTCTGGGACAGATAGGAAGCCAGCCGCTTCGCCTGCCACAGATGAAAAAATGCAGTCCTGCTGACTGGAGATTTGAGCACAAATTATGATTATTATTATGATTATTATTATTGTGGATTAATACTAAGCTAGTAGGCTTTCAGAAGACTTCAATTTGCTGATATCAAGTGCTTTTATCATTATTATAGGATTAATAATAGTCGAATAGGCTTTCAGAAGACTTTAGTTTGCTGATAACAAGCACAAATTATTGTTATTATTATTATTATAGGAGAAATTATTGTTATTATTATTATAGGAGTAATAATCATCTAATAGGAATTCAGAAGACTTCAGTTTGCTGATATCAACCACAAATTATTATTATTATTATAGGATTAATAATAGTCTAATAGGCTTTCAGAAGACTTTAGTTTGCTGATATCAACCACAAATAATAATTATAGGATTAATAATGGTCTAATAGGTTTTCAGAAGACTTTAGTTTGCTGATATCAACCACAAATTATTATTATTATTATAGGATTAATAATAGTCTAATAGGAAGTCAGAAGACTTTAGTTTGCTGATATCAACCACAAATTATTATTATTATTATAGGATTAATAATAGTCTAATAGGAATTCAGAAGACTTTAGTTTGCTGATATCAACCACAAATTATTATTAATATTATTATAGGATTAATAATAGTCTAATAGGCTTTCAGAAGACTTAAGTTTGCTGATATCAAGCACAAATTATTATAGGATTAATAATAGTCTAATAGGAATTCAGAAGACTTTAGTTTGATGATATCAAGCACAAATTATTATTATTATAGTATTAATAATAGTCTAATAGGAATTCAGAAGACTTTAGTTTGCTGATATCAAGCACAAATTATTATTATTATTATAGGATTATTAATAGTCTAATAGGAATTCAGAAGACTAGTTTGCTGATATCAAGCACAAATTATTATTATTATAGGATTAATAATAGTCTAATAGGCTTTCAGAAGACTAGTTTGCTGATATCAAGCATAAATTATTATTATAATAGGATTAATAATAGTCTAATAGACTTTCAGAAGGCTTTAGTTTGCTGATATCAACCACAAATTATTACTATTATGATTATTATAGGATTAATAATAGTCTAATAGACTTTCAGCAGAGTTTAGTTTGCTGATATCAACCACAAATAATAATAATAATAATTATAGGATTAATAATAGTCTAATAGGCTTTCAGATGACTTTCGTTTGCTGATATCAACCACAAATAATAATAATAATAGGATTAATAATAGTCTAATAGGATTTCACAAGACTTTAGTTTGTTGATATCGAGCACTTATTGTAGGATTAATACTAGTCAGGTAGGCTTTAGTTTGATTATATCAATTACAAATTACTATTATTATGAGATTAGCAAAAGCCTAATAGACTGAAAATTTAGTTTGCTTGTATCAAGCACAAATTATTATTATTATAGGATTAATAATAGTCTAATAGACTTTCAGATGCTTTAGTTTGTTGATATCCAGCACAAATAATAATAATATATTTATTTATTATTTACTTTATTTCTATACCGCCCCTTTCAGCCCGAAGGCAACTCGAGGCGGTGCACATGCGGCAAAAATGCCACAATATAAAATACAACAAACAATTAGTACACAACTATATAAAAACAGTACAATTAACAGTTAAAATCATAAAATTGTGCAAAAAAAACCCCACACCAAATCTCAGCGTCTCATCAATAGGGTCATTTTCCATTGCATCGTCATATTCATTCCAAGGGTCTCAGTTAAGTGAATTATAATTCGTCTGCAAATGCCTGCTCAAACAGCCAGGTCTTCAGTTTCTTCCGAAATGTTAGGAGGGAGGGGGCCAATCTGATGTCTTTAGGAAGAGCTTTCCATAGCCGCGGGGCCACTACTGAAAAGGCCCTATCTCTCGTCCCCGCCAATCAGGTCAGCGAAGTCGGCGGGGCTAAGAGCAGGGCCTCTCCGGATGATCTTAAACACCTGGATGGTTCATAGGGAGAGATGCGTTTGAACAGATTCGTTGGACCAGAACCGTTTAGGGCTTTAAAGGCTAAAGCCAGCACTTTGAATTGTGCCCGGTAGCAAACTGGCAGCCAATGGAGCTGGCACAACAGAGGGGTTGTGCGCTCTCTGAGTGCCACTCCAGTTGTCAACCTGGCTGCCGAGTGTTGGACCAATTGAAGCTTCTGAACAGTCTTCAAAGGCAGCCCCACGTAGAAAGCATTGCAGTAATCTATACGGGATGTAACAAGAGCGTGGACTACCGTGGCCAAGTCAGACTTCTCAAGATACGGGCGCAGCTGGTGCACAAGTTTTAACTGTGCGAATGCTCCCCTGTTCACCACCGAGACCTGGGGTTCCAGGCTCAGTGATGAGTCCAGGATCACACCCAGACTGCGAACCTGCGTCTTACTATTACTATTATTAAAGGTTTAATAATTTTCTAACAGGCTTTCAGAAGACTTTAGTTTGCTGATATTGAACACTTATTATTATTACTGTGGGATTAATACGAGGGCGAGTCAATAAGTCCGTGACTTTTTGAATGAAACAGGATTTTGGATTAAAAAAATCATTTAATTTTTCAACGTAGTCTCCTTTGAGCTCTATACACTTTGCCCAACGTTTCTCCAATTTTTTTAATCCCTTCCAAAAAATAACATTTGTCAAGGTCATCAAAATAGGTATTTGTTTGTGAGATTATTTCATTGTTGGAGTCAAATCTCTTTCCGTTGAGCCATTTCTTCAGGTTTGGAAACAAGAAATAGTCACTCAGGGCTAAATCTGGAGAATAGGGCCGATGAGGAGCAATTTGTATCCCAATTAATGGATTGTTGCCATGGCACCCTTGCATTATCCTGGTGCAAAAGAACTTTTTCTTGACCAAATGCGGTCGGTTTTTTTCAAATCCTCATTAAATCGACCCAATAAGTTGGCATAATATTTGCCATTGACTGTTTTACCCTTTTGAAGGTAGTCAATGTGGATTATGCCGTGTGCATCCCAAAAAACGGTCGCCCTGACTTTATTGGCTGACAAACCCACCTTGGCCTTCTTTGGCGCTGATTCACCCTGAGAAACCCACTGTTTTGACTGCTGTTTGGTCTCTGGTCAGTTGTGGTGGATCCACATTTCGTCCACGGTTACGAAACGGTGCAAAAACGAGTCCATATTGCAGTTGAACAACGCCAAACACTCCTGCGAAATTGTCACACGATTGCGTTTGTGGTCGATTGTGAGCAAACGCGGCACCCATCTTGCGGAAAGCTTTCTCATACCCAAGTGATCATTTAAAATTAAAACCACTGAGCCATGTGAGATGCCTATGGCTTCCACAATCTCTCGCACTTTCAATCTCCGATCGGCCAACACCATATCATGAATTTTTTCAATTGTTTCGGGTGTAGAGACCTCAACTGGGCGTCCAGAACGTTCGGCATCTTCTGTGCTTGTACGGCCACAACGAAAACCACTTTTTACCATTGAAATTGATGGTGCAGAGTCCCCATAGTATTTATCAAGCTTAGCCTTGGTTTGAGTGATGGTTTTTTTCCGCAAAAATAATGCTTAATGAGCACACCAAATTCACTTTTTTTCCATTTTCTCCTCAAATCATGCGGTAGTCTGCTATCAATGGCTGTCAAACACAAACAGGAGTCAACTGACAGATGCCTGTTGACAGGAGCAGTGTTGCCCTTTCAGTTAAGAGGCGGGAAATTCAAAAAGTCACAGACTTATTGACCTGCCCTCATACTCTTCTAGTAGTCTGTCAGAAGACTTTAGTTTGCTGGTATCAAGCACAATTTATTATTATTATTATTATTATTGGATAATAATAGTCAAATAGACTTTCATAATATTTTAATTTGCTGGTGCTAAACTATAAACTATAAAACCTAAAGACTATAAACATTAAAATAGAATTAAGCCCAAACACTATTTTAAAATAGTGTTGGTTGTTCTTTGAATGTGATTTTCCTGCTTCTAGGCAGGGGCTTGGACTGGATGGCCCACGAGATCTCATCCAACTCCATGATTCTATAAACAAAACTCCACTTAGTCAGAACTGAGTACAGGTTGATTTTGGAATACTTGTATTTGCTTGATATTATAATTATTGTTATATTTATTTATATTCCACTTTTATCTCTAGATTGAGATGAGATATAAAACCTATCATTGGGAGTTCATTTTAATGGCCTTTGAAAGTGCCATAATTTGATTGTAATGCAAGTTAGCAGCATTACACAGGTTGAGTATCCCTTGTCCAAAATGCTTGGGACTGGAGGTGTTTTGAATTTTAGAATACACGTGTTTGTATTTCTGTACGTTATGAGAGATATTGGAGATGGTACCCAAGTCTAAATATGCAATGAACCCTGTGATTTTAAGATGCATTCCATTTTTAGAGATGTTTTTATGGGGAAAAAAGAGTATCACACTCAAAAGAAATATGGCAATTTTGGGCATGAAACACAGCTTGTGTACACAGGACCATTAGAAAGAAAAAGGGCTTACTATCTCAGCCACCCATCTGGACAATTTTGGATTTCTAATTTCTAGAGAAGGGATGGTTACCCGTAACAATCGAATTGATAAAAATACGGACTTTATGAAAATTGTATGTGGTATGTCATTTTTATTGTATTTTTGAATTCAGTATTCAAAATACATTAAGAATAGCTACTATATTGAATATTGTTGTTCCATTGCAGACCTGTCTTATAATCCTCTGCTCTCCAGGAATTTTTGCTTCTTAATTTCTCAGAGAATTTGTAATCTCAGGTGAAATCATGATGCCAACAGATAGCAAAGTAATCCATCCCTTTGCTAAAGGTTATTTTGCAGAGTACACTTATGTGTGCAGAAATAATTTATTTTTAAAGGAGACATGTAAATAAATCTGCATGTAAAAATCATACAATTACATGTTTATGTGATACTTTCTGGATATGCTTTCCCCCTGCTTCCAATACTGAAGAAATTCTTATATAACATGTATCTTAATATTTCAGGACAATCTTCAAGCACACATGTTTAATAGACTACTGTAAGGTGCTTTGATGATCGGGGGTGGGGTGCAGCGGGTTAAACTGCTGAGCTGCTGTACTTGCTGACTGAAAGATTGGCTGTTTGAATCTGGGGAGTGGGGTGAGTTCCCACTGTTAGCCCCAGCTTCTGCCAACCTAGCAGTTAGAAAACATGCAAATATGAGTAGATCAATAGATACTGCTTCATGCAGTCATGCTGGCCACATGACCTTGGAGGCGTCTACAGACAATGCCAGCTCTTCGGCTTAGAAATGGAGATGAGCACCACCCTGCAGTCACAGGAAACCTTTACCTTTTACTGCATATTTAATTACTTCTTTAGAATATTCATCTTACAATTTATACTAAAAGGTAAAGGTTTCCCCTAACATTAAGTCTAGTCGTGTCTGACTCTGGGGGATGATGCTCATCTCCATTTCTAAGTCGAAGAGCCTGTGTTATCCATGAGGTCAGTATGACTGCATGGAGCGCCGTCACCTTCCCTCTGAAGCAGTACATATCGATCTAGTCACATTTGCATTTTTTCAAACTGTTTAGGTTGGCAGAAGCTGGGGCTAGCAATGGGAGCTCATCCCGTCCCGCAGATTCAAACCACTGACCTTCTGGTCAGCAAGCAGTTTAACCCACTGAGCTACCATGGCCCCCTTTAAATATACAATAGTTAGTAGCAATAAGCACATCAGCATCTATTTCAAAACAACAGAAATACCAGAGTAGGAAACAAGACCTCATCTTCTGTTCCCTAAGATTGAGGGGATCACTCTGCAACTACTCCGTTATGGATGGTTTAAGATTATCAGCATAATAATTCTGGTTTACTTTTCCTGAGTTCTATAAGTGAACATACATTAGACCCATTCACTTTAATGATGAGCTGGAATTTGCAAAATACCTGCCTTGACATGCATAAACCAGCATTCTTCGTGTTCGCTGGGTATTGCTGCCTGGACTGGAAGATGCTCGGCAAACCACAGATGATTTGTTTAATGCTGATGAATTTTTCTCCCAAAAAGAAAAAAGCAAACTGAATTCTTTCTCTGGCATGCAGTAATAAGAAACAAGTCAGACGGGAATGTTTTGAACCTGTTCAGTTCAAGCATTCGTTTAAAATCAAGCAGTTTCAAGTGACACTATTTTATTACCCTGATACCACTTTAATTGTCCTAGCTCCGTCGCATGGAAAACGAGCTGTTAGTCGAGGGGACAGTATTTAAAATTCTCAGCCAGAGCTCTCCAGAACTTTGCCAAACTAAAGGTTTCTGCAGAAGGCAGCTATGACATTTAAAGTGAAATTTTACTAGTATAATTGTTAGGTTTTAGGCAGGGGTCAGGAACCTATGGCCGGGAGCCAGGTGTGGCTCTTTTGATGATTGCATCTGGCTCCCAGGGTCCTTCAAGGAAGAGGAGGAGGAGGAAGAGGTGGAGGGAGCCTTGGCTTGGCTTCTTTGGCAGCAGCTTCGGCCTCAGAGAGGGCCAAGCCGAGGCTCGCTCTCTTCCTCTTCCCAGGGTCCTCCAAGGAGGAGGAGGAAGAGGAGGAGGGAGCCTTGGCTTGGCTTCTTTGGCAGCAGCTTCGGCCTCAGAGAGGGCCGAGCCGAGGCTCGCTCTCTTCCTCTTCCCAGGGTCCTCCAAGGAAGAGGAGGAGGAAGAGGTGGAGGGAGCCTTGGCTTGGCTTCTTTGGCAGCAGCTTCGGCCTCAGAGAGGGCCAAGCCGAGGCTCGCTCTCTTCCTTTTCCCAGGGTCATAAGAACATAAGAAGAGCCATGCTGAATCGGACCTCAGCCCATCTAGTCCAGCATTCTGTATCACACAGTGGCCCCCAGTTGTACACGGGGATCTCGAGCAGAAGGGAGGGCAAAACCCTAACCTGCTCCCGACCCCCCACAACCAGTACCCAGGGAAATCGTGCCTACCTCAACCAACTCTGAGGTGGCACTCGAATGTCCTTTTCAGTAACTACCGATACACTTGGTATCCATGAATCTGTCTAATCCTGCCTTGAAGTTGTTCAGGCTGACAGCTGTCACAACCTCTTCTGGAAGTGAGTTCCATAACCCAATGACCCTCTGGGTGAAGAAATATTTCCCTTTATTAGTCCTAATTTTCCTACCTTGGAGCTTCAGGGAGTGCCCTCTAGTCCTAGTGTTTTGTGACAAAGAAAATATTTTTCTTTATTCACCTTTTCTATCCCATGCATGATTTTATACACTTCGATCAAGTCACCTCTTAAACGCCGTCTTTCAAGGCTGAAAAGACCAAGGCGTTGCAACCTGATTTCATAAGGGAGCCGCTCCATCCCTTGGATCATTCTTGTTTCCCTTTTCTGTACCTTTTCCAGTTCCGTTATATCCTTCTTAAGGTGCGGAGACCAGAATTGTACACAGTACTCCAAATGTGGCCTTACCATAGATTTGTAGAGAGGTAATACAACATTTGCTGACCTATTTTCGATTCCCTTTCTGATCATGCCTAGCATAGAATTTGCTTTTTCACTGCTGCTGCGCACTGGGTTGACATCTTCATTGAGCTGTCCACCAAGACCCCAAGATCCCTTTCCTGGTTTGTCTCGGAAAGCTTTGACCTCCTCCAAGGAAGAGGAGGAGGAAGAGGTGGAGGGAGCCTCGGCTTGGCTTCTTTGGCAGCGGCTTCGGCCTTGGAGAGGGCCAAGCCGAGGCTCGCTCTCTTCCTCTTCCCAGAGTTCTCCAAGGAAGAGGAGGAAGAGGAGGGCATACGCACTGTCATTCTGCCAGGGGAATCCCTTTCTCATAGTATGTACGTATATACTCACATTTAGTTGAATTCAGTCTCTCTCTCTCTCTCTCTCTCTCTATATATATATATAAACAATATGGCTCTCACTGAAATAAATTTCCAAATATTTTGCTTTCATGGCTCCCTGAGTCAAAAAGGTTCCCGACCCCCTGGTTTTAGGCCTGTTCCTAGGGTTATTTTGGTCACTAATCAGAAATTGCAAACTATAGGAAAGGAGATTCCACCTGAACATTAACAAGAACTTCCTGACTGTGAGAGCTATTCTGAAATGCCCCCAGAGTGTTGTGGAGGCTCCTTCTTTGGAGGCTTTTAAGCAGAATCTGGCCATTTGTTAGAGGTGATTTGAATGTGATATTTCTGCTTCTTGGCAGCGGGTTGGACTGAATGGCCCACGAGATCTCATCCAACTCTATGATTCTATGAATGGCCCAGGGAGTTGCTGTTCAACAGTATTTATTTTGAGGGTCACAATTGTCAAAGCAGAGGCCCATATTGCATCCCCTTGTTTCTTCAGTTCCCATTAACACTAAGTAGTCTAACTAGCAGTGAGGAATATCAGGAATTGCAGCTATGATTTGAATAACTGATGTCCAAAATTCTGGTTAATAATACTTGAAACAGATAACAAGAACATAGCTGAACAAACAAACAAAAAAGTCCCAGTGTCTTGGTTTTTAGGTCTGTTCCTGGGGCTATTTGGGTCACTATTCTGGAAATTGCACTGGATAGATTGCATCAAGTCTGGTATCTTAAGTATGGATGTTATGCTTTTCTATGGGCGAGCAGATGGAGGGCTGTATATGGCATGTGTTCTGTAGCTCAAAAACTAGAACTGATAGGGAGAAACTGGTGCTATTTTTTTCGAATCAGCGGGTCAAATATACCCGGAAGCTGGTCTAATATTTCAGGCACCAAAATGTGTATTGTCATAATTTGAACTTCATTAGTCTTGATTCATGAATAATATTGGGAAAGTATATACAAATAATGAGGAAGTCAGGGGAACAGAAGGAAGTGAAAATTCAGATACCAAGTGGCATTATCAAAAGCCAGATGGCCTCAAGCAACTTTGTGCTTGCGTAGTTAGGTAAATGGATTATACATCCTTCTATCCATTTTAGAATCTGCTGAGAAAAAATGTAGATTTTACTTGAGTTCACAGGAAGGGCAAGTACTATGTAGATATATATCTCCACATAGATCTTTGAGCAATTGCGACCCAAGACACATCATTGCTTGGCAGTTTTGTTGTTTTCATGGTAGTTGGTTTATAGGTTCCTTGGATTTCAAGAACCGGATAAAACTGTTTGACATGAACATAAACGCTGGAGCAGCCAAACTGCAAGATAAGCACAGTCATCTGGTTCCAGCAATGATCAGTTGCAACGTGGAAATTCACAAAAGAGAGCTGGATTTTCTGGTATTTAGTATCTTGGTAGTATTTTTGCCTCTGGACACAAACATTCCGTTTGGCTATTGAAGCTTATGGCTAAGCTTTGAATGTTCTGTCACTTCATGGCTATGGTCCTTTGGAAACGCTAATAATCCCAGTTAGTTTATAGAGTAAAAGATCTTAGGTCTATTATTAGTACTCACCTTGCTTGACTTTCATTTCATGTTGTCATTTCATGTTGTGAAAGAAGCATTCAAACCTTCCTTATTTTGAAACCCAACAGATTAAACAGGTGTGACGTGCTTCTGTATTTTGGTAGCAGTTCAGCGGGGCTACAAAATCAACATACATAAATGCTACAACTCTGTACCTTGCCCCCATATTTCATCAAAAGTGAAAGTTACCATATAGCAGGGCTGTCCAACTGATGGCCCCCCAGCCTGCTGGACACTGCCCCCGCTATGCCCCGCCGCTATTTTTAATTTTTTTAAAAAAATTCTAATTTTTTTAAAAGGCGGCCGGGGAGCGGGGCAGGGAGGAGGAAGAGAGCTAGCTCCTCCTCCCTGCACCGCCCCTCTGTCCCTCTCCGCCGCCGAAAAGGAGCAGTAGGCGGTGCCAAGGGCAGCGCGTCACGCCAGGCCTCTGACCCGCTGCCTTTTGGCGCCGCCTTCTGCTCCTTTTCGCCGGCTCCCTCCCTAGGAAGGACGGGAGACGGCGAAAGGGAGCAGTAGGCAGTGCCAAGGGCAGCGCGTCACGCCAGGCCTCTGACGCTGCTGCCCTTGGCCCGCTTCTGCTGCTCCTGCCCGCTCCCCCCCTAGGAAGCGCGGGAGACGGCGAAAAGGAGCAGTAGGCGGCACCAAGGGCAGCGCGTCAGAGGCCTGGCATGACGCGCTGCCCTTGGCGCCGCCCGCCCCGCCCACATGGCCCGCCCTGCTCACTGATCACCTACGGCCCCCGAGGTGATCAGTGACACTTCTTCCGGCCCTTGGGTCGCAAGAAGTTGGACAGCACTGCCATATAGTATGTAATTTAACCGATTGCTCTACATTAGATATAAGATTTGGATAATTCAATGGTGTTTTTTTGCCACGTTCCGTAAGTTTTCTGTCATCAATAGGAAATTGAAACTCTTAACTGTAAAAAAAGGTGACTCCCTTTATCTTGTCTATGGCTCAACACTGTAGAATTAGCACCATTTCACATAATTTTAACTGTAATGGCTGAGTACTATGGAATGCTGGCAGTTGTAGTTTTCTGAGGCACCTGTACCCTGAGGCTGAGAAAGCTGACAACTTTGTAAAACTACATCTCCCAGGGTTCCATAGCACTGGCCCATGGCAATTAAAGTCATGTCAAACTGCATTCATCCTATTTATTTATTTATTTATTTACTGCATTTGTATATCGCCTTCTCAGCCCTCAGACGAGAACCTACAGCAGGGGTGCTCACACTTTTTCAGCATGCGAGCTACTTATAAAACAACCAAGTCAAAATGATCTACCTACCCACTACTCAGAGAGCCATAAAAGCAAAATATTTGGAAATATTTTAATTGTATGTTTTTAATTGTTAATTTGTTATATGGTTATTTTTTGGGTTGTTTGTGTTGTATTGGAGGGCAGAGACTGCCTTGTGTAAACCGTCCCAAGTCGCCTTCGGCTGAGAGGGGCGGTATAGAAATGTGACAAATAAATAAATGTGACAAATATTTCAGTGAGAGCCATATAATATATTTTAAGACTGAATTCAACTAAATAGGAGTATAATAAGCCCCTGAATTTATTCATAATAATAATGATGATAATATTCATTCAGCCTCTGCTGCTACTACTACTATTACTAATAATAATAATAGTAACAACAACAATAGGTTCCTAGAGTAGAAGGAGACCTCCAAGGGCCATCCGGTCCAACCTCCTTCTGCCATAAGGGAAAAACACAATAAAAACATTCCTCACAGATGACCATTCATCCTCTGATAATAATAATAACAACAGTGGGTTCCTAGAATAGGAGGAGACCTCCTAGGGCCATCCAGTCCAACCTCCTTCTGCACCTGGGCAGTGTCGGGAGCCTGCGGGGCGGGACTGAGCCTTTCTCCCGCCCTGCCTGCGATCTCCCAGGACACCCTACGTGATCTACCAGTAGATCGCGATCTACCTAATGAGCACCCCTGACCTACAGTGTGGAATCATAAAATAAGATAGTTGGAAGAGACCACATGAGCCATCTCGTCCAATCCCCCGCAGGAAAAACACAATCAAAGAACCCCTGACAGATTGCTATCCAGCCTTTATTTGCAAGCCTCCAAGGAAGGAGCTTCCACCATGCTCCGAGGCAGGGAGTTCCACTGCTGAACAGCTCTCACAGTCAAGAAGTTCTTCCTAATGTTTAGGTGGAATCTTCTTTCCTATAATTTGAACCCATTGCTCTGAGTCCTAGTTTCCAGAGCAATCACTGAAGACCAGTTTGTCAAGTGCAGCCCAGGGATTCATGGTCTCCATGACTAACATGGGCCTTTCCCAACTTGTTTCTGGATCTATGTCATACCTTTGGTGTGCTTTTCACTGGCAGATCCTTTTCTGGTCACTGCTAGCATCACAGCTACAACCAACCCCTCCAAGGCTAATGGATACTTTGAGATTACAGGAGGCCTTAGAGCAGGCCTCTTCAACCTGTGCTGGGGCCCTAGACTTTAGTCCCTGAATTACTTAGAGCTGGCAAAGGGAATTGCAAGCAAATCTCATGAAAAAGTCATATGGCCTACTAGAAGTAATTAAGGGGACTAAATCCTGCAAAGGATTGAAAGTTTGTGTAGATGCATCTTGTATTCTATAAAATGATCAGAATAATTTGACTCTATTGTTTGAAGCAGTACCTTATTAGACTGAGAAGGAGATAATCTTTAGAACTGCAGCTCATGTGATTTTCCAGTCACATCTCAAGTTAACCGTGCTGAACATGGGATATTGGGAGTTGTAGTTGGAAATATAACCTTTCCAGGCTCTGATCTTATTTGTAGTGGAGAGTGGGCAACTTTAGAAAATCTGCAAGGCAATTTTCATACGCATCAACCCAATGTACCCCATACCAGTCCTTTCTTTTGAAATTGAGTCAAACAGAAATCTACTTTAGTTTTATTGAGGGGGGGGGGTCATTTTAAAAGTTTCAAAAGCAAAACAAGGAATGCAGTAGCTGCCTGTCTTGCTTAGAAGAAGGATCACACATCCTGAATTGCATGCACTGTTTGGAAATCAAGTGAGGCTCCAAGGCTTCATTGTGGTGGGTCTTTGTGATGTTTGCCTCCTTCAAAGGCAGTCACAAGTGGCACCTAAAATCATATATTTTTCAGGCTTCCATCCTCAATATTAGGGGTCTCTAAAGTCTGGTAATTACTCTTACTCTGTTTGGGCTTCATAAGTAATGATTGACTCTGTGTATGTTTGAAATAGAGGGAATAGTAGAATTCTATTATCCTGTGCTTTGCTTTCTTTAGAGCACAGTGGGAATTACTTCTGAATAGAAATGAATAATGTTGTACACATACACTCTAATCTATTTTTCTGTGGGAGCTGTACATGCCTACTCCAAAAGAAGTCTTTTTGAGTACAAGACGTAACTTCTATATGTGTTTTCAGGCTCTGCACATCTAAGTCAAAGAAGGAAGCCTAACTGTCCAAATGTTGAAGAGGAAGCTCCCAAAAAAGACAATGAGGAAAGTAAAAAATCAAAACGATCTCCAAGATGTGAGTTGCGTTATTTTTTTTTCTCTTTTGATGTTTCACTTCTGTCATATTACAATTGCAAATAGGTTTAATTTTTCTGAGTACAATAAATACAGATAGGTATAATATTTGTGGGTAATAAAATTGCTTTTAGAGGATTACAGGAGGGGAAGAGAGTTTAAATTGTTTGCTTTCTCCACATTCACCGAGTCCTCTTTCAACAGCTTTTACACCCCAAAAAAGTTCTAAGTTCTAGATATGTAATTCTGCAGATTAAGACTTGTTAGAGCTCCAGAGAAAAGCAAAACAGCTCTTGGGCACATTATAAGTCCAAACACTCCTGAAACAATTAGAAACTCCCCTACCTAGCAGTTATGGCTTTGCAGTGCTGCATTTCATAGAATCATAGATTTGGAAGAGACCTCGTGGGCCATCCAGTCCAACACCACCACCCACCCCCCGGCCAAGAAGTAGAAAAATAGCATTTAAAGCTCCCCTGACAGATAGCCATCCAGCCTCTGCTTAAAAGCCTCCAAAGAAGGAGCCTCCACCACACTCCGGGTTTGTTTCACTTTGAAACAAACCTTTAACTTGTTAGGGCTTCATTCAACATATTTGGATGTAATATATACAATTGCAGCTTCCAGTGTTTGTTTTGTTTTGGAGGCTGAAAGAACCTGATTTCTTTTTGTCCACTCAAAAAGCCTGAAAATCTCAGGTAGCTTAAAGAACAAACTCCTTGACATAAGATCGAACTGCCAGTTTAAGCAACTTTTTCTGTATGTCTCTCATCTTAGGCAACTGTAGATCTTAGACTGGTCCTGTTGTCCAGGTTACCAGAATTACTTTAGAAAACTGGAGCACTGGGTTAGAAAAACTGTTTTGATATTGAAAGACTGCTCTTTAGGCGCAAAATCAACAACTTCCAGCATTCATTTTCAGATATCTTAATCCCACGTTTTGCAAAGCTTTTTTTCGGCTGTCTTGCTGCAATTTTAAGTGGAATGATGTATGCCATATACCTCTCAACATACCATGAACGGAAATTCTGGTTCTCGGGCAGACCGGTAAGAAAATAGTTGTTTGTTTGTTTGTTTTTTTTAAAAAAAAATATTCAGAAATAAAGGGGCCATGGGGGGGGACAAGCAATACAAAAATATATATAAAACTACTGCATCTAAAAGAACAAGATCCAAGACAATCATCCTTACATAAAACATACCTACCATAAACTATTAAACACATATTAGACAAGCAACTACTAGAATTAAATCTATGGGAATAGAGGGGTAGCATGACTTCCCTGGATCTAGACACTATACTCCTATTTATGCAGCCCAAAATCCCATTAGTTGCCACATGACATTATTGGCTCCTGTTTAACTTGTTGTCCATGAGGACTCCAAGATCTTTTTCAGATGTCCTGCTGTCGAGCCAGTTGTCCCCTATTCTGTAACTTTGCATTTCATTTTTTCTGCCTAAGTGGGTATCTTGTATTTGTCCGTTGAACTTCATTTCGCTAATTTTGGCCCACCTCTCTAATCTGTTAAGATTGTTTTAAATTTTGCTCCAGCATTGTCTGTTTGTCCACCTCAGCTAATTCACAAATCTTAGTTAACCATTCTTCTTCTGTTGAGAGGACTGGTTTTTTCCCCCCATCTATGTGCCCAGATGATTCTCACTGCAATTATGATATATTGTAGTAACCTTCCATGTTTTTTCTCTAGGAAATAACCGTTCAGATAGGAAGTAGAATCATTTTTAAACAATGCAAAGGGATCCTACCACTTGTTTTTATACTAACATAAATAAACCTGGCTGTTCCCGTAATAGCTATAATTGTATTTCTTTGAAAGCACATAGCAATAAATAGTAATCTGTGTTGATCCAGGTCATTTCTATGGAAGCAAATGACTCTTCCCATTTTTTTTAAAAAAAGAAACCTAAATATGGTATGTCAAAAATATTTGTTTTGTTGTTGTTGCAGTGAACGTCATTTTGTTTTGTTCTTCTAGGAGCTCGAGCGGGAAATCACATTTCAGGGGGATAGTGCTATTTACTACTCATTTTACAAAGAATTAATAAAGGCACCTTCCTTGAAAAGAGGTAAGGCCATTTGCCCATAGCTTGGGAAAGTTCCTTTTTTGAGCTGCATATCCCCAAATCTCCCATCTAGCATAGCTGGGGGATTTGGGGAATTAAAAGAAAACAATTTCCAATAAATAGAGACTTGAGATAAAATCAAACAAGATATAAGTACTTAGCAGGGTCCTAATTTGATAGACATCTCAGAATTGTAGAAAAAGTATGCAAACTTTCAAACTGCATAGAAGCAGGTAGAATAGAAAAAGCTCAACAAAATCTCAATAAAGTTTCTGCATCTTCTAACTAATCATCTGAGGGCTCTTCCACATAGTCATATATACTGTTTTAATTGTAATTTTAATGGTATATGTGTTTTTAGCATCATTTGATGCATACGTGAGGCCACCCTGAGTCCCCCTTGTGGGAAAAGGGTGGGATAGAAATGTATGCAATGATAAATAAATAAATAAATAAATAAAACCCAGAATATCAATGCAGAAAATCCCACAATATCTGCTTTGAACTGGGTTATCTGAGTCCACCCTGTCATATATTCAATTCAGAGCAGATAATGTGGGACTTTTTTTCCAGCTGTGTGGAAGGGGCCTGAATTGTTACAATTTTCACCTGAGTTATTCCTTGCTTCTTGTTTGAGTCTATTTTTAATTCTGTTTTAGGCTCAGTTGTCTGAAAGCATAATACTTAGTCTAAGGAGGGGCATAGACATGATCCAGTTCCTGAATGGGAATTTCTTAATTACTGAAAGGAGAAAGATAAATATTGCGTTTTATTTAAGTCCATAGAGAAGTTGAGTACCTCTCTTAACGCAGTAAGGTATAACAGTGATGAAACACCCAGTGGCACTGTTTATTTGGATTATGATTCTGACGTAGGCTGCATTTGCATTTTACAGTGACCCATGCACAGGTATTTAAACCTAAATTGCATTGTATAGGACCATGCAAATTAGGGACATGGCATGCTTGGAGGGTCAGATGCTATGGCTAACCAGAATTTATAAGACAACAAAAGGCTATGGTTTTATATTGTGGTTGATGGCTAATAAATAAGTGAACATCCATTGCAACAAGGGGAATTTTAATAACTTAACACTGTAATTGTCATGATTTGAAGACATAGAGAATATAGCAGAACTTGTTAGTGAGTTACAAGATAGATGCTGAATTTCAGAAGTGCCATAGTCAAGATAATAGAGAGAATACTATTTGTTTCACCTAATTCCCTGAAAAGTTAGCAGACATGAAATCATAGAGTTGGAAGAGACCAGAAGGGCCTTCCAGTCCAACCCTATTCTGCCATGCAGGAAAATATAATCCAAGCACCTCCAACCAATGGTCTTCCAGCCTCTGCTTTAAAACCTTGAGAGAGGGTGATTCCACCACATTCGGAAGCGGCATATTGCATAGTCAAAGATACATTGGGTAGTTCTTCCTAATGTTTAGGCGGAATCTCTTTTCCTGCAATTTGAATCCATTGTTCAGAGTCCTCGTTCCTAGAGCAGCAGAAACATCCATTGCAATAAATCAATGTGTCATTGCTTTTTATGCTCTTAATAAACATAATCCTAGCTTGGAAAAGTTGCCTTTTTTGAACTCCAGCTCCCAGGATCTCCAATGAACATGTTAGCTGAGAGATCCTGGAAGATGTCGTCTTTTCCTCAATAATAATAATAATAATAATAATAATAATAATAATAATCCCAAGATCTGTCATGAATATAACAAAATGGCACCAAGCAGATTTTTGCAGGACTTTATGTCCTTGAAAATCTAAAGGCACTTTCTAAACCCTCATATGTACAGTGAAGATATTGTACAGGTTCAGGAAAAGCATTTGCGGGGTAGCAGAGATTGAATATTTTAGAAACTTTCTGCTCATTTGAGCATGAGACACTGCATAAATAACTCAGGTTGTTCCATCTCCTCCTCCTCATCCGCAGGCATTTATCAGCTTACCCACGATAACGGCACTCTCTCAATGAAGACCATGAATGTTGTGCGACAGATGACTTTGTACCCAGAGTTGATTGCCAGCGTCTTGTATCAAGCATCTGGTAGTGAAGTATGTATTGTTCCCTTGCTTTTTAGCATTGAGTATTCCTGAGTATTAAGTGGGAGGAATCTCTCTGTAATGCAAAATTGGCTTATATGCATAGCATTAATTTTGTACCCAGAGGCTTCAAGAGTGCATGACAAACTGGCTGTTAGGAATTGTGGGTGTTGAAGTCCAAAACACCTGGAGGGGTGAAGTTTGCCCATGCCTGCTCTATACTATTATTATATTACAGATTTACAAATCCTTTTACAAATTTGTTTTACAATTGTTTTTACAAATCTTTTATTTTCAGGATGTTATAGAACCAGTATATTTTTACATTGGCATCGTCTTTGGACTGCAGGGGATCTATGTGACTGCCTTGTTTGTAACCAGCTGGCTAATGAGTGGGACTTGGCTTGCTGGAATGTTGACAGTTGCTTGGTTCATTATAAACAGGTAAAGCAAGCCTTTAAAATAGACTTACATGGTGTAAATTTCACCCTCTTTAGCAGTGGTTCTCAACTTGTGGGTCCCAGACGTTTTGGCCTTCAATTCTCAGAAATCCTAACAGTGGTAAATTGACTGGAACTTCTGGGAGTTGTAGGCCAAAACATCTGGGGACCCACAAGGTTGAGAACTACTACTTTATAGGGTTTTTGAATAGTGAAACAATCCACATATTATGTGAAAAAGGACTTGCGCTCAGGCATACCACATATATTTTTGTCATTTTGCTTGGTTGATTACATTATTATTATTATTATTATTATTATTTATATACTGCCTCCTCTTCCTGAAGGGATTCGGGGCAGCATACAACAGTCAAGCAATTCAGAAAAAAAATTAGCAATAAACGATATACAACAAAACAATTATTACTTAGTCCAATTAAAACAACATACTAATATCAGTATTAATTTTTTTCATGTCAGGAGCGACTTGAGAAACTGCAAGTTGCTTCTGGTATGAGATAATTGGCCGCATGCAAGGACGTTGCCCAGGGGATGCCTGGATGTTTTACCATCCTGTGGGAGGCTTCTCTCATGTCCCCGCATGGGAAGCTGGAGCTGACAGATAGGAGCCCTGGATTTGAACTGCCAACCTTTCGGTCAGCAGTCCTGCCACCACAAGGACTTAACGCATTGCGCCACCGGGGGCTCCTTTTATTCTGAATGCGGTTTTCCTGCTTCTTGGCAGGGGGCTGGACTGGATGGCCCAAGAAGTCTCTTCCAACTCAATGATTCTGTGATTCTATGATTCCTGGGGACTACCTTCAGACAGTCATTTAGCATGATTTATTTATTAATAAATAACAGGTTAAAACATATGCATGGAATCAAGATCCCTGTAGGGTGAAAAGCACCCCAGAGCTCATTGTTGGACATTTCTTTTGCAATGCAAAGAACTCTATGGAGACTGAAATGTTGATGCCTAAGAATGTGGAACTTGGTTCCATTGGAACATCTTTCTGGTCATACAAGAAATTTAGGATTAGATAGCAAGGCTAGTTATGTTTATCCTAGAAAGTTTCCTGTCACTTAAATCATTGCTCCTGGTATATCAAATGGTTCACATCACATAACAGAAGATGTGTGTTTTGGAAGCCGCTCATTACATCATCATTCTCCTTTTTGTCTTTCTATGTCTTATTTTAGGGCTGACACAACAAGAATAGATTACTCTATCCCTTTAAGAGAAAATTGGGCCATGCCATATTTTGCTTGCCAAGTTGCAGCTTTGACTGGTTATTTAAAGAACAACTTAAACACATCTGCTGAGGTAAAATGAAAATACTAAAAAACACTGTAATAGGCAATGTCCTAATGGTATAAATAAGATATGTAGAGATGTAACAAGTTTGTTGATTGTTATAGGTAGCATTTAATGATTTATATAGGATTTAATGGTGTATTTTATATTGTACTAGCTTGGGGACCCGGCAGTGCCCGGGTCATTTGAGAAGTGCAGCAGGATGTAGAGTGGGTCATGGGGGCTCTGTGTGGCAAGTTTGGTCTTGATCCATCATTATTGGGAGTTGCAGTGGTATCATGAAATTACTGAAGGTAGTGGAAGTCCCATCATCTCTGGTCCACCCTCCCCCAAAGTGTAGTAGGATGTAGATTGGGTCATGGGGGCTCTGTGTGCTAAGTTTGGTCTGTATTGGTGAATGGATGAGGGTTGAATTGTTTTTAGGAAGTGAGTGAAGGTACTTCAAGTCCCATCATCTGTGGTCCGTCTCACACAAAACAACACCAGGATGTAGAGTGGGTCATGAGGGCTCTGTGTGCCAGGTTTGGTGTTGATCAGTCATTGGATTAGGTTTGTAGCAGGCTTGGAAAGTGAGGGAAGGTACTGCAAGTCCCATCATCCATGTTCTGGCCCCCTCCAAAGTTCAGTAGGATGTAGAGTGGGTCACTGGGGCTCTGTGTGCCAAGTGTGGTTTTCTCGGTGTTTGTTGGGGGCGCAGTTGTCTGTGGGAACAGAGGGGTGTGAAAGTACTACAAATCCCATCATCCATTGTCAGTCCTCCCTCGAACCTCACCAGGACATGAAGGCAGTCATGGGGGTTATGTGTGGCAAGTGTGGTCTCGATCAGTAATTGGATGAGGGTCGCAGCGGACTTGGGAAGTGATTAGAGGTACTTCACGTCCCATCATCCATGGTCCACCCTCCTCCGATCTGAACCAGGATGTAGAGTGGGTCATGGGGGCTCTGTGTTGCAGGTTTCGTATTGATCAGTCATAGGATTAGGTTTATAGCAGTCTTGGAAAATGAGGGAAGGTACTGCAAGTCCCATCATCCATGTTCTGCCCCCCTCCAAACTTCAGTAGGATGTAGAGTGGGTCATTGGGGCTCTGTGTGCCAAGTGTGGTCTTTATCAGTGTTTGTTGGGGGCCACAGTTGTCTGTGGGAACAGAGGGGTGTGAAAGTACTACAAATCCCATCATCCATTGTCAGTCCTCCCCCAAACCTCACCAGGATGTGAAGGCAGTCATAGGGGTTATGTATGCCAAGTTTGGTCTCGATCAGTGATTGGATGAGGGTTGCAGCGGACTTGGGAAGTGAGTAGAGGTACTTCAAGTCCCATCATCCATGGTCCACCCTCCTCCAAACTGCACCAGGACGTAGAGTGGGTCATGGGGGCTGTGTGTGCTAAGTGTGGTCTGTATTGGTCCTTTGAGGTGGACTCATTGGTCTGTGGTAACCAAAGTGTTTGAAAGTACAACAAAACCCATAATCCGTGGTTCATTTACCCCGAACCGCACCAGGACGTAAAGGGGGTTAGGGGGGTTATGTGTACCAAGTTTGGTGCAGGTCCATCACCCGCGCTGGTTGCTGTGGCCTGTGAAAGTGGCTGCCACATATCCGCCCTTCTGGCCTGTGAAAGTGGCTGCCACATATCCGCCCTCCCGCCCTTCTGCCCTCCGCACACATACATACATACAAACATTCCGCTTTATAAAGGTATACAGATTTAATAATCTGGTTTTCATGTATTTGTTTGCCTTACATGTGAAAGACCTATGGTCTAAGCATCAAATGAACTTGGAAACTTGGACAACTTTGTACAATAAACCATGGGCAGGGAGTTAACTTGGTTGGCCTTCTTTTCTCCTCTCTTACCTTGCTTTGAGGAAGATACTGTGGTTTGTAAACATCAGACTAGGAACTATAGTTTTCCTGGGGCATTATATGATATATATATATCTCCTATATCAGCTCCCTTTCAACACTTAACATTCTTTCCCAATCTTTTGTTTTTAAGGGAAGCTTCTAGCCCAGACCTGGGCAATTGCAGGCCCTCCAGGTGTTTTGGACTTCAACTCCCAGAAATCCTAGCCAGTTTACCAGCTGTTAGGATTTCTGGGATTTGAAGTCCAAAACACCTGGAGGGCCGGCAGTTGCCCAGGTCTGTTCTAGCCCTTGGTCTAAACCAGTAGTGAGTAAAGTTCAACTCCATGGGTGTTGAAGTGCCAGCATTACTTGGCATTAACCATGCTGCCTTTCCTAATTGTAACTGCAATTCAGCATCTAGATTTCTGTAATTTGCAAACTGCTGGCCTAAATCTAGTGGTTCATCCCACTTAGCACAGCCCTATTGACTCAGTGGAGTCCTACTAAACTGGTCCCCTTCCTACTCTCCTTTCTTTTGACTAATAAGGGGAGCCTCTTATTTGGATATGTGTTTTATTTATTTTTAATGTCTTTTGAGTAATGTTATTTCACTCAGTGTAATGATTTTAAATCATTTAAAATGTTATTGTTAATTTTAAAAACTGATTATCTTTGGGAGCTTCTACTCTGGGAGAAAGACAGCATACAAATTAATTAAATAAATTGAATGTATTTAAATGTCGATTTACATACATGCACATTTATAAAGGTCCAATTGATTCAATGAATCTGCTTTAGCAGAAACTAGCAATTAGATTTAGTCTGATATCCCTGCAATACTGATTTTGACAATGAAGTGGCATCTGTGTCTGTCTAATGCAATTCCTGTCTCCAAGCTAGTTGCTCAATCAGCCTTACAGTTCTAATGACAAGTAGGTTAAAAGTTAGAAAGGGGGTACGGAAGGTAAATGATTTTGATGAAGTCTGGGGTAAATTTATTGAGAATGGTTTAAAAGAAGTAGATGGGAAGTTACCTCCACAAGAAGAAATGAGATTTTGGAAGGAGAATGCTAATTGAAGTGGCTCGGAAGGGGGACACGGGGGACACAGAGGTGAATATGTTAAGATATAAGATATATATGCATATATAGTTGATGTAATGAATTAAGTGTGAGATACAGAAGTATGGAATGTATCGATGTATATATGTAACTTAAGAGAATCAATGTACTTTAAGAAAACGTATTAAAAATTATTAATAAAAAAACACAAAAAACAGATTCAAATATTAATTGACCCATCTGAAAACTAACACATGGGAAACCACATTGGATTGTATCCAAGATGACATTTATAAAGCTTCCACCACCCTCATCAGTGCAACACAGTGAGATCTAGTAATGTGTTTCCACTTGTGAAGATTGTAAGTTTGTAACTGTTTATTGCAACTTCATTTGGATGTATATATTGTCAGAAATATTAAAAATTAACTAGGTATTTTTAATTACAAAAATATGAGTCAAGCACTGAAAGGGTTAAATGGATACAATGACTCAGCAAAAGCTGCAGATCAATATAAGCAGGTGTGCCTGTAGCATAGTAGCCCTCAGTCTGTAAGAGATTTCTGTGGGAGAAGGGCCACAGTTTTAGGTTAGGTCTCAGTGTGAGAAGGCCTCAGTGTTAGTTCGCCTCAGTGGGGAAAAGGTTTCAGTCTGAGAGAGCCCTCAGAGTGATCAAGGCCTCTGTATAAGAAGCATCTCTGTGTTAGTAGGCCTCAGTGTTAGTAGGCCTCAGTTTGAGAAGGCCTGGTGTAAGAAGCTTCACTGAGAGAAGCCCCAGGTTGAAGGCATCGTATGTGAAGGCTGCCGTGCAAAGCTCCTGTGTAACTTCAGTGTGAGGGGAGGCTCTGTGAGAGTGAAGCTGTTTATCTGCATGAGAAAGAAGCCCAGCGTGGAGGCAAAGAAGGAAGTATAAAGAACTTTATTTGTGCTATGGAAAACTTGTTCTTGTATATAGTACAACCATATCATTTTGCTATAAAGAAAAGCCTTGGTGTGTGTGTTTTTGTTCTTTTTATCACTTTTGGATACTGGTGCTGGGTGACGCTGCTTCTGATAAGTTATTCTGCTGTACATTTATGAGGAAGGTCTTTTGTTAATAAGACCATTCACCCAACATATATTGCATCTACTAACAGCTGTGGAAGCGATAGCAGAACAAGAAAAGTTTTTGTATGTTTCCTGTTAGCATAACACTGGGAACCATCCCTTGCCTTGGATTGAAAGGTGTACTGAGGCTGTGGTTTTCTTCTTTCCTCCCATTGTCTCTCCTTGATCTGGGAGCAACACGTTTAGAAGTCCATGATGTGTTTATATTCATTGCAGTTGGATTTCTTCTTACAAATTGTTTGAATCCAGTTTTTCCGAAGGTTGTCAACTCAGTGTGTTTCCCACTTCTAATTTTCTGGTTTTAAACTTGGAATAATAACATAACAACATGACTTGCTTTGAGTGAACTAAGGAGAAGAGTGCAATGCTCTGCATGCTTACCAAAACATTACTAAATAAGTACAATTTCGAAGTAGACTTCATTAAAATTGTGCTAAAAAGGATTCCCTTTCTTGGTGTTATTATTCCTGTTGAAACTTTGAGCCCAAGTTCTATGTAACAAAAATGAATCTGGATTTTAATGTTTAAAGATAACCTAAATAAGCCTATTGTTTTTCCCCTTCTTCACCAGAGATTTTGTTACCTGCTGGTCAGTGCTTCAACATATACTTTTATGATGATGTGGGAATACAGTCACTATCTCCTGTTCATCCAGGCTATTTCTCTCTTTCTGCTAGATCTCTTGGGTCTTACACAGACCGAGAAGGTATTTTGACATGTAAAACATATTTATTAAATTTGTGGCTTTTATTTTGTTTTGTTTTATGAGATAGTTTTGGGTTGAGCACAGATATTTGTATAGTATAACACTATAGCAAAGGAATGCTAATGCAGCTTTGAGATGCAGAGAAATTAATTGATATCATTAGTCTATTTCTTCAGATGTATGTTGTGATTAGTAAAGGTAAAGGTTTCCCTTACATTAAGTTTAGTCGCATCCAACTCTGTGAGGTGGTGCTCATCTCCATTTTGAAGCTGAAAAGCCGGCGTTGTCCGTAGACACCTCCCAAGGTCATGTGGCCAGCAAAACTGCATGGAGCGCTGTCACCTTCCCACCAAGGCGGTACTTATTGCTCTACTTGCATTTGCATGTTTTTGAACTGCTTGGTAAGCAGAAGCTGGGCCTAACAGCAGGAGCTCACCTGCTCCCTGGATTCGAACCACCAACTTTTCAGTCAGCAAGTTCAGCATCTCAGCAGTTTAACTCGCTGCCCCACCAGGGGGAAGCCGTGACTAGGGACAGATTTTATACCCTTCTGTCCCTAAGCACTTGAGGAAATAGTATATGAAAACCAATATGACCCATCTCTTTCTCTTAGGCCCCTTCTACACTGCCATATAAAATCCAGATTATCTGCTTTGAACTGGATTATATGGCAGTGTAGATTCGTATAATCCAGTTCAAAGCTGATAATGTGAGTTATGGTTGATTAATTAAGGTCATTTTGGTTGAAACCTGGTTGCTGTTTGTTGGATTAGTGTAAATGAAATAATGTTTTTAAATATTAAAGTTACTGAGGATACATTAGTCCCTCTGAGTCCCTCTTCGGAGGTGAGAAGGCTGGGGTATAAAAGTTTTAAATAAATAAATAATGATATCCTTACAGATCTGATCTTCCATTGCTCAAAATCTGAGAGTTTTTATTCTATTATTTTTTCCCTCAACAGGTACATGAAGTTTATAAAATTTACCTATTTTCTCTTTTCCTGGGATACATGTTACAGTTTGAAAACCCAGCTTTATTAGTGTCTCCACTGCTCAGCCTTGTTGTAGCTGCACTACTGGCAAAATACCTTCAGGTAAAAATGGGCAGATCATTGTTCACCCTGTTGCTTCTGTGTTTCTGCTTCTCTGGAAGGAGAGAGATGATATGTGTTAGCCTTGTGCATTCCTTGAAGGCCATTTTGAAGCCTTTGCTATCCCTTCCTAATCAGCTGAAAAATTATACTGCCAGTAACTGAAAATTATGGTACCACTGAGAAATTAGTAGTCCTCCCCTTCCATAAACGAACACTCCTGCCCAAACCGTTTGTGATGTCTTGTGATTCTGGCACCTTCCTTCTGCCTATAGAGCTGGCCAATTAAATTTCTTCACTAGCATCACGTCCCTTGATAGATTCTAGAGCAGACATGGGCAAACTTTGGCCCTCACCACAATTCATAACAGCCAATAGTCTGGAAGGAATTGTGGGAGTTGAAGTCCAAAGCACCTGAAGGGCCAAAGTTTGCCCATACCTGGTATAGAGGTCCCCCACTCTTGGAAGTTGCCCATCCATGCCATTTAAACTAATAGTTGTATTTTTTCATTGCAGATGAATACAAAAAAGGGAACACTTCTATCACGAATGCTGAAAATTGTTTACTTTTATTTGGTATTCACGATGACAGTGACTTTAAACCTCGTAGCGAAGGTAAATCGTTTGAATCAACCAACAGAGTTGTTTGCAGTTGTTTTTCCAAAGTTGGTTGGCTGGGGGAATACACCTGCTACACACAAACAAATCCTTATTTCTAAATGAAGGCTCATCAAGCCAACCCTTGTCGGGACCGCATTCTGTCTGGAAATTGACAAATTCACTGTGCGGACCTATAGTAGGTCTTTACAGTCACCTACAAACCCACTGCCAAGACTCTACACTTTGAAGGCAATCATACATGGCCACATATGATAGCCTATGAAATGGCTAATAGATACAACCAATGAAAAAGAAAATTACAGCTTCCAATATTGCAAGGACTGAGATAAACATGTGAATGAGGCTTCGGAGGGAAGGAGGGGAGGGAAAACTAATACAAAGAAGTAGAGACACATGTTGAAAGTTTGATTTTTTAAAAAATATTTTGTCATATGTTATGATACAGAAATGAAAATGAAAGCTGGAAAATATTATCTGTCAGCCTGTAAATACCAGGAATCCCTCAATTAACATAGTCCAAAAGGAAAGTTTTTCATAAATATCAACTACACCTATGTCTACAGATACGTTTTTAATCTTAGTGGCCTATCGGAGATTTCCATTTTGGAGTTGTTGTTAGCACACAACTTTGGTTGTTTTTAGTGCATATTTTTATAGCTAAAAACATTTTTTCCTTTGAAATCAATAGAAGATTTGATAAGTATTTAATAGTGCAGGGACAGATTGCAGAAACCTTAGGCCTCCCAGATGTTGCTGTGCTGCAACTTCCAGCAATATGAGGGCCCTTCCAGACAGCATCTACTGTATATCCCAGAATATCAAGGCAGAAAATCCCACATTGAGTGTGAACTCAATAACCCAGTTCAAAGCAGATATTTTGGGATATAGTGCTGTGTGGAAGGGCCCTCATATAATATAGTTTAAAGCAGAAAACCTGGAATCAGATCCTGGGATATAGGGTCTGTCTGGAACGGCCCTGAGACAGTTAGAAGAAAGGAAGTTAGTGACCCAATAAGATTTGGGGGACTGTAAGACTCCCATCCCTGTTATACAGGGACCCCTAAGGGCCCTTCCACACAGCCCTGTAGCCCAGGATATCAAGGCAGAAAATCCCACATCTGAATGTGGACTTGGATAACCCAGTTCAAAGCAGATATTGTGGGATTTTCTGCCTTGATATTCTGGGATATAGGGCGGTGTGGAAGGGCACTAAATTGTTGCATTATTGGATAATGGCTATTCTCTTGCAGAATATATGCACAACTTAGAGAATTTAATGTTGGGGGACTACAGCTCCCAGAATCTTCAACTAGTATGGCCACTGAAAGTTCATCTGAAAGGAAATTCAGAAAAGTTGTTGTCCCTAAAAGTTGTATTTCTAAGCTCTGAAAATGAGTTGTAATCTGCATACATTGGATGATGCAGATTTGATGTTTCACAACTCCACTTCCCAAGTTTCATGATAATTTCCTTTTCATTTGTTTTTCAGACCTTTATTTCTCATAAGGAGCATGAACATTTAATTAAAGTTATTGAAGTCAAATTCGGGTTAAACACAACCAAGTAAGTTTGAAAGGATGCTTTTTTTGAATTGCAAGTTGTTTTATTGATCACTGAAGGATTGAGAACCTTACTGGTTGACAGTAGCCTTAAATGGCCATCTGTTGAGACTCCTTTGGTTATGTACTCCTGCATTCCATTTCCTTTCAGGCTCTCCCTGCTTTGCCCACCGATTCCTCCCTTCCCTCACTTTAACTCCTCAGTCCACTGTCCTTTGCTTAGAAACCTTATGAGAAGGTTGAAGGCTCGCTTAAATTTAAAAAAGAAGATATTTACCTGCTGGCAGAAAAAGGAGTTAAACAGCCTAGGAATCACCACTGAGAAGGTGCTCTCACATATTTCCACAGATGAGCCTGAGATGAGGGAGTCATTGGGATGCCCTTCCCTTGGATAAGCATTGAGAAATAGCCTCTCTGGCTGATAATTCTAAATACTTCTCCCCAAAGCATAGTTCTAAGGGTTTCATAGGATGCTACCATGATAGTTAACATAGCATAATTGCACTGTAATTGTGTAGTGTGAAAGGCCCTGTGTGTGTATGGGCAGAGGGTTATTTTGACCATTTGAGTTCATGGCTGCCTTGTTTGCTTTCTTTTGGGCGTTCATAGGAACTTCACGGTAAATTGGTTCCTGTGCCAAGAGTCTTTTCAGACACCATCCCAAGACCTATTCCTGCGGCTCACTCAGTCTTCCCTTCTGCCTTTCTACATTTTAGTGCTAATTATTTGCCTGGTCTCTGTTGGTCAGGCCATCTTTAAGAGAATGGGGTAAGTTGTCAGACTTTTGTTATCCCACTTATTTGGGTAGGGAATATGCATCCATCAGCCCTGTCCAAACATGAGACAATGGTGAAGGATATTAAGAACTGGGTCAAAAAACAAGCCATAAACACAGTGGCTGCATCCCATATAAGTTCTATAGTTTGAAACATTGCTGTGCAAAACAAAACAAGAAAAACCATGAAATAATAGTATTTCAATGGAAGTGTGGGCCTGCTTTTGGTTGATGAGATAGTCAAGTTAATTAGGATTGTTGTTGTGTGCCTGTTTAAAGCTTAGGGCAGGCACTCGAGAAATGACCTTGGAGAGGCACATTGTGGACCCCAATCTAGTTTGAGAGCCTTTTATGGTTGTTGTTTTTTCTTGGTGGATATGGCAGCTCTTACTGAACTTTTGAGGAGACCGTTGCCTGCATTTGGTGTAAACTATCTTATAGCATGTATTTGCATTTTTAGAGTAATGAAATAAGTAGTTATCAATAACTAATTTCTTGAAATTAATTATTGTTTCCCAAAACAAATATAAACTCAGGTTACATTATCCATTACAATTTATTGATAAATAATTTCATTAACATTAAAAAGAAATCCAAGAAAAAATCCAGAAGATACTAGACTTAAAAGTACAGTTAAAACTGGAATATTTCCGACTGGGAATCATAGATATAGAAATGGACAAAAATAAAGGCAGACTTATTTAACTATCTAGTGATGGCTGCTAGAATCACGTATGCCCAATGTTGGAGAACAAAAGAAATACCAACAAAAGAACAATAGATGTCGAAAATAATTGATATAATGAATATGGACAAACTAACCCAACTAATAAATAAACACCCAGATGGAAATAAATGGACACTATTAAGAGATTACACAAGAAAAAAATTTTACACAAGAAAAAAATAAAACTGATAATAGAACCAGATTGATGATAAAGAGAAAAATTATTACCCAATGGAAATGGTCAAAAGGGGGATAGCAGTAAAACAAATAAGAAAGGACTATTTAAGCCACAGTGAAGATTAGAAGTTATTTTTTCACCTTTCTTTCCTTCCCCAAATTTTTAGTAAATTTGAGTTTTAAAATTATTATTATGTTGTTTGTTTATTTTTTTAAGTTGTTGCTTTGTATACTCACGGTAGTATTCTTTTATCCTACCCTCACTATCCCAAATACTCCATTTTAAAAGATATTGTAAATAATAGAATCTTTGCATTCTCAACTAATTAAAAATATTTTTCAAAAAGTTTCATTTTACAGTTCTAGGGGTGGCTTTATTAAATAAGGGAGGAGGAATATTATATATTTCAAGCATTGACTTGTTGTGTGCTTTGTACAACATGCCAATGGGTTTAAGGACTGAGATTTTTTAAAAAGTAATTGTTTCTTATTTTGCATAGTAGGAAAGTTAACATTACTTTTAACAGTTGCAGTGATGCTGCGTAGTAACTAAATGCTTGCAGTCACAGTGTTTAGCTCTTGAAACTGTAACAGTAAGTAATCATCTTTGCAAAACAAAACAAAAATTGAAACATAACTTCCTTATTTTATTGTAACATTAATGTTCAATTAATTTTATCAAGTGTAATGTTTAGTGTAACAAGTGTAACATTGCCACTCTGCTGTACCACCATTATTCTGCATGAACCAGCCATGTCTGGCTATGACTGCTTTTAAGATATAATTTCATGTGTTTTAACCCTATGTGTTTTATATGCTGTTTTACACACTGTTTTATATGCTGTTTTATACGCTGTTTTTATATGCTGTTTTTATATGCCGTTGTATGTGCTGTTTTTATATGCTTGTAAACCGCCCCGAGCCTTGGGAGGGGCGGTTTATCAAATCGAATTAATAATAATAATAATATGTGATGTGGATTATATTGTTGTATTGATTATATTTCTGTATTGTGGTGTAGCGGCCTATAGTGCTGCAGTGTAAGCCGTGCCCTTCGGGGGTGAGAAGCGACGGGGTACAAATACCATAATAAATAAATAAATAAATAAATATTACACAAAAGGGAGCAAAACTCTTGAGTCTTAAAGATTTGCTGTAGGACTATACAAATCTTCTGTTTCTATGTGGTTCTGTTACTTGTCCCAAAATTCCTGAATGTGGTAAATATGATGTATTTTGTCTGCCACATTTAATCTTCAGTTGCTTTTTTGCTATACAATGGCATTCTGTAGAAAGTATTGCTTTAGATCAGAGACTGGGAATGGTCTAGGCCAGGCATACCGGCTGTTAGGAATTGTGGGACTTGTAGTCCAAAACACCCGGAGGACCCAAGTTTGCCCATGCCAGCTCTAGGCAGTAGTTCCCATCAGAATATGAAGGGCTACATGTTCCTTAGCTGTCATTTAGTTTTAAGGGAGGGCGTCATAAAACGCCCAGTTTCTTTCCCTTGTGGCATGCTGCTTAATTTGGAAAAAACACACTGAGAGAAAAGGATCACTAAAAAGAAACATGTATTATCACTGATGCCAGACGTATTGTCCTATTTCAGGCATTGGGATGTTTCTTTTTATTCTTTGCTATATATTATAGTATTGATATTTTGCTACCCTTGTGTGTAGTTGCTGTTTATTCAGAGTGATCCTTTTCTCTCAGTGTGTTTTTTTCTGTTCTGTATACCAGTCCAGCTTAGTTTTTCTGTTTGTATATGCTGCTTAATTTGTCAGAATTTTGAATTAGTTTGTTTTTTGGATCACAACTCTCAGAATCTCATGGCCTTTGAGTGTCTTACTAGCCTAGGGAGGTCTGGGAAGCCAAAGAAGATAACTTCTTGAAGCTCTGTCTGGCAGATTTTGTGAATCATAGAAGTAACTCCTGTGTGGTTTTTCTTCCAAATGTCACAGTGGCCAGTCTGTCTGTGAAACAACTACGTTCAAAGTTGGCAGGATTGGAGAAAGGCCAGAAGTAGTGTACCACGTCCTGCACAGCATTTCCCTGGGGTTGCTTGCTGTGATGATGGAAGGGTGAGTTTTTTAAGATGAGCGTACATATTTATTTTCCCTGGGAATGGTGGAGTATTGCTCTGGAATTGCTAAAAGCTGCTAATAGAGTATGACGTGGAGGTTTCTGTTCTTTTTGAAAGTATATTGCTGTCTTTTTGGGACAGGATTTCTAGATATACATCCTTGGCCCACAGTCTATCTGTTTGGTCACTAGATAATGCTGTAGAAGTAGTTTTTGGAAGAAATTGTGAAATGACTAATTCATACTGTGTTATTATAGCGCTATCAATTATTTTATACAGGAGCTAGTGGGAGGAAAGGTGGAATGGGCCTCAAGTTTGGGGAATGTGTCATAGCTCCTGTGTTGCATCATAAATTTGAGACAGGAAATACTTTGCTGGAGGGCAGGAGAAATTGGTGGGTTTCTTTCCCTTTATTGTTAGATTTATTTGGGGTTCTAGATATTTAGAGAATTCAAAATTCAAACTGAGAGGTCTCTGTAGGATTAGACTACTTTTGCTCTCCTCTCTATGTCTGATTTAAATTTGTTGGGTGGTTTTCTAGAATGAAATACGTATGGACTCCCTACGTTTGCATGATTGCAGCATTTGGAGTCTGTTCCCCAGAGCTCTGGACGACCCTTTTCAAGTGGCTCCGACTAAAGACTGTACACCCCATCTTGCTGGTGAGTTTCTTTCCCAGCTCCTCTTGTAGCCAATCAATGATGTACCCATTAATCAAACAGTCAAACAGGAAATGGAGAATAAATCAGACCAAGTTCTGAATTCTTCATCCCAAACATAGTAGAACTATTGAAGAACGAAGTCAGTTCAGAAATTGACCATGCCTCCTGGGGTGATTCTAGAAACAGTAACTCTGAAAGTAACTTTTCCTAGTTTTACTAATTGTGTGCTTTAGTGATATGAAGGCATCCAAGTGTATAGCTGAAAGGACCAAAGTGGAACTCATATTCTTCTGTTTATTGTGTATATTCCAGGCTCTTGTCCTGAGTATGGCAGTCCCAACAATCATTGGCTTCAGCTTGTGGAAAGAGGTAAGAAAATGAAAGTATTAACAATGGTGTTATTACCCAATTAGAGTATTGGAAAGGATTCTTATTATAAGAGCAGGTAGGAGATTTTATTGGCAGTTCACCATTTGGTGTATATTGCTATCGTTCTCTAGCTGGATTTTCAGAAATACTTTCTTGGTCCAAAATAATAGCAATAAAACTATTTGGCCACTAGATGGCACTGTGCACTTAAACACAGAGGTTTTTTTAATTTTATTTATCATGTCAGAAGCTAATTGAGGGTACAGTTGTAATGTATTTAAAAGCACAAACAAAGTAAAAATAACTTGGCATTATACTAGATTTCCTTTGACCATAAGCTGGCCACTTGGAGTGCCTCTGGTGTCGCTGTAAGAAGGCCCTCCATTGTGCATGTGGCAGGGCTCAGGCTGCATTGTAGTAAGTGTGTGGTTTGCTCTTCTCTACACTTGCATGTTGTGGACTCCACTTGGTAGCCCCATTTTTCAAAGTTGGCTCTGCATTTTGTGGTGCCAGAGTGCAATCTGTTCAGCGCCTTCCAAGTCGCCCAGTTTTCTGTGTGCCCAGAAGGGAGTTTCTCATCTGATATCAGCTATGGATTGAGGTTCTGGGTTTTAGCCTGCCACTTTTGGACTCTCGCTTGCTGAGGTGTTTCTGCGAGTATCTCTGTAGATCTTAGGAAGCTATTTCTTGATCTCAGGCGTTGGCATGCTGGCTGATCCCCAAACAGAGGATAGGCTGGAGATATCAATGCCTTGGTCCTTTCATTACAGGCTGCTACTTCCCAACGAATGTCAGGTGGTGCAATACCAGCTAAGCAGAATAATTTCTCCAGTGATGTGGGGAGTAGATATCCTGTGATAATGCTGCATGTCTCATTAAGGCCCACATCCACTGTTCCACATTGGCCATACATATTCAGCAGCAGAGTAGCAAAACACAAGGGCAGATGTCTTCATTGTGCCTGGTTATAATCCTCAGGTTGTGCCAGTCAGCTTTCGTATGATATTATTTCTAGCACCAACATTTTGCTTGATATTCAAGCGGTGCTTCTTGTAAGTCAGAGCATGGTCCAGAGTAGCTCCAAGGTATTTTGGTGTACTGCAATGCTCCAGTGGGATTCCTTCCCAGATAATCCTCAGAGCTCAAGATGCTTGTCTGTTCTTAACACAGGTCTAGTCCCTTCATTTAAAAAGCATGGCAACTTAGTCTAATGGTATAGCAAAAAGAGCAATTTATGGTATAGGTTGAGGATAAAGCTAGAAAGAGTGTCTTTAGTGTCCTTTCCTGTGTTATTTAAAGTTCTGTAATTTGTCTTCCCACAGTTCATAGCCTTGGTGCTTCCTTTTAGTTTTTTCCTAGGATAATGGGAGAACTTACAGAACTGCAAGAATTTTATGATCCTGACACTGTAGGACTCATGACCTGGATCAAGTAAGTAATCTCATTCATTATCTTGTTTATGATTTCCCTTTGTTGCTGGATAGTTTCTTTTTAAAACTAAAAAGGTAAAGTTTTCCCCTTGACATTGAGTCTAGTCGTTTCCGACTCTGGGAGGTGGTGCTCATCTCCATTTCTAAGTTGAAGAGCCGGCATTGTCCGTAGACACCTCCCAGGTCATGTGACTGGCATGACTGCAAGGAGTGCCGTTTCTTTTCTGCAGAAGCGGTACCTACTGATCTACTCACATGTGCATGTTTTCGAACTGCTAGGTTGGCAGAAGCTGGGGCTAATAGCAGGAGCTCACCTCGCTCCCCAGATTTGAACTGCTGACCTTTTGATCAGCAAGTTCAGCAGCTCAGTGGTTTAACCCACTGCACCCAGGAAAAGAGACTGGGTGTACTTGGAAGACGTCAAGGAGTCAAAAGAGACGGGTATATAAGGTATATTTCAATGGTTTATTCTTCAAATGGTCTTCATATGATAAAGTAAATGTTCATCCAAAAGTCAACTGAGAAGTGGAATGCAAATAGTTGTAGGTCACTATGTGCGCACTCTCTGGCCATGAAAAGTCCCAAAGGAAATCATAGGTAAATGTCACATCAATAATACATTCTTCATGGGGCGGTCAGAGAGGGAAATGGGTCAACGGTCTGAGAAAGGCCTCGCCGTTTTAAGCCTATAATTAGGCTTCTTCAGAACCCAGGTGTGTGAAAACAAATAATGTGACCATTCCACTGATCCGGGTATCCTAGGATATATAATAATACATATTTTGAGTAACTAGAGCATTTCTAAGTGAATAGCACAGTACAGCAGTAACAAAACCCGCCAAGTACAAACCCAACAGTACATTCAATACTATAAAGTACATACCAATATTATAAATGCATATACATGGTCATCATCCTGATATGGGTGGACGCAGCCACCGGTGGAACCAGACGCCCGGACAAAGGGCTGAGGAGGAGGGCCAGCTTAAATACAGAATGGAAGGTAATTGAGTGATATTAATTGGACAAAGGGTTACATCAGAACCTCATTAAGACTTAATTGGTCGTTAAGACCTAAGGGCAACTCAGAAGAAAGGGAATTTATCCAGGCATATTCTCTTCTGCGTAGTAAGAGTTTAACATCTTGGTGTGGTAAAGGGATGATGCGCTCCAGAACCACCACCTTAAAATCCTCAAAGTGGTGTGTGTTTTTGAAGTGGCTATAAAGGGCTGAAGATTCGTTTCGCGTTCTAAATCTAGAGCGATGTTCTTGTACTCTCACTCTTAATTCACGTCCAGATTCACCTATATAGTATCTAGAACACGTACAGATTAGACAGTACACAACATTTTTTGAGTGATAGGAGGACCCTGACCTGAGGGTGAAAGTATGTTTGTTGCGCAAGTCAGTAATCGTGGTTTGAGTCGATATATGCTTGCATATGGAGCAGTGTGTACAAGGTACCGTGTGTTGTTTTGTGAAGGGTCCTGGGGTCTCCTGGTAATTTTTACCTACTCCCCAAAATTCATAAAAACCTCACGACTCAAACCACGATGATGACCATGTATATGCATTTATAATATTGGTATGTACTTTATAGTATTGAATGTACTGTTGGGTTTGTACTTGGCGGGTTTTGTTACTGCTGTACTGTGCTATTCACTTAGAAATGCTCTAGTTACTCAAAATATGTATTATTATATATCCTAGGATACCCGGATCAGTGGAATGGTCACATTATTTGTTTTCACACACCTGGGTTCTGAAGAAGCCTAATTATAGGCGAAACGGCGAGGCCTTTCTCAGACCGTTGACCCATTTCCCTCTCTGACCGCCCCATGAAGAATGTATTATTGATGTGACATTTACCTATGATTTCCTTTGGGACTTTTCATGGCCAGAGAGTGCGCACATAGTGACCTACAACTATTTGCATTCCACTTCTCAGTTGACTTTTGGATGAACATTTACTTTATCATATGAAGACCATTTGAAGAATAAACCATTGAAATATACCTTATATACCCGTCTCTTTTGACTCCTTGACGTTAACCCACTGCACCACCAGGGGCTCCTAAAGTAGACATTACTCAGTTACCCCATTACTTTACCAAGAAGGGAGGGTTCCAAAGGTCATCCAGTCCATATTGTTGCTAATAGAATAATATCCCATTGCTAAAGCATTCTTGAGAGATGGCCCTCTTTTTTAAACCTTCCAAGAGGAGTGGGTTTGGGTGTTCACCTCTCCATGTGTTGATCAGACCTGGTAAGTAATATATGCAGACCCCTCCCCACTTAGTTCCTAAGGATGAGAAGGATACTTAGGGGAAGGAACATTAACCCATCTCCTCTACCATATGGTTTGAGATTTCATTAAAGAAATGCCATAGCCCGAATGCTTCCTCCATGTTCACACCATGATGAGATACAAAGAGAGATCACTTCTATTGATGTGATAGGGAAGGGTGGCCCTTTTTCATATCCTGTTTCTTAAAGCCTGACTAAATTACTGTTTTGGATTGCAACCATCAAATCAGCATGGGAGCATTTGTAATGGCTGTAGGATTCTGGCAGCTGGTTATCCCTGAAAGCAAGAAAGAGGATATTGTTATTTGGCGTCTTGTTTCATTTTGTTTTTGTAGAAGGCAAGCTCCTATTGCTGCTGTGTTTGCTGGCAGTCCCCAATTAATGGGTGCGATCAAACTGTGCACTGGCTGGATGGTGACAAATCTGCCCCTGTATAATGATGAGGATCTGCAAAAGAGGAATGAACACGTAAGCCTTCTCTATCTCTACTGTGACTTGGGTCATTTTTACCTTGATTTTTTTTTTTACTATATATCTTTAAACATGAGGATCTTGTACATTTACCATAAGTGTAATATAGTATTTCTCATTTAAATAGTGTTTCCAACGTTAACATTTTCTTTTCTATTGTTTTCTCAAAAATGCTATATGCATAGGTTTAACTCCAACCTAATAAGTTTAGGTTGGAGTTAATAAGTATATAAGAAGGGTGTTTTGTTAATAAGCCCACTTGCCCGACACTATCCTGCAACTGATAGTAGTGTATTAATGGTGTTATTTTACATTTTAATCGTGTATCTTTATATTTGGCAGATTTTTCAAATCTATTCCAAAAGATCCGCTGATGATATCTATAAGATACTCACGTCCTACCAAGCTACCTATCTGGTTATAGAGGACTCCATTTGCAATGAAGTGGGGCCTGTGAGAGGATGTCGAGTGAAAGACTTATTAGACATTGCCAATGGCCATGTAAGTAAAAGAATCACAAAGTCCAGGAGTTGGAAGGGACTACAAGAGTTTAGAAAATATCTGGAGTATCATCCTGCTCCCAGGTTAAAAGTGCTATTTTTCCTGATTTCTTCCAGGTGTATTATGAAGAAAATGATGGATATGGATACTCAAAATATGGACGTTTTTGCCAGGAGATCAAAATGAACTATTCTCCCTATGTGAACTACTTCACTCGAGTGTACTGGAACAGGTCCTACTACGTATACAAAATTAACACTGTCATATCTTTTCAGTCCTGAGAAGGCGTGCAGATGGCGTCCTCTTTAAAGACTGCATTTATTTGCAGCATTCAGAAAAGCAAGGCTATTTACAAACTTAAATATATATATTGCCCAGAAGCTGATACACATTATTGGATACATGCAAAATAGCCCTTACTTAGCATATCCGACTGGAAAATTACAGACCGACTGCAGCACAGCAAGAGATACAAGATACACTCCAGGAAGATGACAATGAAGCTATGAGTGTCTTCCAGTTTTCCAAAAAAAAATTGCAGCATCTGTGGTTTAACTAATCTTGTTTTGAAATGTGCATTGAATTCCCCCCTGATGTCAGTTTTATAGCAATTTCAAGCTTTAGCTAGATTAATTTACTGTAGTAGATAGAAGAAAGGTAATGTATGGATTTGTTGGGAATGACCCTCAAGCTGTGCACATTTATTCCAGTAGGAGGGTATAGACCAGGCCTGGGCAAAGTTGGGCCTACTAGGAGTTTTGGACTCCAACTCCCAGCATTCCTAGCAGCCTCAGGCCCCTTCCTTTCCCCCCTCAGCCGCTTAAAGGCCTGGGCAGAGCAGGCCTGCATTCTAGGCCTAGCGGCTGAGGGGGAAAAGGAAGGGGCCTACTTGGAATGCTTTGGACTCCAAACTCCCAGCATTCCTCTTAACCCATGCCTGACCTTTGTAACTGTTTTAATGTGGCTTTTGTGTTTTGGTTTTAGGTTTTATTGCCTGATGTTGCGCTGTGCTGTCGGTGTAATTTTATGGGAGCCTGCCGGGAGGAGCGGAATACAAGAATGAAATATAAATAAATAAATAAATAAATAAGTAGGCCCAACTTTGCCCAGGCCTGGTATAGACTATCATTTCGTTAGCTTTGGGCTCCTTCCATATTTGTGGCCTAAATAGAAATTGAAAAGGTGATGGACATTTCTTGGGATTGGGAAGCCGTTGAAAAGGAACTGAGTTGAATGAGGTTTTCACAGAACTTGGGAAAATAACATTTTAGATCAGGGGATTTCAGGAGATCCAGTCAAAATTGATCATGCTACCTGAGAGATCCTGCGAAGTATAGTCCTGAAAAGTAAACTTTGATCTCAGTTTGTCCTTTTCCTGAGGCTGATTCTTCTTAATCAAGAATCCTGGCTCTGTTCTGCCTTTGGATTCAAGACAGTGCCAGAGCTGTCAGTGATTCTGATGGTACACAGTGAGATTCTATATTTGGCCAGTCGATCGATAATGACATGGATCATGCTCTAAAAAGTCAGCACAAACAATAGAATGTGCGCCTTTGGGTTTATGTTTTGAGAAATCAATACTCCAAACAACTGTCAAAGTGCATATGGGTGATTTTTTTAAAAAAAATGTGTTAAGCAGACATTTTCATGTCATGTCTTCTAGTTGGAATAAATATTTTGACCCACAGACAAGAAAAGCTCAGAATCTTACATTCAAGGAGGCTTAGTTTAATGTTTTTGTAGAGTTCAGCTGTTTCACCAGACTCTGTGCCTGCTTTAAACATAAAGAAGAACCTCATAGTTTTTCATAGCAGACCAAATGTGGCCATTCTCCACAGTTTGCATTTAGATGTCTCTCTTGGCATTACTTCGTGAACGAAGATTCCTAGGAAGGACTCACCCCACGCTTTTTACAAGTGCGTTGATGACTAAAAAGGCCAATCTGAGATAGGCAAGTTCGGTTGCAGAAAGCCCAGCAGAAAGTCTCCTTGGGTGATGTTGTTTCCAAATTGCAGTTCTTTCTGCGTTGTCATTTCTCTTCAAGACCCATTTGGCGTGTCTTCTCGAAAGAGGCTGGAGCATTGTGGATAGTGCATCTCCATGCCTCCCAAAGTGAGGCCAGGGTGGACCATTGTTGGTGATCAATCTGACCAAGCCTGAGATGTTGTTTCAGGGAGTCCTTATATCTCTTTTTGGGGGCACGCCTCTCTTGCGCTGACCTGTGGTGAGTTCACCATTGAGTAGTATCTTTGGGAGGCGGTGGTCCTCCATCCTAGAGACATGCCCTGCCCAGCACAGCTGTGATCTCAATAGCATGGCCTCAACGCTGGTGATCGCTGCTTGCTCAAGGGCAGCAACATTAGTCACATTTAGATGTACTGTAACTAAGAAGTCACAGATTGAAAACCAAGTTGGCAACAGTTTGTAACGTTCATTTTTTCTGAAATTTATTTGTATGTTACTTTTTTAATGGTTGTTATTCTCACCTTCAGTTATTGTTTTTTGGTAATCTGTTTGATTTATTGCTAATTTCTCTGCATTTTCATCTATAGTCTAGTTTTATTTAAGTGTAGCTGTGAAAACATTCCCCGAGTGCCTGCTGGTAGAGATTTTTGTTTAAAATTACAACTGACATGCACCTGCTGACTTTAATATTTATATTTCAGATGCATGTGAATGACCATGCGGAGTGAGAAAACGTACTAAGCAAGTGCTTGTACCATACGCTTGATATTAAGGATATTTATTTATATGTCTGACATATGTGAGTCAAAATACCTGGCTGCAAAAGTTTGAAAAATGAACCAAGTCTTACATAAGTCCCATTAGAGGCTAAATGCGGAGTTGGTCGTGCTTAGACTGAACCCATTGGCACCAATGGGATGTAAATTAATCATGGCTAACATCAATTCTGTATGAGCAAAATGTGTAGTAATTACTTTACCAGAGTACAACTTTTGCAGAATCCTCACAATCCTCATAAGTCATGCTGGGATATTCTGAGAATTGTAATCTAGAGAAGCAATACTTCCTTTACACTTAATTTGACCGATTTTGATTTTTTTTTAGTTGAAGTTAAAATTCTGCCTTGTCTCCCATAGGATAATCTTTAAAGGTTTATAGAATTTTAATCACAACGGGATCGTGATTTGGGTATGGAAAAGATATATATACACAAAGTACTGTTGAATGACTCAATGTAAAACCAATTTTTATAATCAATGTGTTTCTAGGCAGTCATTTTGGAAGTGTGAGGCCTTGTTTTAATCCTACAAATACCCGTGCTCTCTCCAAATGAATATATGTATATGATGGGAATATTTCTGTAGCTGCAAAGATCAACAAATGCACTGTGGCAAGGGAAGTTAGTTTTGTGTATTATTTTGTGTTGCTAGAAATGGTGCTGGGCGGACTTTTTTTTTTAAAGAATAGGGCTATACTCCTTCTGAATTTTCCACTGGTAGTCCTTTGTCCAAATAGTGATGTATGTATGTGTGGGCCCATCCTGCAGTGATGGGATGAAGCTCATGTCAGACAGGCCACAGATAACTATTGTGTCTGTTTTTGGTTTGCTTAGTTTTTTTGGTCGTGTCAGGAGCAACTCGAGAAACTGCAAGTTGCTTCTGGTGTGAGAGAATTGGCCGTCTGCAAGGACGTTGCCCAGAGGATGCCCAGATGCTTTGATGTTTTATCATCCTTGTGTGAGGCTTCTCTCACGTCCCTGCATAAGGAGCTGGAGCCGATAGAGGGAGCTCACCCGCGCTCTCCCCAGATTCGAATCTGCGACCTGTCGGTCTTCAGTCCTGCCGGCACAGGGGTTTAACCCACTGCACCACCGGGGGCTCCTCTATTGTGTCTGGTGTGCTGAACCAATAGAATGCCACAAATGGACATTGGCAAGCATTTCTTGCTATGTGGCTTCTAATGTCCATATATTCAATTTTCCCCCACAACTTAATTCTGAATTCCCTTTACCTCTTCAACCCTAGTAGTTCCACTCTAATTATGGTCAGATATCAGCTGTTGAGATAGACTCCCTTTAGGTCAGTGATGTCCAGCCTGTGGCCCTCCAGGTGTCTGGGACTCCACCTCCCACAATCCTGGCCAACTTGTCCAATGTTCTGGAAGCTGAAGTCCTCTAGGAGGACCAAAGGTTGGAAACCACTGCTTTAAGTATTAAGTAAGTATTTAATTTAATGGTGGGTACAGAGCATGGGGTGAAACCTCAAACATTGCGGCACCCCTGTTACTTGCATAATCATGTCCAAGGAGAGCTGTGTCTTTTCTTTACCCAGATGATTCATTCAGATGATTTAGGCAGTGGTTCTCAACCAATGGGTCCCCAGATGTTTTGGCCTTCAACTCCCAGAAATCCTAACGGCTGGTAAATTGGCCAGGATTTCTGGGAGTTTTAGCCAAAACACCTGGGGACCCACAGGTTGAGAACCACTGGCATATGCATTGGTGTTGATGAGAAGGTGGAAAGATCTAACTCAGTGGTTCTCAACCTATGGGTCCCCAGATGTTTTGGCCTTCAACTCCCAGAAATCCTAACGGCTGGTAAACTGGCTGGGATTTCTGGGAGTTGTAGGCCAAAACACCTGGGGACCCACAGGTTGAGAACCACTGGCATATGCATTGGTGTTGATGAGAAGGTGGAAAGATCTAACTCAGTGGTTCTCAACCTATGGGTCCCCAGATGTTTTGGCCTTCAACTCCCAGAAATCCTAACGGCTGGTAAACTGGCTGGGATTTCTGGGAGTTGTAGGCCAAAACACCTGGGGACCCACAGGTTGAGAACCACTGGCATATGCATTGGTGTTGATGAGAAGGTGGAAAGATCTAACTCAGTGGTTCTCAACCTATGGGTCCACAGATGTTTTGGCCTTCAACTCCCAGAAATCCTAACGGCTGGTAAACTGGCTGGGATTTCTGGGAGTTGTAGGCCAAAACACCTGGGGACCCACAGGTTGAGAACCACTGGCATATGCATTGGTGTTGATGAGAAGGTGGAAAGATCTAACTCAATGGTTCTCAACCTATGGGTCCCAGATGTTTTGGCCTTCAACTCCCAGAAATCCTAACGGCTGGTAAACTGGCTGGGATTTCTGGGAGTTGTAGGCCAAAACACCTGGGGACCCACAGGTTGAGAACCACTGGCATATGCATTGGTGTTGATGAGAAGGTGGAAAGATCTAACTCAGTGGTTCTCAACCTATGGGTCCACAGATGTTTTTTTCAACTCCCAGAAATCCTAACGGCTGGTAAACTGGCTGGGATTTCTGGGAGTTGTAGGCCAAAACACCTGGGGACCCACAGGTTGAGAACCGCTAATTTAGAGAGAGCCATAAATGTCCGCATGTTAACACATATAGAGCAATATTCCACACTGAAGATAAACTTGACCTCTTGTCAGTATCTTAATTCGAACTATAATCCACAAATATCATCACTAAGTAGTGGTGATCACACTTGTAGAAAAGTCTGAAAAAATGTATTTTAAGTGCAAGAAAACTGTCAATTGTTCAATCAAAACAATATTGGAAATCCAATTTTAAGGAGGTAGGTAAGGTAAAAAAAATTAAAATCACAGTTTTGGATTATAGGTCCCAGCACCCCTCAGTCCCCATGGGCTGTGGTAGGGAGTTCTGGAAAAAATAGTCCAAATTATTTTTCCCACACGGGGGGAGGTAAAGGGTCAACACTTTCCACAAATCATTGAGAGTTGGAATTACGAATCTCATGTTGGTTATGGAGTTAAACGTTTTTATTTGTATTTATGTTTGTATACAGTACTGTCTTTGGAGGCAATGAGATTTGAAAACTTTGTTATGCATACCTGCTGTGGTTGTAATGAAAGAAGAAATGATTGTAGTTCTTAAATAAGGAAAATAATCCAACTTGTTGCTGCAGTGTTCATCCAGTTGGGAAAATGTGCCTTGTAAACTTTTATTAAAGAAGCAAATGCAACCCTTTGCATTTTTGTAAGTATTTTTTTCCAGTGTACAGTTGAACAACTGAAGTCTTACCTTTTCTTTTAATAAGGTTAAATACCCTTTCTCTTGGTGGTATAATAAACAACCTGCTCCAACCATCTTGTCCACTTTTGATTTACTCGGCCAGTGTTTTCAACGTGGGGTTGCGAGGGGGGTTTCAGAGGGGCCACCAAAGATCATAATAAAACATATTTCTGATGGTCTTAGGAACCCCTTTGGCAGAGAAGGCGGAAGATCTCTCCGCCTGTCTTTCTCTTCCTTTTTGGAAGAGATGGAAAATCCTCCTACCAAAAGCCACCCATCCTGCTCTCTGGGTGTAGGCGAGCTAACACTCCAAAAGTCAAGGTGGATGCCCAGCAAACTATGTTGGTCACGGGAATTCTGTATACTAAGATTGGTTCAATTCCATCGTTGGTGGAGTTCAGAATGCTCTTTGATTGTAGGTGAACTATAAATCCCAGCGTATCTGAGGGACCGTCTCTCCCCATACTGCCCTATGAGATCACTTCGCTCCGAGGATACCAACCTTCTGGCTGTCCCCTCCGCAAAGGCTGCCAAACTTACCTCCACCCGCCGAAGGCCATTCTCGGTGATTGCACCAACGCTCTGGAATGCCCTTCCGGCAGATACGCGTGCCATCCACGACCTGCTCCCCTTCAGGCGGGCGTGTAAGACCCACCTGTTCCACCTCGCCTTCCAGGTGTAGGTCCTAGTGCTATGCGCCCCCCTGTTAGAAGAGACTCATACTCCAGGTCGTTGTCTTTATTGCTGTGTTTTATTATGTTATTTTAGCGATATTTTAATGATGTTTTTATGCCCTGTTTTTACTCTGTTGCTGTTTTTTATTGTGTTTCTCGGTGTTGTGAGCCGCCCCGAGCCCGCCGGGAGTGGCAGCATAGAAGCCGAACGAAATAAATAAATAAATAAACTACAACTCCCAAGTGTCAAGGTCTATTTTCTCCAAATTCCACCCGTGTTCACATTTGGGCGAATTGAGTATTCGTGCCAAGTTTGGTCCAGATCCATCATTTGAGTCCACAGTGCCCTCTGGTTGTAGGTGAACTACAACTTTCAAATTCAAGGTCAATGCCCACCAAACCCAGTATTTGTCGTTGATCATGGGTGTTTTGTGTGCCAAGTTGGGTTCATTTACGTCATTGATGGAGTTCAGAATGCTTATTGATTGTAGGTGAACTATAAATCCCAGCAACTACAACTCCCAAATGTCAAGGTCTATTTCCCCCAAACTCCACCCATGTTCACATTTGGGCAAATTGAGTATTCGTGCCAAGTTTGGTCCAGAATTCAGATCCATCATTGTTTGACTTCATAGTGCTCTCTGGTTGTGGGTGAACTACAACTCTCAAAACTCAAGGTCAATGCTCACCAAACCCTTCCTGGTATTTTCTGTTGGTCATGGGAGTTCTGTGTGCCAATATTGGTTCAATTCCATTGTTGGTGGAGTTCGGAATGCTCTTGGGTTGTGGGTGAACTATAAATCCCAGCAACTACAACTCCCAAATGACAAAGTCAGCCCCCCCAGCCCACCAGTATTCAAATTTGGGCATATCGGGTATTTGTGCCAAATTTGGTCCAGGGAATGGATTGTTTACACATGACGATTAATAAAAGTAGCAAACTTACAGTTCATATTATGTTTGGGGGTCAGCACAACATGAGGAACTGTATTAAGGGGGTCACGGCATCATGAAAGTTGAGAACCCCTGATTGGCGCGCTTTGCAGAAAGGGGCGTGGCTTGTACCGCTCTGGCCACGCCCTCCACGTGGAATCAATGCGAGCCGTCGGGTTGCCTCAGTCGCGTTGACTCTCCCCAAGAGGAGGGTCGGTAGGTGTTCGCCTTGAGGACAATGAGGCGCTCGAGCCAAACTCTCCTCCTCTTCCTCCTCCTCGTCCCCCGCTCCGAAATGCGAGTCTTGGCCCGCAACGAGCCCCGGCCGCGCTTCTTGCCTCCTCCGCTGCCGCCGTCGCGGGCCCTGGAGGTGGACGAGCTGGCCCCGCTGGGCTCGGAAGTGGCGCGCCTCCGGGCGAGCGGGGCCGAGCCTCGCCTGACGTACTGGGCGCCCAGGCAGAGGCGCCTCTTCGTGGTGCCCGGCAGCGGGCAAGTGCTGGCCGTGGGCTCCTTGCTGGCTTGCGGCGCCTCAGCCTCTGGGCCTCGGCGCGCGACCGGGGGAGGCCCATGCGCCTCCGCCGCTGGGAAGTCGCCGTCAAGCCCAGCCGTCGGAAGGACCGAAGGGAAAGGGGGAAGGAGAAGGGCAAGCCGCCCGCGCCCCGCCCGCCCTCCTCCAGCCCCGCGGCCCCGTCTACAAGGTCCGCGTGGCCGTCGGGGCGCCGCCCGGGGAACCCATCTTCACCGTGCCCGGCTTCGAGGAGGACGGCAGCTGGTTCGAGATGGACGCCCCCTCCAGCCCCGGCGCCTCCTTCCCCCTCCAGCTCGACCCCGGCAGCGGGCGCCTCTCGCTCAGCAGCGCCCTGGACAGGGGGGGGCGCGCCGAGGTGCGCGTCAAGGTCCACCGCGCCCACGGGGAAGGTCAGTCCGCGGGCCGGGGGGAGGGAAGGAGGGGTGGGATGGATTGGATGGCCCTTGGGGTCTCTCTCTTCCAGCTCGGTGGGTCTTCTTCTGAAGAGGCGGCGTGACCATGAGCCTGGAGGGCTTTGCCGGTGTCCTCCTGCATGGCAGAATGGGGTTGGACCCCCGGTGGCCCTCGGGGATCTCCTCCAACGCTGGGATGAATCTTTTAGGAGAGGCTGGAAGGTTATCTTCCTTGGGGGTTTTGATGTGCCGCCTTCCTCCTCTTCCTCTTTCCCCTCTCCTCCTTTTCTTTCTTCCCAACCTCCTCCTCACCCTCCATCTTTTCTTCTTCCTCTTCTCCTTCCTCCTCCTCTCCATCTCCCTCCTCTTTATCCTCTCCTCCTTTTATTATCTTTCTCTTCTCCTTCTTCATCCTCTTCTTTCTCTTTCCTCTCAACTGGTGGGCCACTGTGTGATACAGAATGCTGGACTAGATGGGCTGAGGTCCGATTCAGCATGGCTCTTCTTATGTTCTTATGTTCTCTCCCCTTTTCTTTTTTCCACCCTCCTCCTCTTCTTCTCTTTCTTCCTTCTCACCCTCCATCTTTTCTTCTTCCTCTTCTCCCTCCACCTCTTCTCCCTCTTCTCCTTCCTCCTCTCCATCTCCTCCTCTTCTCCTTCTTCTTCTCCCTTCTCCTCTTCTTCCTCTTTACTCCTTCTCTTCTTCCTCTTTACTCTCTCCTTCATCCTCTTCTTCTTTCTCTTTCCTCTCTCCTTTTCTTTCTTCCACCCTCCTCCTCTTCTTCTCTTTCCTCCTTCTCACCCTCCATCTTTTCTTCTTCCTCTTCTCCCTTCACCTCTTCTCCTTCCTCCTCTCCATCTCCTCCTCTCCTCCTCTTCTCCTTCTTCTCCCCTTTCCTTCCTCTTCTTCCTCTTTACTCCTTCCTCCTTCTCTTCTTCCTCTTTACTCTCTCCTCCTTTTCTTCTCTTCCTCCTCTCCATCTCTTCTTCCTCCTCTCTTCCTCCTCCTCCTCTCCTCCATCTTTCTCCCTCCATCTCTCTTCCCCTCCTTCCTCCTCCCCTCCCTCCTCCCCTCCACCTCCTCCTCTTCCCTCTCCTCCACCTCCTCCTCTTCCCTCTCCTCCACCTCCTCCTCTTCCCTCTCCTCCACCTCCTCCTCTCCATCTATCCCCTCTTCTTCCTCTTTTCCTTTCTCCTCCTCTCCATATCCCCTTCTCCTCCTTCTCCTCCTCCTCTCCCTCCATCTCTTTTTCCTCTCTTCCCCTCCTACCTCCTCCTTTCCCCATCTCTTCTTCTCCTTCCTCTTTATCCTCCCCTTTTCTTTCTTCTCTTCCTCCTCCACCCCTTCTTCTCCTTCCTCCTCCTCTCCATCTCCTTCTCCTCCTCTTTCTCTTCTTCCTCTCTTTCCCTCCTTCATCCATCTCCTGTTTTTCTTCCTCTTCTTCCTCCTCCTCTTCTCCTTCTTCTTCCCCTTCTTACTTCTCTCTCTCCATCTCCTCCTCCTCCATCTCCAGTTCTTCCTCTTCTTCTCTTTCTACTTTTTACTCCTCTTTTTCTCCTCCCTTCTCCTCTCTATCTCCTCTTCTTAGAGAATCATAGAGTTGGAAGGGACCCCATGGGCCATCCAGTCCAACCCCTGCCAAGAAGCAGGAAAACCGTTTTCAAAGCACCCCCGACAGATGGCCATATAGCCTCTGCCTAACAGCCTCCAAAGAAGGCACCTCCTCTACACTCCAAAGCAGAGAGTTCCACTGCTGAATAGCTCTCACAGTTAGGTAGTTCTTCCTCGTGTTCAGGTGGAATCTCCTTTCTTGTAGTTTGAAGTCGTTCCGGTCCAAGTCTCCTGGGCAGCAGAAAACAAGCTCCCTCCCTATGACTTCCCCTCACATATTTATACTGTACATGGCCATCATGTCTCCTCTCAGTCTTCTCTTCTGAAGGCTAAACATGCCCAGCCCTTTAAGCCGCTCCTCGTAGGGCTTGTTCTCCACGCCCTTGATCATTTTTTTCTGCCTAAGTGGAGTATTTGTTCTCTGTTGAATTTCATTTTGTTGTTTTTGTCCCATCTCTTTAATCTGTTAAAATGGTTTTGAATTCTGCTCTTGTCTTCTGGAGTATTAGCTGTCCCTCCTAATTTGGTGTCGTCTGGATCTGTCAGGAGAATTTTGAAGTGTTGCCTTCCTCCCCCTCTTCTTCTTCCTCTTTCCCCTCCTCCTTTTCCTTTTCCTTCTCCTTCTTCCTCCCCTTTTATTTTCCTTCTCATTCCTCCTCTCCCTCCATCTCCTTCCTCCTCCTCCTCCTCTCCCTCCATCTTCTCTCTCTTTTCCCTTCTTCCACCACCTCCTCCTCTTTCTTCTTCTTCCTTTCCCTTTTCTTCTTTCTTCTCCTTCTCCCTCTATATCCTCCTTTTCTTATCTCCTTCCTCCTCCTCTTCTCTCTCCTTTTCTCCTTCTCCTTCTTCTTCCTTCTCTTCCTCTCCCTCCAACTCCTCTTCTCCTTCTCCCCCCTCTTCCTCCCCCTCTTTCTTCTTCCTCCTATAATCCAGATTATCAAAGTAGATAATCTACATCATTGTTTCCCAACCAGTGTGCCGGGGCACACTAGTGTGCCGTGAGCGATCATCAGGTGTGCCTCGGGAAATTGGAACCTCCAGGAAGGGGGGGTCTACTGTGTTGAAGTATAAAAACCTTAAGAAACCTACCTCTATAAAGGCACAAAATTACAAACACCCCCTCCCTACCCGTTGTCTACTTAGTCTCTCCCTCTCCATGCATTGGGAAGACCCACCTCCCTTTCCCCAAGTAGAGACCTCCTCTTGCCTCCTGGGGCTTCTGTGTGGGAAGTTTGGCCCAGTTCTATCATTGGTGGGGTTCAGAATGCTCTTTGATTGTAGGGGAACTATAAATCCCAGCAACTACAACTCCCAAATGTCAAGGTCTATTTCCCCTGAACTCCATCTGCATTCATATTTGGGCATATTGAGTATTCATGCCAAGTTTGGTCCTGATCCAAAATTGTTTGATTCTACAGTGCTCTCTGGATATAGGTGAACTACAACTCCAAAACTCAAGGTCAATGCCCACCAAACTCTTATAGCATTTTCTCTTGGTTATGGGAGTTCTGTGTGGGAAGTTTGTGTCTTTCTGCCATTCCTGCCAGGATATCTATTTTGGGTTTCTTCAAAACAGGCCCAGGTTTCACACTGAGTGTATATATACATTTAAAAACATATTAACTATATGCATTACTGTGTTAGAGTGTCATTTTGTGTCATTTTGGTTGGTGGTGTGCCCCAGGATTTTGTAAATGTAAAAAGTGTGCCGCGGCTCAAAAAAGGTTGGGAAACACTGATCTACATTATATTACTTGAACTGAATTTTGTGAGTACACTGTCATATAATCCAATTCATAGCAGCCAATCTGGATTTTATATGCCAATGTAGGTGGGGTGTTTGACTCTACAATTCGCATGAGTTGTAAATTAGATGACCATCTGTCGGGAGGGCTTTGATTGTGTCTTCCCCCTCTTCCTTCCTCCTTCTCCTCCTCTTAAGAACATAAGAACATAAGAAGAGCCATGCTGAATCGGACCTCAGCCCATCTAGTCCAGCATTCTGTATCACACAGTGGCCCACCAGTTGTACACGGGGATCTCGAGCAGAAGGGAGGGCAAAACCCTGACCTGCTCCCGACCCCCCACAACCAGTACCCAGGGAAATCCTGCCTACCTCAACCAACTCCGAGGTGGCACTTGAATGTCCTTTTCAGTAACTACCGATACACTTGGTATCCATGAATCTGTCTAATCCTGCCTTGAAGCTGTCCAGGCTGACAGCTGTCACAACCTCTTCTGGAAGTGAGTTCCATAACCCAATGACCCTCTGGGTGAAGAAATATTTCCCTTTATTAGTCCTAATTTTCCTACCTTGGAGCTTCAGGGAGTGCCCCCTAGTCCTAGTGTTTTGTGACAAAGAAAATAATTTTTCTCTATTCACCTTTTCTATCCCATGCATGATTTTATACACTTCGATCAAGTCACCTCTTAAACGCCGTCTTTCAAGGCTGAAAAGACCAAGGCGTTGCAACCTGATTTCATAAGGGAGCCGCTCCATCCCTTGGATCATTCTTGTTGCCCTTTTCTGTACCTTTTCCAGTTCCGTTATATCCTTCTTAAGGTGCGGAGACCAGAACTGTACACAGTACTCCAAATGTGGCCTTACCATAGATTTGTAGAGAGGTAATACAACATTTGCTGACCTATTTTCGATTCCCTTTCTGATCATGCCAAGCATAGAATTTGCTTTTTTCACTGCTGCTGCGCACTGGGTTGACATCTTCATTGAGCTGTCCACCAAGACCCCAAGATCCCTTTCCTGGTTTGTCTCGGAAAGCTTTGACCCCATCAATTGGTAGGTGTAGTTGGGGTTCTCTTCTTCCTGCAGGGCTGAATGGGGTTGGACTGAATGACCCCTTGGGTTCTCTTCCAACTCTATCAATTTCTATGATTCATGGGAGTTTTAGTTTTACAAAGTATTCAGCCTTCCCTGTCAAAGATTCCTCATGACTCGCCAAACTACAATTCCCAGGATTCCATAGTATAGAGCAGCCATGGGCAAACGGGCCCCTTCCTTTCCCCTTCAGTCACTTAAGCTGAGAAGGGAATCAGGATTTCAGGGATGCTTAGGTGAGGCATGGCCTAAAAAAGCATGGGAACCACTGATTTAAGCCTTTCTCGTTTGGCCATTTTATTTCTCAGCTGCTATTCTCTGGCCATAGCATGGTGGAAGTAGTACACTGTTGATGCACTGAACAACCTTTGAGCATAGAAATGGCCAGACCAGAAAGTGACTAAAGCAGGCAATTCCCAAGTTACAAACATCCGACTTACGAATGACTCATAGTTAAGAAGATGGCAGAGACAACAGAGAGAGAGAGAGAAATCTACCTCTTAGAAGGGAAATTAACTCCTGGAAAAGTTATCATGGGGAAAAGGTGTCTCCATTGAAGCTTTCTCACCAATCCTTCTTTCCCCAACAAGCCACATTTTTCAAGATCCAATTATCACAGGGATAGAAAGTGAGGTGAAATATTCTAAACAGGGGCACAGACATCCAAAGAAACCCCACGGCTATCCAAAATTAAAAGATATATACCCTGGTGGTGCAGCGGGTTAAACCGCTGAGGTGCTGAACTTGCCGAGCAAAAGATTGGGGGTCCAAATCCAGGGAGTGGAGTGAGCTCCCGCTGTTGGCCCAGCTTCTGCCAACCTAGGCAGTTCGAAAACATGCAAATGTGAGTATATCAATAGGTACTGCATCTACAGGAAGATAATGCCGCTCCATGCAGTCATGCTGGCCACATAATATTGGAGGCGTCTACACACAATGCCAGCTCTTTGGCTTCGAAATGGAGATGAGCACCACCCCCCAGATTCGGACACAACTAGACTTAATGTCAGGAGAAACCTTTACCTGTATGTGTGTGTGTGTGTGTGTGTGTGTGTATCCCCCGGTGGCACAGTGTGTTAAGCTGTTGAGCTTGTTAACTGAAAGGTCGCAGGTTCAAATCTGGGGAGTCACGTGAGCTGTTAGGCCCAGCTTCTGCCAACCTAGCAGTTCGAAAACATGCAAATGTGAATAGATCAATAGTTACCACTTCAGCAGGAAGGTAATGGCACCTCATGCAGTCGTACTAACCATATAACCTTGGAGGTGTCTATGGACAATGCCGGCTCTTCAGCTTAGAAATGGAGATGAGCACCAACCCCACAGAGTCGGGCACAACTAGACTTACTGTCAAGGAAAAACTTTACCTCCCCCCCCCACACTCTCTTTCGCTCTATATATGGCTGAAGTTAGACTTTTAAAATGTGCCTGCTCTGACTTGCAAACAAATTCATCTTAAGAACAAACCTACAGAACCTATTTTGTTTGTAACTTGGGGACTGCCTGTAATAAATACTCTTCCATCTTTCTCCCCAGTTCTCTGTTTAACACTGTTGCAAGGGACCTTTTTTTTGTTTTGTTTTGCTTTGCTTTTCATTAAGGCAGGTCCATACAATTATCAGGCCAGATTTCTCCCAGGAAACACTAATTTGGGAAAGTTACAGCTCAAGGGGAATCCTCCCCCCCCCCCCAAGAAGTAATTTTCCTCCAGGTTTTGGTCCCAGATTACAAAGGGCTGCAATTTTCTCCCGTCTTTACATTTGTCAGATTTCAGTTTGCCTTGAATAAGGTTTCAATCGATAGAAGAAGGCAGAGAATGTTGACATCCGTTGCAAAACTTCACAAGTAGTTGAAGGAAATGCTCCAGAAACTGTGGATCCTATTAGTCTCAGTCAACATTGCGTAGGTTTGCAATAGGAGGGAAGTGATGGTTTGTTTGGGCCAAACTTCAGTCTAATTGAAATTTTCTCGGCATTCCTTCGCGAACGAAGATTCTTAGGAAGGACTCAACCCACGCTTTTTACAAGGCCAATCTGAGATAGGCAAGTCCGGTTGCAGAAAGCACAGCAGAAAGTCTCCTTGGGTGATGTTGTTTTCAAGTTGCAGTTCTTTCTGCATTGTCATTTCTCTTCAAGACCCATTCGGCGTGTCTTCTCGAAAGAGGCCGCAGCATTGTGGATAGTGCATCTCCATGCCTCCCAATGTGAGGCCAGGGTGGACCATTGTAATTGAAAACTGCCATTTCATATTGGTTGACCACTGCTTTGTTTTTTTAAAAAACAGAAATAATTTCACTGGGTGTCTGTAATTTCATGCACTGCTTTGTGTCTCCATTTTGAGAGGAAGATGGGAATTGAAATATTTGTTTATTTAAAGCAGTGGTTCTCAACCTTTTTAATGCTGCGACCTCTTAATACAGTTCCTCATGTGGTGGTGACCGCCCAACCATAACATTATTTTCGTTGCTACTTCATAACCATAATTTTGCTGTTGTTATGAATCATGATGTAAATATCTGATATGCAGGATGTATTTGCATTCACCGGACGTATTAAAGCATGATGTAAAACACAAAGTATAAATGGAACAGATAAAGCCACCCTTTAAAATCAACATAAAACAATTTCTTTAGGGCTAATTTTTTAACACACACACTATTCAATCAGAGAAGTGACTACAGTTCTCTAAGGCTATATGAAATAATGCAGTATTGCCTGTTTGCCTATTTTGTATTGCCAGATGTGATTTTAAATAAGGCATTGCCAAACTTCGCCCCTCCAGGTGTTTTGGACTTCAACTCCCACAATTCCTAACAGCCGGTAGTGTCAAAAGTGGTACTCCCATTTTAATGTATTGCTTTCAAATTGAAAAACCCTCTTGGGTCCCAATTCTAGGGGAAGGCAGGATATAAATATAACAACAATCCCAGAAACTCAATAAAAAGTAAGGTCCCAAGGCTTTGAAGATGTCTCTCTCTCTCTCGGCATTACTTTGCGAACGAAGATTCTTTGGAAGGACTCGTCCCACGCTTTTTACATGCACGTTGATGACTAAAAAGGCCAATCTGAGATAGACAGGTTCGGTTACAGAAAGCACAGCAGAAAGTTTCTTTGGGTGATGTTGTTTCCAAGTTGCGGTTGTCGTTTCTCTTCGAGACCCATTCGGCGTGTCTTCTCAAAAGAGGCTGCAGCATTGTGGATAGTGCATCTCCATGCCTCCCGATGTGAGGCCAGGGCGGACCATTGTTGGTGATCAATCTGGTTGAGCCTGAGATGTTGTTTCAGGGAGTCCTTATATCTCTTTTTGGGGGCGCCTCTCTTGCGCTGACCTGTGGCGAGTTCACCATCTTTGGCAGGTGGTGGTCCTCCATCCTAGAGATGTGCCCTGCCCAGCGCAGCTGTGTTCTCAATAGCATGGCCTCAATGCTGGTGATCCCTGCTTGCTCAAGGACAGCAACATTCATCACATAGTCGGTCCAGTGTATATTTAAGATTGTGCGAAGACAGCGCTGATGAAAGCGTTTGAGGAGTCGTAGGTGTTGGCAATAGGTGACCCATGTTTCAGACCCATAGAGGAGAATAGACAGTACGATAGCTCTGTACACACTGATTTTCGTGCCTTGCCTCAGGTGCTTGTTGCTCCAGACTCTTTTGTGAAGCCTTCCAAATGCACTATATGCCTTTGCTAATCTGTGATCTATCTCTTTGTCTATCTTGGCATCTGAAGAGATGATGCTTCCCAGGTAGCAGGTCATCTATTGCCCTATCTACACTGCCATATAATCCAATTTCTAAATCCAGATTATCTGATTTGAACTGGATTATTTGGCAGTGTAGATACAGCCTATGCAGGGGCGGCCCGACCTAATTTGGGGGGGTACGCGAAGAAATTTTGGCGCCCCCCCGCCGCCGCCGCCGCCACTGACCGCCGCCGCCACTCACCGCCGCCGCCACGCCACACCGCTGCCGCGCCATCAGCTGCGCCGCGAGCCGCACCGCCGCCGCCGCCCGGCCCATCGGCCACGGCACACCTCCGCGGCGCACCTTTCCGGGCGGCGGCGCATGCGCAGATGCACGCGCACTCCTCCCAAAGCGCCGGCCGCTTTGGAGCCAGCGCGCATGCGTGCAGTGCAGGTTTTGCGCATGCGCGCTGGCTCCAAAGCGGCAGGCGCGCTTGGGAGGGAGTGCGCGTGCGCAGAAGCGTCTACAGGCGCTATAGCGCCTGTAGGTGCTTCTGCGCACGCGCGGACGGCGGCGCAGGGCAGTGTGGCGGCGGTGGGGGCATATGTCTCCCAGCCGGTGGTGCCCCTCCCAGCCGATGGTGCTCTACGCGGCCGCATAGGTCGCGGAATCCCTGGGGCCGCCCCTGAGCCTATGAGTAATATGAAATGTCTCAGAAATCACCTGTGAAAGCGAGGGTTGCTATATCTTCCTTTTAGAGCCAGGATTACATTAGAATGGGCTTCCCAGCAAAGCTTTTTCCTTGTCTCATCAGCTGACCAAAATACTATAATGGAGCTAAGAAGAATAGTTTCCTTTCCTACAGATGTTATAATCTGTGTGAAACTCCTGATTGACTAGAGAAGTTGTTGTCCCCTCTTAAAAATGTACACTGCCTTGTTATTGTGATTTTGTTGTCCCATTTTTCTTCTGGTCAGGAATCCAGTGCTTCTCATGTCTGAATGAGAAAATGGGGCTAAATGAAAGCTGTGCTATTCAAAGGTGTGAATTGCCCTCTTTTTCTCCTCAATTCAACTTTTCGGAAAGGTATATCATGCTTGCTTTTGTTCTTAAGTAAGCCTCCTCTTAGTTTGTCTAACTGTATTTACATTCCTAACCAGTCACACAGCAGGGGTCACAACATTGTTAATTGTGAAATACCACACTTTCCCTAGACTAAATATCCCCAAAGGCACCAAATCTAGCCTGACCTTGGAAACTAAGCGGGGGTCAACCCTAAATTGTATTTGGATGGGAGACCACCATTAAATACATGGTGCCATAGGCTATATTTCAGAGGAAAGATCTGGTAAAAGTATTCTAAGGCCTCTTTTACACTGATTATCTGCTCTGAACTGGATTATATGGCAGTGTAAATTAATATAATCCGGTTCAAAGTAGATACAGTAGTCTATCTTATCCAAACTTCGCTCATCCAACGTTCTGTATTATCTAACATATTTATTTATTTATAACCCGCCCTTCTCTACCCTCGAAGGGGGACTCAAGGCGGCTGACAAAAGGCAACAATTCGATGCCGAATACATAAGTACAAACAACAACATATCAAATATAACAACAGATTAAAATCAGTTAAATATAAAAACAACTACATAATCCCCGTTCCACATTCATAGGCTGTCCAAGCCAATCTGCCGTCCGCTTCCACAACATTGTCATTACTCAATTGTCCGTCCGCTGCTCCACATCATCCAAATGCCCGGTCCCAAAGCCACATCTTTAATTTTTTTCTAATGGAAAGGAGGGAAGAAGTTGATCATATTTTGCTGGGGAGCGAGCTCCACAGGCGAGGGGCCACTACTTCCCACCTGGATTCATAGCTGTTTCAATACATTGCAAGGTTTTGGTGCTAAATTCATAAATACAGTAATTACTGCATAGTATTACCATGTATCAGGCATGTAGCCGGGGGGGGGGGGGACGGGACTAAGGGGGCTTCAGCCCCCCCCCGAAATTCTCAGGGTGGTCCGCGAGAAGGCCTTACTGGTACATTATTTAAACTGTTATGTTTATTCATATCATGATCTGATCACCATGCTCATTATATCCCACCTTCATGGGGTTATTGGGATAACAATACAAAGGTTTGCTAGGGTAAACCCTCTTCCACCCAGTCTCAGCCCCCCGAACCAAACTCAGACACCCCCGAACCAAAATCCTGGCTACGGCCCTGCCATGTATTGACCTGTTTTTTCTGTTAATTTGTTGTAAAACATGTTTTGGTGCTTAATTTGTAAAATCATAACGTAATTTGACGTTCCTTAATCCCTCTTTTTTATCCAACATTTTTGTGTATCCAATGCTCTGCCAGCCTGTTTATGTTGGATAAGCGACACTCTACTGTAATGTGGATTATCTTATTTGATAACCTGGATTATATGGCAGTGTAGAAGGGACCTACATTTTCCTTGTCATGGGGCCCTTCCACACAGCCCTATATCCAAGAATATCAAGGCAGAAAATCCCACAATATCTGCTTTGAAATGGGTTACTTGAGTCCACACTCAGATAATGTGGGATTCTGGGATATAGGACTGTGTGGAAGGGCCCTTAGTGTGGACTCCGATAACCCAGTTCAAAGCAGATATTGTGGGATTTTCTGCCTTGATATTCTGGGATATAGGGTTTTGTGGGAGGGCCCTCAGAAGCCTATGAAATTCATGAGTTAGGTCTAAGTTTACAGGTGACTTAAGGCCACATATACAGAGATTTGTAAGTGTTTTAATTGCAACCCACAGGAATCAGGATGGTGACACCAGAGTTTGTTGTGTTTGAAAAGCAATTAAACAACTTGCTATAGAGTTGACAAAGTAACACAGTGTTCTTAAATTTGCAAGGCTGTAACAATAACTTACATTATTTGTTATATTGCTTTTTTGTAGTTCTCTTTTTGCTTCCTTTTTTTGGAGAAAACTCAACATGGGCCAGGAAAATATTTTAATTCTCATTTAAAGTAATGAGAAATAGTGGCACGCTTACATGTTCTATTAAAAATTAATGATGTCACCAGTCAAATAATTTGCAAAAGAAACATTGTAAGCCATTCACTGCCATTCCACATAGTAATTTGTTATCATGCTCCAAATCAACAGTTGTCCATAATGCAAGGATTAGGAACACAGGCCCCGCATGTTATACAGATCTCCCCAAAAGCTATTTTTAACCCATGATTTCTTGCAGCCCCCCAATGTATTTTTAGAAACTGCCCGAACGGGTAATTCTTATTTGAAACAAGTGCTTCCATTAACTTGCTTTAACCCCCCCCCCTCTGCCAAATTCATTGGGGGGGGGGACCCACTTCTTTAAAGGCTATATGTTATCATTTATTTCTGCCCCTTCCCCTGGAATAACTGGTGCAACCCAGAATAATATAGGTCAGGACTGGAAAATAGTCTATGGATCAGTGGTGGCTGGAGGTTTCCATGCCATTGGGTAGAGCAGTCTTGGGTGTGCTGATTTATAGACACTGATAAATTAGCACAGCTGGCTTCATTAATGCAAAAGAATGTACGTAAAGCTGTGAAGCGCATCTCTGGTGTGCTTATTTATTTATTTATTTACAGTTTTTATATTCCGCCCTTCTCACCCTGAAGGGGACTCAGAGTGGATCACATTCACAGAACACATATATGGCAAACATTCAATGTCATTATGCACTGAACTGTACATAGATTGAGGTATAGATTGGTTTTCCCATCTTTGTCAGGCTAAGCTCGTCCATCTTCCCTGCTGAAGAGCTTTGTTTGTAAACTTCCTCCTTGATCGAATCGCCTGCATTTTTCTGACATTTTGTTATGGGTTCCTTAAATACATCTCCACTTTAACATGGGGTACCTATTTATCTACTCACATTGCTGTTTTCAAATTGCTAGGTAGGCAGAAACTGGGCTAAAGGCCAGGAGCTCACCCTGACCCGGGCCTCGAACTGTCAACCTTTCGATTGGCAAGATTTACCGTGTCTGTGCTAAAGGCCAGCTCTCAGGTTTATTCCTCAGGTTTTAACGGCTGTGCAGAGTCTCTATCATCTCCTCCTTACTCTGCAAGTGCTATATGGGATTCAGAGACTTCAACTCCCCGAATCCCTAGACAATAGACAAGTTGACTGGAAGACTGAACATGTAGAATGAATGCAGTTTGCCACCACTTTAAGCGTCATGGCTTAATGCTATAGAATCCTGGGAATTGTAGTTTGGTGAGGTAAAACACTATTTGTTAGAGAAATTATGACTTCCATGATTCCATAGCATAGAGCCACAGCACTGATTCTACCCAAACAATGGGTGCTCTCCTCTTGGCATTCCTCTTTCCCAATCAAGTGGCATTCTCCAGTCAAGGCATGACTGTTCTTGCCTGACTTCACCATGGATTGAGAAATAACTAGTGCTACCAATGTCTTGAGTACTAGCAACACCATTATCCTAGATTACCCATCTTGTTTTCCCAGTGTACGAAGCAGAGCACGGGTTCCCATCCTTTCCCACATTAAAGTCTGTCTCTGTTCTCTGAATCATTCTGTGGAAAGCCCTTCTGTAGGCAGGACCAATGGACAAGTTAGACCATCTGAGATGTTTTAATATAAAGAGTATTGCTGATTTTGCTTATATATCTTTCTGAAAAGGGGCATTCTGTTATGACTTTCCCTGTGTTCATCTCAACCAAGCTGCTTCATCCTGTGCCCAATAATGTATTGACAAGACAAAAGCCTCCGGGCGGAAATAAATCCAGTGATCATGTAGGACAAGGTCATCGCTGCACTTCTTCTAGGGCAACTGCTAAAAACAACAACAATACAAGTTTGAAATTGGCTAATGACTGCAAAATAAAGTGTGCCTCAAAATAGCAATTTGATTTGTGTAATTGCTTGATTAATGAAGACGCTGCCAAATTGTTATCTGCCTGTACAAAACCCAGTGGAAAAGTTAAGGAAGAAACTATTAGTAAATGCACGGTGAAAGTCTGATTTATGTCCAGCCAGAGCCTGGAAAATCAATTTTTGGGGGGAGGACAGCTCATAGAATCCCTCAGGATTATAGAAATTAGAATCTGAAAAAATAATCTTCCTAATCACAGAATAATAATGTTAATCTGTTGTGGAGTCTTAATAAAATAGCTGTAGCATAAGATTTTATGGAGAGTTATGTTAATGATTAGGGAGAGCTCTGTGTCCCAAATAGTGAATTTCACTATGAAGAAGAATGCATTAGAGATTAAGAAAACACATGTGTACATTACAGGACTGTGAATGACCACATGTTTATTTATTACAGTCCCAATGTTTTGGTGCAGCACAGGATAGTGGCTTAATACATATATTGCTAACTACAAACTCTTATGAGTAACACAGAACAGAGTGACAGGATAGGCAAACTCTTAGTCGTCAAAGGCATTGCAGGCTTACTTTTTTAAGGAGTGAAAAGTGAAAGAGATCACACAGCTGTCTCTGAAAGTCTTCATTTCAAGTTTCCATTATAGGATCACCTACAAAAGGTTGATCTCTGCTCTTCTATGCAACTGGCTTTAGCTTTATGGCCTAACCCACCTTACGGCCAAGTTGGGACAGAAGAGTTCAAAGATGCTAAAAACATACTATATTTTACAAATGAGGAGAAATTCAAGACTGTTTTGGACTTGTGTGTGCACACTTTGCTTCTTTCCAGTGTCAGTTTTGCATGCAGAAAATAGTGGGCTCAATGTTACTGCTTGATTTATTTGCAACGGTCCCAGTGTACTATGACTGTAGGCAGTGCACCAGTGATGTTTCTTTCAATGGAAACAACATACGAAGGAAGAACCACATGTATATCCCCACATCAAAGATCACAACTTTCTACTCCCTCTTGCTTTCTCCCACACTAACAACCAAGTTCAAAATCCCCAAGTGACAGGGGCATGCCCTTGAACTCAAGTGCTGCTTACATAGTCAAAGCATGAGACACTGCAACTCATTACAGAAAGCATCATGTTCATTGATTTGGGTTATTGTGATGCTCTGTGCATTCAGAGGATTTTGTTGTAAAGAACTGGGGGAATATGGGAAATTTGTATGGGAAAGAAACAAAGCAATCCCTGAAGGCCACCCAAGGTGTGGAAACCTATGAAGTCCGCTGTTTTTGTAAACTGGACTTCAATTGGTTTGGGAGTGGGTGAGATGGTGGTGGCAAGCTTACTCAGTTAATCACTTATACCTAGCTTGATAAATGTGACAATTTAACACGCTTTATCTGTTTCTGCTTTATCTATTTTGTAAGCTGCTTTGGGTCACAATACTAGGAAAGAAGGTGGGAAGAGAATTAAATGAGTAAACAGTATTAGGTAAACACATATCATTCAGATTTCACTCCCTTGTGGAATTGCTGTGACCTGATAGCTATTATGGATTGTCCTTTCTGTATCTTGCTTGTAGAACAGTGGTTCTCGACCTGTGAGTCCCCAGATGTTTTGGCCTTCAACTCCCGGAAATCCTAACAGCTGGTAAACTGGCTGGGATTTCTGGGAGTTGTAGGCCAAATTACCTGGGGACCCACAGATTGAGAACCACTGTTGTAGAAATGTTCTGCTTAAATAACAACACAACTTTTATTTGTTATCCTCCTATCCCCATGGGCTTGAGGTGGGGTACAACACAGTTAGAACACATCAACATAAAATACACAACATACAACAAAATGCACATATCCAAGCCTACCACTATAAGAGATATACCCCAACACACATGGTTCAGAGATCAGCATACATCTGCAATAAAATGCAAATGCAAAAGTCACAGTTCAAATTAGTAGGCCTGCCAGAAGAGATGGGTCTTTCTTTAGCTGTATTTTAAATTCTGACAGTTCATTTAGCTGCTGGATCTCTTCTGGCAAAAACAAGTTCTTGCAATATTGTACGTCATCGTGTATGTTGGGCAAACATTATCTACTACTGCTCTCAATAATTTCAGCAATGCTGTCTGCGCTTTCTGTTTGAGAGGGTTTGTATCACGATTATAACCCAGGGATTTCAAAATTATTTGGGAAGGAGGCTGCTGTACTCTCTGCTCACTACCCTTTCTTTCAAGCCTAGTGCTGAGCTCTCCAAAACACCCTATGTATAAATGGGCAAAAGACCTGTGCCCCTCCCTATCGCCAGGAGTCTAATGTAGTATGTGGCAGAGCCAATTAGCAAAGGAAACAGATCATTACAAAGCCCATTTTAATCTTTGAATGTTGGCTGAATTATGAAAGAGCGCAAAAGCCACCATCTTCCTAATTCCTAAGACTGCAGCTTCCCTGCTGGCCCCCAGGGCTTTCCCATTCTCCTGTTTAAATCCTCTCTTTGTTTGCTTTTTCTTGATCATCCTGGGCTTTGAAAGTCTGCCCTACTTGAGAAGCAAAGCTGTTCCTAAGCTTCATGTTGTACCTTGCTGCTGTTTTATGGAAACCGGAAGGAGCTTTCATTAAAATTATCAAATACATTCTTTTAAACATTTATTGTAATGATTGGCATTACAGGGCTTCCATCAGCTTCTTTCTTTACATCAAAATGGGAATCCAAAAACAACCTGAGATATCAAGAGATTGGTTACTCGTTGTCCCTAAAACATATCCAGTAGGCATCCAGTCGATCCTCCGGTTTTCATTCTGCATGCATAGATTCATTCATCCATGACTTGAAATTATTTCCCCACCCCAAATAAATCACAAAAGTAAACCTAGATGTTACCATCTTATATAAGAGACACTATTTTACTACACCATTTGAACATCCAGGGATTTTGATATCCACGGAGGATTCTGAAACCAAACCTCAGCAAATATCAAGTACAGCAAAATACAACAAAGTCCAAAATCAACAAAGCCAGAAATGCACACAAAATACTTTTATACAATGCTTCACTTTCAGACCAACAGTGATGTAAGGAAGCAACCTGGTTTCTAACACTAAGATTTAGGTTAAAAAATTAGGCTGGTTTTGTGACTCTGACATTTTGAGAATGTGATGTGTGACTGAGCGATATTGATAAATAGCCCGGCCGCAACATCAAACCATTTGTTTCAGTGGAAGGAAACAACACATGACAATATTGATTATGTAGTTTGCAATGCTTGGTTGGTTATGGGTTTGGGTTCTTTATTTTACTTTATTTTTATTTCTTTTTGAGGGGTTTGCTTTGCTTTTCTGATGAAACAGGAGGCAGAGTTGGAAGCCTGTAACTGCTGAATGAGTTTCAACATAGGAAAGTGCAGATCTATCAGTCTCAGGATGGTTTTTGGTTTCCCAGTTGCCAATCTTTTCTTTGTAGAGAGTTTTCCTTATGTTTTGTAAGCATGCGTTTTGAAGATGTACACATGTTTATATCTGAAATGTACATATTCTCCCATTTCAAAGCAATTCCCCAGAGGGATTGTTGGTCATCTTCAAGTAAATTTGAGTAGATTTTTCAAGTAGTTGTACAGTATCCATAGGTGCGTTGAAGCATTCACATTTCTGACTGCAAATTCCTTTGTGATCTGAATTTGCTCAGGAGTTACATTGAAAGGTGAATTAAATACAATTTTTATCAATTCCTGCTTTACACAGTGTTCTATTAATGTTCAAACACTACTACTCCCCATGTCCAAGGGGAATACATTCCAGGATTTCACCGTATCTGTGAAATCATGGGTCATTCTGAATCCTATTGAACAGGTGACTTCTTCCAGAAACACACCATGGGGTTGTACTGGAGGACCTAGAAAATGGCTAGAGGGGATATATTTTTCCAGACACGAATAAATAATTCAGCAGGAACCAGTCCCAAAAAAAATTTGGGCTGGATCTACACTACCATATAAAATCCAGATTATATGTCTTGGACTGGAGTATATGGTAGTGAGGTTCAAAGCAGATAATCCGGGTTATATCTGGATTATCTGCTTTTAATAATATGGATTATTTGGCAGTGTAGCTCCAGCCTGGGTCATACTGTACTTAATGATATCTCAGCATACCCCTAAAGTTTAAGAAACCATGGAATTAAGCATCCAGATTTCGGTTAATTGTACATAGATATGTAACATTCTGGAGTTGCATGCCACAAACAAAGAACAATCATGGGAATATATTTTCAAAATCTCTTTGTAAAAGTCTTCCTTAGTTGTATTTTGAAGCTCAAACCATGAGAAGATTCTCTTAGCTGGAAGATGTAACCTGAGGTTGTCTATGATGTGTGTAGCCACTAGTCACTATGGATGACTGACTACTGAAGACCCACTGAGGCCCCTTCCACACAGCTAAGTAAAATCCCACATTTTCTTCTTTGAACTGGAATATATGGTACTGTGGGCTCAGATAACCCAATTCAAAGCAGATATTGTAGGATTTTCTGCCTTGATATCCTGGGTTATATGCCTATGTGGAAGGACCCATAGATACATTCATGTTATGCTGAAAGGAAATAATGCTCAGGCTTTATGCCACACCTATAAGTGAGCTGCGTTTATGATAAGAATAAACCTGTTCAAGGTTCAGAAAGTTGTTTTTATTGTTGCCTTTTGCTGCTGGGGTTTGGAGCTCACTGGGTTTCATAAAAGCCGAAGCCCAGGCACATGCCAGCTAGCATCAGTCGTGATTGCTGCCGTCCTCTGGCTATGAAGTGACCTGTGTATAATCAATAAATGAGCTCGAAGAGTGGTTTCAGTGAGTTTAGTCTCATGCTACAGTGAGGGAGGCAGTGTCATGATAGGAAGACACTGTGCAATAAAAATAAATAAATAAATAAAAGGGTAGTAGTCAATCCTTGTGAGGTAGATCCTGGCACATCCTCAAGATTATTGGTTCACACGAAAACAAGCTGTGGCCAACGGTGCATCCAATTAGAACAGCCAAAGGCCAAATCAACTGTATCACCCAGTTTGCTGCCATTCTTCTGCAGTAATCATGGGATCCTTGGGTGTTATTCTTCCAACACTGCTAGATATTTGTACATTACTGTCAGCATCTCAAGTTTTCATCCTAAGGTTCTTCAGAGATAGGGCAACTCTTTGCATTGCTAGACTTTAACATTGTCCAACAGAATGCTTGTGCTTCCAAAAGTAAGGTACTTCATCTTGGCTCTTTGTTTCATATTACCATTCAAGTTGGGTTAGATCATGACAGCGGTGGACTAACCACATTCCCAAATAGAGCTCATGTTGACAACTGCTGTCTTCTTTGATTAAGCAGCCTGAGGGAGACACAGCGCACAGGTGCTTCTCCTCGCCACCGCCTCCAATCCTTGTGAGAACTGGGATAAGGGGAGACAAGAACATTAATGGCGAGTAGTACATTTTTGGAACAAACCAAAATGCCACAGAAGTATCCAGACCTCTGAGTTCTTTCTAGTAAAAAAAAAAGATAGGGAGCAAGGAGAAGAATCAGGAAAATCTGAACGTATGATCTAAACTCAGTCCCACATTTTTAGAAAAGCACAATCTTTTAGAGATCATAATCTTTTAGAGAAGAGCCAAAAACCCATTTGAGTATAATCTTCTCAAGTGGTATACAACCAAATGTAACATGCAATCCAAATTGGCTTCAGTTGTTAGACTGAATAACCTATTGTCTCTGATCTGTTAGGAAGCAGAATATGCCAGTGGATAAAACATAGCAGTTCTTCAGAAGTGTTTTTTCAGTGCCCAAAAATATATCTACTCTCCCATAAAACAACTTGTTTTTTATTATTATGCACTCAAGAGACAAAATAAAGTTGATTTTGGTAAAAATAACATATTTGAATTACTCACGATCTTTATGTGTTCAGCATGTATAGGTATACAACTTATCAGTCAGTTACAGATACTGTATGTTTGAGATAGTTGCTATTCAGTCAGAACATCTCTCTTACAATAAATAGCAGCAAGTGTTTGCAAGTCTGCAGTCTGAGCAGTCCCAAAGTCTAAAGAAGTATGTGCTCTGTTCTCATTCCAGAGTGGATCATATGGTCTGCAGCCCGTCCCACAACTTCTCAGGAAAACATAGAGCAAGGAAAGAATGTTGCATATCAGAACATACATAGAATAAGTAAACAACAAAATTACAGATAAGCAAATTACTAGGGGAGGCTGGAAGAAGGTTGTAATTTCCAACACACATTAAAGATGTAATACTTAATTAGTCACTCATATGTATGTATTCAAAGACACCTTGTTAGTCTGAAAAAAACCAGTATGCAAAGGGATCTTATAGCACCTTTCAAAGAATGAAATTGATAGCATAAGTTTTCATGAACGGAGTCTACTTCATCATATGCATGGAGTGAAGTGTCTAGGAAGAGGACTTTATAAGCAGGCTGTATGTGAATAGCCAGAGAAATGCAAAATGAGTAGGTATAAAGACAGCAAGGAAGATGTTGCCTATGGCGAGATGAGTAAATATACAGATGACAGACTTCTAGCATATGTAGAAAGGCAAAATGGTGACAGAAACATGAGGTTGACCAAAACTCAGAGATCAGATTTTTTTACCAATATTCTGGAGTATTACGCCCTTTTAAACTAATCACAATTGGTAAGCTTTCTTACACCTGTAGTCATATAACCCAATCAATGTGTGTTCATGGTAAAATTTGTTTGGAGAGGGTTTGTACTTGCCTCATCTCAGGCTAAGAGAGTGTGACTGGCCAAAAGTCACCCAGGCCAAAATGGGATCTGAATCCTGGTCTCCAGAGTCACAGTTCAGTGCTCAAGCTGCCACATATGCTGACTCTCTTAAGTGGTACATAGATACATAGATATACATTTCCATACATTTTCTCAAGCATGATGTACGATTTGCAATTTAGCTTCACAATTTCACTCCTTCATGGCCAAGGAATTACAATTCAGGCCAAAATGCTTTAGGTCTCTCAACCCCTGGGTACTGATGTTCTATATCTTCAAGTTGTTTCTGACTTGTGGCAACCATATGGCAATCTTATCATGGGATTTTCTGGGGCCTAGGGTCACACAGTGAGGTTCCATGGCCAAGTGGGAAATTGAATTCTGGTCTCAAAAGCCTCAGGAAATGTACATATAGCCTACCAGAATGGTATGCATTTGAGTTGATTAGCAGAGCTTGATCAAGTTGCTTGATTTAGTTACAGTTCTCGGAATTTTTAATTTAATTCAATATTTCATTTTGTTTATATCTTACCATTCTTCCAACATGGGGCAAAGTTGCCAGCCTAGCTAGGAGATTCTGGGAGTTACTATCTAAAAAGTAACTTTTTCAAAGTCTTGTTTCCTAGAATGTCAAAATCTTATTCAAGAATCTCAATTTCTTGGTTTTTCAAGTTTTCAGTCCAACATCTGCTTATTTTAATTGTATTTTAAACCTTTTTTTAAAATCTTACAGAAAGCGACTGGTACATGTGTCGGGTGGTGGTCATTGCAGTTGAAGAGGAGCCCATCTCTTGGGGAATGTATCCATACCCCTATTTGGCACGCGTTGATCCTGAAGCTCGAGCGGGCACTTTGGTCTATCAACTTGCTGCACATTACAGTAACAATGAAAATTCCAGTGCTGGGATATCATATGCCCTGATTGCAGGTAAGCAAATACTTTGTCCTGCCTAAATGATTCTGTACCTTTTACTTTCAAAAGTATTTTGGATGTTGTTTTTTTTTAAAAAAAATTGAAAATATAACAATTTGAAACAAAGTTTGTGTTCACTGAATCATCAGTAAACAATGTTGTTACTACCGTCTGAGCCACCCATTGGACAGTTTTGGATTTGGTGGTATTTTAGATAATAAGATTCTGGATAAGGAATGCTCGAATTGTTTCAGGAAAAATTAAGATCTTTATTTTAAAAAGTCTAATCATTACCTAGAAAATTCACCATTCCTGGTGTATGGTCTCCAGATGCTATTGGACAACAACTCTCATGAACTCTGATAGCATAGCCAATTGAGAGGGATTAATGGGAACCATAGTCCAACAATATTTTGGTTGACACACGTTTCCCATCTTTGCAATCGATGGGAAACCACATATGATAAGAGCAACAAAATGAGGAAATATATCAAACGTATCAGTGAGATATTATAAAAAATTATAAAAGGTGATGACAAACACTTCCCCATAATTTGTGACTTTTCACTCAACAGGTGGTGAAGAACGCTTTGATATAGATACGGATACAGGTGCCCTATTGACCACTGGCTTGCCTTTAACTTTGAACCAGGAGTATGTGATCACTGTGTTGGCCATTGATGAATATGGTAGCAAAAGTCCCTATGCCTTCATTTCCATCCTGGCTGGCTCCAGGCCTCCACAGTTCACAAATATGTCCTACAGTGTGTTTATCCCAGAGAATACTCCTGCAAATGAGAGGTGAGTGGTGACAGCAAAAGGGGCGTGGGAACCATTGTCCAGCACTTCTAAAAGGGTTACTCATTTAATAATAATAATAATCTTTATTTATACCCCGCCACCATCTCCCCAATGGGGACTCGGGGTGGCTTACATGAAGCCAAGCCCAGACAACAAATTACAGTAAAATAAAAACCAAAACACAAGCAATAACACAGTAAAATAAACAAGTAAAAAAATAAGCAATATACAAAGGCAATATCCACAAACACAGTGACAATGAGCGGGCCACATGTACAAGATAAAATACTAAAACTCAGGGTGAGATAAAGGAGGAGCAAATTTGCGAGGGAGAGCTCAAGAAGAGAGAGATTATAAAAACAGGCCTTCATACAAGGAGGGAGTATACTCCAGGGACAGTAGCGTTGAGTGGAGCAATAGTTTAAGGTTGTGTGACTACTCTCCAAAGGCACAATGGAATAGCTAGGTTTTAAGATTCTTTTTAAAGGTTTCTAATGTGGGGGCTTTCCAAATCTCTCCGGGCAATGAGTTCCAGAGTCGGGGGGCCACAGAGGAGAAGGCTCTCTCCTTTGTACCCACAAGACGAGCGTGTGAAACTGGTAGGGGCGAAATGAGGGCTTCTCCCGAAGATCAAAGAGCTTGGGATGGTTCATGGAGAGAGATACGGTGACAAAGGTAGGCAGGTCCCAAACCATTTAGGGCTTTATAGGTGATATCCTGCACCTTGAATCGGGACCGGAAAATGAACGGAAGCCAGTGAAGCTCCTTAAACAGGGAGGTTGTCTGCTCCCTGTAATTCGCCCTGGTTATTAATCTGGCTGCCGAGCATTGGACAAGCTGTAATTTCCGGGCTGTCTTCAAAGGTAGCCCCACGTAGAGTGCATTGCAGTAAACCAGTCTAGAGGTAACTAAGGCATGGACCACCATGGTCAAGTCAGACTTCACGAGGTATGGTCGCAGTTGGCACACGAGTTTTAGTTGTGTGAAGGCCCTCCCGGCCACCGCTGACACTTGCGCATCAAGCGTCAGCACTGAATCCAGGAGGACCCCCAAACTGCGGAGCTGTGACTTCATTTCAGTCTATTGTAACAATGCAGCAAGTATGCATTGCGGGAGCAGAATACGTTTTTGGTTTACCAGGTTGTCTTCCATTTTAAATGTGACTCCCCTTCCCTTCTCGGCTATTTAGGTTCTTAATGTGAGGTTGAATGTGAAGAGCTGAGCTGGACCAACAACACTTTATTTATATTCTGCCCTTCTTTCCAAGGGGACTCAGAGCAGATTACAGTATATGAACAGATACAGGCAAACATTCAATGCCCTGTTACAATGACATACAATGAGATACAAATAACAGATAAAGGCAAAGGCTTCTCCTTTCATTTCCAGCTCTGGAGGTAGTGCTCTTCTCCATTTCCAAGCCGAGGAGCCTGTGTTTTCCATAGACCCCTCCTGGTCATGTGGTTGACATGACTGCATGGAGCATCTTTCTGCCTTTTCCTACTGAAGCAATACCTATTGTTCTAGTAAATAGTGCATGTTTTTGAACTGCTAGGTTAGCAGGAGCTAGGGCTAATAGCGGGAGCTCATCCCGTCTCACAGATTCAAATTGTCAACCTTCAAGTCAGCAATTCAACAGCACAAGGGTTTAACCCATTGCACCACCCGCAGATTTTCTTCCTTTCAGTCTTCTTCACTGCACAGCTTTCACAGCTATACATAGTGCAATGTCAATATTGTATAGCCATTACCCCATATACTGAAGTATAAGTCTAGACATCTCAGCCAGAAAACAACCCTAAAAACTTGGCTTGACATATCCAGAGCTCACTGTGAATACTCTATCTGAACTCTGATAAAAAGGAACAATTCCCTTCTGTAACTAGAGTGGCAAAAGGCAAGAGTTTAGTCCATCCCAGGACAAGCTAAAAGATGAACCTTCCCGGTCTTTTTGAATGCCTGGGTAGGAAAATGGCAGTGAGAACAATTTCCTGTCTCAGCAGAACCACCCTTGACTTATCCACATGTCATAATTTTGGCCTAAAATCTGCCCTTGGCTTATACATGAGATCATCTGATACATGAGTATATATGGTAGTAGCCATTGATAGTCCTATTCCCAGTGATCGAATGGGTTAAAGACTATAAAGTACAACAATGTACAACAATAATGGCTGGTGGCTTCTGTGTTAATGAATCTATTCCACATATTGGTCCAGATATGGCTATCTCTGTAATGACACTCCAATTTCGGTAAGGATCACGCGTAGGTAGAAGCACGGTCCAACACGATTTTATTGCAGGTACAACACTTGTAAAGCTAAAACACCGTCCCGCCACCCAAACACACCTTTTATACCCAAACCCCCCCCCTTGCCTATGCACAATGTCCAGGCAGGGTTGCACCTTATCCGGGTGAATCAGCAAATCCCACAGTCCAAAGGGATGTGACCTCATTAGTCTCTGAGTCAGCACTAATAGTCCAATGTCCAATGTCCGAGTCCAGAAGAGGTTGCCTCACTTCCTCTGGAGACACCTGGAAGTTACATCACTCCCAGACTGACTCAGCATAGTCCTTCAGTAACTAGAACAAAGGTCACTTCACTTCCCGGAGAACTGGGACAAGGTCAGCACCACCTCATGGCAGGCTGGAAACCTGAACTTCTTCCAAGCTCAGATTTCCCAGATCTGACATAACGTCCTTCTCCACCGCGTCCTCCCCTGCAGAAATAAAAACACTATTCAATCCTCAGGCGGAAGGGGCCCCACCATATCTCTTTAAAAAACTACAGTGGAATGTAGGGTGAACCTTGCCTAGACTCTTTTGGCAAAGGAGGGTATAAGAGACTTTATTTGCTGCCTTATCAACCCTGAAAGGTCCAATATACTTCGGGCTTAACTTTTGGTGGGTATCCCAATTTCAAGTTCTGTGTGGACAACCATACCAGATCGCCCTCTACATACTCCTCCCCTTCCCTGTCTTCGACGATCCCCAAACAGCTTGTACGCTCGTTGCGCTTTCCCCAAAGCTTCCGTCACCTCCCTCAATCATCCCGCTCTCATTCTCCACTCACTCTTCTCCTCCCTCCAACTTCCAATAATTGGGGCAAAGGAGCCACATCCTGGCCGTAAACTACCTCGAAAGGGGACTTTCCGTGGAAGAATGCACTGAGCTATTATCGCCATCTCGGCATAGGGCAACAAATCCGACCAGTTATTCTGCTCCTTATTACTAAATATACGCAGATACCCCCTAGTGATTTTGCGCTCTCTCCACGCCCCATTGCAGCAAGGATGATAAGCGGTCGTAAGACCTTTGGGCCCCCAACACCTCCAGAAACCTCTCCCAAAACCGGGCAGTAAACTGAACCCCACGATCACTAAGAACCTGTTCGGGCACCCATGCAATCGATACACATGCTGCACATATAACTCAGCCAACCTTTCCGCTGATGGCAACCCTTTTAAAGGGACAAAATGAGCCTGTTTCGAAAACAAGTCTAATACAGTCCAAATATATCTGTACCCCCTACTGAGGGCAACTCCCCCACGAAATCAGTGCTGACATCGTCCATGGCCGCACTGGAAGCCACCACTTGAATCAACCCTTGCGGTTTAGCGGCAGACTCCTTGTTCCTAGCACAAGCTTCACAACACTCTACATACTCCTTCACCTCTCTCATACCTGGCCACCAATACCGCCTCTTTATGGCCAAAAGCGTCTTTGTGACTCCCCAATGACCAGCAGACTTATGATCGTGATTTAGCTGTAAAACCTTCCTCCTCACACCTCGAGGAACATACACTTTATTTCCCATAACCCATAAACCATTCAACATCTTGCATTCACCTTCATGGCCCTGCAACCACATCACCTTCATAACCCTTTGTAACTCCAAACACCACTCATCTACCACTCCTTCTTCCTTCTTCACTTCTCTCTCCCCTCTGAGACCTTGTCTGCACCCATGAAACCCCAATGCTCCTTGGTAAACACCTCCTCTGATTTCTCCAAACAATTCT